>JBBDGP010001870.1:142500-885000 GCA_037952835.1 Lithobates septentrionalis | reverse complement strand
CCTGATGTGAGAGCTTCAAGATAGTAGGTGTTATTTAGGCATGTGCAATTAGTTTTTCAAATTAATTTTTTAACAAATTTTGACAAATTAGTTAGTTCCGAAACTTCCGAATTTCCGAATTTTTCAATTTCCGAATTTTCGGATTTCCGGATTTTCGGATTTCTGAATTTTCGAATTTTCGAAATTTCAAATTTCCGAAAATTTGAAAATTTGAAATCGGAAATTTAAAAAATTCTAAATTTCAGAAATTGGAAATTTCGGAAATTCAGAAATTCGAAATTCCGGAAATTCAAAATTTGGAAATTTGAAAATCTGAAAAAAGGAATGAAAATCTGAAAATTTAAAAGAATAAAAATTCAAAAACCCGAACATCTGAATAATAACTAACTAATAATAACTTAACTATTACTATTACATTATAGGTATTGGAATTTCCTTTCAAATTTGGCTGATAGTGAACGTAACGAGTACGAATTTATCTGAAGTTACGAATTATCTAAAATAATATTAATGAATGCCGTATCTAAACAAATGGAATGTAACGATCTAATAAAAATAATAAACAACAATAATAATAATAAAAACATTTTTCGGATTTTTTAATTTTCGAATTCCGAATTTCCAAAAATTTGGATATTCGGAATTCGAAAATTCGAAATTTGACAATTCAAAAATTCTAAATTCGGAAATTTGAAAATTCGGAATTAGAAAATTTTTGAATTTTCGAATTTCCGAATTTTCAAAAAAAGCAAAAAAACGAA
This sequence comes from Lithobates septentrionalis, assembly GCA_037952835.1. Lineage (NCBI taxonomy): Eukaryota > Metazoa > Chordata > Amphibia > Anura > Ranidae > Lithobates > Lithobates septentrionalis. Next base: position 884,239 of record JBBDGP010001870.1, on the reverse strand, counting down.
TGAAACGAAAACGAACAAATTTTTTGTCAGTGCACATTCCTCCTTGATAACTACATCTTACTTGCTGCAATATACCTCCAGTCTTATGTTGCAGTGTGTTCAGGATTATCATTCTGGTTTGACTATGGGTCTGTGTGCAATTGCTAGTTTGTGTTCAAACACAGAAACTTTAGCTACCTCTTCTGTAGAATATAATTTTCCTTTGAAACTCTGCTTTCAAAAACGAAAGGAAACTCTGGATACATACAGGTGATACTCGAAAAATTAGAATTGTGTGCAAAAGTTAATTTATTTCACTAATGCAACTTAAAAGGTGAAACTGATATATGAGATAGACTCATTACATGCAAAGCAAGATAGTTCAAGCCGTGATTTGTCATAATTGTGATGATTATGGCTCATGAAAACCCCAAATCCACAATCTCAGAAAATTAGAATATTGTGAAAAGGTGCAGTATTCTAGACTCCAAGTGTCCCACTCTAATCAGCTAATTAAGCCTTAACGCCTGCAAAGGGTCCCTGAGCCTTTAAGGCTCGATTCACACAGGGGCAACACGACTTCAGCGCGACATTGCACGGCGACTTCAACGCGGCTTCGACGCGACTTCAGCGCGACTTTAGCAAATTACAACGCGACTTGAAGTCGCCTCCATGACAGGCGACTTCGGCTGTGGCCAATCACAGGACAATCAGCTCTCTGGGAGGGAGGGGTTTTCCCTGCAAAGTCGCTTGACTTTACAGAGAGATCCGACTTGGAGGCGACTTCCATTGATTTCTATGGTACAGGTCGCCTACCAAGTCGGATCCAAGTAGTATAGGGAGTACGCTCTGAAGTCGGAGCGACTTCAGTAGTGTCTATTAAGACGCTCCCGTTCACTCCCATTGAATCTCTTTCTGGGGCGACTTGGGGCGACTTGAGGGCGTACAAATCGGATCCCAAGTCGCCCCAGTGTGAACCGACCCTTAATGGTCTCTCAGTCTGGTTCAGTAGGAATCACAATCATGGGAAAGACTGTTGACCTTTGTGCAGAAAACCATCATTGACACCCTCCATAAGGAGAGAAAGCCTCAAAAGGTAATTGCAAAAGAAGCTGGATGTTCCCAAAGTGCTGTATCAAAGCACATTAATAGAAAGGTATGTGGAAGGGAAAAGTGTGGAAGAAAAAGGAGCACAAGCAGCAGGGAGAGGATTGTCGGGAAAAGGCCATTTAAAAGTTTTGGGGACTTTCACAAGGAGTGGACTGAGGCTGGAGTCAGTGCATCAAGAGCACACAGACGGATCCTGGACTTGGGCTTTTAAATGTCGTATTCCTCTTGTCAAGCCACTCCTGAACAACAAACAACGTCAGAAGCGTCTTACCTGGGCTAAAGGAAAACAGACCTGGTCTGTTGCTCAGTGGTCCAAAGTCCTCTTATCTGATGAGAGCAAATTTTGCAGCTCATTTGGAAACCAGGGACCCAGAGTATGGAGGAAGAATGGAGAGGCACACACTGCAAGATGTTTGAAGTATAGTGTGAAGTTTCCACAGTCTGTGTTGATTTGGGGAGCCATGTCATCTGCTGGTGTTGGTCCATTGTGCTTCATTAAGTCCAGAGTCAACGCAGCCGTCTACCAGGAGATTTTGGAGCACTTCATGCTTCCTTCCGCAGACGAGCTTTATGGGGATGCTGACTTCATTTTCCAGCAGGACTTGGCACCTGCCCACACTGCCAAAAGCACCAAAACCTGGTTTAATGACCATGGGATTACTGTGCTTGATTGGCCAGCAAACTCGCCTGACCTGAACCCCAGCATTACCAAGAGAAAGATGAGACATGAGACCGAACAATGCAGAAGAGCTGAAGGCCACTATTGAAGCATCCTGGTCTTCCATAACACCTCAGCAGTGCCACAGGCTGATAGCTTCCATGCCACGCCACATTGAGGCAGTAATTACTGCAAAAGGGGCCCAAACCAAGTAGTGAGTATATATGCATGCTTATACTTTTCAGAGGTCCAATATTGTTCTATGTACAATCCTTGTTTTATTGATTGCATGTAATATTCTAATTTTCTGAGATTGTGGATTTGGGATTTTCATGAGCTGCAAGCCATAATCATCACAATTATGACAAATCACGTCTTGAACTATCTTGCTTTGCATGTAATGAGTCTATCTTATATATTAGTTTCACCTTTTAAGTTGCATTAGTGAAATAAATTAACTTTTGCATGATATTCTAATTTTTCGAGTATCACCTGTATATTTTTAAATAGGTATTTATTGCTTGAATGTGTGTTTTGTATAAAATACCTGTTCAGGGCTGACATTAAAAATAGTGCGAAAATCTTGTGAGCCACAAATGGGTTAATGCCTCAAATGTGAATAAATAAACCTAATTCAGCTGCACACACTAACCACGTTCCATACCGTGTATATGCCAAAATAAAATAAATATATGTGTATGCGCTAAAGGCTATAAATACGTGATCAAAGAATATAATAAATCTATACAATATTGAAAAATAACAAACAGTGTCAAACACCTGTGAAGAAAGTGACTGAAATCCACAACTGAATATATAAATAAATGGTAACATGCAACATGCAAAAAAATGTGAGAGAAAAAAATATTTTTAAAATATTTTAAAAAATAATTTAAGTGCTACTTAATAAATAAAGTGTCCAAAATCAATTCATAAAAATGAATATATCTCAGTCCAAACAATTCATAAGAGTATATAAATCAAAGTGCACAATAGTGTCCAGACAAATAGCAGGCATTCCTCATGCTTGTTTTTTTTAAAAAGTGCTAAATATTCCTCATGCTCTTCTTAAAAGATGTGCACATTATGGCATGCTGCAGTGCTCTCCAGTGACCCCCAATGGATAATGCGCTCACCTTAGAGCGTGTGACACAGTAGCTAAACAGTGTCAAATCACGCATTAGAGCCACTCCAGGGCTCATACAGGGTCTGCTGGTGATGATCTGTACCTCGCTCAAATGGTGACATATATGAAAGAAAGGAGACTCATAGCATAATACCGCCAGGAAATTTATTTAAAAAGCCATAAAAACAATCCCTCCAGGAGGGTACTCACAATGCTTGGGTGCGTCAGTGCACCATCCTATCCAAAGTATGCAATACAGATGAATCCTGTGGCGTGCGGTGCAGTGTACAATCCTCTGCCTGTCTGTGTATGGAAAGCTCCGTCCTGCCCCTCCCCTACGCGTCTTCGGCACAGGGTATACGTGCCTTCATCTGGGGGATCTAGATCTAGATATTCTTTGATCACGTATTTATAGCCTTTAGCGCATACACATATATTTATTTTATCAGGGCTGACATTGTTGACATTCACCATGAAGACTTCTGAAAATACTAACTGCCTGGCTATCTCCGACTTTAGTATTAAGTCACTGGGGTTGATTTACGAAAGGCAAATAGGCTATTCATTTTGCCCCAGAGCTTAGTGAATGCTGTAAAATGTCACTTTGCAAAGAATGCACATGCATGGAAAATTGTAATTTTTTTTTTATATAAATCCTGTATAATAATAATAATAACTTTTATTTGCACATAATTAGATGATGGAAGTCACCTGAGCTTCACTTAATTTACTATGCTCTGGAAAACATTCACAGTGCAACTCCTTTTGCAGGGGGAAACTCTTTATTTGCCCTTAATAAATCAACCCTACTAGTTTTGAAGGCCGTGAAGCCAACTTCTAATTTTAGTATTTGTTTGGTAATTCATTGGCTATATAATCTATTACATTTTCATGACAGCCCTTGCATTTTTTGGAAAAGTGAGCAATGACAGCATGCAGTGCCTTGATAAAGTATTCATACACCTTGAAATGTTCCACATTTTGTGGCCCATAATTGTGAAGTGGAAGGAAAATGATAAATGGTTTTCATTTTTTTTTTTACAAACAAATATGTGAAAAGTGTGGCGTGCATTTGTATTCAGCCCCCCTAAGTCAGTACTTTGTAGAACCACCTTTCACTGCAATTATAGTTGCAAGTCTTTTTGGGGATGTCTCTACCAGCTTTGCATATCTAGAGAGTGACATTTTTGCCATTCTTCTTTGCAAAATAACTGAAGCTCTGTCAGATTGGATGGAGAGCGTTTCTAAACAGCAATTTTCAAGTCTTGCCACAGATTCTCAATTGGATTTAGGTCTAGACTTTGACTGGGCCTTTTACGCCAAAAAATTCAAGTTCAAACTGCAAACGGGACTTCTTATGGCTTTCTTTCAACAATGGCTTTCTTCTTGCCACCCTTTCATAAAGGCCAGATTTGTGGAGTGCATGACTAATAATTGTACCATGGACTAATTCTCCCACCTGAGCTGTGGATCTCCGCAGCTCCTCCAGAGTTACCAGATAAAGTATGTATAAGGGCACTGTCACAAGTCAATACTCACCGAGGCCGAGATGCCGAGAGCGGCTTGCCCTTACGACCACGCGCACCCGAACCCCCGAAAGTGAGACAGGGGATCGAAAGCACGCGGAGGCACGGGTCTCCGGTAAAGCTGATGGGAAGACTCCGGATGGCTTGGAAGGCAGGAAGTCTTCTGGAGGAGTGCCTGGAAGTGCAAGAACAAAGGTTAAGAGGGATCAGACTGGTGGTTAGGAATTCCTTATGACTGAGGGGATCAAGGGAGGTGGCAGCCCCGTGAGGAGATTGGTTGGAGACACAGGCAGAGGCCAGGAGGTCCAGCAGGTCTGGAGTGATCCTTAAACAGGCAGAAGGTCAGGGTATCTGGCAGACAGAGAGTGGTCGTATTCAGGCAGAAGATCAGGGTATCCAGCAAACAGAGAGTGGTCGTTATTCAGGCAGAGGGTCAAGGTATCCAGCAAGCAAAGAGTGGTCGTTGTTCAGGCCGAAGGTCAGGGTGTCCAGCAAGCAGAGAGTGGTCGTAGGTACAGGCAGGAGGTCGGTTTCACAAGAGACAGGAAGCAGAAGTTCAAACACAGGCAGGGTAGACTGACGACAAACCAGCAACCCGACTGGGTGCTGGTGTCGTCTAAAGTAGCCTCCCAGTGGGCGCGTCAGCATGACGCACTACCGGGCACCCGCACGGGCGACGGCGCGCACACGTGGGCCGCCGTGCACCCGCGCGCGCCGCACCATCAGGCCGCGAACAGGTGCACGTCTCAACAGCAACCCCCTGCGCATGCGCCCCACAGCCCGGCGAACGGAGGCGACTTGTCTTCCGTGATAGTGCCCCCCTCCTAAGGGCGGACACTGGACGCCCAGGCTAGACATCAATTCCGGATGGTCTTGATGAAAGGTTTGAATCAAGCGAGGGGCATGTAGGTTCTTCGCAGGCTCCCATGAATTGTCTTCAGGTGGGTATCCCTTCCATTGGATCAGGTACTGTAATTGTCTGCCCTTCTTTCTACAGCCCAGGATAGCCTCCACCTCGAACTCGTTCTCACCGTCCACCCTGATTGGTGGGGGAGGAACCTCTCCTCTTTCTGGAAACGGACTGGGTACAACAGGCTTCAGTAAAGATACATGAAAGACAGGATGAATCTTGTATGTTTTAGGCAGGGCTAACTCCATGGCCACAGGGTTGATGATCCTTTTGATAGGAAAAGGGCCAATAAATTTAGGTCCTAGTTTTCGAGATGGCAACTGCAGCTTGAGATTAGAGGTGGACAACCAAACCTCCTCCCCTATGTTAAATGTTGGATTCTCCTTCCTGCCTCGGTCATACTGCTCCTTGTAGGCCTTTTGAGCTTTCTGTAGCATACTTTGGATTTCTTGGAAGTTAGTTTGTAAGGTTATTATTCTGTCCTGTACTGCAGGAACTGTTATTTCAGGGGTGTCCTTAGTCAGGAACGTGGGGTGAAACCCGCAATTGGCCCAAAAGGGCGTTTGGTTGGTAGCCGCGTGGACTGAGTTATTATACGCAAATTCCGCGTATGGAAGGAGTTTTGCCCAATCATCCTGAGATCCTGAACAGAAGCAACGGAGGTACTGCTCCAGAGTTTGATTTGTCCTCTCCGTTTGGCCATTGCTCTGAGGGTGATAGGCTGATGAGAGGCATACTTTAATATCCAAGGCCTTACAAAGTTCTTTCCAAAATTTGGACGTGAATTGCGCGCCTCTGTCAGACACTATATTCTTTGGTACCCCGTGAAGTCTTATGACTTCTTTCAGAAAAACGTTGGCTGTTTCTACTGCGGAAGGAGTACCTACCATAGGTAGGAAGTGGGCCATCTTAGACAGACGGTCGACCACAACGAAGATGGTAGTGTAGCCTTCTGAGGCTGGTAGATCCACAATAAAGTCCATAGACACGTCAGACCATGGTCGTTCTGGAATGGGTAGTGGTTTAAGTAAACCCCAGGATTTGGTGTTCTGGCCCTTGTTGCGTTGACAACGGAGGCAAGAGGCCACATATTCCCTGCAATCTCGTCTCCAACCCGGCCACCAGAAGGAGCGAGAGATCAAGTCAGCTGTCTTCCTAACTCCAAAGTGACCGGCCAATTTATGGTCGTGGCACATCTTGAGGGTGGTTAACCGAGTCTGTTGGGGTACAAAAATTTTGCCCCGGACCCAAAAGAGACCTTCGTCTTTCCTCAGGGATTGTACCTCCGGATCAGTACATGTATTGGACGATCTCTTGATTGAAGACATTAGGTCTGTCTGTGTCACCCCAAGAAAATTTTGAGGTGCAAGAATTGTACTAGGTTCTGAAGTCTGGAGGTCTGCTGAGAACATCCGGGAAAGGGCGTCTGCTTTTCCATTCTTAATGCCAGGCCTGTAGGAGATATGGAAATTGAAGCGCGAAAAGAACAGGGCCCAACGGGCTTGTCTGGGTTTGAGGCGTTTTGCTGTTCGGAGGTACTCAAGATTTTTGTGGTCTGTGAAAATCATCACTGGATGAAGTGCCCCCTCAAGTAAGTACCTCCATTCTTCCAGGGCAAATTTTATTGCCAGCAGCTCCCTGTCACCTACGTCGTAGTTTAGTTCTGCCGCACTGAGTTTCCGAGAAGCAAATGCGACTGGATGTAAGATGGCCTTGGGTCCTTGTCTCTGAGAAAGGATTGCTCCCGTGGCTATTTCTGACGCATCCACTTCCAATATGAACGGATGAGAAGGATCAGGATGCCGGAGAATAGGGGCGGAACTGAATAGATCCTTTAGCTTTATGAAAGCTTCTTGTGCTTCTTGGGACCACTGGAATGAACCGTGCCGACGGGTTAACTGAGTGATGGGTGCCACTATGGCAGAGAATCCAACGATGAACTTCCGATAGAAGTTAGCGAACCCTATAAAGCGCTGGACCCCTTTCTTATCAGAAGGAGCTGGCCACTCCTGGATAGCCTGTATCTTTTGAGGATCCATCTCTACTCCATTTGCCGAAATGATGAACCCTAAAAATTGCACCACTGATCTCTCAAATTCGCACTTCTCCATTTTTAGATAAAGCTTGTGCTGTCTCAAAATGGTCAGAACTGTTCTGACGTGATCCCTATGAAGTTCCAGTGTAGATGAAAAAACTAAGATATCATCCAGGTAGACTACAAGGAAGTCATCTAGGTATTTGCGGAAAATGTCATTCACCAGGTGTTGGAATGTAGCCGGGTCGTTACAGAGCCCAAAGGGCATCACCAAGTATTCGAAGTGCCCGAACCTCGATCTGAAGGCCGTCTTCCATTCATCTCCAGCTCTAATTCTGATAAGATTATATGCCCCTCGGAGATCCAATTTGGAGAAAATTCTGGCTGACCGAAAGCGTTGGAACAACTCTGGGATGAGCGGCAGCGGGTACCGATTCTTGATAGTAATGTTGTTCAACTGCCGGTAATCCACACAGGGCCTAAGAGAACCGTCCTTCTTACCGACAAAGAAGATACCTGCTCCGGCAGGTGAAGATGAGGGACGGATGAACCCCTTTTCCAGGTTCTCGTCTATATATTGCTTGAGGGCCTCCAGCTCTGTTTCGGAAAGGGGAAAGATGCGACCAAAAGGAATTGCTGATCCTGGCAATAGGTCGATTGGACAGTCGTATGGACGATGAGGTGGAAGGCGATCGGCCATTTGTTTGCTGAAAACTTCCTGGAACTCATGATACTCCTGAGGGACATGCTGGAGGTTAACTGAAGGAGCTGAGATCGTAGCACAGATCTTGGGTTTCGGAGGGCGGCAGTGCTGAGAACAGTAAGAGGAGGGAAATGAGACCATCTTAGAACTCCATTGGATAAGAGGATCATGGGCTTGTAGCCAAGGTAAGCCTAGGATGACTGGGAACATGGGAGAGTGGATAAGGTCCAGGCGTAGAAGTTCTTGGTGTCCCGAATCGGTGGTGGCTAGAATAGGTCGAGTCTCTTGGGTGATTGGGCCTGAGCTGGGAAGGGACCCATCCGCCAAGTGGACCTGTAGGTGTTGCGTTTTAGGTTGTAAAGGCACATGCAAGGTTCGGGCCAGAGCAGCGTCCATAAAGCAGCTACATGCACCTGAGTCAATGATCGCCGGTAGGCGGGATTCCCCTTCCGGTAGCTGTAATGAGATAAATAGCATTACGTAAGACTTAGAGGTATTGTTATCTTGGTAGGTCATTGTTTTGGGTTGAAAAGACTTACTAGGCCTTATCGGGCAGTTGCGCAGAAAGTGACCGGCACCCCCGCAATAGAGACACAGGTTGGACTGCCGTCTACGTTGTCTCTCTTCTGAGGTGAATGGTGGTCGTACTAAACCAAGCTGCATCGGTTCGGAATCGGGAAGTGTAGTAGGCCCTGCTGTAATGGGTGAAGACCCTGGAATGGGTTGGAGTCTTGGAGTTGTCCATGCTGGGCGAGGATTTTGGAAACGTTCTGACCGACGTTCCCTCAAGCGCCTATCTAATTTGGTAGCTGCCTGAATTAACTCCTCCAAAGATGTGGGGGTTTCCATCCTGGCTATCTCATCCTTGAGGAGCTCTGATAGACCTTGGCGGTACTGGTAGCGTAAGGCTGGCTCATTCCAGTTAGTGTCGGCCGCCCATTTGCGGAATTCCACCGTGTAATCCTCGATTGGTCTCCTTCCCTGGACAAGATGATGCAGGATAGCTTCCGCGGTGGCCATACGCTGTGGGTCATCATACAGCTGGGCCATACTTTCAAAGAATCTGTCAATAGTATTAAGCACCGGACTCCCTGATTCCATCAGACCGTGCGCCCAGGCCTGAGGTTCCTCTGATAGCAAAGAAATCGCAAATCCCACCTTGACCACTTCTGATGCGAAGGTTCGGGGTTGCAACGCAAAGTAGAGGGTACATGCATTCTTAAAGGCCCTGAACTTCTTACGGTCCCCCGAGAACCGTTCTGGTGTGGGGACCCTGGGTTCCGGAAGTGCCATTACTACTGTAGGGCTGGCAGTGGCCTGAGGGAGCGGGCCTTCATTACTAGGTGCAGGAGCTGCGGCAGCAGGGGGGAGTGCCCCCGTCAGTTGTTGGAGGCGGCTATCAACTTGCGTGTATCCCTCTTGCAGCCTCTGTACTGAGTCGGCCAAGGCGGAGACTTGTTGGCATAAGATCTCCAAGGGAGAGCGCGCTCTGTCGGCCTCGGACATCTGGCTGGTTTGTACTGTCACAAGTCAATACTCACCGAGGCCGAGATGCCGAGAGCGGCTTGCCCTTACGACCACGCGCACCCGAACCCCCGAAAGTGAGACAGGGGATCGAAAGCACGCGGAGGCACGGGTCTCCGGTAAAGCTGATGGGAAGACTCCGGATGGCTTGGAAGGCAGGAAGTCTTCTGGAGGAGTGCCTGGAAGTGCAAGAACAAAGGTTAAGAGGGATCAGACTGGTGGTTAGGAAGTCCTTATGACTGAGGGGATCAAGGGAGGTGGCAGCCCCGTGAGGAGATTGGTTGGAGACACAGGCAGAGGCCAGGAGGTCCAGCAGGTCTGGAGTGATCCTTAAACAGGCAGAAGGTCAGGGTATCTGGCAGACAGAGAGTGGTCGTATTCAGGCAGAAGATCAGGGTATCCAGCAAACAGAGAGTGGTCGTTATTCAGGCAGAGGGTCAAGGTATCCAGCAAGCAAAGAGTGGTCATTGTTCAGGCCGAAGGTTGGGGTGTCCAGCAAGCAGAGAGTGGTCATAGGTACAGGCAGGAGGTCGGTTTCACAAGAGACAGGAAGCAGAAGTTCAAACACAGGCAGGGTAGACTGACGACAAACCAGCAACCCGACTGGGTGCTGGTGTCGTCTAAAGTAGCCTCCCAGTGGGCGCGTCAGCATGACGCGCTACCGGGCACCCGCACGGGCGACGGCGCGCACACGTGGGCTGCCGTGCACCCGCGCGCGCCGCACCATCAGGCCGCGAACGGGTGCACGTCTCAACAGCAACCCCCTGCGCATGCGCCCCGCAGCCCGGCGAACGGAGGCGACTTGTCTTCCGTGACAGGCACTCTGAGTATCAGACGAAGCAGATATCAGTCTATGTTGAAATATAAAAGGATCTTCATACATTTACGGCAGCACTTGAAGAGATAAGCAGACTCTGGAGGTAAAATAGAAAGAAAAAAAGGCACCTCTAAGTGCAGAAGTAAAACTTTATGTAGCCCAAAAGGGTTAAAAACACAAGGATAGATGGGTAGGAGCACATCATATTAATAATATGGCAGGTGGTCCGGCATTCTGGTAGTCCCAAGGAGTCCCAGGGATATCGGAAGGTGTAACTCTATGGCAGCATGTTCTGAAGTGGCCAGCTTAAGGGAAGACACAGCTTTCCGGATACTGGAGAGACAGCTAAGCTGTCTGAGACAGCGTGGAAACCAAAACCCGGAAGTGACGTCAGTGAGAAGGGACCAGCAACCAGCGTGGACCGCAAGCCAGGAGTGATGTCATCAACATGCAACGCATTTCGGAACAGCTAATTGGTTCCTTCTTCAAGCTTGGCTAGTTCAGTGTTCTCCCTCACTGAGCTGCTGTGTTCTGACAGGGGTACGCTCCCCCCCTCCACCAAAACACTCCAAGCAGCACTCTCTGCCATTGGCTCAGAGCGGTGATCGGGAGTCGGTTTGGATACTGGTTTTCGAACACGCACATCCGACAGAAGCCGTCCAAACAGCCGGCTTCTGTCAAACAGACCGACATACACACAGGCAGAGTGTCGTCCATTCTTTTTTGAACCGCCAAAAGTCTCTCGACATTTTGCCAGTGTGTATGGGGCTTAAGAAAAGATTATTATTAGTACATGCATCCAATGCATAAGCAGGTAATCAGCAAAGGACCCAACAAGAGTCCTGGTGGAATTGTGCACATATACCCAAGTATATACAGTATCTCACAAAAGTGAGTACACCCCTCACATTTTAGTAAATATTTTTATATACATTTTCATGTGACAACACTGAAGAAATGACATTTAGCAAAGTGTCATTTTTTCAGTGTTGTCACATGAAAAAATATAATAAAATATTTACAAAAATGTGAGGGGTGTACTAAATTTTGTGACATACTGTGTATAGTTCCTAATAAGGATACCTCTTGATTAATGTTGCAACAGGGTTCAGTTACAGAATCCCCTGAGGATGATCATGGTGTGGTGTCTGTCTTGGTGTCGGAGACCTAAAGACAAGATTAGATATGCCTCCAACCTTTGTCCAATCAGCCTGGAACTCAGATTCTCACCAGCTGAAACTGTGATGCATCACTTATCTACTTTGCCTCTTAGCCCCTATTCGTTTGTTATATGTCATGCAACCAGACCTCCGACTACCAAAGTGGCCATTGAATACCTAACCTGGCTCTAGCCTATGCTTGTTATCAAGCCTAAGCTACCTAAGTTACCTAAGCTAAAACTAGCTATACAATCCCAGACCAAAAGAGACAGGGTTAATTAAAATAACAAGAGTTGCATATAAATTCTATTGCAATAAACAGGAAGTGGCCAAAACATACATACAGTAGCACTGACCTAGCTATCTGGCACTGTGCATGTGTGATAATAACAATAGGACACAGATACTCTGTCTGTCACAAGGACTTAGAAACACACTCAAGAAGTTATAACTGGCTGTTAAAATATTGTAACATAGGAATATTTGCATAATAGTCTCAGCCTATAGTTAATGGAGTGTCACTAAATGAATGTGCTTGACTGAAATATGGGTATATTTGGTCATAATTGGGAAAGATCTTGTTAGACCCGGGGTAAAGTGAAACTGGGAAATTTGCATTCAATCGGCCTTTTATGTGATATAATTTATCCCATTGTGATAAAATGTTTATTACTCTGATTAATATTTTAAAGTTTTGACTACATTTCTGCTAAATCTACTAATTATACTCAGATATGTGTATCTAAGGTCCCATAACTTGATGGTCTACAGATGAATGTTACATTCTTTACAGTTCGTACTTGCTGACTAATGGAATCATATGCAGGATGACCTGTTTAAAATGTAAACTGTGTGCATTCATTCTGGAATTTCAAACCCAGCTGTCTGCCAGTATAATTCCTTTCATATATAGCTTACATGAACTGGTGTGAACTTGGCTTGGTTCCCTCAAGTTAAACATAGAATCATTAACTAACCCGAGCACAGTAAAGTATTGATGATGGTTAATGGCAGAAAGTAGGCCAAGGTTATGAAGTTGCATAGAAGCCTTACATCAGTTTGTATATAACTAGTCATAGTATAAGGTCCAAAGTGTTATTTGCCAGGAAAACGTTGAAAATTGATTGATAGGAGTATTGAGCATATTTTTGGGTGTTAGAACAAAACTGTACAGTCCGATGTTTCCTAGCTTTGTAGAGGTACAGTATGAATATACACTTAAAGCCCAAGTCCAGCTTGGGCGAAAATAGAGCAGTTACCAGTAACCTTTTAAAAATGAAAAAGCAGCTCAGGCTTCTATACTAGCCTCCTGTCTGTCACTGTCCTCCACAGACTCACCCACTCATCAATTCAGCACAGATCGCTTCTGGTGAGCCCAGGTTGCCAGGTGTATGCACTCTCTTTGTTTCTCTCCCCTTAGTTCAGGAGGCAGGAAAAACAAAAATACCCATAAATACCCAGAATGAATCACAATAGATATAACAATGAAAATCTTGCTATACAATTATGTAGTGCAATATAACAAAACATATGGGGCATGGAAATTGGTATTCATATGCAAACCAAACGTTAGAAAATACAAAGACTGATTTCCCAACTATAATTGAATTCCTGGGGACCAGAGTTGGCAAGGCAAAGATCTAGTAGATTTCTTAGGATAGAGGCAGGTTGTAAACTCCACAACGTTGCATTTACAGACTGTAAATCTCTCATTTAACATTACAATAGGAACTCCTTGCTGGAGGACTAGAGCTGCAAATGAAATTTAAAAAAAAAAATCTCTTTTCAAAGTCTAATATTTCCCTGACCCTGTCACTTTATATAAACTTAAGATCTTTCTTTTTCCTTTGTGAATTGGACCTGAATGATGCTAAAGAACTCATATTGCACTGCATTTACCTTGTTATATATCTATGAAATCTTATGATTTCATAAGTAGGATTAACCACTTAAGGACTGAGCCTCTTTCTGAGATTTGTTGTTTACAAGTTAAAAACAGTTTTTTTTGCTAGAAAATTACTTAGAACCCCCGAACATTATACATTTTTTTTTCTAACACCCTAGAGAATAAAATGGCGGTCATAGCAATACTTTCTGTCACACCGTATTTGCACAGTGGTCTTACAAGCGCACTTTTTTGAATAAAGTTTGTGAAAGATAATGTTACGCCGAGTAAATTGATACCCAACATGTCACTCTTCAAAATTGCAGCCGCTCGTGGAGTGGCGACAAACTTTTACCCTTAAAAACCTCCATAGGCAACCTTTAAAAAATTCTACAGGTTGCATGTTTTAAGTTACAGGGGAGGTCTAAGACTAGAATTATTGCTCTATCTAGCGATCGCGGCGATAGCTCACATGTGTGGTTTGAACACCATTTTCATATGCGGGCGCTACTCACGTATGCATTTGGTTCTGCATGCAAGCTCGTCGGGATGCGCGTTTAAAAAATTTTTTTTTACAGAAAAAAGCATGTCAGGACCTCCTAAATATGAGATCTGGGGTCAAAAAGACCTCAGATCTCATATTTAGACTAAAATGCAATAAAAAAAATAAAAAAAAGTAATTTAAAAAAATTATTTTAAAAAATGGCCCTTTAAAAACTGTGGGCGTAAGTGAGGTTATGATGTCGCTTCCGCCCAGCAATTGTATGGAGACGGGTGGGGGCCATCTTCCCCTCACTCCTCTCCATACCCAGCTACTGAGAGGATGCGATTGCCTCCGCCACTGCTGACGGCTCCGGTAAGCGGCGGAGGGCACCGGATCGTAGCGGAGGGGTGGCCCTCTCCTGCCAGAGATAAAAGTGATCTTGCAGCGAATCTGCCGCAGAGACCACTTTTATCTTGTAGCGGATCGCCCACTGCTGACGGCTCCGGTAAGCAGCGGAGGGCACCGGATCGTAGCGGAGGGGTGGCCCTCTCCCACCAGAGATAAAAGTGATCTTGCAGCGAATCTGCTGCAGAGACCACTTTTATCTTGTAGCGGATCGCCCGCTGAAGCGGCGGAGGGCACCGGATTGTAGCAGAGGGATGGCCCTCTCCCGCCAGAGATAAAAGTGATCTTGCAGCGAATCTGTCACGGAGACCACTTTTATCTTGTAGCGGATCGCCCGCTGAAGACGAGGATACCCAGGTTATGGCAGCTAGCTGCTGCCATAACAACGATATCCTCCTTTAAACAGCCACCGTATAACAACGGTGGGTGGTCCGTAAGTGGTTAAAACAATAATAAGTAACGGGTGTTAATGTTACTAAACCCACAACAGTAAAATCAGTCTGTATGTGCAGAATAGCATGCTTGTTATACTCACTGTGGAACTTAAGGGGTTAATTCTCTGCATTGTGTAAAAAGGCTGTTTTATCCTGTATGCATAGATCCTTCACTCCCTGCACCGTCTATCTGGGGAAGGCCAGCTAACACAGGCAGAGTAGCCGACCTGCACATGCTCAGTTGTGTCTTTTATGCTGTAGAGCACATTTACTTATTGATCAGAGCTAGCCAGGTCACACGATATTGACATCACACATGTGGGCGTGTATGCAGGCTGCAGTGGAAATATCCTCCTTCCTGAACTCTCAGCACTGGAGAAACTCTGCCGTTTATCAGGTAACCGTGGTATACAGATCATCCAAAAAGGTATATAGTGGCAGTATTTTAATGTAAAATGCTGTGGGCACTGAGGGGGGGGGGGTATTATTAGTAGTATATTAGTGGGTTTAGTAACACTTTAACTTGTAAAGAGCTTGAGGTCTAGAGCCAATGAAATGTCTACAGTGGAAAACATGCATGTGAGTACATGTGATACATATTTTACAGGCAATACTGGTATGGTTAGTGATAAAGACACCATACTAGATTTTCACCTTTTTATACAATAGGCACTATATACTTGCACTATATGGCTTCATCAGTCTGTTGCTGCTCCTGTAGTTTTCAGTTACAGGCTAGGGATGTGGAAGTGACCAAGTTGTTTTGCTTAACTGCAGTAAATAAAAGTTAACTCACTAACCTGGGCCACTAACAGGGCTGAGTAAATCTAGGACTGGATGAACAGAAATACAGATCTCTGCAAGATTATTTACCTGCTTACCTGGAATTTAGCGTGAAGTAAAAAAAAAACTCTATCTCTACCAAATGTACTATGATTGCTTGATGTCATTAGAGCGTGCAGAGAGTCCATTGCTTTCAATCATTCAGACATGTCAGGGAGATAAGAGGCCACAAAGGAAAGCTTGTTTAAAGTGGGGTTCCACCCAAAAAAACAAAAATACATGAAAAATCCTAAAAAAAAAAACAAAAAAACATTTGGACATTTTTTTTTTAACTTACCTCTAATTGCCTGTTGCTAGGGGGTCCCTCGTAGTCTGCCCCTTCCAGTGCCTGGGCTGGTGACATCACTTCCCCCTCGGCACAGGAAGGGCTCCGCTCTGCTCCCTCCCTCCTGTCAATCATCTGGGACCCATTACAGGTCCCAGGTGACTAAGCGGCCAATCACGACGCGCGGCGCCGCTCGCACATGCGCAGTGGGTCTCAGGCTGTGAAGCCACAGCCCGGCGCCCACAGTCGCAATGCCGGCGCCGCTGAACGGAGGGGGAGACGAGCGGGGCTTCGATCCCCCGCATCGCTCGACCCAGGGACAGGTAAGTGTCCAATTAAAAGTCAGCAGCTGCAGTATTTGTAGCTGCTGACTTTTAATTTTTTTTTTTTCATGGGCCCCCTGGGTGGGACTCCTCTTTAAGTATGTTGCCCTACCCTCGCAGGAGCCGCTTGATAATTTGAGTTCCCCCTTCTGCACCTCAAATCCAAAAACAACCTCAGCCCCTCTGACACACTTGATAACTGCAAGCACTTATAGGAACATACGTGTAGATACTTGTAACTTGGCTGTGCGTTAGTACTAGGAAATTGACATGAGGCTGTTTAGTGTTAAATTAACTCAGTAGGGGTTATTTACTAAAGGAAAATCCACTTTGCACTACAAGTGCAAAGTGCACTTGAAATTGTACTGAAAGTGCACTTGGAAGTGCAGTCGCTGTAGATCCGAGGGGGACATGCAAGGAAAATAAAAAACAGTATTTTAGCTTGCACATGATTGGATAATAAAATCAGCAGAGCTTCCCCTCATTTCAGATCTACCCCTCAGATTTACAGCGACTGCACTTCCAAGAGCACTTTCAGTGCAATTTCAAGTAAACTTTACACTTGTAGTGCAAAGTGGATTTGCCTTTCGAAAATAACCCCCAATGTATTGGTACAGATCATCCAAAAAGGTATATAGTGGCAGTATTTTAATGTAAAATGCTGTGGGCACTGAGGGGGGGGGGGGGGGGGGTATTATTAGTAGTATATTAGTGGGTTTAGTAACACTTTAACTTGTAAAGAGCTTGAGGTCTAGAGCCAATGAAATGTCTACAGTGGAAAACATGCATGTGAGTACATGTGATACATATTTTACAGGCAATACTGGTATGGTTAGTGATAAAGACACCATACTAGATTTTCACCTTTTTATACAATAGGCACTATATACTTGCACTATATGGCTTCATCAGTCTGTTGCTGCTCCTGTAGTTTTCAGTTACAGGCTAGGGATGTGGAAGTGACCAAGTTGTTTTGCTTAACTGCAGTAAATAAAAGTTAACTCACTAACCTGGGCCACTAACAGGGCTGAGTAAATCTAGGACTGGATGAACAGAAATACAGATCTCTGCAAGATTATTTACCTGCTTACCTGGAATTTAGCGTGAAGTAAAAAAAAAACTCTATCTCTACCAAATGTACTATGATTGCTTGATGTCATTAGAGCGTGCAGAGAGTTCATTGCTTTCAATCATTCAGACATGTCAGGGAGATAAGAGGCCACAAAGGAAAGCTTGTTTAAAGTGGGGTTCCACCCAAAAAAACAAAAATACATGAAAAATCCTAAAAAAAACCCCAAAAAAACATTTGGACATTTTTTTTTTAACTTACCTCTAAATGCCTGTTGCTAGGGGGTCCCTCGTAGTCTGCCCCTTCCAGTGCCTGGGCTGGTGACATCACTTCCCCCTCGGCACAGGAAGGGCTCCGCTCTGCTCCCTCCCTCCTGTCAATCATCTGGGACCCATTACAGGTCCCAGGTGACTAAGCGGCCAATCACGACGCGCGGCGCCGCTCGCACATGCGCAGTGGGTCCCAGGCTGTGAAGCCACAGCCCAGCGCCCACAGTCGCAATGCCGGCGCCGCTGAACGGAGGGGGAGACGAGCGGGACTTCGATCCCCCGCATCGCTCGACCCAGGGACAGGTAAGTGTCCAATTAAAAGTCAGCAGCTGCAGTATTTGTAGCTGCTGACTTTTAATTTTTTTTTTTCATGGGCCCCCTGGGTGGAACTCCTCTTTAAGTATGTTGCCCTACCCTCGCAGGAGCCGCTTGATAATTTGAGTTCCCCCTTCTGCACCTCAAATCCAAAAACAACCTCAGCCCCTCTGACACACTTGATAACTGCAAGCACTTATAGGAACATACGTGTAGATACTTGTAACTTGGCTGTGCGTTAGTACTAGGAAATTGACATGAGGCTGTTTAGTGTTAAATTAACTCAGTAGGGGTTATTTACTAAAGGAAAATCCACTTTGCACTACAAGTGCAAAGTGCACTTGAAATTGTACTGAAAGTGCACTTGGAAGTGCAGTCGCTGTAGATCCGAGGGGGACATGCAAGGAAAATAAAAAACAGCATTTTAGCTTGCACATGATTGGATAATAAAATCAGCAGAGCTTCCCCTCATTTCAGATCTACCCCTCAGATTTACAGCGACTGCACTTCCAAGAGCACTTTCAGTGCAATTTCAAGTACACTTTGCACTTGTAGTGCAAAGTGGATTTGCCTTTCGAAAATAACCCCCAATGTATTGGTACAGATTAGAGCAAATGATATGAGCATAAATGAGCATACAGTGGGTAGATATAGACACAGTCTTCTGGTCAATGTAATCATTACGCAAACATACCTTAGAATAGAGATCTGTAACACTAGACTGAAATCAACACATAAATCAGCAAAGTCTGCAATAAACAGTGCAAATAGGCAATAACTGCAATGTGAATATTAATACTATAACTAGTCAAGAGTGCACTCTAAAAGAATGGCTAGGATATGGTGCAATAGGTAAAGATCTATGTGTAGGAGCTGTAAAGGGACAGTCTTTAGGCCTTAATCTTCAGCCAGCTAGTGTTGGGGCCCAATTGTACCTTTGTTGCACATGAAAACGGTCCCAGTCTAGCCTGCAGGCAGCAATAAGGCTACAAGATGGCTGTATGGTCAGTTCATAAAAGGCTCAGACTCTCTCTAGCGGCAGATAGTAAATCCCCACAGCAGCAGCTCACCAGTCCCAGCAATATTGCAACTCACCATCAAGCTACACATAGTGATTAGTCCACTCTCTGCTTTGCATCCAGGCAACTCTTTCTGTCAGCACCCTGAACTCAGCACTCCAGATCTTGCTCAGGCTGCCGATATACAGCAGTGATGGTGCACACTGGACAGCGATGTGCACTCTCCTGTTTTCCTCATGGCAAAAGAGCCATGGATTTTTAAGGCAATTCAAACATTATTTAGTATATAAAAAAATATATTTTTATTAAATAGCTTAAAAATTGTAATATAAATATAAAAACTGTCAATAATTTTGCAAAACATCATAAATTACAGCATGATATGTAACAATAATGCTTTCACTAAGACAGTACAAACTGCTTTTCGATAAAACAGTAATGAGAGATGCATGAAAGTGGTATTCCCCAACTGCTTGCTTATGAAGTGCACCATGATAGTAAGCTGATGGAATTGTCCAGTAGATGGGGGTATCCAACACATCTCAAAATATGAATATAGATATAAATAATTTCTTCCTCAGGGATTTTTACCTCTTCTGCAATATAAGCTAATATCACTTTAGTAATTGATATATTGTAAACTTGTACATAAACTGCGGGAGTGTTTACACCAGTACAATGGAATTTCTTCAACATAATATTGATATACAACATGTAACAAAATATATATGAAAATCAAAAATCAACAAAAACAAAAAAAATTATATAAATATATAACAAATGTATAACAAAAGAAACCCAAAAGGTGTTATCTTATATCTATTTCTCCATCATACAGGTACCAATTATTGAGTCATCCCCAAGTCAGAAAGGTGGTCATGTCGCTATCAAAACTAAGAATTATCTGTCCAATGATTAGTATTTGAGTGTCAGTTAGTCCGTTTTAGAGCCGTGTCTTGTTCATGCTGGGAAAATGCAGCTCTTTGCCCTCCTCCTGGCAATCTCTCTCTGGGAAATGTAGTTCAAAAGCTCTTGATTACAGTGAAATCTCTTTCCTCTGGATTACAGTTCCCACAGTGCAGTGCTGCCTGACTCAGTCTTTTGAACTTCTCCTGATCAGCAGCTCCCTCCTCTTGCTGATATAGCTGATAACCAGTTCAACACCGCATGGCAGAAGCTATAGAGAGCAGCTGCAGCCAGTGTTTCTCTCACTCTCCATTTCTATCCATGCACCTGGCTGCAAGTAATAAGCAAATATGTGTCACTACGTCAACAGAAAATTACAACCTATGTGAAAACTTTAGTTATAAACGGATAGATCTGGGTGTTCTGGTAGATCATAGGCATAATCATAATAATAAGCATATTAATAGGCAAAATCTGTTGTTTGGATTATTATTTCTTGTAGAGGTATAGGCTCCAAAGAGAGAAACATCATTTTGCCCGTGTACAAATCATTAGTAGTACCTCATCTAGAATATGCAGTTCAGTTTTGGGCACCAGTTCACAAAAACGATATTGGGGAACTGGAAAAAAGGGCAGAGAAAGACAACCAAACCTTATAAGAGGCATGGAGGAGCTCAGCTATGAGGAACAATTAGAGGAACTGATTTTATTCTCTCTTGAGAAAAGGAGATCAAGGGGGGATATGATCAATATGTATAAATACATAAGTGGTCCATATAGTGAATTTGGTGGTGAGTTATTCACTTTAAGGTCATCACAGACGACAAAGGGACACTCTTTAAGTCTGGAGAAAAAGAGATTTAATCTTCAAATATGGAAAGGTTTCCTCACAGTAAGAGATGTGGAATAGACTCCCTCAAGAGCTGGTTCCAGCCAGCTCAGTAGATTGTTTTTTTTTTTTTAAAGTCCTGGATTCTTTCCTAAATGCAAAAAAAATAACTAGATACTAATAATTATAGGTAAAGTTGATCCAGGGAATATCCGATAGCCTCTTGGGAGATCAGAAAGGATTTTTTCCCCCACTGGAGCAAATTCGATCATGCATTATTGGTTTCTTTAGCCTTTCTCTGGATCAACTGTGGGTATAGGATTGTGTAGATGGGGGTGTTCGATTTGTGTTCGTATTGTTTTGTTTTTTTCTCTGTGGGTTGAACCAGATTGATGTGTATCTTTTTTTCAAGCACACTAAATATGTAAGTATATGATACACGAACACACTTTGTTAACGTTAGTTACACTTAACTGATCCTTTTCACCCATTTAGCTAAACAACATTATAAAGGCTACAGGCCATCTCAAAGTGCTTGGACAGCTGAGTGTCGGTATAGTGGTGGCATTGACCCTGAGCAAAAATGCAGCACAAGGTTCTAACTTTCTTATCTGCTTGTTCTGGGTCAGTGACTCATAAAATCAGGCATCTAGTATTCTGACAAAGAGGTCAGCAATGGGAGTTCCTATATTTCCCTCAGTACAGGTTTCCACAATATATATTGTAAACTGTCAGCTTTAGGCATTTAGCTGGCAATTTATGAGATGAGAAATTTGTAGCATGCAGAACACACTGGGCCCGGTTTACTAAGCTCAAAGGCTCATGGGCAGGAAATGCTGCCAAGGGTTTTTAAGGCTTGCTTGTATGTATGCCTGGAGAATGGGCCTTCGAACATAACAGTCCAGCTCTCGGATGTTACCTATGTTGATCACATTGTGAACAATAATTAATTTGGCTAAATACTAGCAACGTTTTTAGATTGATTAATTACAGTGCCTTAAAAAAGTATTCACACCCCTTGAGATTTTCCACATTTTCTCATGTTACAACCAAAAATGTAAATGTATTTTATTGGTATTTTATGTGATAAACCAACACAAAGTGGCACACAATTGTGAAGTGGAAGGAAAATGATAAATGGTTTTTATTTTTTTTTACAAATAAATATCTGAATTGTGTGGCATGCATTTGTATTCAGCCCCCCTGAGTCAATACGTTGTAGAACCACCTTTTGCTGCAATTACAGCTGCAAGTCTTTTGGGGAT
This sequence comes from Lithobates septentrionalis, assembly GCA_037952835.1. Taxonomy (NCBI): domain Eukaryota; kingdom Metazoa; phylum Chordata; class Amphibia; order Anura; family Ranidae; genus Lithobates; species Lithobates septentrionalis. Next base: position 862,380 of record JBBDGP010001870.1, on the reverse strand, counting down.
GTCTCTACCAACTTTGCACATCTAGAGAGTGATATTTTTGCCCATTCTTCTTTGCAAAATAGCTCAAGCTCTATCAGATTGGATGGAGAGCATCTGTAAACAGCAATTTTCAAGTCTTGTCACAGATTCTCAATTGGATTCAGGTCTGGACTTTGACTGGGCCATTCTAACACATGAATATGCATGCTTTGATCGAAACCATTCCATTTTAAATTTGGCTGTATGTTTAGGGTTGTTTTCTTGCTGGAAGGTGAACCTCCGCCCCAGCGTCAAGTCTTTTACAGACTCTAAAAGGTTTTCATCTAAGATTGCCCTGTATTTGGCTCCATCCATCTTCCCATCAACTCTGACCAGCTTACCTGTCCCTGCTAAAGAAAAGAATCCCCACAACATGATGCTGCCACCACCATGTTTCACAGTGGGGATGGTGTGTTCAGGGCGCTGTGCATTGTTAGTTTTCCGCCACACATATCGCTTTGCTTTTAGGACAAAAAGTTCACTTTGGTCTTATCTAACTAGAGCACCTTCTTCCACATGTGTGCGGTGTCCCCCAAATGGCTTCTCGCAAACTGCAAATGGGACTTCTTATGGCTTTCTTTCAACAATGGCTTTCTTCTTGCCACTCTTCCATAAAGGCGAGATTTGTGGAGTGCACGACTAATAGTAGTCCTGTGGACAGATTCTCCCACCTGAGCTGTGGGTCTCTGCAGCTCCTCAAGAGTGGCCATGGGGCTCTTGGCTGCGTCTCTGATTAATGCTCTCCTTGCCCGGCCTGTCAGTTTAGGTGGATGGCCATGTCTTGGTAGGTTGGCAGCTGTGCCATACTCTTTCCATTTTTGGATGATGGATGGAACAGTGTTCCATAAGATGTTCAAAGTCTGGGATATTTTTTTATAACCTAACCCTGGTTTAAAATTCTCCACAACTTTATCCCTGACCTGTCTCGTGTGTTCCTTGGCCTTCATGATGCTGTTTGTTCACTAAGGTTCTCCAACAAACCTCTGAGGGCTTTACAGAACACACACAGGTGAACTCTATTTACTAATTAGGTAACTTCTGAAGGCAATTGGTTCCACTAGATTTTAGTTAGGGGTATCAGAGTAAAGGGGGCTGAATTCAAATACACACCACGCTTTTCAGATATTTATTTGTAAGAAATTTAGAAAACCATTTATCATTTTCCTTCCACTTCACAATTTTGGACCACTTTGTGTTGGTCTATCACATAAAATCCCAATAAAATACATTTACAATTTTGATTTTAACATGACAAAATGTGGAAAATTTAAAGGGGTATGAATACTTTTTCAAGGCACTGTAAAAGGTTTGGTGTAGTTCACTGTGGTTTGCCTCCCTGCCTCATTGATTGTAACATATACATGTGTTCCTTTATACTCCTGCCTGTTGTGAGTGTATTTAGCCCCATTTAGGCTTAATGTACACAGGACGCTGAGGCAACCTCCTCTGAATGAATTTTTTGACAGCTTCAAACCGGCATTTAAAAACACCCATTTTGCGGCATTTGCATGCCGCGTTTTGCCGCGTTTGCATCTAGGAGCATTTATTTAAAATCATCATCAACATCATAGGACCCTCCCAAAGCCCAAAAACAGTATTATTTAACTATTTCAGCCATTCTTTGAGACCAGTGTGAGTAGCAGCAGCTGAGAGAGCAGCAGTGTTCTTGTATATACCTCAATTTCGGTGCTTTTACTATGGATCCCATACTGAGCATATGTGAGGAAAAAAATGCAAATTTTTTAATATATTTAATTTTTAAATTGCAATTGATTAGTATATTTTTTTGTTTATTTTTTTTATATGCTGTATATGTAATTTCATTTTTTTTATTAATTTATTTTGTCTTTTTTATGCAAATTTGAATTGCAATTTTTTAAATATTTTTAATTAACCCTAACCCTAACACTAACCAGAAACCCTAACCCTAACTTGTTCTTTAAGGGGAAAATCCTAACCATAACCCCCTAACCCTAATGGGAAAACCTAACCCTAACCAGAAACCCTAACCGGAAACCCTAACCCTAACTTGTTCTTCAAGGGGAAAACCCTAACCATAACCCCCTAACCCTAATGGGAAACCCTAACCAGAAACCCTAACCGGAAACCCTAACCCTAACTTGTTCTTCAAGGGGAAAACCCTAACCCTAACCATAACCCCTAACCCTAATGGGAAACCCTAACCCTAACCAGAAACCCTAACCGGAAACCCTAACTTGTTCTTCAAGGGGAAATCCCTAACCATAACCCCCTAACCCTAATGGGAAACCCTAACCAGAAACCCTAACCGGAAACCCTAACCCTAACTTGTTCTTCAAGGGGAAAACCCTAACCCTAACCATAACCCCCTAACCTTAATGGGAAACCCTAACCAGAAACCCTAATGCCACGTACACACGGTCGGAATTTCCGACAACAAATGTTCGATGGGAGCTTGTTGTCGGAAATTCCGATCATGTGTAGGCTCCATCAGACATTTTCCGTTGGAATTTCCGACACACAAAATTTGAGATCTGGATCTCAAATTTTCCGACAACAAAATCTGTTCTCGTAAATTCCGATCGTGTGTACACAATTCCGACGCACAAAATTCCACGCATGCTCGGAATCAAGCAGAAAAGCCGCACTGGCTATTGAACTTTCTAGTCCCGTCATACGTGTTGTACGTCACCGCGTTCTTGACGTTTGGAATTTCCGACAACATTTGTGTGAACGTGTGTATGCAAGACAAGTTTGAGCCAACATCCAATGGAAAAAAACATGGATTTTGTTGTGGAAATGTGCGATCGTGTGTACGCGGCATAACCCTAACTGAAAACCCTAATCCTAACTTATTCTATAAGGGGAAAACCCTAACCATAACCCCCTAACCCTAATGGGAAACTCTGACCAGAAACCCTAACGGGAAACCATAACACTTACCATAACCCTAAACTTGTTCTTCAAGGCGAAAACCCTAACCCCCTAACCCTAATGGGAAATCCTAACCCTAATGCCGCGTACACACGAGCGGACATTACGGCGGACTTTGCCCGGCGGACTGGATTTCGTCGGACAATTCGATGTGTGTGGGCTCCAGCGGACTTTGTTTTCTCAAAAGTTGGACGGACTTAGATTTGAAACTTGTTTAAAATTTATCCGTTGAAATCGAGTCCGGTCGAAAAGTCCGCCGTCTGTATGCTAGTTCGACGGACAAAAAGCCACGCTAGGGCAGCTATTGGCTACTGGCTATGAACTTCCTTGTTTTAGTCCGGTCGTACGTCATCACGTACGAATTCGACGGACTTTGGTGGATTGTGTGTAGGCAAGTCCGTTCATTCAGAAAGTCCGTCGGAAAGTACGTCGAAAAGTCCGCCGGGCAAAGTCCGCCGTAATGTCCGCTCGTGTGTACGCGGCATAACCCTAACCAGAAACCATAGCCCTAACCCTAACCCTAACGGGAAACCATAACACTTACCATAACCCTTAACTTGTTCTTCAAGGGGAAAACCCTAATGGGAAACCCTAACCCTATATGAACATAGCAAGCAATTACAAGTTTTTAAAAAATTTTGTAGTGTTTTTTCATCATTTGCTATAATTTTTAAGTTTTGTAATGTTTAAAAATAGGGCACCTGTAAAAACGCTTATAAACAAAATCGCAGCAAAACACCGCTGCCACGTTTTGCCACCTTTTGCCGCATTTAGCGGCGCTTTGCGTCTGAAACGTAGGAAACTTCGGCGTCTGAACTCATTTTTTTGCCTTCAAAGAAAAGCCTATAAACGCAACTGCCTAAAAACGACATTAAACAAACCTGTATACATGTACACATAAGATAACATTGGATGAGTTCAGGGGCAGCTAAAAAAACAGCCAACTGCCTCTGAACATCCGTTTACCAGCAGCAGTGTACATGAGGCCTTTTGTGGACAATCATACATCCGTCATAAAAGGCCAGCTAGACATTTCCATATAACCATGGCCAAACACATATTTGCTTTTATGCATACTGGTCTAAAGTACAGTTGAAGCTGTGTGAGTTTTCTGAGATGTGAAAAATACAAATAAATTCAACATTGTTCGCCGTGATTGTGTTTTTTGGGCATGCAAGTGCAGAGAAAAAAGCATGATTAATATCAGTCAGAAGTTTAATATCATTTCTTAGGGTTTATGCTTTAATAGCATATAATAAGGAAGAGATTATACATGGGATATTTCAGTTTCATGTATGTATCTCTGTGATCATGTATGTTCATTGCATTCAGTCATTTAAACTGGATGCCAGAGTAATCTGATGGACCTGTGGGTGGAATAAAAAAATGTTTTAGTTGGATATGTATAAAGCTTCCTTGTGCAGGGATGGTGCTAATGAAATATAACAGGGAGGAAGCAAAGTAAATTGTTTCCCTGTGTAAAAACACTATGGATTGGATATTGGATGTTGTCCAGCTGAAAACATTGTTATTGAAGACTGGGGGGAAAGATGAGTTTTCAATAAAGTTTACCATGGATACATTTGTGGAAATTGTGCAAACTTGCTGACTGTGTTTGTCTATAAGAAGTTTGTGTTTTAGGGTGCTTATGATTCCTAAGGCATTACATTTAGCTTGCACTTTTTTTCAAACGATCTTCTAGGAGGAGAAGCAGGGATTAAAAAAAAGAAATAAGATGTCCAATTAGATCTATTTTTTGCATACATTTTTCCTCATCATAAGAAATGATATCTGCTCTACTGCTCGAGATGTTTAGTTTAAGTAGAGATTTAGTGACTCCCTAGGTCTTTCTAATCAGACAAAGATCTGACACTTCCTGGTGGAAGATTTTGCTATGAAAAGTCCTCAAGTGATATTTTTTAGAATCAGCCAAACCAAACTCTACCTATAATTGTTATATATACACTAAATTGTCAAAATTTTTGGAGTACCTGCTTTTACACACACATGAACTTTAATGGCATCCCAGTCTTAGTCCGTAGGGTTCAATATTGAGTTGGCCCACCCTATGCAGCAATAACAGCTTTAACTCTTCTGGGAAGGTTGTCCACAAGGTTTCAGGAGTGTGTCTATGGGAATGTTTGACCATTCTTTCAGAAGGGCATTTGTGAGGTCAGGCACTGATGTTGGACGAGAAGGCCGGGCTCACAGTCTCCACTCTAATTCATCCCAAAAGTGTTCTATTGGGTTGAGGTCAGGACTCTGTGCAGGCCAGTCAAGTTCCTCCACCCCAAACTCGCTCATCCATGTCTTTATGGACCTTGCTTTGTGCACTGGTGCGCAGTCATGTTGGAACAGGAAGGGGCCATCCCCAAACTGTTCCCACAACGTTAGGGGCATGAAAGTGTCCAAAAATGTCTTGGTATGCTGACACCTTAAGTGTTTCCTTCACTGGAACTAAAAGGTCAAGCCCAGCCCCTGAAAAACAACCCCACACCATAATCTCTATAATCACCATAATCTCCCCATAATCTTGACCAAATGATTTGGACCAGTGCACAAAGCAAGGTTGATAAAGACATGGATGAGTGAGATTGGAGTGGAGGAACTTGACTGGCCTGCACAGGGTCTTGACCTTAGCCCGATAGAACACCTTTGGGATGAATTAGAGCAAAGACTGTGAGCCAAGCCTTTTCGTCCATATCAGTGCCTGACCTCACAAATGAGCTTCTGGAAGAATGGTCAAACAATTCCCATAAACACATTCCTAAACCTTGTGGACAGCCTTCCTAGAAGAGTTAAAGCTGTTATAGCTGCAAAGGGTGGGCCAACTAAATATTGAACCCTATGGACTAAGACTGGGATGTCATTAAAGTTCGTGTAAAGGCAGGCATCCCAATACTTTTGACAATATAGTGTATTTTGGAATGACTTACCCTTTAAATGAATAGGGCTGGTGTAAAGACTTTTTCAATAAATAACCCAGAATGTTTTATGCTAAACAAAAATCTCTATTGTTTGTTGAATGCCTTTTTCCTAAGAATGTTTCTAACATGCACAAGAATTTAAAGCTTGCAAGGTAATTTAAATGGATGAACACTGTAGAGAAAGAAAACCCTTAATTTCCTTTTTCTAAATTCTTTCATTTCCTTTAAACTGCATCCCTGATGGACACATGCAATCATTTTTTGGGATTTGGAATTTGATTCAGCTGCCCATATGTTAGAGTTACATAATGATGATATCTAGTGAAGATATGGTTATTAACATTTCAGATAACAGAGAAAAATGTGCAAGCACTGTACTAGTATAAAAGAATATTTAATATAAATTTATGTAATTAATAAATAATGAACATCACATTGTTACATACAAATCAAAACTTAATTAAGCCATATTAAAAAAAAACATTACAAAAATCTGCTCTGACAGATATTTCACGTTGCAGGTATCTGCAATTGGCTCACATAGTTAACTCGTTAAAGCGGGGTTGCACTCAAATTTTTAACTTAATCTTACCCCCTTCAGTTAATTGCATAGATGTTCAAATGCCGCATGAAAATTTCTTTTATCGCTGTAATTACCTTTATATTGTACTTTATTGTGGCACTTCCTGTCTCTCCTCCCATGGGAGTAGGTGTGTTTATTGCCTTTCCCTGGTGCCGCACTGTCTCCTGGGAGCTTAGTGTCAGGCTTCCCAAGATTCAGTGCGGAAACAATGATCATGCGCGTAAACAAGCTGTGAATGAACAGCATTCACCGCATCCAGGAAATCAATGCTTGTGGGCTTCACATGCCCACAAGCAAGATGGAAACAGCCAGCATCACATTTTTTAAGTGAAAACAGACAGAGGTGGAAATATTACACCCAAACTGTGAGTATTATTTTGGGATTAGCAAAGTGTCTCAATGATCTAAAAAAAAATAAAAAAATTGGTCGCCCGACTCCCGCTTTAAGTCATCTTTAGTCCCCTTCTATTTTACAGGGGTAGCCACTCTGTATCCCTATTTGATTACCTCCATGTCTTAATTTGATTAGTATGGTTCAAAGTCCATCTAAACCCAATAAAACTCATGTAGCACAACCCTGCAGAAGCCACTAGTTTAGTATTCCCTCTGGCACACCCTTTACACAAATAAACCACACCAGTTTAATAAGACCTTGTAATAATTTACCACTAAGCAATGTTGTCACAAAACAGACAGGAGATTTACAGAGATTTTTTTTTACTAATGGTGACTTGGCCCAGATTCCACCACAGTTAAAACTTGACCTGTAACAGGACCACCAGAGTCTGAACAGAGAAGCTAAAAGAATGTAGAAAAAACTTCAGGGAGCTAGGCTACCTCGGGGACTCAGGAATAGCCCTGCTAAATCCAATTTACCTATGAGGCTTTGATGGATATATACATACAGTATATATATTGTGGAGAGGCAACCCTAGGTCACAGTCTGTATTAGCATCTTCAGCCTGGCTTTTGCAGACAGGCATGATGATTGCACACCTGTGGGCTGGGTTTATATTCCCCTCAGGAAGAGAGCTCAGGGCTCACACTTGGGAACAGCTCCACCCTACAGGCAGGTGGCCTGGTGTAGGAGTCGGGAGGGCTTTCAGGTGGAGACGGCTCTACGAAAGAGCGACAGGCGGTCTCTAGGAGTCTAAGTGTGTATGTCTGCAGGAGGCAGATGTGGCCCGCGACCAAGCAGCACGCAGCTGAGCAAGTAAGCTCCAGGAGGGAGTTTGACTAAATAAGAGTGAGTGAGCCAGGAGGCTGAAGTTTTTTCTATTATAGAATGATGGTGGAACCCCCTGTGAGGGAAGACTTTCTGTGAAGTTTGTTTTGTTTAAATAAAATTCGGCTGCCACGCCCTTAAAAATACAGTCTGGACTGACCGGTGTTCCAGAAAATGCACACTTGAGCATAATCACCCCAGATCGTTACAGTATATAAAATATCTTTAATAAAATAAATAATGAGACAGGTTCTAATAATTAGGATCAGAAACGATTTTCCCCAAAATGTAATCTTTCTTTTCTTTTTGCTAGCTTAGGTGGGGCCCTTCTTTGATGGTGCACAAGTTGTGAATCTTGGTTAGGTATTTGAATCCTTCTAAAGGTGTTTTTAAGGTGATATTTTAGAAAAGAATGGAAACACTGATAGGTGGAGATAACTTGAAACAAGATCCAAAGGGGGGAGGGAATAGGATGAATTCAATTTCTATTGGATGTCCTAAAGCATGTGATATAGCAGTATCTGTTTGTTTCTGTAATTTGTATAAAATGGGTTTGGCACCCCTCAATCAACAATCTTTGTTCGCTGGTCTTAATGGCGGAGGGGCCCCTTTCGCTTTATAGCTCAAACTCGAGATAGACTGACCTGATGAATGAGGTATGATGAGGAACCATCAAGTCCATACTAAGATGTATAGACTGTAAGTGATGTTTGGCAAGTATTGCCTTGACTCACTAAGAAGTCACTATAATTGGCTGCAGTCCTCACCTTAAGTCACTGAGAGGTGTATACAGAAATATACTATCGAACACCCTTCAAGAAATAACCACTGACCATGCCTTTGTTGAAATGCTAGCCAAGAGTTAAGCTAACAACTGACCCTGGTATTGTTGCTGACTATTCAAGATGTCCGCTGTTCTTTTTTATTTTTAATGAAGCAATGGTGGCTGGAAGTGAAACTGACAGCTTTGTTGATTGTTAAAGATGGCTGCTGTCCTCTCCCTGAGGCATTAGTTGCTGTGGATGAATATTGCTCATTGGTAAAGATCACTACCGTTCTTTTTTTTTGAGGTAATGGTGACCAGAAGGAAAACTGACAGTTTTGTTGATTGTTAAAGATGGCTGATATCCTCTACCTGAGGTAATGGCGGCTGTGGGTGAAAACTGAAACTGAAATATTGCTGACTGTTAAAGATGACTACTCTCCTCTCTCTAAAGGTAATAGTGGCTGAGGGTGAGGTTTCTTCATTTGAATCCTGTAGCTGAGCCCACCGACAGTCCTATATTAATGAGTATCAAATTGCTGATCCCGGCCACTCTTTGGCAGATGCATTAGCTGTGCCAGGCAAATCCACCAGGCTCAGTCCTCAGATTCCTGCGTTCCTCCTCTTCTCCTGTCTGACCACTAAGACCTAGAAATTTCTTGAGGCATTTCACCTCATTAGTTTCCTCCTCCCCTCAACCGCAAAGCCAGGCGATATGAAGTGTCTTTAGAGGCTGTGTTAATAGTCACACTGGGACTTATTGTCCCACTAACCACCTTACAAAACTCTCTTTGGACTTGGGTACTTTATGTTAGCACCTGGCCCTCATATTACTGTTAACTTAAGGCAATTTCAAACATTTTTAATCTGTTTAAATATCCAGCTTTCATTTAAAGAAAACCTGCCCTGAAGGTCCTTGTTCAGATACTTCCTATTACAGGAACTCTCTCCCATTGTGCTCCTATATTGTCACATTGTACATATGTGTCCCTGCCAGAGACATCCATGCTCACAGACATTGCACAGCCATGATTCATCATACCAGTAAGTCCAGAGCAATGATGTGCAGCTGACGCAGTGAATTCCGGTGTTCTATCAAGAAATGCCTCCCGTCGAAAAATGCCTTTGATGGGTCTGCGCATGCGCATTCCAAACGTCACTCCAGCAGATATGTTGATCAGCTGGCGTGACGTAGACACAGCGCATGCGCAGATTGTCAGAGGCATTTTTCGATGGGAGACAGTATTCAACGTAACAGCGGAGGGCGAACGTACTTGTCAGATTCTGCCTCGCTGTTGCGGGGCGGGTTTTCCGTGTGCTGAAAGGCAGGTTTTACCTGTGTGTAAGAGCAGGTTGCAACACAAACAAAACCCGCCCTTGAACACACCCAGAACCTGCCCCGCAACAGCGAAGCTCAAGTTGACAAGTACATTCTCCCTCTGCTGTTTGCATAGCGTCTTATAATGCCTCCGACGATCTGCGCATGCACTGTGTTGACGTCACGCCAGTTGATCAACATATCAGCTGGTGTGACGTTTGGTACTACTCATGCCCAGACCCATCCGAGGCATTTTTCGACAGGAGGCATTTTTTGCTAGAACACCTGCAGGATGTTGGTGCAAGAGGCAGCACTGATATGCCAAAAGGACAACAAAAGGTGAAAACAGTATTTTAGCAAAATGTCATCCAATATGGGTTTAGATCTTCTTTAAATGTCTATACATGAAAGCATCATGTCTAGTGGATCTTAGAGCATTAATTGCAAGACTCACTGGTACTTACAGTGCCTTGCAAAAGTATTCACCCCCCCCCCCCCCTTGGCTTTTTACCTATTTTGTTACATTACAGCCAAACAAGTAAGGGACAATGTTGTTGAGAAGTACAAGTCAGGGTTAGGTTATTGTGACAGACCTAGCCGGGAGAGAAACTTTTGGAGGGGACTGAATGCTAGGCTCTTGCCGATCGATCGTGGGCCCTGGCATTTGGGGGAACGGTGCTCTTTGTGAGCTGTATGCCTGGGGACCCTTGAGGTGGTATCACTGTGGATTCGGGTCCTGGTCCCCCAGGACACACAGACTCTGGGGACCCTGGATTTGCCATATTAGAAATAGTGGCTGATTCATAATGCTGGGACAAATACTGTTAGGAGACGCTGATGTCAATTCCAGCCGCCCGTCTGTCTGTTGCCTGCTAGAATGTGTATTGTAAATAAGTCTCTAGTATGGGATCTAAGAGTCATTAGATCCCCATTGTTGTTTGTGTTAAATAACTCTGCTATTGTGATAATGTTGCTTAGGTTTTCTGAGCTACAAGACGGCCAGTCTGGCCTAAAGGTCATGTCTGAGTCATCTAGGCTGTCTAAAGGGATTAGTTAATTAGCCCATGTTAATTAGGTTTCTGGTCACAGGTGTATGTTCAGAGTAATATGAGCCGGAGGTACGCACCTCCTCTTTTATTGTATAAAAGAGCCTGTATTTTTCAATAAAAGAGATTCCTGGTTGAACTTACATACAGCCTGCCTGATGTTTGTTCCGAGCTACACAACTGGATTAGAACGGCACATAGCTGTAGTTCTAGTCCCGGAGCATCGGATGACCGAACCATCAGATGTTGCGAACTGCAATCTGATTCTATAGCTGCAGAGGAGTGTCGGGAGAGTGGAATCGAGCGAGCAGGGGCTCATTACAGTTATAAAAAAATATCCAAATCTTTGATGATCCCTAGGAGCACCATCAAATCTATCATAACAAAATGGAAAGAACATGGCACAACAGCAAACCTGCCAAGAGACAGCCGCATACCAAAACTCACGGACCGGGCAAGGAGGGCATTAATCAGAGATGCACCACAGAGACCTAAGGTAACCCTGGAGGAGCTGCAGAGTTCCACAGCAGAGACTGGAGTATCTGTACATAGGACGACAATAAGCTGGACCTTCCATTGAGTTGGGCTTTATGACAGAGTGGCCAGGGGAAAGCCATTACTTTCAGCAAAGAACAAAATGGCACGTTTTGAGTTTGCAAAAAGGCATGTGGGAGACTCCCAAAATGTATGGAGGAAGGTGCTCTGGTCTGATGAGACTAAAATTGAACTTTTTGGCCATCAAAGTAAACGCTATGTCTGGCGCAAACCCAACACATCACATCACCCAAAGAACACCTTCCCCACAGTGAAATATGGTGGTGGCAGCATCATGCTGTGGGGATGACTGGTCAGAGTTAAGGGGAAAGATGGATGGTGCTAAATACAGGGATATTCTTGAGAAAAACCTGTACCACTCTGTGTGTGATTTGAGGCTAGGACGGAGGTTCACCTTCTAGCAGGACAATGGCCCCAAACACACTACTAAAGCTAAAGCAACACTTGAGTGGTTTAAGGGGAACGTGTAAATGCGTAGGAATTGCCCAGTCAAAGCCCAGACCTCAATCCAATAGAAAATCTGTGGTCAGAATTAATGATTGCTGTTCACAATCGCAAACCATCCAACTTGAAGGAGCTGGAGCAGTTTTGCAATGAGGAATGGGCAAAAATCCCAGTGGTAAGATGTGGCAAGCTCATAGAGACTTATCCAAAGTGACTTGGAGCTGTGATAGCCGCAAAAGGTGGCTCTACAAAGTATTGACTTTAGGGGAGTGAATAGTTATGCACATTGACTTTTTCTGGGGGTTTTTTCGGTTATTTTGTCCTATTTGTTGTTTGCTTCACAGTAAAAAAAAATCTTCAAAGTTGTGGGCGTGTTCTGTAAATTAAATGATGCAAATCCTCAAACAATCCATGTTAATTCCAGGTTGTGAGGCAACAAAACACGAAGAATGCCAAGGGGGGTGAATACTTTTGCAAGGCACTGTATGTGCCTATATTTAATGAACAAGGCTGAGTATTTGGTTGGTCGGTACTATGGTTTATTTACATCAATCCTCTTTGCACTTAAATAGTATTTTCACTTTTGCAGACTCATTTTAGAAACCCCCAATATTGGTTTGCATGTTTTCCCATTCACATAGCATACCTAAAATAATAATAAAGAAATAATAATTTCTTACCTTTTTAGTTGATTCTTTAAAACTGGTTTATACAATACATAGAACACTATATGTTGTTGCCTTGAGTAGATAAGGAACAGGGACATTTTTTTAAGGTGCACTAACCCTCAGGGTTTTTCACCTTTAATACATTTTATGCATTAAGGTGAAAAACCTCCTGTGCTGCAGCTGCCCCCAGAGCCCCCCTTTTACTTACCTAAACTTGGTCTTTCCAGCCACAGGGATGAGCACACCTGCTCCAGCCGGTGTCTCGGGTCCTCATTGGATAGATTTATAGCAGCGGGAGCCATTGGCTCCGGCTGCTGTCTGCTGTCAATCAAATCCAATGACCCAGGGCCGGGTCCTGCTGTCTGTGTCAATGGACGCAGCAGCAGGACATGGGAGTGCGCCCGCACAAGTGCCCCCAAGGAAAGCGCTTCTCTGTTGGAGCACTTGAGAAGAGGAGGAGCCATGAGCGCCATGGAGGGACCCCAAAAGAAGAGTATCGCACAGAGGAGGTAAGTATGACATATTTGTTATTTTAAAAAAATAAAAAACAAAACAAGACTTTACAACAACTTTACAACAACTTTAACTGTTTGCTATGACAGACAGCAGTCAAATTTAGTTTACAACAGATAATTAAATCTGCCAGCAGACCACAGACAGGGTTTATTATGATAAGCATAACCTCCCACAGCTCCTTCCTTAAAATTACATAGAAGAAAAGGCAAATACTCAGTAAGAAAAAAAGCCGTTAAAAAGGTAAGCAGCAATTTGGTTCCAAAAGTGGAAACAAACTTTAAAGTGATTATAATGCCGCGTACACACGAGCAGACTTTTCGACCGGCCTGGTCCGAGAGACCGAATCTGGCGGACAATACGACCGTGTGTGGGCTTCATCGGACCTTCAGCTGACTTTTTCTGTCAAAAATCTGACGGACTTTAGATTTGGAACATGTTTCAAATTTGTCCGACAGACTTGAGTCCGGTCGAAAAATCCACTCGTCTGTATGCTAGTCCGACGGACGAAAACCGACGCTAGGGCAACTATTGGCTACTGGCTATCAACTTCCTTATTTTAGTCCGGTCATCACATACAAATCTGTCGGACTTTGGTGTGATCGTGTGTAGGCAAGTCCGTTCGTTAGAAAGTCTGTCGGAAGTCCGTCAAAAGTCAGTCGAAAGTCCGTCGGAAAGACTGTTGGACCTTTGTTGCTTTGTCCGCCTGTGTGTACAGGGCATTTCAAATCTTTCCACCGGAACTCCTCCTATCGAGAAATCCGCTCGTCTGTATGCTAGTCCAACGGACGAAAACCGACGCTAGGGCAGCTATTGGCTACTGGCTATGAACTTCCTTATTTTAGTCTGGTCGTGCGTCATTACGTACGAATCCGTCGGACTTTGGTGTGATCGTGTGTAGGCAAGACCGTCGAAAGTCTGTCGTAACTTCGTCGAAAGTCCGTCAGAAAGACCGTTGGACCTATGATGCCGAAAAGTCCTCCCGTGTGTACGCGGCATAAGGGTTCGTTTTTATTTTTTTAAAATAACAAACTTATCTTACTTACCTCAACTGTGCAGCTCGTTTTGCACAGAGTGGCCCTGAACCTCTTCTACTGGTGTCCCCGGCGGCTCTCGCGGCTCCTCCCCACATCAGAGGAGAGGAGGAGAAGCGATCTTCCGAGGGCGTTACGTTGCGTGCTCGCTCCCAAGTCCATCATTCAGCGTCCATACCCGCCGAATGTATGACTCGGCCCCGCCCCCCGCACCCGCGTCATTGGATTTGATTGACAGCAGCGGAAGCCAATGGCTGCGCTGCTATCAATTTATCCAATCAAGAGCCGAGAACCCCGGGCAGAGGGACAGCGCGTCCCCCTCGGGTGAAGTTCCAGGGCTCAGGTAAGTAAAATGGGGGGGAGCTGGGGGGGGCCGGTCACTGCCAGGTGTTTTTTCACCTTAATGCATAGGATGCATTAAGGTGAAAAAACACGATGGTTTACAACCATCAATATACAAATAACATACTGGTGACCCCACAATAGGGATAAAACTTTTTTGCGGATGAGAGTTTAATAAGACTTGTGGCCACTCATTAAAATTAGAAGAAAAGAGGTTTAACCTAAACTACGTAGAGGGTTCTTTACTGTAAGAGCGGCAAGGATGTGGAATTCCCTTCCACAGGCGGTGGTCTCAGCGGGGGGCATCGATAGTTTCAAGAAACTATTAGATAAACACCTGAACGACTGCAACATATAGGCATATACAATGTAATATTGACATATAATCACACACATAGGTTGGACTTGATGAACTTGTGTCTTTTTTCAACCTCACCTACTATATCACAATGTAGCCCCTTTAAGCCCATCGCCATCTTCTAACTAAGCCCATACATTGCTGAAAATCTCAAGGATTGAGTCCAAATGCTGACTCATTCTCATTATGAAATAGTCTGGCAATCTTCATCATTCCTCATAATAAACATTAGGATATTCTAAACGCTGTAAAATCAGGCTGTCTCCCAGATAGGTTACATTACACTGTGCTACATTATGGTGATTGGTTATTGCACAATCTACAGTGTAGATCTGCATGCCTGATCTGAGGAATAGGAAGGCATAAACAGACACTTGGGCTTTAAGCTGAGCAAACTCTTCCTGTATTTACAGAGTAGTCACCATATAAAGACATTCTTATGTCTGCACTGGACCCATAATTATGGTTGTGGTAATTATCATTCCTGAGCCAACAGAACCTTGGCAGCTCAGACGCAACAGTTCCTTTTTTGCCTTTTTCTTCTTTAAGAGCCCAGAAGAGATAAATATGTCTTTGGCTTACTTGTATGACTCTATAATCGTCCAATAATAACCCTTTCAGAGCCAGAGATATAAGACTGGTTGCAAAACTCTATACTAGCCCTAATGCCTTGATGCCTTGACTTTATCAATGGAACTATGTATTAATTCTGTTGTTTAGTCTTGCACACAGTACTGTATCTTTGGAAGCTTTGTTACTCCAGTGTAGTGGGGCAGTTGTTCAGTCCAAAGGGTAGCGACATTCCCAAAATGTGTTTACCATTGTGTTTAGTTTTTTCTTGGGTATTAATCTCTAAACAGCTGTGGAAATGTTTAGCAGGAAATCTAAAGCACAATGAGCAGTCAGGACCAAATTTTTGCATAGCCAACAAATTCCATGGCCTAGGGTAGCAGGGCTACTGGAGGTGGAACAGAGCCTCCCAAACATCAGGCTGCTTACTGTCAGTAACACATTCCCTCATCATAAAAGGTTCTATTTACCAAGTGTCACCAGGCCTGCCACTGCAATTCACCCTAGGTGCTCATTGTTACTGCTGCTGCACGTTTTTCTTTATTGGTGGAATAGTTTAGTGTGTACTTCCTTTTCTGTTTTAAATGCCTCTATATGCATTGACATACCTCCATAAATCTCTATCGAACCAGGCAGTATGGTCAACTGCAGACTTGCCACCATCCACAGACAGCTTAAGTCTTCAATAAGACAGAGAAGTTATATATAGTTCAATGCAATAGCAGAAAAATATATGTAAATGGGAAAGGACAATTACAATTCCCCCACTCTGGCTCCATACACCTAAGACTAAACTGCTGGATACTGCTTTAGTCAGGTCTAGGTGATGTCAAATGCCTTCCAGACCCCTGCCTTGGCAATCCTTTTGTGCCTATGACATCTAAATTACTTAAAGTGATAATAAACCTGCAGTTTAGTTAAACAATTTCAGCTGCTGATTTCATTATTTACTGAGTATGCAGCCTATTTATCTTTTAATCCTTTACAAAGTTTTAGTTTAAGCTGGAGCCATGGTCAATACCCCAGGTTTCCTGCTTCAGGGTGCCTCCTTTCTCTTGCAGCATCCTTTTTAGCTACCCTGGTGTGTACAGATTAGGGCTGTCTCTCTCTACACTACACTCATTAATAGAAATACACAACTCTGTAGCCTAGGATGTCACGTCACTCCCTTTCTCCTCCTCACCCTCCCTTCGGTCCCTTTCACACCAGCGGACCGAATGGGTCCGCCTGTCAGTTTTTCAGGCAGACACGAGCGGACCACCTATTGTTTTCTATGGGGCGGCGGATGTCAGCGGACATGTGTTCTATGCTTTGAGTCGTTGTCCTGTTGTAAGACCCATCTTCTGTTGAGCTTCAGCTGGTGGACAGATGACCTTAAGTTATCCTGCAAAATGTCTTGATAAACTTGGGAATTAATTTTTCCTTCGATGATAGCAATCTGTCCAGGCCCTGACGCAGCAAAGCAGCCCCAAACCATGATGCCCCACCACCATACTTCAGAGCTGGGATGAGGTTTTGATGTTGGTGTGCTGTGCCTCTTTTTCTCCACACATAGTGTTGTGTGTTTCTTCCAAACAACTCAACTTTGGTTTCATGTGTCCACAGAATATTTTGCCAGTACTGCTGTGGAACATCCAGGTGCTCTTGTGCAAACTGTAAACGTGCAGCAATGTTTTTTTTGGACAGCGGTGGCTTCCTCTGTGGTATCCTCTCATTAAATCCATTCTTCTTTAGTGTTTTATGTATCGTAGATTCGCTAACAGGGATGTTAGCATATGCCAGAGACTTTTGTAAGTCTTTAGCTGACACTCTAGGATTCTTCTTCACCTTATTGAGCAGTCTGCGCTGTGCTATTGCAGTCATCTTTACAGGACGCCCACTCCTAGGGAGAGTAGCAGCAGTGCTGAACTATCTCCATTTATAGACAATTTGTCTTACCGTGGACTGATGAACAGCAAGGCTTTTGGAGATACTTTTATAACCCTGTCCAGCTTTATGCAAGTCAACATTTCTTAATCGTAGGTCTTCTGAGAGCTCTTTTGTGCGAGGCATCATTCACATCAGGCAATGCTACTTGTGAAAAGCAAACCCAGAACTGGTGTGTTTTTTATAGGGCAGGGCAGCTGTAACCAACACCTCTAATCTCATCTCATTGATTGGACTCCAGTTGGCTGACACCTCACTCCAATTAGCTCTTGGAGATCTCATTAGTCTAGGGGTTCACATACTTTTTCCACCTGCACTGTGAATGTTTACATGGTGTGTTCAATAAAAACATGGTAACATTTAAATCTTTGCGTGTTATTAGTTAAAGCAGACTGTGATTGTCTATTGTTGTGACTTAGATGAAGATCAGATCACATTTTATGACCAATTTGTGCAGAAATCCATATCATTCCAAAATGGTTCACATACTTTTTATTGCAACTGTATACATTGAGATACACACTGCTAACTCCTGCATTCTGTAAGTCAAGCACTCCAGAACCCTGCACTCTGCCTTTCATACTGCAGCTCCTTGCACTCTCTGCATTACACATGTCTGCACCCTGCACTCTCTGCATTATGCACTGCTGTGACCTGCACTATATACTCTATGTTATACATTTCATACTCCTGACCACTGCACTCTGTAGGCTGAGTGCCCAAAGCTGCCCCAGGTCTTGGGATACATCAATAGCATCCTTTTTAGTTAACTGTTTTTGATTGTTTAAAAAACTCTCCATTAGGTGTTTAGGAATAAAGATTCTATGACCAAGCTCCTAACAGAGTGAAGCACGTAAGAGAAGCAGGTGGATTATCCCTATACCAAATAATATCAAGAAAATTACTTTGGACTTTCAGAAAACGAGCAGCTTCGTTCTTGCTTTAGGTGCTATAATGCCAATAATTAAAATGAACCTGTGCCCAGATCGTGCATATATTCCGAAGACACCTTAAAAGCACTTTTAAACAAACAAGCACTCAATGTCCTCTGTATCTATGGGCATTGTGCAGAAATTCATTTTCAAAGTTCACAAAATTGGTCTTGAAATCGTGGCTTTTTTCAGTGACAGCAGAATCTTTGCAGCATGACAAACTTCTAATGCAAACACCAGATGTTTCTAAGCTGTTAGAAACCCAACTTCGGAGTATTGTAATTTTTGGCCAATTTAGGGCCATGCCCTGCCCAGCGTCAGCGTATGTCTGCGGCAGGGATCACAGATGATTGCGAATAGCCTCTGCCTGAAAGCCTATACAAGGCAATGACATGTTCACAACCCCATGGTTGTGTGGTTACATGTGATTCTGGACAGATGAGTCTCCTTGGTTGCAGGCAGTTGCTGCCGCTTGGAGGTGCATGGCCCTAATTAGGCCTATACTTTGCATTACAAGCAGTTATAGAGGTGAGTAAGGGCTTACTGTAAAGCTCCTTTACTGCTTATAAGAATATGTAAATGGTTTATGTCCATAGTCCAGGCACATCTACCAAACACTACACCATGTATAATCGGGAAACCAATATGGCACTGCATTGGGAAATATTTCAGAATAAATATGTTTGCTAGTAACACTACTAATACAGCTTTAAGCTGGGATACCCGTCACCATTTATAGCCCCTTAAATGTACAGTGTTTATGATCATCTTATGTGATTAATGGATTAACCAGTGAATGTGACAGTCTGCTTTTAAGATTGGTGACTTTATGACAACAAACCCCAGAAGCCATCAGCAGGGATGATAGCTGTAAGAAGTGCACCTGTAAGTGAGTAAGATATTGAGGTTTTTAGTACACATCTTCTATAAAGAATATATATCTGCTGCTAAATATCCTTGTGAAGTATTAATAGGTTAAGGGTGAAGAAGCAGTCACACATTAGCACATAATCAGCCTTAGTATGTTGACTAACAGCTAAAGCAGCTTTATGGCTGGTTGAGTTAATGCCGCCTGAGGGTTGTTATTGGTCTCAGCACATGCAATGGCCTTTAATATTTTACTAAGGCAGTATTTAGAAATGCGTCTTGTACTATATATGCTAAGAATTGAGGTAAAATCCCCAAAAATCTTGAAGCAAAAAAAAAAAAAAAAAGACTTGACCACTTTGGCTCTCACACCTGTTCACTCCTTATGGACTAGAGCAATTTTAAAATTTCTGCTATGAACCTGTTTATTCGGTGACAATTTTGCCATCACTTAACCACTTGCCGACCCGCTCACATACATTTACGTTGGTAAAGTGTCTCGTTCCTGAGAATCGCTGTACCTGTACATCGGCTCCTTAAAGAGCCATAGCAGGCGCCTGCACTGCATGGTGGGGGACACAATGCGCATGTCGGCCGGCCACTCGCGATCGCGGGCACGAGAGCCAGAACGGGGATTTGTGTATGTAAACACACAAATCGCCTTTCTGACAGGAGAGGACAGGAGAGGAGAGACAGATTGTCTGTTCCTAGTAATTAGGAACAGCGATCTGTCTCCTCCTGCAGTCAGTCCCATCCCCACACAGTTAGAAACACACATGAGGGGACACATTTAACCCCTTGATCACCCCCTAGTGTTAACCCCTTCCCTGCCAGTGACATTTACTCAGTAATCAGTGCATTTTTATAGCACTGATCGCTGTATAAATGTTAATGGTCCCAAAAAAGTGTCAAAACTGTCCGATCTGTCCAATCAATATACGCTTATTGCAATTTTTTTACCAAAAATATGTAGAAAAATATATATCGGCCTAAACTGATGAAGAAATTAGTTTTTTTTTTCCAAAAAATTTGGGATATTTATTATAGCAAAAAAGTAAAAATGATTGGGTTTTTTCAAAATTGTCGCTCTTTTTTTGTTTATAGCGCAAAAAAACCCCCCAGAGGTGATCAAATGCCACCAAAAGAAAGCTCTATTAGTAGGGAAAAAAAAGACGTCAATTTTGTTTGGGTACAACAGCGCACGCAATTGTCAGTTAAAGCGACACAGTGAAAAAAATGGCCTTGTCATTAAGTTGAAAAACTTCTAGGGCTGAAGTGGTTATGATAACGACATAATACATATATTGTTTTTTGCAAATATTGTCCTGCAACAATGATTTTTTTTTTTTTTACAATCCTTAGACAATTAAACATAATAAAACTAAACAAAGGGCACTTTTTTTTTTGCGCAGTGTTAGTTTACCTACCTCTCGCCTGCTGTATAGTAAAATGATGGCGGGCGGGATCCCCTCTCATTCTGGGGCGGTGTCATATGACATTTCCCCAGTGTCAACGATATTGTGCGCCCCCCAGGGCACGCAGCGCGGCAATCACGGTCGCGCCGTGTTCCCAGGACACGGCACGCCCCCGACCTGGGTAAAGAGCCGATGACTCAGCTCTTTAACCATGTGATCGGCTGCATCCAATCAAAGCCAATCACATGTAAACATAGAAGTGCTGTTTTTCGGCTCTCCTCGCTTCACACTCTGTAAGTGTGAAACGAGGAGAGCTGATCAGCATCATCTCCTCGCAGCAGAGTGTGTAGAGGTAATCAGGGCACTGATTATCAATGTAGCCCCAGCAGTGCTGCCTATCAGTGCCCATCAGTGCCTGCTCATCAGTGCTGGCCATCCATGCCCATCACTGCTGCCCATCAGTGCTGCTTATCCGTGCCGCCTATCAGTGCTCATCAGTGCCGCATATCAGTGCCACCTATCATTTTTTTCACACAAATGAGCTTTCTTTTGGCGGTATTTAATCACTGCTGGGTTCTTTATTTTTTTGCTAAAAAAAATTTAAAAGACCAAAAATTTTGAAAAAGAAACTCATAGTTTGTTATAAAATTTAGCAAACAGTTCATTTTTCTCCTTCTCTCCTTCATTGATGTGCGCTGATGAGGCTGCACTGATGGGCACTCCTGATGACAGGGAGCAGTAGATCTCTGTCATGTTGCTAGACAGAACGGGGAAATGCCTTGTTTACAAAGGCATCTCCCCCTTCTTCCACTCCGTGACACGATTACAGGCATCCGGCGGTCATGGAGCACGGATGTACCTGTACGCCCGTTTGCCCAGCCATGCCTTTGTGCCAACGTATATCGCTGTGCGCTGGTCGGCATGTGGTTAAAGCTAAGGTGATCTTTTACTTATTAGGTTTACATATACATTAATATTTTTATACAGGGCTTCCTATATTCAAGCTTCTGTATACTCAGGCAGACTATTATGTGTTCTGACCAGTGCAGGATGCCGAATACAACCCCTCCTCTCTGTATGATTCCATCATGGCCTTAGGGTTACATTTACAGCTGTTCAAATGAGTTACTCGCCTGGGTGATTAAGAGTCGCTGCCAGTATACACAGAAAACAACCCCACAGTGTGCAGAATAAAATCCAGATATCAGAGGAGCAAAGCTTGTTCTCTTCCAAGTAAGCCATTGCCAAATGAAATCTGTATCATGACAAGATGTTAGCATAGCACTGGCTTAAAAAGACGACACTGAAAACTAACAGCGGTTCTCTCAGGAAGTTCAACAAAAATAGAATCCTGAATATGAAAGCAGTCTTCTGTGATGTCTATTGAGAGATCATTCATCAGGGGTTCAGATAGACTGTGAGTCTGTCACCAGTTGGGTAATGTTTGACCAATGTATCAATTCAGGAAAGCATAATAAATATATTATATACACTTATTTTTACAGTCGCGTTTTTTTTTTAATTCATTAAAAATTTTTAGTTTATAGATCGGGTGAGTTTATCACATACATGTTATAATACTGATTTTAGCATGTTAAAATATTGTTAACTCCTTGTTGGCAGTGAGGTTCTACATGGTGGAAAAGATGTAGCAGCGCTAAAAAACGTGAATGGATAAAACAAATATTGACCAATGCCCTGTACTCACGGTCGGACATTGATCGGACATTGCGGCAACAAAATCCATGGATTTTTTTCGACAGATGTTGGCTCAAACTTGTCTTGCATACACACGGTCACACAAAGTTGACGGAAAATCCAATCGTTCTGAACGCGGTGACGTAATACACGTACGTCGGGACTATAAACGGGGCAGTAGCCAATAGCTTTCCTCTCTTAATTTATTCTGAGCATGCGTGGCACTTTGTGCGTCGGATTTGTATACACACGATCGGAATTTCCAACAACGGATTTTGTTGTCTGAAAATTTTATAGCAAGCTCTCAAACTTTGTGCGTCGGAAATTCCTATGGAAAATGTGTGATGGAGCCTACACATGGTCGGAATTTCCGACAACAGGGTCCTATCACACATTTTCCATCGGAAAATCCTATCGTATGTACAGGGCATAAGTGTAAACTAGACTAGAAGTGGTATCCCTATTCAACCCAAAACCAACAGTGATTATTGAATAATGAATATTAGGCTTGCTAGAACATATTAGCGTATATGATAACACAAGTGAGTATGGGATATTGTTCATCAGTGGTATAACTGTTCATCAAAAGCAGAACTGTCCATAACACAAAATCCATAAGCCAAGTGTATACGTGGAATTGATAGTGATGAATCCTCCATCGCAAACAAAGTGCCAACACCACATAGAGTGCGCGCTTACCATAAGGCAAGCTAAGTAAGCTTGCGGCCAATTACCCGGCCAGGGCCTTTATCCAGATATGGAAAACGGTGCCTCAATACGATCCAAAGTGTATAGTCAGCAAACAGCACGAATCCCCCGGGCCAGAAGGTTCCAGCAGAGTGAATATCCAAGATTTAAAACAGCAACAAACAGCCGGCCGGCTTCCGCTTAGACTGCAACACGCAATGACGTCAGCGCGTCAGCACCTCCTGGCGCACGTTTCGTCATATAATGACGTCGTCTGGGGCACCAGACATGGTGTCCACTGAGTTAAGCAAGAACCATTTGTAGTGGTGTTAAAGTGGATGTAAACCAGATTCATGAAATTTGAGCTGGGCACATATATCTGCAGTGTTTTCTTATCTCTCTTCAAAGCAGTAAATCTTTCTCCTGCTCAGTTCTTCTGTTATCAGCATGATACCTTCTGACAAGTTCTCTGACACATGAGATAAAACCAGCCTGAAATGTGTGTCCTGGGAGGTTGCTATAAATAGTTTAGCAGAGAACTGACCTATTCACAAAACAGATTTGCAAGTCTCTGCCTGTCTCTGCCTATGTGGAGTGGGGGTGTGTTACGTTTCCTCCAATCAGCTGTCTTGGCTGTGTGCCCAATCTTCTCACTTAGGCTCGGTTCACACTGGGGCGACTTGGGATCCGACTTGTACGCCCTCAAGTCGCCCCAAGTCGCCCCAGAAATAGTTTCGATGGGAGTGAACGCTAGCGTCTTAATAGACGCTACTGAAGTCGCTCCGACTTCAGAGCGTACTCCCTGTACTACTTTGATCCGACTTGGTAGGCGACCTGTACCATAGAAATCAATGGAAGTCGCCTCCAAGTCGGATCTCTCTGTAAAGTCAAGCGACTTTGCAGGGAAAACCCCTCCCTCCCCCCCTCCCTCCCAGAGAGCTGATTGCCCCGTGATTGGCCACAGGCGAAGTCGCCTGTCATGGAGGCGACTTCAAGTCGCCTTGTAATTTGCTGAAGTCGCGCTGAAGTCGCGCTGAAGCCGCGTTGAAGT
Organism: Lithobates septentrionalis; assembly: GCA_037952835.1. NCBI lineage: Eukaryota > Metazoa > Chordata > Amphibia > Anura > Ranidae > Lithobates > Lithobates septentrionalis. The sequence goes on along the minus strand of JBBDGP010001870.1, from coordinate 838,527 downwards.
CGCGGTACAAAGTCGCGCTGAAGTCGTGTTGCCCCAGTGTGAACCGACCCTCAGTGCTGAACAGGAAGAGAAAATCTGTAACACGATCTGCATTTTATAAAGAATATATAAAGCTGAAGACAGACAATATGCATATAAAACTTATGTATGGAGATTTGTTTCATCTCTGTGTATCATCTAAGGGTGTTCACTTCATTGGGTATATGAGAGGGTTTACATCCACTTTAAGGGCTTGAAGAGAAAGAATTATACTGTATTTATGTAGCGAACAAGATCTGCCCAGTGATGCTAGATAGATTCTGTGCTGTACTGGTTCACCCCACACCTTTGATAAAATTATTTTCTATAAGAAAGAGAAGCCTTTAGCTAAATGTTAATTTCATGTAAAAAAAATAATCTGGGGAATTTTTCAATGGTGTCATAGGCTAGCTTTAGAATTTTGTCAGGGTGCACCCAATTTATTAACCTTTTAGAGACAAGTCCATGAATCTGTCGGTGCATGTACAGTGGTGCACTCCCGCCTTCCTTCGCTGGCCACTGCACCCGTCATAGTGATGAATGCATGACTGAGTTTTGTAATAGGGGTTTGCGACGCTTGATGGGGGACCGAGAGACTAGTTTCCCATCAAGTCTGTTTTACTTTTACTATGCTTTACTTTTCTTTACTATGCTTTACTATGTATCCACCCAGCAGTGAATCCAGCAGTGGGTGGATCCATAGATACTATTCTGTCCAATAGTGGCTTTTAAATCCACCCAGTTCCCCATCAGGCTCCGGCCACCCAGTGACAAGTCATTTCCCAGTTATGGACATTGCCATATAATGACATCATCTGTATCCCCACCCCTTTGTTTGCATTTAAGTTTCACCTGGGGAATCTCCCAGCCAACAGGTCAATAGGGCCGGGGATACCTTACATTACATCTCCCCAGCACAGACATGCCCCACTCTGAGTACTGGTGTACAGATGTACGCCAGCTCGGAGTTGGTCTTAAATATTAATAGTTAGACATGTGCAATTTGTTTTGTTACAAATTCGTTTTCTGATTAAACCTACGAGTTTAACAAATCAATCACATTTGGATAATTTAGTTTTTAGTATTTTCGTTCTTTCCAACTATTCGTTATCACTGAATATAAGGAAATAATGGAATTCATTTTTGTTCTTTATGTTCTCTCTTGTGCTAGTAGCTGTCTGAGGCCTACAAAATTAATCCCAGGGCCGCACAGCGACTCGGAAACTCGGAAATAACTAATAAAATGAAAAAATCAGAAGTAACGCATGCTGCATCTAAACAAATGGAATAAAACAAATATGAATGCTTCCGAAGTTACGAATGATCCAAAGTAATGAATGCTGATCGTAACGAATGATCTGATAAACGAAAAAAAAAAAAAAAAAAGGAATGAAACGAAGATAAACAAATTTTTCAGCATAGTACATGTCTATTACTAGTTTCTTAATCGGAAAACTGGCAGTTATTCTTTAAGAATCTGTCACTGCCATAGCAACAGGTTTTTAAAGTGGCAGTAGTAAGAACTACCTGAATTTGCCACATGTATCAGTAATGTTACAGACACTTGCCTAAATTAGGCACAGGTAGTTCTTAGGCCTCATGCCCACGGACGTTTTTACAGCCACTTTTTTGAGCATTTTTTGCACCTTAAAAACGCCTCTCCATGTTAGCCTATGGCCTCATGCCTACCATGGTGTTTTTGAGCTGTAAGTGGCATAGGCATTTTTAAGCTCCAAAAGAACCCCAGGACCAGTGCGTTCTGAGGCTCCAGCGCTAGACCTGTAAAAACGCCAGACGCTGGTAAAAGGTGTTAAACACGATTTAACAGGGCTTAACGCTGCATACACAGCATTATGCACCGTCCCACGTTTCTCTGTCTCTATTCAAAATCAATGGTTCCCTATGGGAGCCCATTTATTTGAATAGAAGTCGCACCAGAAGTTGGATCAAGATGATCTGACTTGCGGTGTGACTTGTGTGCTGAGAATCTTGAAAAATTTTGCATGAAGTTCCCCCCAAGATCCATACCAGACCCTTATCCGAGCATGCAGCCCGGCAGGTCAGGAAAGGGAGGGACGAGCGAGCACCCCCCCTGACCATACCAGGCCACATGCCCTCAACATGGGGGTGGGTGCTTTGGGCCAAAGGGGGCCCCTGCTCCCCCCCACCCCAAAGCACCTTGTCCCCATGTTGATGAGGACAAGGGCCTCTTCCCAACAACCCTTGCCCGGTGGTTGTCGGGGTCTGCGGGCAGGGACTTATCGTGATCTTGAAGGCCCCTTTAACAAGGGGCCCCCCAGATCATGGCCCCCCCACCCTAGGTAAATGCCCCGGGTGATGACATCATGGCCCCCCATAATGCCCCGGGTGATGACATCTCAAGGGGCATGTCCTCTAACTTACCTCATCAGGTGGCCCAGCCCCATGCCTATATAAGTCGTTGCACACGGCGGACCCAGCATTAAACAGGGAGATCGCGTCAAGTCAACATTGGTAGAAGGACAGAGAACAGAGGGAGAAGACCCAGCAAAAGAGCAGAAGATAGCGGAGAAAAAGGAGAAGAACCGGAGAGGGGAGAAGACCCAGCAAAAGAGCAGAAGATAGTGGAGAAAGAAGAGAAGAACCAGAGCTGCTTTAATAAAATACTTTAAAAACCTGTGTAGTGTGTTTATTTTTGACACTTTTTTTTATTTAGGTGGATGGGTAGGGGTACGATGTAGCCCATACTCATTCACCTAGGGTGGGGGGCCGTGATCTGCGTGGCCCCTTGCTAAAGGGGGCTTCCAGATCACGATAAGTCCCCACCTGCAGACCCTGGCAACCACCGGGCAAGGGTTGTCGGGAAGAGGCCCTTGTCCTCATCATCTGCCCCAAAGCACCCACCCACCACCCATGTTGAGGGCATGTAGCCTGGTATGGTCCGGGGGGGGGCACTCGCTCGTCCCCCCCCCTTTCCTGACCTGCCGGGCTGCGTGCTCAGATAAGGGTCTGGTATAGATCTTGGGGGGAACCTCACACAAAATTTTGTCAGGGTTTCCCTTCAAGGTTCTCAGCACACAAGTCGCATCATCTTGATCCGACTTCTGGTGCGACTTCTATTGAAATCAATGGGCTCCCATAGGGAACCATTGATTTTGAATAAAGACAGGGAAATGCGCCTGAAAGCTAGCGTGGCTAAACGGGTATTGACGCCAATGCAAAACGCGAAATAAATCGCGTTTTTAACGCCGCCTTTTTCCTGGCGTCGGTATTAGCTTTGCAGCTCCTTTTTTAAAACGTTTGTGGGCATGTAGCTTTAAGGGAATTACTGCCAGAAAATTGTAATTATAACTATTTTAAATTCCTCTGAATGATTCCACAAGTATGTGGAATTTGCATTTCTAAATTAAACTTGTACATCATAAAATAGTACAACAGAACAAATATACTGTAAATGTAAAATAACTTAGTAGCTTTGTAAATTGTCAGTAAAAGATGAACATGCCAAGCAGTCAGATTCATGTGTGACTAGTCTGGGCATACGTGTTGTTGAATCAAAAAAGTAAAGTAAATATGGTGATCTGAAGATAGGGCAGAATGTTAACTAATAATATTAATATTTCTATGATATTTAGGGACTCAAAAAGCGTATTGAATTGGGGCCGTTGAAGAGAAGAATTTGTCAGGTATTGCTATAGGCATTGGGTGCTTCTCAGACAGTGGGTGTCATATTGTAAAATCTGTCCGACAGAATGTGTGAGATTCAAAAGATTTAGGTTCAGTCTGGGCATGTCATATTTCCCATTCTCTCAGGAGCAGTGTAAGCATGTAGGAGTGTGGGTCCCATCTCCATGAGCTTCTTGCAATAACCTCCAAGCTCAGATTACTGTAACATTCTGTCCATTTGCAATGATCCTCATTTGTTCATACAGGGCATGTTTTTCCTATGCAGGTTTTAACTGTGCATTAAAGTTTATATACAGTGCCTTGAAAAAGTATTGCTACTCCTTGAAATTTTCCACATTTTGTCATGTTACAATCAAAAACGTAAATTAATTTTATTGGCATTTTATGTGATAGACCGACACAAAGTGGAATATAATTGTTAAGTGGAAGGAAAATGATAAATGGTTTTCAACATTTTTTACAAATAATTATGTGAAAAGTGTTGTGTGCATTTGTATTCAGCCCCCCTGAGTCAATACTTTGTAGAACCACCTTTCACTGTAATTACAGCTTTTTGCTGCCAGTCTTTTTGGGGATGTCTCTACCAGCTTTGCACATGTACAGAGTGACATTTTGGCCCATTCTTCTTTGTAAAATAGCTCAAGCTCTGTCAGATTGGATGGAAAGCGTCTGTGAACTGCAATTTTCAAGTCTTGCCACAGATTCTCAATTGGATTTAGGTCTGGACTTTGACTGGGCCATTCTAATGCCCCGTACACATGGTCGGATATTGATCGGATATTCCGACAACAAAATCCTAGGATTTTTTCCAACGGATGTTGGCTCAAACTTGTCTTGCATACACACGGTCACACAAAGTTGTCGGAAAATCCGATCATTCTGAACGCGGTGACGTAAAACACGTACGTCGGGACTATAAACGGGGCAGTAGCCAATAGCTTTCATCTCTTTATTTATTCTGAGCATGTGTGGCACTTTGTGCGTCGGATTTGTGTACACACAATCGGAAGTTCCGACAACGTATTTTGTTGTCGGAAAATTTTATAGCCTGCTCTCAAACTTTGTGTGTCGGAAAATCTGATGGATTTTCCGACAACAAGGTCCTATCACACATTTTTCCTCGGAAAATCCAACCATGTGTACGGGGCATAACACATGAATATGCTTTGATCTAAACCATTTCATTGTAGCTCTGGCTGTATGTTTTTGGTCGCTGTCCTGCTTGAAGGTGAACCTCCGCCCCAGTCTCAAGTCTTTTGCAGACTCTAACAGGTTTTCTTCTAAGATTTCCCTGTATTTGGTTCCATCCATCTTCCCATCAACTCTGACCAGCTTCCCCGTCCTTGCTGAAGAAAAGCATCCGCACAACATGATGCTACCACCACCATGTTTCAAGGTGGGGATGGTGTTCAGGGTGATGTGCAGTGTTAGTTTTCCACCACACATAGTGTTTTGCTTTTAGGCCACAAAGTTTAAATTTGGTTTCATCTGACCAGAGCACCTTCTTCCACATGTTTGCTGTGTCCCCCACATGGCTTCTCGCAAACTGCAAATGGGTCTTCTTATGGTTTTTCGCAGCCACGATTTTACCGCGATTTTATGCGATTTTGCCGCGATTTGGGATTAGTACTACTTTGTACGACTTTACAGGGTTGGGGTTTACAAATGCTTTGACCCTCAGCTTGTGCTTACAAAGTCGTACAGAAATCGTGCCTATATTATTCAGGTACAATTTGCATGCTACTTGAGGGTTTAACATTGAGGTCTATGGACATCAACTTGCATGGAAGTTGGACCAAAGTAGTGCAGGGACTACTTTGAAGTCGGCACGACTTAAAGTTGTGCCAATATGAATGGTAGTCATTGAAAATCATGGAGAATGACTTGTCATGCAAAAACCATTTATTATTTTCCTTCCACTTCACAAATATGTGCCACTTTGTGTTGGTCTATCATATAAAATCCTAATAAAATAAATGTTTTAGGTTGTAACATCACAAAATGTAGAAAATGTCATGGGGTATAAATACTTTTTAAAGGCACTGTAAACCCTATCACTAAAGGTTTACGTGATCATCTTGTATGTTAATGTAATATCTAGTAATATCTAGTATCTGCTGCTTTCATTGAAATAATGACTGGTGATTAGAGCTGCAAAATTCTGGACAAAATGAGAATCACAATTTTTTTGCGGTTCTCGCAACGTAAAATCTTTCACATTATACAAAAACAATTGGGCTAACTTTACTGGTTATATATTTTTTTAATTCATTAAAGTATTTTTTTCCCAAAAAATTGCATTTGAAAGACCGCTGCGCAAATACAGTGTGACATAAAATATTGCAACAACCACCATTTTATTCTCTAGGGTCTCTACTAAATATATATATATGTGTATATATGTGTGCTAACATGTCTGTAATGAGAGATGTTTGCAAAGACACCAGCAATTACTTAACTGCAGGTAAGTACTGGCTGTTTGAACCATCATGGATAGCTGAGGATGCCATCACCCCATCATTGCACTGTACAGACTGAGCAGCCACAGCTTTTCCCACTCCTGTCTTTGCAGCCACAGAAATTTACAGATTCTTGCCACTGAAAATCACAGTGTGTGTTATTCTCCCATGTGAATGCACCTTTAAAAGTCTGTGAAACTTGCTGCCACGCCCAGACAGAAATACAATGGAGTTTTAAAATATGATAGTCTCCAAAGACGCAAGAATTCTTAGATTTCTGTTTTGGGTCTTATGCAGATTGGTGTGAGGCTTAAAGTGGTTGTAAACCCTTGAGGTTTTCACCTTAATGCATTCTATGCATTGAGATGAAAAAACTCCTGTAATGCTGCAGCCCCCCTGAGCCCCCGTTTTAATTACCTGTACCCCCTCTATCTTGCGCCGGGGACAAGCATACCAGTAAAAGCCGCTGTCTCGGGTGCTGATTGGATGGATTGATAGCAACGCAGCCATTGGCTCCTGCTGCTGTCAATCAAATCCAATGACATGGGCGTCGGGGGGGGGGAGTCTTGCTTTCTGTGACAAGAGACGCAGAAGCAGGACTCAGGAGCGCGCCAGTACGGGTGTCCACGAAGGAGAGCACTTCTCTGACCGGGCACTCGAGAAGAGGAGGAGCCAGGAGCGCCGCAGAGGGACCCCAGAAGAGGAGGATCAGGGCCACTCTGTGCAACACCAACTTCACAGAGGAGGTAAGTATGATATATTGGTTATTTAAAAAAAAAAACTGAAGCTTTACAACGCTTTTAACCACTTCAGCCCCAGAAGATTTGGCTGCTCAATGACTAGGCCATTTTTTGCGATACAGCACTGCGTCGCTTTAACTGACAATCATACGACGCTGTACCCAAACAAAATTGTCGTCCTTTTTTTTAAACAAAAAGAGCTTTCTCTTGGTGGTGTTTGATCACCTCTGCGGTTTTTATTTTTTGCGTTATAAACAAAAGAAGAGCGACAATTTTGAAAAAAACACAATGTCTTTTACTTTTTGCTATAATAAATATCCCACATTTTATTTTAAAAAAATGAATTTTTTCCTCAGTTTAGGCCAATATGTATTCTTCTACATATTTTTGGTAAAAAAATCGCAATAAGCATATATTGATTGGTTTGCACAAAAGTTATAGCGCCTACAAAATAGGGGATAGATTTATGGCATTTTTATTATTTTTTTACTAGTAATGGCGGCGATCTGCGATTTTTATCAGGACTGCAATATTGCCGCGGACAAATTGGACACTTTTGACACATTTTTGGGACCATTGACAATTATACAGCGATCAGTGCTATAAAAATGCACTGATTACTGTATAAATGTCACTGGTAGGGAAGGGGTTAACACTAGGGGGCGATCAAGGGGTTAACTGTGTTCCCTCATTGTGTGGGGGGTGGGAATGTCTAGGAGGAGAGAGAGATCGGTGTTCATACTTAGTATTAGTATGAACACAAGATCTGTCTCTGCTCCCCTGAAAGAACCGGGATTTGTGTGTTTACACACACAGATCGCGGTTCTCACTCTGTCACGAATGATCCCGGCTGCCCGGCGGTCATCACGCCCGTCAGGCACTCGCATAGGCTCCGGGCACACGCTGCGGGTTGCTCTGTGCAAAACCATTACACCGGGCAGGTACGTATGACATGTTTGTTATTTTTAAATGTAGCACCCCCTACCAATAGGTAGGTGCTAGTATGGGATTTTTTATTAGGGAGACTGTCAGCACAGGTAAATTTAGGCAGGCCTATGCTTTAAGCTAGGCCTGTCTGTTTTGATCTGGGGGGGCAGGGAGTGGTTAGTGTAGCAGTGGGTGTGACCACCTGTGCTTTAGTTCTGAGGCGCCTCCACTGCTTCCAGGGAGAATGTTCTGGAAGAGTGGCAGGACTTGGAACTTGAGTGGCAGGCAGCTCATGTGGGAGTCCTGACCAATCCCCAACTCGTATCGCGTGCGCCGATCGCAGGGGGCCCGGGGAGAATTGTGAAGGAACTTTGCCTTTACACGGTCATTGGCGAAGTCCTCATCATTACACGGTCATTGCATAGTTGCCAACAGTCCCGATTTTCCGGGACAATCCCGACTTTAGGACCCTTGTCCCGATCGGAGGCTGTCCTGAATCGGGATTTGCCCAGGGAAAATCAGGAATGTTTGCATTTGACCTATTTTTACAGCTGGCTTCAGCAAAGTGGCCGCCGGAGCCGTTGCCGCCGCTAGATCGCTCCCCCTTGTGTTCAGTGGAGAGAGGAAGGGGGCTCGATCCCTGCAGCCAATGAATCGGCTTCTCCTCTCGCACGGATCGGCCCCTCCCCTCTCCACTGAACACACGGCGCCAGCGGCCGCTCATGCTGTAATGAATATGTGCTGCCGGGGCCTGGGGGGCATTAAGGGAGGGGAGGGTCTGCACTGAGGGGGGTCTGCACAGGGCGTCTGCACTGAGGGGGTCTGCATTGATGGAGGGGGGTCTGCACTGAGGGGGTCTGCACTGAGGGGGGTCTGCACAGGGCGTTTGCACTGAGGGGATCTGCATTGATGGAGGGGGGTCTGCACAGGGCGTCTGCACTGAGGGGGTCTGCACTGATGGAGGGGGGTCTGCACTGAGGGCATCTGCACTGAGGGGGTCTGCATTGATGGAGGGGGGTCTGCACTGAGGGCGCCTGCACTGAAGGGGTCTGCATTGATGGAGGGGGGTCTGCACTGAGGGGGTCTGCACTGATGGAGGGGGGTCTGCACTGAGGGGGTCTGCACTGAGGGGGTCTGCACTGATGGAGGGGGGTCTGCACTGAGGGGGTTTGCATTGATGGAGGGGGTCTGCACTGATGAAGGGGGGTCTGCACTGAGGGGGTCTTCACTGAGGGGGTCTGCACTGATGGAGGGGGTCTGCACTGAGGGGGTCTGCACTGAGGGGGGTCTACACTGAGGGGGGTCTGCACTGATGGAGGGGGGTCTGCACTGAGGGGGTCTGCACTGAGGGGGTCTATACTGACTCTGCTGGGGGCACCTGATGCGAGGACGGACTCTGCCGGGGGCACCTGATGCAAGGAGGGACTCTGCCGGGGGCACCTGATACGAGGACAGACTCTGCCGGGGACACCTGATACGAGGAGAGACTCTGCTGGGGACACCTGATATAAGGACAGACTCTGCTGGGGGCACCTGATGCAAGGACAGACTCTGCTGGGGGCACCTGATGCAAGGACGGACTCTGCTGGGGACCCCTGATGCAAGGACAGACTCTGCTGGGGGCACCTGATGCAAGGACGGACTCTGCTGGGGGCACCTGATGCAAGGACGGACTCTGCTGGGGGCATCTGATGCAAGGAAGGACTCTGCTGGTGGCACCTGATGCAAGGATGGACTCTGCTGGTGGCAGGCGACGTGGCTAGTGACACGCACAGGGATCCCACTAATTCGGCATTATGGTGAGTTGAATGATTTAATTTTATATTACAATGTAATAATAGAAATAATGTGCTTCAATCATCCTGACACCATAACAATCATGGTGCCGGGATGATTGAAGCGCTAACACCAGGTGTTTGGAGTATCTTTATCTGCTGATTGTTAAACTTTCTTCAGTTTTGTTTTTTATTGCTATGTCATGCCTACAAACACCTGCCCCGCCCCCTAATTATTATACGGCTCTGCCTACAGCCAAAAAAGTGTCCCACATATTTTTTTTGCAATATTGGCAACTATGTCATTGATGAGGAACTCCTGGAGCAGAGGGGCAGGTGAAGCTGTTGGAACGTACGGTCCGCTTAAGTTCTCCATCAAGGACTCGAGGCAGAGAAAGGTCGGTGAGTGTACCACAGTGGAGGGATAGATATGCCAGGAAGTCTGTGAGGGAACTTCGCTTTTATACGGTCATTGATGAAGTCCTCGTCATTACACGGTCATTGATGAGGAGTCCTGGATCAGAGAAGAGACTGTGGGGAGTAGTGTCAAATCGATGTGGCCTCAGGGCACAGGATTTGCAAGCTGGGCTGGCTGGGAACAGTAGTCCACCGTTCAGAACATGCTTTTAAACTACTACTAGGCCTCTGGGGAGAGGTACTGCAGGCCTGTGGCCTAGTAGCAGCAAGCAACCAGAGCCAGCAGGAGAAACTATTCAGAGTGGGTTCTTTTGTAAACAGAAGAAGATGTGACAGGAAATTAATGTGCTACAGCATAAGTTTGTGCAGGAGGAGAGGATTTTCTGGGAACTTCACCCTTACACGGTCATGGGTAAAGTCCTTATTCTTTACACGGTAACTAATGAGGAATTCCTGGGGACAATAGTCTGCAGGAGTTACGCAGAGGAGGAGCAATAGTCTGCAGAAGTTACGCAGAGGAGCAGCAATAGTCTGCAGGAGTTACGCAGAGGAGGAGCAATAGTCTGCATGGTGATGCAGGAAGAGGACTGTAGCTGTTAAACATGCACATCATTACTTCAGGCTCAAACTATGTGCTAATCTATACAATTTCTAAATATGATGGCAAAGTGATCAGTTCTATAGGCATCCCATATACTCCTTTTCCCCAACCAAATTGTACCCCCAATAAACAAAAGCAAAACAAAGCAAATGACTGATCGTTGTCTCTGAAGTGATATATGGGAGTCTACACCATTACATAAACAAAAAAGATTGAGACTTTAGTATCACTTATATCAACTAATATGTTCTAGTATAAATTCCGGGCACTTCTCCCTACCCGGTGAGTCACAGGTTGAGCATATGAGCATACAGCTGGTTGTACAAGTTATTCAATGTATGCCGATGCATTCAGGAATCAGCATAACCACGTGTGTGCATTTGACATATTCCCCAAATGATGAAATAAGCCATGCGTATTTGCTTCTAGAGAGTTTTACAACAGGGCTGCAGGGAGATTGAAGAAATGGATTCTGGAAAGCCGCACTCCGATAAAAGCCTTTATTGTAATGAATAGTCAAAGTTCATGTGACAACAGAAGCAGGACAAACAACTGATGCCTTTCACAACATCATTGTTGCTTAGTCACAGCTATGAATCCATTTCTTCAATATTGCTCGTGCTGAGCCTGCACCTGGATTCCACCTTGAGGAGGACGTTACCTTCAGCCTACCACCGCAGCGGTTCACCCTTTTGTTTTCTTGTCTAGGGCTGCAGTAAGAGTCTCTGGCTAATGGAGATTTAGGACAGGCATTTACTATCGGGCTATTTAACAAGCTTGTGCAGATTCTGGCCTAGATGTTTATGCATTCCATTCAGCCTAGGTTTCACTCTGGTACGTGCGCATTCCTGTGCACATCACATGCAATGTCTTTGCGGTGCGATTTGAGCCATACATTTTGTATGGCTCAAACCGCATTGTATCTGCACCAAAATGGTGCAGGACCCTTTTTTCCCTGCACCTAAATTGCATCACATGGGTGTTCACACCCATGTGATGCGATTCGAGCAATCGTACTGGGTTATGCGATCTGTTTCGCGAAGACGTTAATCTAACATTGACACCCGCAGCAGATCACATGGATGCTGTGCGATTGCTACGCAGTGCGATGCGGGGAAATGCAGCAAATCCTGTGTGTTTCCCGCATCTCTTCAGTGTGAACCAGGGCGGATCCACATTGTGTCAATGTGCCTTGGTGGCGGTGCTGTTTTTTTATTTTTCAGTGTATACCTTCTCTGCCTCCTAACACAGATATGAGATTAAAATCTGACTGTCCCTGTTACCGACTTGCCCATTTTTTAGGCAAATAAGGGTGGAAATATGACTTCCCTATTCACTCCACAGATTGGGGTTCTTCAAACCATATTGCAATCACACCCCCATCATCCACCATAGCTATCATATTGATGTATCCGATGTTATACTACAGGCTGCAATGCATTTAGCTACTAACTGAATAAAGGGGCTGTTCAGTGAAGTTTCACTTTGAAAAGTCTATGTTTATTTCACATTGTGAATGATAGTAAATCTGGTGAAGCTGTTTCCACTTTGTATACCCAATTATATTAGGGAAAAACAGGATTTGTTATTGCACATTATTGATCTGTTGAAGTAAACACAGTTTTATTCTATTTTCTAAGCTCCATGAGCATACACTTTGAAAAGCGAACATTCAGTCTTCTAAGCGAACAGTCTGTATTTCATTAGCAAATAAATGAACCCCAATATCTTGTAGCGAGGCCAAACCCTATAACAGTGTCCACCCAATACTGATTAGAATCTAATCATTATACGGTATTATTTTCTCCAGCCCTATTGCTGAAAGAGCTCCCTTATCTCTGGCTAATGTTTAGGCTGACTTGAAACTTTATAGACTTTGGCAATGTAATAATTCTGCCAAGCTTTTCTTTCTCAGTGTACATTCTGTCCACCTATATTTAGAAGCTGGCTCTGCAACAATGTTCACAGTGTGACTACTAAAGTACTTGGTAAATGGTCCATGCAAAAAAAAAAAAAAAGATTACATAATAGAACTATAATTACATAATATAACTGGAAGTGAGTGTAAGCTTGGCAAGTGATTCATGTCAACTGTTGCTGACTTATTATAACATGGAAGTGTTGCCCACAGATTTCACTGTCTTCTTCTTAACATATACGTATGTGTGAAGGGTGTATGTGTGAGTACAATGATTCATTTTCTGACATTGAGGTTATTTACTAAAACTGGAGAGTGCAAATCTGGTGCAGCTCTGCAAAGAAACCAATCAACTTCCATGTATTTTTTTTTTGTCAAAGCTTAATTGAACAAGCTGAAGTTAAAAGCTGATTGGCTACCATGCAAAGCTAGACCAGATTTTGCACTCTCCAGTTTTGGTAAATAAACCCCATGGTGTGTGAAGAGAGCGTAAAATTGCATTTCCACATCCCAGGAAAACTTCATTCAAGGGGACCACTTGGAAAAGCTTATGCTGTTGGTGCAATGTCAGAATATTTTTTTTTGCCAAGGCCATTAACTCAATAGTGGCACACAGCATGATCCTTGCATATGCATATCCAGTGTGTGTACAGTTTGAAGTACATGCTGCAAAAGTAGTCAGTATTGGTGGACTTGCATCCAAATTAATCTGGGTAGCTACCTGCAAACAGAACTATATAAAGGGTCTAATTTGACCTGGTAGTGCACTGAACAACAAAAAGGGGGAGTTTTATGATGCTTTGGGACAATGTGGGTATATTTTAACTAGTTTTAATACATAAAAAATACTTTTTTCTTTATTTCTTTTGAAAACCTGGCTGTCAATGTTTTATTAATATATACCATGTGTGAAAATTTGAAAAATACATACTGATGCAGCAATGTTGTAAAGTGTACTAAAATGTATCTTTTGGCTGTGTGACTTTATGCATTGTATAAATTGTAGTAGCACACCTTTGCTCTCAGTGCCGGTTCACCCAGGGGCGACCTGTCAGGCGACTTAGCCGACTGACAAGTCGCGCTCAATGCATTCAATGGAATCGTTCTAATAGAAGCGACTCAAGTCGCTCTGACTTAGAAAAAAGGTTCCTGTACTACTTTGGGGCGACTTCGGAGTGGCTTGCATTGACTTTTTTACATAAGTCGTTTTGTAAGCAGTGAGGAAGTCGCGCTGTACGGGGCGGCTTCAGAGTCGGACGACTTTGAAGCCGTCCCTGTGTGAACCGGCACTCAAAGTAAGTGTTTTTCTCTAGTTTTCCCTAGAGTGGAGCACTGATGACTTCATCTCGTGAAAACCATTTATTTACTGTAGCCAGGAGCTGGATATATACATATTCCAGCAATCAGGAGACACTGTGTAGCGTGGCTGCAGGGGGAGCCGTTTCCCTCTAGTGTTGAGTGTGTTGCTGACCTGTTACCTTCTTATTCAGAGACATGGTAGAGCAAAATATCTTGGGATACGTAGTGCAAACGGATGGGATTGATGGCTGAATCATCAGGAACTACAACTACCAGCTGGCTGATGGAGAAGAACAGACGACTGGGAGAGACTATAGGAGGATGGATTGAGGCCTAGCATGCTCTCTTGGGACCCAGTGTGGATCTGTGTGCAGGGATTCTGTGATAGTGTGAGCTGCAGTTGAGTCGCAGCCTGCACCAGCAGATCTCTGGAGGGGCATCTGCGGGCAGCTCTCCTTAGCTGTCTGGTGGCAATCTGCAGGCCGCTTCTGTTCCATTCATCCTGCAGTAATACCAGATTTGGGTGAGCCATAGCGCAGTGCGGTGGAGGCCCGAACACCATCCCCTGAGCCACATTCCCGAGGGACAGCCATCATCATCATCATCCTCATCATCATCGTTTCTTGTTCCAGTGTGGTGAAACGTCTGTGGATGATACCTCTTTGACTTACCACAGGGGATATGTAGAACGTCTATGGAAAAATTTGAAGCAGGCTCATGAGAAAGCTGTGGAACATGCTGTCATCTGAGGGTTGAGAAAAAAGAAGAATTTTGATCTCATGGGGAAGGTGCAAGATTTACAGCCAGGAGATCGAGTGCTGCTAAAGAATTTGGGTGTGTCGGGAAAACACAAATTGGCTGACCGCTGGAGGCCTCAACCCATGTCATCTGCAAGCAGCTTCCAGGTTTACCAGTTTACCAAATTAAACCTGAAGGAAAACTCAGGCCTCTCAAAATGTGGCATTGTAAGCATCTGCTTCCTTTATCAGATGCTGTTCGAGTGCCTCCTGTTTCTCCTCCACCTCCATTGGAATTGAGTCCTCCCAGAACCCTGTTCTCGTCAAAAACTTCCCATTCGCTCTGTAGTGCCGGTACAAGAGGAAAGTGAGGATGAGGAGATAGTACCCTGTTAGTTATGGCCTTCAACTACTGATGTTTATGTGGGAATAAGTAATCTGGCTACAGAAGGAAGACCACCAAAAGAGGTGGAAAAGTCACCTGATCAGGAAGTGAATATCTCATCACCGCAAGAATAGATGCTGTTGAAACTGGGAGTATTGTTTCAATTCTGAATCGGGCTGAAAGAGATTGATCAGTTTTACCAATGGAGATTTACCTGTGCTGAAGCCAGAAAACCATATGAGGAAGGAAACGTCATTGTTAGATGAAGAAGAAGGTGAAATAATATGCTAAATTCTGACCCTGATGATGAGGCTGGTCTTACCATTCTTAAATCAGGTCCCTCTACTCCATGCACAGACTTAAAATCAGTGACTCATGACCTTGCCAATATGAAAAGTCTTCAGAGAAACTCTACACCAGTAAAAAGCCCTAAAAGGAACCCTTCACCAGTGGAATGGCCTGAAAGGAACCCTTCACCAGTGGAAGGCCCTGAAAGGAACTTTACATCAGAAAAAAGTCCTTAAAGAATTCTTACCCCAAAGCCAGAGGCTCATTCTCCTATTAGACTGAGGAGAAATATACATCCTCCTAGAAGACTCACCTATAATACGCTGGGAGAGAACTCTGATACATTGATTCCTACAATTCAAAGGCCAGTCCCCACGTCTGACTCTGCTACCATCAATTGGGTAGAAGGTGACCTTGCTGTAACCTCTGATACCACTGGGTGGGACATGGCTATTGCCCTGGCCTGTCAAAAAACAGATTATGAGTTAACCAAAAATGTATACAAATGGTTTCAGCAGAATCCAGAAGTATGTCAATATTTGTTGAATTTGAATAATGGTTAGTGTTGGCTAATTCCTTTCTTTCTAGCAATTATTGATGAAAATCCCTGCCTCTTTGGGGACCAAAGACTTTAAGTGGGTGGGAGGATGTTGCCAGGAACTGGATATATACATATTCCTGCAATCAGGAGACATTTGTGGCGTTGCTGCAGGGGGAGCCGTTTCCCTCTAGCGTTGAGTGTGTTGTTGACCTGTTACCTTCTTTTTTTTTTTAATCAATAATTTTTATTAATTTTCACAGAGTATACATTGTACAATTGAACATTGTACGTCGTGCAACGACGTATAAGTGGACAATGCATTGAAAATAGCTCCACATTGGGTAGAGTAAAACTTTGTCCATACACAATGAATTAATGCATTGAGTACATAATAACCAGTATCGCTAGCATCGGTAATATTGTAGCCGTTGCTGGTCCACTTCACTAGTGTGACACCCCAAGTGGGATCTCTAGAGTCACAGGAGCGAAGTGGACCATCTATTTTTGATGCATTCCAAAGAGAGAAGAAAGAAGATGTTCTGGAAGGTTATCAGTTGAAAATATACATGTAAACATACTCTATTCATAGTATTGCTCGGTCAAGAGGAAGGGGTTGTAATGCAATAACTTAGACGTGAATTGCGCAGTGTCTAGTCCAGGTGGTCCATGGTTGCCAGCTGGATTGTATTTTTTTATAATGGTTTGTGTCAGAAGCAGATGTGTGCTCATAGCTGTAGTGTAATGATACCAAATCTACGACTTGGGTTAGGGTTAAAGATAGGGTTGTCCCGATACCACTTTTCTAAGACCGAGTACAAGTACCGATACTTTTTTTCAAGTACTCGCCGATACCGATTACCGATACTTTTTTTAATGTCATGTAGCACTAATGGGCACTGATAGGTGGCACACACTAATGGGCACTGATAGGTGGCACACACTGATGGCTTGCACTGCTAGATGGCGCTGACTGATGAGCACTAATAGGTGGCACTGATTATGCAGCACTGATGAGCACTGATAGGTGACATGCACTGATAGGTGGCACACACTAATGGGCACTGATATGTGGCACACACTGATGGCTGGCACTGCTAGATGGTGCTGACTGATGAGCACTAATAGGTGGCACTGATTATGCAGCACTGATGAGCACTGATAGGTGACATGCACTGATAGGTGACACGCACTGATGGGCACTGATAGGTGGCATGCACTGATGGGCACTGATAGGTGGCACGCACTACTGATGGGCACTGATAGGTGGCACGCACTGATGGGCACTGATAGGTGGCACGCACTGATGGCTGGCACGCACTGATGGCTGGCACTGACTGATGGCTGGCAGTGGCACTGGCTGAATGGGCACTGATGGATGGCAGTAACAGATGTCACTGATGAGAACTGGTTGGTGGCTGACACTTATGGGCACAAGAGGATTCATTTTTTTTATGCTGCCTCTGCGACGCCCATCTTGGTACACCTTGCACTCGGCCTCACTAAAGCAGCAGCGGACATCTTGTTACACCCAGCCCGAACTATATGGGCTGGGTGTAACAAGATGTCCGCTGCTGGCATACTGTGTCCGAGTGCAGGGTGTACTAAGATGGGCGTCGGGATTTTCAGTTACACTGATGGTGTAACTGCAACACGGAGCGTCACTTCCATTACCGATGGATGAGGCAGCTGTGCCCTGCACTCTGTACTACTTACTTGAAGACTCGAAAAACTCGCTCTCCGCTCTGCTCCCAGCTCCGCCCTCCGCTCCGCCTTCTGACTCCGCCCGCTGACTTCCTGTCTCTCCCATCCCAGCCAGGTATCGGCTAAGGCATCGGGAGCATTTGTGCGAGTACAAGTACTCGCGCAAATGCTCGGTATCGGTCCCGATACCGATACTAGTATCGGTATCGGGACAACCCTAGTTAAAGATGTGTCCGACTTCCAGTGTCTAGCTATGTTAAGTTTAGCTGCCATCAGGATGTGGGTGGTCACTATTCTAAAGGGGTGAGGAAGATCCTCAATAGTAAGATTCAGGATCGCAAGTGCTGGGGAGGGGGGAGTTTTGATGTGGGTGATGTTTGAGATTAACTGGAAAATACTATCCCAGTACGTTTTAAGAAGGTGGCATGACCAGAAAACATGGAGAAGATCCCCTGGGGATGAGTTACATCTCCAGCAGATATTGGGGATTTGAGGGTTAATGGACGCGATTCTGGCTGGGGTCATATACCAACGCAGAGAAATTTTTTGCGCCAGTTCCCAAAGGGCCGCGCATTTCGTGGCCTTGTATGTGGACTTGAAGGCTTGATGCCATTGATTGTCTGTGAATTCGTGATTCAGATCCATTTCCCATTTCTTGTGTGGCTTTAGTTTGGTGAAGGTATGTTTTTGGTGTAGGGAGTTGTAGAAGTATGAGATTCCTCTGAGATTTGTGTTAGGGTTGGTGAGATAGTCCCAAGTCTTGGGGTGTATGTTGTACAGAGGAAGGGGGACCGTTTTGAGGCAATGTTATATACGGAGGTAGGTGAAATGTTCAGATGTGGGTATTGCATATTCAGATTGCAATTGGGAGAATGGTTTGAGGGAGTTGTCTTGCAGTAGATGTTGTAGGGGCCCTATGCCTTTGTGTGTCCATGAGGTTACTGGTAGTTCAGGTGTTATATGTTTCAAGGAGGCTAGAGGGATGTGTGTTTGTGGTTCATGGGGGGTGTGACTCATTGAGGTGGACAATTTTTTCCAGGCTTGCGCTGATGCTTTAATAGTTGGAGATAGGGACTTTGAGATCAATGAGCCCAGTGGGGTGCTCAGTAACCAGGTTTTCAGGTCTGATCTTGTGATTGAGGAGCATTCAATTTGCCCCCATAGAGTAGTTGGAGATGGTTGGAACCAGCAGGGTAGTTGCGCCAGAATGGCTGCTATATGGTAGTCTTCAAAATCTATAGAGCTCGTGCCCCCCACTTGCTTGTGTTTAGTCAGTTGTTGATGTGCACACCTGGGACGTTTACCGTTCCACAGGAGTTTGTTGTACATTGTGCGTAGGGATCTAAAAAACGTAGCAGGTAATGGAATTGGTAGGGTTCTGAAATAATAAAGTATTTGGGGTAGGCGGATCATTTTAAAGGCCGCAAGCCTTCCTGTCCAAGATAGTTCTTGTTTTGCTGACCTGTTACCTTCTTATTCAGAGACAAGGCAGAACAAAGCATCTTGGGATATGTAGTCTGTATGGATGGGATTTTCCCTCTGGCTGAATCATCAGGAACTACAACTACCAGCTGGCTGATGGAGAAGAACAGACTGCTGGGAAAGACCCGGCATGGATCTGTGTGCAGGGATTCTGTGATAGTGTGAGCTGCAGCTGGGTCGCGGCCTGCACCAACAAAACTTTCCAGCAGATATACAGAGGGACATCTGCAGGCAGCTCTCCTTAGCTGTCCAGTAGCAGCCTGGAGGCCGCTCCTGTTCCATTCATCCTGCAGTAATAGCAGATTTGGGTGGGCCGTAGCACAGTGCAGTGGAGGCCAGACACCATACCCTGAGCCACATTCCTGAGGATCAGCCCTCATCCTCATTATCATCATCTCTTGTTCCAGTGTGGTGAGCAGGTGATAGCCCAACCTTATAGATGCTGTATATAGACACCATTGTCTCCTGCACAATTTATCATCTTTAGTGCCAAGGATCTATACCAAACATTATTCACACTATATACAGACATCTTTACTTCCTATTGTCCTGCTGTTACTTGTAGTTCCACAGAGAGCAACATCTTTAAGTCAGTGATCACTGTGAATACAGTTATAATTTATTTTACACAGGAAGATTGTTTGCTGTTCATCCACAACTTATTGATTCAGTTTGCTTTGCTTTGTCATTCAAAAACTCCTTGCATGCAATTAAACATCAGGGGCTAGCTTAAGTTCAACTGGACTGCCACACAGCGATACAGGACTACTTTTCACCTACTTCCCCACAACAGGGATTTGTTTTACTGAGCTCTTAGAGCTATAATTCACCAAGAACTCTCTAAAAGAGCAGGTTGAATTCTAATACAGTTTCTCATTGCTAAAAATTATAACTTGTTTGTTACTGTTCTGCATTTATGTGTGTAGAAGCAATAGAGAGGGGTCTGACACTCATAAGGGCCATTCCTCTGCTCTCCTGTAGCCTGATCACATAGGCATTGAATGCGCTTGGTTGTGTACAAAACTTATAGTATTCATTGAAAAATGTTTAAATCTGATAGGCAGTTATCATTTAGTTACTGACAACATTCCTACAGGAAATAGCAGTTTAAAGTGTAAACTTGAATTGACTCTCTAATTTCTTTTTTATTAACCACTTAATTTTGAAAAAAACGCATTATGTTTTACTTTTTGCTATAATAAATATCCCCAAAAAATATAAAAAAAACATTTTTTCCCCTCAGTTTAGGCTGATACGTATTCTTCTACATATTTTTGGTAAAAAAAAAATCGCAATAAGCGTTTACTGATTGGTTTGCGCAAAAGTTATAGCGTCTACAAAATAGGGGTTAGTTTTATAGCATTTTTATTAATATTTTTTTTTTTTTTACTAGTAATGGCGGTGATCTTTCTTTTTTTATCATGACTGCGACATTATGGCAGACACATCGGACAATTTTCACACATTTTTGGGACCATTGTCATTTTTACGATCAGTACTAAAAAATTCCACTGATTACTGTAAAAATGACACTGGCAGTGAAGGGGTTAACCACTAGCTGGCTAGGAAGGGGTTAAGTGTGTCCTAGGGAGTGATTCTAACTGTTAGGGGGCGTGGCTATGAGTGACACATCACTTACAGGGAGCTGTGATCAGTGACAATGTCACTAGGCAGAAAGGGGAGATGCTTGTTTACATTAGCATCTCCCCGTTCTTCCTCTCCGAGAGACGATTGCGGGTATCCCCGCAGACTTCGAGTCCGCGGGACCCGCGATCTTACTCACGGAGCTCGTGGCAAGTGCGCACGTGGCAAATTCAAAGGGACGTACAGGTACGCCCATTTGCGCAGCCGTGCCATTCTGCCGATGTAAATGTACAGGTGGCGGTCGGCAAGCTGTTAAGTAAACAAGTGGTTTAATCCATTCTGGTGTGTTTACTTCCTTCTTGTCATTTGAGAAAATAAAATGAACCCAGGGTGTCGGGGGGGACAGAGGACTCACAGGGTCAGGGC
This sequence comes from Lithobates septentrionalis, assembly GCA_037952835.1. Lineage (NCBI taxonomy): Eukaryota > Metazoa > Chordata > Amphibia > Anura > Ranidae > Lithobates > Lithobates septentrionalis. The sequence continues at coordinate 817,563 of JBBDGP010001870.1, read as the reverse complement.
AACCAGGGGGGTAGTGATATATCTTGCGACCCTCAAGAGGGCAGTGCTACATTATCTATAGGCAATATCAGTTGTACCCAGTTATCAGTTGGCGCTGAATGCATCACATTCACTATCTAGTTGTAACTGGCGGTCTTAGATTTGTATTGTTTAATGTGCCATCACAGCAAAAAAAAGGACTCCATTAGAACACTGTAATTGTCCTGCTGACTGGAGGTCACCTTTACGCTTCTTTTAACAGATTGATCTATGTTCCACACAATGAGCCCTGCCATGAACCAATAGAGGCAAAAAGGGATATAAGTCATAAACCTGTCTGGTTGATCTTGAAGCAATCTAGTACAGTGTGACCAAGGTCACTGATGATTGCTTAATAGGAACTTCAAAATAAACCTTATATCAATGATCAACTTTTTCTGAACCCCGGAAGAGGGTTGTTTCTGAAAGTAATGTATCTGGTTTGATGTTCTCTGTATATGAGGGAAATAAAAAAATCCCCAAACATTCACATATACTTAAGAGTCAGCCATGTCAATTTAAATTACGAGAACTACAGTTAGGCCTGTGTCTCACACATGAAGGTTTCTATTACTCTCTGAAATGCAATCCTTTAACATCATCCAACCATTCAGGAGGCGATCCTGCTGACTCCTGAATACCTGTTTTTTCCAAGACCAGAGCCCCAGCACCATCCACCTTAAATAGAGATACCCACAAAGCACTCCAACGGTAGGAAGACCAACCCTTAAGGGGACCTCTACCCATCTCCACCTGCTTGCAACCTGGAAGAGGGTGCATAAGAGTGGCTCCACTAGCATGCCTTTACCAGTTGGCTTTGAGGTGTTATCCTACTGGTTGGGCTGGCTGGGACTGTAAGAAGAACAGTCAGACAGTGTCAAAGGCAGCAAGAGAAGGAGAAGGCACTCCTGAAAGTGATGCTGACACTGCCCACACAATGGCCTTTTGGTGGTATTTAGGGCTTTTTGGGATTTGGGGGCCCTAGGAAAATGCCCAGTTTGACCACCCCAAACACTGTCCATTCTCCCAACAAAGATCCTTCCATAGGTCTCTGTAGAACTGAAAGATTATAAATATGCACACCCTTTGTCGTTCTGAGAAAATTGATACATGCCCATAATTTGCCATTGTTGAAGTTTTTAGAAAGTATTGTGTACAAGAATAATTAGTTCACTTGATATATAGGAAGAAAGAATGGCTAAAGAACACTTTCTCAACACAACATGACTCTGAACGTTCTGCATGGTAGCATGGGTAAATTATAAAAGATTAATTCAAAAATTATTTAACAATAAATTCCTGGCCAACAACTTAATACACTGTACAGCTACATATATGGAGGTTATTTTACTTTAAAAGATTTCAATGTTTGCCCATTCAGTCCTGAGATTATATATAGCCCTGTCATACAACACAGTCAGCCTGGTGACCTGGGTTTTCTAGTTTGCAATTACGCAATACAGCTAGGTCACCTCTCTACTCCCAGCCTGTGACTGGACAGTGAAGGACAGCAATAGATGATGGGTTATTTCTCTGTTCTCCCCTGCTGTCAACATGTTCCTTGTCACATGTTGTACATATGAATGCATGGTTGTTCTGCCCCTCCCTCTCCCAGTGCTGCTGTACATGGGCTAAAAGAAGATTAAATGAGGGCAAATTCATTCATTTACACGAGTTGTATTTAAAATATATTTATTGATCATTTAATAAATACATATGTAGCTGTGTGATCTCCTGCTCTCCCCCACCCGCTGCTGCTGGAATCTGTGAAATTAGTGGGCTGTGTGTGCAGCAGCTACCTCTCACCCTAAGCTTCCCTGGTGTGCAGCTTCAGAGCAGCTCTGCGTGTGATTCCCGCTCGCTCCCCCTCACTCCGGCAAGCATCAGAGGGACCAATTAGGAAAGGCTGGAAGAGGATCATTGGACATGTAGTCCCCTTGGGAGCGCTGCCCCCTGAAAGTAATGGGGCCTAAACTACAGCCCCCACCAGACCCTGCAGAAGATGGAGGTGAGGGGAAAGAGCTGCATTTTCTCAGGCTGTAGAGGACACAGCTTTCTCTTGCCATGAGGGAGCCTGGAGAGGGCACATCACTGTCCAGTTTGCACTACCACTACTGCATAACTGCAGCCTGAGCAGGATCTGGATTGTGCAGATGTGCGGACAGCCAGAGTCAGCTGGCTGCAGAGCAGAGAGTAGCCTAATCACTGTGTGTGATTGAATGGACAGCTGCAATATCCTTGGGAATGCTGAGCTGCTGCTGTGGGTATTTACTATCTGCTGCTATAGAGACTGAGCCTTTTAGAAACTGACTATAAAACCATCTAGTAGCCTTATTGCTGCCTACAGGCTCGACTAGGACCATTCTCATGTGCGCCAATGGTACAATTGGGTCCATACGCTAGCCAGTTGAGAAGTAAGTACTACCTCTCAGGGGACATTGCACCATATCCTAGCCATTCTCCTAGAGCGCACTCTAGACTAGTTACAGTATTATTATTCACCTTGCAGTTATTGCTTATATGCACTGATTATTGCTAACTTTGCTGTTTAACGTATTAATCCTAGTCTGGTGTACAGAACTGTATTCCATTCTAAGTTACATTGTATTCTAAGTTACATTGGCCAAGTGATTATACCGTCTAGCGCAGCGGTCCCCAACCTTTTTGACACCGGTGGCCAGCTGTGTGGAAGAAAATTATGCTAAGGCCCGGGGGGGGGGGGGGGGGGGGGGGGGTTTGCGGGCGATTTGTTGGGGAAATGGCTGGTGTTGACGCTCCAATCATCACAACACCATGGTTGATATGGTGTCATGATGATCGAAGCACATAATTTCCATTATTACATTGTAATAAAAAAGAAATAGTTCAACTCACCATAATGCAGAATCAGTGGGAACCCTGAGTGTGTCACTTGCCACGATCGCCTACCACCAGATGCAGCTTGTTACTTGCCAGATGTGGACTGTCACTTGCCAGGTGGGGATTGTCACTTGCCAGATGTGAACTGTCACTTGCCAGGTGGGGTTGTCACTTGCCAGATGGGGACTGTCGCTTGCCAGGTGGGGATTGTCACTTGCCAGATGTGGATTGTCACTTGCCAGATGTGGACTGTCTCTTGCCAGGTGGGGTTGTCACTTGCCAGATGGGGACTGTCGCTTGCCAGGTGGGGATTGTCACTTGCCAGATGTGGATTGTCACTTGCCAGATGTGGATTGTCACTTGCCAAATGTGGATTGTCACTTGCCAGGTGGGGATTGTCGCTTGCCAAATGTGGATTGTCACTTGCCAGATGGGGACTGTCACTTGCCAGATGGGGACTGTCACTTGCCAGATGCGGACTGTCACTTGCCAAGTGAGGGTGGAACATGCGGCGATGCGGGTCGAGCAGTGAGAGATTTCATCTCTCGTCCGCCGCACTTCAGTGTAGTATTCGCGCCGGCTGTGAGGATTGGACGGTGGTGGGGCAGGGCGGGCGGTGAGAGATGACATCATCTCTCTGCTCTCACACAACATCTCAGACAGTGTTGTGTTCGCGGCCGGCTGTGTGGGTGGAACAGCTGTCATGTGGGGCGGGCGGCAAGAGGTGATGTCATCTCTCTGCTCGCCCACTCCTGCCAAACCTCTGAAAGTGCAGCCTTCGCAGCCCGGCTGCAAACAGGCTATGGCCCGGCAGTGGGCCGCGGCCCGGGGGTTGGAGACCCCTGGTCTAGCGGACTGTGTCTGAACTTACCTTCTATGTGTTCATTTAGCTCAAACCAACATTTATTCTAACTTGTACCAATACAAAGAGTTAATTTATCACTAAACAATCTTGTGTCTATTTCCTGGTACTAATTCACAACCAAGTTAAAGGTGTCTCCATTTGTGTTTCTAAAAGTGCTTGCCATAACTAACTTGCCAGAATCCCATGACTTTATGACGAAACATGTCGGGGCGTGGCTACACGGCAATCGTTTCCAAGTGACGTAGGACGCTGTGACAGGGAGCGCCATACGAGGAGAGGTGGAAGCCGGTCACATCTACACCAGGGACCGGGTGAGACGGGTATTTGGAGAAACGCAGTACCTGGGTACCTGGGTCCGCCGTGACCACTACACACTGGTTTACTGACTTCATGTTTGATGCTGTGACAACTTGCTGTGCTGTGTTACTGTTGAGCCTGCAGTGATTTTTAAGGATGTGAGTGCAATGGTGAAGGGGCGTTTTGGTTTTTAAATAAATTTTATTACGTTATTGCACTATTGGTCGATTTTTCTTTTTCATGTGGAGAGAGCTCTTGGGCATTACACTTTGGAGAGGTAAAGGTGTACAGACCTTCCACTGAAGATCGTTCTTATCCCCTGTGAGTGTGGGATAAAAGCTTGTTGGCCCTGACACGAGAGTGTGGGCTAAAGGAGCTGGTGAGTGTATTCGCCTAAGGGGAGTGGATTCACAGTCACAGAGGTGCGGTGGAAGATATATTTAAGTAGAAGATTTTACACCACAACACGTCACGGATTTTTATATTTATATTTTTTTTGGACTATTTTTCGTTTGGATTATTTGTGGACACTATTTGTAGATATATAATTTTGTGCGAGTTGATTCACATTGGCTCTCACTTAGGTGTTATTTTCACATTTATATATTTGCATATGCACAGATATGTCATGCACTTAATTGGTTTATATGCACCATTTTTTGTTTGATTTTATGAGCATATCATTGTATGCACACTAATGATGAGGGGTGAGGATATGATGTAATCATTACACAGGTTGACTCATCAGTACATCACCCTTCACTACATTTATTATTTTAGGGATTGCCTTTAGCGCTGCTATTTTGAGTTCACTGGGAGCAAGTTTGTGGTGGATCAATCTTTTATTGTATACTTATTATTTAAGCAGCAGCTCAGATTCAGGTTTGTGCCATCAGCGCAGCGTTTTTGGGTGTATGAGTGGGCGGATTTCTATACATCTAATTTTTTTCATAACTTGTACCCAACCAGGTGTGTCAGAAGGGCTGCAGTTGTTCTTGAAGTCGAGGTGCAGAACAGAGAACTCAAATTACCAAGCGGCTCCTTCGGGGTAGCGATACACATAACTGCATTCATTGGTGTTATTCATATTTGCCTAGAAATTTATTGAACTCTCTGACTAAAGCATATTAAAAGAAAAGTTTGGGTTTCACATAAAAAAAAAAAATTATACTTACCTAGGTGGATGAAGCTTTCATCTGATGCTGCATCTGTCCCCCCGCCACCTCTACACTGAGAGCTGAGTGATCAAACACCGCACTCCCCTCCACTCAGAGCTGAGATCCATGACTGTCAGTCTCCAGCTCTCTGCTCTGCCCCTTCAGTGCTCGTTGGAGAGCTGGGCTATTGAGGGGGTGGGAGCGGCTGTCTCAGTCTCCCAGCGGCTCTCTGAGAGTCTGAGCCAGCTGCCAGTCCAGACTGCTGGATGGATCCTGAATGTAAAGTTGGGGGCAATCCAGCGCCTGGACTGGATGATTGAGGTCAGCCATCAGCGGACTGTAGCTTGCTGTTGGCTGAAAACGGGTCACAGCTGTGCAGAAGAAAGTGCACTCCTGTGATCCATAAGAGAAGTAGGGCCAAAAAAGCTTTGGTCATACTTCTCCTTTAAACAATGTTCTTAAATAAAACAACATAACTGAACAGTTAATGTAATAGTTTTACTTGTTATCTTTTAATTAACTGTGCAGGAATTAGTGACAGGCTTTCTTACCTTTTCTAACATCAGTTGCTTTGCCAGTAAAGAATGCAATGAAGCTGCCCACATACATGCAGACTTTCTGCAGAGAAAAGTGACTTTAAAGTGATTCTAAAGGCTCAAGGTTTTTTACCTTCATGCATTCTATGTACAGTATGAAGGTAAAAAACCTTGGCTATGCAGCTTCAACCCCCCCCCCCCCCCAATACTTACCTAAGCCCAATTGCAATCCAGCGATGTGCACAAGAGCCTTGGCTCTACTGGGATTCTCCATCTTCATTGGCTGAGACAGCAGTGGGAGCCATTGGCTCACTGGCTCACAGCCAGTGACCAAATGAGGAGAGAGAGGGGGTGGGGCTGAGTAATGGGTCTATACAAGAAAAAAAAGTGCAGTGCTAACATCCTGATTAATAACTTAACAATAATGGTGGGATCCTCTAAGGTATGCAAATCTCAATAGGCTTCAATATTACGACAATACCGGTCTCTGATACGCAACTTCACATATAATACACATCAAACAGAAAATAAGACATACTGTAAAAAATTAAATGAAAGCAGGGATGGTGGAAGCCCCTCCTATAGATATTGGCTATAAAAAAATGTTTTCATCAGTTTAGGCCAATATGTATTCTGCTACATATTTTTGGTTAAAAAAATTGCGACAAGCGTATTATGATTGGTTTGCGTAAAAGTTATAGCGTCTACAAAATAGGGAATAGATTTATGGCATTTTCAATCTGATTTTCTGATAAATTAAATTTTAGTTATCATGATATAAAATAATGAATGTGGGGGGCCTTTTGGTGGGCGTGATTTTGTTTTTTGGGGGGGGGGGGGGGGCAGCATTTCATTCTTGGGCCCAGGCAACACAATGTCTTGGGCTGGCCCTGGTTAAACCTCTAAATCAAACATATGGCGGAATTAGAAGGGATTTTCTAGAGAAAGTACTGAAGGATCAGCTTTGTAGCTGCATCATGTGTTGTTTTTTAATCATGGTAAGCTATACATTAACCATTATAATGAAAACAATGCAGAACTAGGTAAGGAAAGGCAGTGCTTTACTATCAAGAGATCTTCAACGTGCCCTCTTTCTTCATACAATCAAAGGGGGTCATACAATTTAAAGTGGTTATTATATATTTGTTCACGCCAACATGTGACAATAATCGCACCTGAACACCTAAACTGAACCTACACCTATACTTAAAAAAAGTATAGGTGTAGGTACCACAATGCACATTTTTGAGGCCATGGATCTCAATAGAAGTGTGTGAAAAATGCATAAAACTGCATGAAAAAGGCAAAGGAAAAAGGCTGGGGGGGGGCGGGGCTGAGCGGAGGATACATTAACCACTTGCTGCCCGCTGCATGTACATTTACGTCGGCATAATGGCACGGCTGGGCAAATGGGCGTACAGGTACGTCCCTTTGAATTTGCCGCTGTGTTGTCGCGTGCATGCCGCCACCCTGCCACGAGCTCCGTGAGTAGGATCGCAGGGATACCCGCGATCGCCTCACGGAGAGGAAGAACGGGGAGATGCTAATGTAAACAAGAATCTCCCCGTTATGCCTAGTGACACTGTCACTGATCATAGCTCCCTGTGATCGGGAGCTATGATCAGTGATGTGTCACACGTAGCCATGCCCCCTAACAGTTAGAATCACTCCCTAGGACACACTTAACCCCTTCCTAGCCAGCTAGTGGTTACCCCTTTCACTGCCAGTGTCATTTTTACAGTAATCAGTGCAATTTTCTAGCACTGATCGCTGTAAAAATGACAATGGTCCCAAAAATGTGTCAAAATTGTCTGATGTGTCCGCCATAATGTCACAGTCATGATAAAAATTGCAGATCACCACCATTACTAGTAAAAAAAAAATATTAATAAAAATGCCATAAAACTAATCCCTATTTTGTAGACACTATAACTTTTGCACAAACCAATCAATAAAAGTTTATTGCGATTTTTTTTTACCATATGTAGAAGAATACGTATCAGCCTAAACTGAGGAAAAAATTTTTTTTAATATATTTTTGGGGGATATTTATTATAGCAAAAAGTAAAAAATAATGCGTTTTTTTCAAAATTGTCGCTCTATTTTTGTTTATAGCGCAAAAAATAAAAACCGCAGAGGTGATCAAATACCACCAAAAGAAAGCTCTATTTGTGGGGAAAAAAGGACGTCAACTTTGTTTGGGAGCCACGTTGCACGACCGCGCAATTGTCAGTTAAAGCGAAGCAGTGCTGAATCGCAAAATGTGCTTTGGTCTTTGGCCAGCCAAATGGTCCGGGGCTTAAGTGGTTAAGGTAAAAAAAACCTTAAGCCTTTACAGACACATTAAATGGAACTTCTGCTGGAAGAAATATGGAGACTTCCATAGTTGACCACCCTTCTAGAGATGGCAGTTCCATGTCTATCATTCTGATCCACTGGCTTTACTAATTTCTGGAATTTTGAAATGGAACAGGTGTCTGTATTGTTGTAATGGTAAAGTAGAACTATAGTGAAAACTTTTTTTTATTTTGTATAGAGTAAGGGAGGGTCACAGTTTTTTTTTCTTCACCTGGTTCCCATTGGGGAGATTTTCCTTCATTCCCTGTCCCATAGCTAAAACAGCAAGTGAGAGGAAATCCCTGTAAATTAAGGAAATCCCGTGTGGACCCCCAGGTCACCCAAAAAAATGTCCCTATTGGAAGATTTCCCTTCTATTACTTTAATAGGGACAACCCAAGATAAGGAATTTTCTTTTATTTTAACTTTCAATGATAATGATGACAATGATAAACAGGACAAATAGAGAGGGTGAATCTCTCTGACGTGGAGCACAAACCGTAACAAAAACCTAATAGGTGTCTCTAATCAACCTCTCTGTCCAAAACTAAAATGAAACATTTGCCTTTAGTTATGCTTCAAACTTAAAGTAATTTTTGATTAGACTTGCGCATGTTCATCCTTTTTTTCATTTGTTATTGTATTAAATGTAGAGATTTGTAGATAAGCCACAAAAATCAGGGTAAATTATCTAGTGTATATACATTTTTTTTCTTCATTTGGTATGGTTAGGACTAAAAATAAAGAAAATACTACAGTATTCATTTTAGGAGAGGTAATTATGAAACATATTCATATTTTGTATTATCCTTTTGAGCCAACAGATGGAGCTTTAGCCTCCTTTTCACATGCATAACTGTGTAGTTTTCTAAGCTTTTCTGGAGGCCTGTTTATAGACCTCAGTAGTCCAAGCTGGAATTTACACACACAAACAGTGTTGGATGGGATTTGTCAGAAATAAGTCAAAGTGGTGGCTTACAGTGCCTTGCAAAAGTATTCACCCCCTTGGCTTTTTACCTATTTTGTTACATTACAGCCTTTAGTTCAATGTTTTTTTTATCTGAATTATATGTGATGGATCAGAACACAATAGTCTAAGTTGGTGAAGTAAAATTAGAAAAATTCATACATAAAACTATTTTTCAGAAATATAAAAATGATAATTGGCATGTGCGTATGTATTCACCCCCTTTGTTATGAAGCCCATAAAAAGCTCTGGTGCAACCAATTACCTTCAGAAGTCACATAATTAGTGAAATGATGTCCACCTGTGTGCAATCTAAGTGTCACATGATCTGTCATTACATATACACACCTTTTTGAAAGGCCCCAGAGGCTTCAACACCTAAGCAAGAGGCACCACTAACCAAACACTGCCATGAAGACCAAGGAACTCTCCAAACAAGTAAGGGACAATGTTGTTGACAAGTACAAGTCAGGGTTAGGGTTTAAAAAAATATCCAAATCTTTGATGATCCCTAGGAGCACCATCAAATCTATCATAACCAAATGTAAAGAACATGGCACAACAGCAAACCTGCCAAGAGACGGCCGCACACCAAAACTCATGGACCGGGCAAGGAGGGCATTAATCAGAGAGGCAGCAAAGAGACCTAAGGTACCGGAGCTGCAGAGTTCCACAGCAGAGACTGAAGTATCTGTACATAGGACAACAAAAACCCGTACACTCCAGAGTGGCCAGAAGAAAGCCATTACTTTCAGCAAAAAACAAAATGGCACATTTTGAGTTTGCAAAAAGTCATGTGGGAGACTCCCAAAATGTATGGAGGAAGGTGCTCTGGTCTGATGAGGCTAAAATTGAACTTTTTGGCCATCAAAGAAAACGCTATGTCTGGCGCAAACCCAACACATCACATCACACAAAGATCACCTTCCCCGCAGTGAAACATGCATCATGCTGTGGGGATGTTTTTCAGCAGTCGCTACTGGGAAACTGGTCAGGGTTGAGGGAAAGATGGATGGTGCTAAATACAGGAATATTCTTGATCAAAACCTGTACCACTCTGTGTGTGATTTGAGGCTAGGACGGAGGTTCACCTTCCAGCAGGACAATGACCCCAAACACACTGCTAAAGCAACACTTGAATGGTTTAAGGGGAAAGTTGTAAATGTGTTGGAATGGCCTAGTCAAAGCCCAGACCTCAATCCAATAGAAAATCTGTGGTCAGGCTTAAAGATTGCTGTTCACAAGCACAAACCATCCAATTTGAAGGAGCTGGAGCAGTTTTGCAAGGAGGAATGGGCAAAAATCCCAGTGGTAAGATGTGGCAAGCTTATAGAGACTTATCCAAAGTGACTTGGAGTTGTGATAGCCACAAAAGGTGGCTCTACAAAGTATTGACTTTAGGGGGGTGAATATTTATGCACATTGACGTTTTCTGTTATTTTGTCCTATTTGTTGTTTGCTTCACAATAAAAAAAAATCTTCAAAGTTGTGGGCATGTTCTGTAAATAAATGATGCAAATCCTCAAACAATCCATGTTAATTCCAGGTTGTGAGGCAACAAAACATGAAAAATGCCAAGGGGGTGAATACTTTTGCAAGGCACTGTAGATCAAAATATGATCTACCAGCTAGCCTTTCTCAATCTTTGTATCCCAGGGGAACCCTTGAATATTTTTTTTAGGTTTCAGGAAACTCCTGTTAAGTTTAATTCATCAAGGGTGATTGGGAATATATCCCTTACATTGGTGGCCAAAATAAAGAATGCCTCCTTTACAGTGGTGGGAAGAATGTCCTTCTTACACTTCTTACATTTGTGGTCAGTGGGAAGAATGGCACCTTACATTGGTAAAAGTGGTAGTGGTAAAGGAGTGTTGGACATGGGTTTTTACAGATTATCAAAACACGGACAAAGTCATTACTTGATCCCAATTGGCCTGTATTTAGCTGTATTCACCTGTATTTCTACAGAAAGAACATTTACCCGAGTTGTGAAATCCAACTGTAATAGGTCATAGAGAGTGCCAGGTCCCTTGCTATTGTTATTGTGAACACCAGCACTGACTATTGTTTATAATATCCTATGCCTCAGTCTGTCAAGAAGTACTTGTGAGTCCATTTAACATTTTACTATTTCAACCATCCCTGAAGAAGGGGGAATATGTGTTTATTCTAACCAGTTAAACAATAAAGACTTTGGACTCCTAAGGATTTTTCATTTGGCGCTGTCTTTGACCTATTACCCCTTACATTGTAAATCAGTGAGGAGAATGGCCCACCTTACAGTGGTAGTCAGTGGAAAGCATGCCTCTTACAGAGGTGGCCAGAATACCACCCTTTCATACAGCTAAAATATCATTGAGGTAATGCTGCTGGCTCTGCTAAGTGGCATTGGACCTGGAACTATGCAGGCACCATAGGGGTGTGCACACCCTAATCACCCCGTGTGTGTTAGTGTAGCCGAGTTCTGGCTGGGTCCTGAGACCTCCCTCTTTGGCACTGAGGGTAGTGAGATACCAGGAGGAGACGCCGGCACCCCAGTACTATCACAGTATCTTACCCCCCCTCACTTGGGGGCTACCTGCTGGGTTGCTCTGAAGGGCTGCATCGAAGGGAGTGTGTAACCCGCGTTGCTTGTGAAACAGTTTCACATTCAGCAGATAGTGAGGCTTGAAAGAGCCGCTCATTGCGTGAAACTGGCAGGTAATGTAACTGCTTGCTGTCAAAACTGAGCGGTGATGTCGGAGGTAGGCAGGACCGAACAGCTAACAAACACCAGCCAATGGTATGGGGTCTGGGTGGGCTGCTATGTTTATGTGACTCTGCCCCCTTTCTTAAGCAGCCCAATCATTGGCTAGTGCTTGATAGCTATTCTGTGCCGCCCACTCCCGGCATAAATTTTGACAGCTGGCTTTCTCCCTTCAAGCAGTTACATTACCTGCCAGTTTTACACACTGAGCGGCTCTTGCAAGCCTCAATATCTGTTGAATGTGAAACTCCCCCTCTCCCCTGTCAGTGCCCACCAGTGCTGTCAATCAGTGCCCATCAGTGCTGCCTATCAGTGCCAATCAGTGCTGCCTATCAGTGCCAATCAATACTGCCTATCAGTGCCAATTATTGCTGCCTACCAGTGCCACCAATCAGTGCCTATTAGTGGCCATTAGTGCTGCAAATCAGTGCCCATCAGTGCTGCTAATCAGTGCCAATCAGTGCCACCTATCAGTGCTGCCAACCAGTGGCAATCAGTGCTGCAATTCAGTGCTGCCAATCAGTGCCCATCAGTGCTGCCATTCAGTGCCTATCAGTGCCCATCAGTGCTGCCATTCAGTGCCTATCAGTGCTGCCAATCAGTGCCCATCAGTGCCACCATCAGTGCCACCTATCAATGCTGCCTATCAGTGCCAACCAGTGCTGCCAAGCAATGCTCATCAGTGCTGCCAATTAGTGCCCATCAGTGCTCCCTATCAGTGCCACCTATCAGTGCCCATAAGTGCTGCCAATCAGTGCCACCTATCAGTACCCATCAGTGCTGCCATTAAGTGCCCATCAGTGCACGAGTGCAGGCAAAAGGGAAAAGCAGAAAAAGGTGCCTAAGTTTAGTAGATTAGTATCAGCTTAATTAAGTGCCAACCAGTGCCAATCAGTGCTGCCAATCAGTGCCCATCAGTGCCACCTATCAGTTCTGCCTATCAGTGCCAACCAGTGCTGCCAATCAGTGCTCATCAGTGCTGCCAATTAGTGTCCATCAGTGCTCCCCATCAGTGCCACCTATCAGTGCCCAAAAGTGCTGCCAATCAGTGCCAATCAGTGCCACCTATCAGTACCTGTCAGTGCTGCCAATAAGTGCCCATCAGTGCACGAGTGTAGGCAAAAGTGAAAAGGACAAAAAAGCGCCTAAGTGTAGTAGATTAGTATCAGTTTAATTAAGCCCCCATACTGGGCTATTCACAGGATAATAGTGGAATACAGGCAGGCTCATCAATAATGGTGGACACTGGATGGTCTGTCAGTCCTTGCCCGCTAACAGCGGCGTGGATCATGCTGTGGCTAGAAGCCTGGTTGAGAATGGCTCATCTATAGTAAGAGAGAGTCTCATTTTGCATGTCAGGGTTGTGATTTCTTTTAAGATAAGGGATTACTGATCTTCTACCAAAAGCACTGATTGATATAAATTTGCTTCTCAAAAATGATATCCATCTCCCTATTGTTTAAATGGAAAACAATAAGAAAATATACAAAAAAAAAAAAAAATTATATTCATCTCCAAGAAGTGAAAATTTGTGTTTTTGTTTTAGTGGTATAAAACTCACCAGCTAATGGAAATAAACTTACCGAATTTACTAACCCCTAAACTATAGGCAGGTTATGGGATTTAGGAAAAATAAGTGTAGTACGTATATGGTTTTATTTTGGTCAAAAAGAATCTGACAAGATTATCATAAAAAATGACTGTGAATAGCTAGTATAACATGTTTACATTGTTGTAATAAGGATATATCACATATAAAAAAAAATCTTCTAATCAAAGAGAAAATCCAATGTAAAAACTGTCAGGAAAAAATATCAGAAAATTGGGAAATCTCCTATGAAATCCTCTTACTCACAGTAATCAAATCGCAGCACATGGTCAATCGGAAATAAAGCCTTTCACAGCAGACCTGGACACGTGTTGTGCTCATATGGTGAATGCTTCTTCAGAATGATCTGCACTGAAATATTTTCTCTATATTCTATTTATTAATAAAGGTAGCAAATGCTAATGACTTTCTTTTTAGCAGCCAAGTCCAAAAAAGCACTAAATAAAGACAGCAGTTAAAGTATAACTAATAGCAAAACATTTTTTTCAGTTTTGGATAGAGTAGAGAGGGATTCGAACACCTGTCAGTTTGTATTGCTGTCTGTGCCCCTGTTAAGGAGATTCACCCTCTCTATTTGTCTTGTTTACCATGACTGTTGGATAACAGATGTTATTATTAAAACCATTATCTAAAAACCCCTTACACTTCTACTCCAAATAAATAAGACCACACCAGCTTTGGAGTAACAAAAAAAGGCCGTAGCAGCCTGCTTTATTTAACCACTAAGCCACCGCCCACCGTCATATGACGGCTGGACGAGGCTTCTGTTGTTCTGGGCGGGCGTCATATGACGTCCTCGCCCTCCCGAGCCACTAGGCGGCGCGCGCGTGCCCGCTGCGTCGCTCGGGACCCGGTGCGCGTGCCCGGCGCCCGCGATGTCCGCCGGGCACCCGCGATTGCCGGGTAACAGAGCAGGACTGTGGATCTGTGCATGTAAACACAGATCCACGTCCTGTCAGAGAGGAGAGGAGACCGATGGTGTGTCCCTTGTACATAGGGACACCGATCGGTCACCTCCCCCAGTCAGTCCCCTCCCCCCACAGTTAGAATCACCTCCTTAGGTCATACATTAACCCCTCGATCGCCCCCTAGTGTTAACCCCTTCCCTGCCAGTCACATTTACACAGTAATCAATGCAATTTTATAGCATTGATCGCTGTATAAATGTGAATGGTCCCAAAAATGTGTCAAAAGTGTCCGATGTGTCCGCCGCAATATCGCAGTCACAATAAAAATCGCAGATCGCCGCCATTACTAGTAAAAAATAAATAAATAATAAAAATGCTATGAATCTATCCCCTATTTTGTAGACGCTATAACTTTTGCGCAAACCAATTAATATACGCTTATCGCAATTTTTTTTACCAAAAATATGTAGAAGAATACGTATCGACCTAAACTAAAAGTAAAAAATTTGTTAAAAATAAAAAAATTGGATATTTATTATAGCAAAAAGTAAAAAATATTGTGTTTTTTCAAAATTGTCCCTCTTCTTTTGTTTATAGCGCAAAAAGTAAAAACCGCAGAGGTGATCATTTGTGGGGAAAAAATGATAAAAATGTCATTAGGGTGCAGTGTAACATGACCGCGCAATTGTCATTCAAAGTGCGGCAGCGCTGAAAACTGAAAAATGGCTTGGGCAGGAAGGGGGTGAAAGTGCCCTGTATTGAGGTGGTTAAACAATATCTATTTTCAAGTTAAAATATAAAATTCTGTCATCAAAAAACAATAACCAAAAATATCTGTTACACAACCCATAAATCTAAAGAGCGTTGGTCTGAGCAATAACTTAGCAAATCAATCTGATGGCCATAACAACTATAGCACTGCAGCCCTATATCCAAAATATCTCAAATAGGCCTCAAGCCGACAAGCTGGCTCAGAGACTGCCAATGACCGCAGTGCCCCATTATCACTTCCCGGCTAACCTCCGTTAACCGGGAACCAAAACATCCGGACCCATACCAACGTTAGATCCAACTCTTACTTTTTGCCATCTTCCTTCCCTTGCCCAGACCAACGCCCGCTGCTGCCACGACATCTCCCCTTCCTTCACCTGTTGAAAAGAATGAACAACAACATACCCCCAACAATACCAGTAAACCATTTTAGGGAGGGTGGGCGGGAACTTTGTTCAACTCTCTGTTGGCCCTCCCAGAGCGGGAACCCCTTTTATATAACCCCTCCCCTATAGTCCCTCCCCCTCTGCTCCACTATACCACACTTTTACTTAACCCTTTCACTGCTACCACTGTCATGTGCGCCCTTTGCATACAGCATTACATGCTGTTGCTCCAGGCTTTTCTTTATCATTGAAAATGAAAGAAAATTTTGGGTTGTCCCCAGAAAGGTAATAGAGGGGAAATCTTCCATTGGGAAAACTAGTTCTGGTGACCTATGCAGAATGATCAGAAGCGAGAGCAGGGTCTTGAGGAAAGACGTGTTCGGTAACAGGCGGGCAGTGAGGTACAAGGCAGCAGGCAGAAGCGAGGTCGCAAGGATAGCCGGGTCTGGTAACAGGTGGACAGTGCAGTACCAAGCAGCAGGCAGAAGCAGAGTCCAGTGGGTAGCCAGGATCAGAAACCAGTAGTCAGAGCAAGAACAGGATCCAGAAGCAGGGTCCAGGCAAGCCAGGTTCGTCAATAGGTATCAAGCAGGAGAACAGCAGGATTCAGGTATCAGGACAAGCTGAAGATCAGTCAGCAACTGTCTGGGGTCAGAGCACTTCTTCAAATAGGTAATAGGAAAACTCCTGCGCTGTCAGAAAGGTCTAAACTAAGGGACACTGCTGCAACACCTGTGTGACTGATCCAAACAGACAAAAGTGTATATATAAAAGTAAGTGGTAATTGCGCTGTGATAAAGGAAACAGAAAAAAACGAATGTCGCCCACGGGACTTTAAATGAGGTGTCAATGGTGATCAAAGGGTAAACAGGTATAGAGGTACAAATATTTTATTGAAAACAACAGCATAATCCATAATAGGACATGAGCATGGGTGAACAGGTTCATGAAACAGCAACATTGCATAGTAATCCTAAAACATAGCCATGAATATAATAGTAATACATGTAATACAGGTATGCACGATACATCTCTAACCCGACGCGTTTCGCGAGCTTTCCTCGCTTCATCAGGGGCTGATGTGCATAACTGCTGTCTGTAAAAACAGATTAAAGTAATTAGAGTATCGGTTATGATTGGGTAAAAGCAAGAAGCCAGAACCGATCATCCCATACTTACTTATAAGACCAAGGCTACTGACACAGAACCCAGGTAGGGGTCGGCGGAGGGCATCTCCCCCGGGAGCTGAAGAGGCCGAGGACCCAACCAGAGGACCGAGGCCAGGCATGGGGGGCAGCATGGCAAGTGAGAGAAAGAGAGAGGAGACCGTGAACCCAAATTGTTCCCAAATGTACTGCGGGGCAACTCACTGTATGGAAGTATAAGTATAAGGTAGTATAAGGTTGAAGGGTTTGGAAGTATGAGATATATATCATGGCATCAAATGCAAGGTATGCTAATAAACAGAGTCTGAGATAATAGCATTGGTATTGTCATAGAGATATAAACTATGTGCTGCTTGCATAATATGCGTAGGGTGTCCCGCAGGGCAGAGAGAAAAAGGAGGGTGCAGGATGAAGGGATGAATGAAAAGGGAAGGGAGAAGGGGAAGGGGAAAAGGGGAGAACAGGGGGAGGTGAAGTGAATAGTGACAGAAAAAGCACAAAGAAAAAGAAAAGGAAAAAAGGAGAAAAAGAAAAGAAATGGTGACAGAATAGTGACAGAAAAAGGACAAAGAAAAGGAAAAAGAAAAGAAAGGGGAAGAAAGTGGGAGAAGTGAAGGGAGATGAGGCACAGTGAAAGGAAGGACAAATATATTAATAATGTGATGAACTGGAAAAATGCTTCTGTGTGAGAGGAAGAAGGGAGTGAAAAGAGTGTAGTTGGAAAAGTCAGTCAGGAACGGCAAGTGAGGATAGGTACGTTGTGGGGTGCAGGTATCCATGTTAAAGTGAGTAAATAAATAAGGTGTCTACCAATAGTAGTGAAGCGTCCCGACTAGGTGTTGGAGAGAGATAATGAAGAAAAAGTTTGCCATGCTGGCACCCCCCGCCTTATACCCAGACATCCGCCGAGTTCTCCGCCCCTAGCGTCATACGTCAGGCGGAGTAAAGGAGATCGCAACGCACCCGCCGCAAAGAGGCAGGCACTCGCGATCCCCGGCCACCGCCTGGATGACACATCCCGCCCATCAGGGAGGGGGATACCGCTAGATTGCAGGCATCCCCAGGTGGGCGTGGAAAAGCATGACGCCGATGCAATGGTGGCCCCGCCCCTCCGGAGAGACCAGAGAGACGGGGACAGCTGGGGAAATGAATCCCCATTTATGCATCGCAGCTCCCAGAGGAAAAAACAGACCGCCCAACCCAAACAGGGGCGCAGTGAAGGAGCTAGGTCTACAAGTACATAGTCAAATTCAAACATGATGAAGGTAAGGGTATACTGGCATAATTATTGAGGTTCAGTGGTAGCCGAACCAATGTAACCCATAAGATCTAGGATCAGCATCAGACTAGGGCATTATGGTGTCTTCCACCTGGGTACAAATAACATCCCTTCATCCTGCACCCTCCTTTTTTTCTCTCTGCCCTGCGGGACACCCTACGCATATTATGCAAGCAGCACATAGTTTATATCTCTATGACAATACCAATGCTATTATCTCAGACTCTGTTTATTAGCATACCTTGCATTTGATGCCATGATATATATCTCATACTTCCAAACCCTTCAACCTTATACTACCTTATACTTATATTTCCATACAGTGAGTTGCCCCGCAGTACATTTGGGAACAATTTGGGTTCACGGTCTCCTCTCTCTTTCTCTCACTTGCCATGCTGCCCCCCATGCCTGGCCTCGGTCCTCTGGTTGGGTCCTCGGCCTCTTCAGCTCCCGGGGGAGATGCCCTCCGCCGACCCCTACCTGGGTTCTGTGTCAGTAGCCTTGGTCTTATAAGTAAGTATGGGATGATCGGTTCTGGCTTCTTGCTTTTACCCTATCATAACCGATACTCTAATTACTTTAATCTGTTTTTACAGACAGCAGTTATGCACATCAGCCCCTGATGAAGCGAGGAAAGCTTGCGAAACGCGTCGGGTTAGAGATGTATCATGCATACCTGTATTACATGTATTACTATTATATTCATGGCTATGTTTTAGGATTACTATGCAATGTTGCTGTTTCATGAACCTGTTCACCCATGCTCATGTCCTATTATGGATTATGCTGTTGTTTTCAATAAAATATTTGTACCTCTATACCTGTTTACCCTTTGATCACCATTGACACCTCATTTAAAGTCCCGTGGGCGACATTCGTTTTTTTCTGTTTCTGAAATTAGGGATGGAGGTGGTTTATGTTAGGGGTCCGTTCTCAGACACTCTCTTTGTAATTTGTACCCAGGTGGAAGACACCATAATGCCCTAGTCTGATGCTGATCCTAGATCTTATGGGTTACATTGGTTCGGCTACCACTGAACCTCAATGATTATGCCAGTATACCCTTACCTTCATCATGTTTGAATTTGACTATGTACTTGTAGACCTAGCTCCTTCACTGCGCCCATGTTTGGGTTGGGCGGTCTGTTTTTTCCTCTGGGAGCTGCGATGCATAAATGGGGATTCATTTCCCCAGCTGTCCCCGTCTCTCTGGTCTCTCCGGAGGGGCGGGGCCACCATTGCATCGGCGTCATGCTTTTCCACGCCCACCTGGGGATGCCTGCAATCTAGCGGTATCCCCCTCCCTGATGGGCGGGATGTGTCATCCAGGCGGTGGCCGGGGATCGCGAGTGCCTGCCTCTTTGCGGCGGGTGCGTTGCGATCTCCTTTACTCCGCCTGACGTATGACGCTAGGGGCGGAGAACTCGGCGGATGTCCGGGTATAAGGCGGGGGGTGCCAGCATGGCAAACGTTTTCTTCATTATCTCTCTCCAACACCTAGTCGGGACGCTTCACTACTATTGGTAGGCACCTTATTTATTTACTCACTTTAACATGGATACCTGCACCCCACAACGTACCTATCCTCACTTGCCGTTCCTGACTGACTTTTCCAACTACACTCTTTTCACTCCCTTCTTCCTCTCACACGGAAGCATTTTTCCAGTTCATCACATTATTAATATATTTGTCCTTCCTTTCACTGTGCCTCATCTCCCTTCACTTCTCCCACTTTCTTCCCCTTTCTTTTCTTTTTCCTTTTCTTTGTCCTTTTTCTGTCACTATTCTGTCACCATTTCTTTTCTTTTTCTCCTTTTTTCCTTTTCTTTTTCTTTTTCTTTGTCCTTTTTCTGTCACTATTCACTTCACCTCCCCCTGTTCTCCCCTTTTCCCCTTCCCCTCTCCCTTCCCTTTTCATTCATCCCTTCATCCTGCACCCTCCTTTTTCTCTCTGCCCTGCGGGACACCCTACGCATATTATGCAAGCAGCACATAGTTTATATCTCTATGACAATACCAATGCTATTATCTCAGACTCTGTTTATTAGCATACCTTGCATTTGATGCCATGATATATATCTCATACTTCCAAACCCTTCAACCTTATACTACCTTATACTTATATTTCCATACAGTGAGTTGCCCCGCAGTACATTTGGGAACAATTTGGGTTCACGGTCTCCTCTCTCTTTCTCTCACTTGCCATGCTGCCCCCCATGCCTGGCCTCGGTCCTCTGGTTGGGTCCTCGGCCTCTTCAGCTCCCGGGGGAGATGCCCTCCGCCGACCCCTACCTGGGTTCTGTGTCAGTAGCCTTGGTCTTATAAGTAAGTATGGGATGATCGGTTCTGGCTTCTTGCTTTTACCCTATCATAACCGATACTCTAATTACTTTAATCTGTTTTTACAGACAGCAGTTATGCACATCAGCCCCTGATGAAGCGAGGAAAGCTCGCGAAACGCGTCGGGTTAGAGATGTATCATGCATACCTGTATTACATGTATTACTATTATATTCATGGCTATGTTTTAGGATTACTATGCAATGTTGCTGTTTCATGAACCTGTTCACCCATGCTCATGTCCTATTATGGATTATGCTGTTGTTTTCAATAAAATATTTGTACCTCTATACCTGTTTACCCTTTGATCACCATTGACACCTCATTTAAAGTCCCGTGGGCGACATTCGTTTTTTTCTGTTTTTGATATTAGGGATGGAGGTGGTTTATGTTAGGGGTCAGTTCTCAGACACTCTCTTTGTAATTTGTGATAAAGGAAAAGGGGAGAAGTGGAAGTCCCCGCTCCTCAATGCTCGTCACATAGGGTGAGTGTATGTGGGGTATAGGGAGAAAGCGCACATAGCATAATCCCGTATAAAAGCCAATTTATTGATAAAAACAATATGGTAAACTCACATTTAGAAGAAGACTATGGTACAAATGATTCAGGAACGCCGAGCTCGTCTCCTGCCGTCAGTTTGTGACAATATCCCGTGCTCCAATCCTAAATAATTCTAAATGTGAGTTTACCATATTGTTTTTATCAATAAATTGGCTTTTATACGGGATTATGCTATGTGCGCTTTCTCCCTATACCACACATACACTCACCCTATGTGACGAGCATAGAGGAGTGGGGATTGATTGAAGACATCCATTGAGGCATACGAACGCGGCGTTCGTGGATTGATGCCCACACTCATTTTAAAAAAGTGAGTGCACCCTCTCTCTGTGTCCCCCCCCCCCCCTCCTACTTTGGTCATTACGGAGTTACACTATTTTTTGTTCATGTCATTTTTTTCATATACTGTCCTGCATATCCACCATTGGAATCGCCTAAACAACCGGATGGGATATCCATGCTTGATAGTGTTTTGCAATTAAGCACAAGCTGTATGCCTTACAGCAGTAAGGTAAGCTGCTTGCGAACACGGAGGTGTTTCCACTGAAGATCTCTCCCTTCTTTTGGATTTTTTTATTCATTTGGTGGTGGGACTGTTATATGTTTATCCATTTGGACTTATCACATCCAGCTTTTTGAGTTGTCACTATGTGCTAGTATTGGTACCAGCCCTTATTCACTTGGACTGTTTCGAGTTTTGTATCACTGTTGTTGTTATTTTTATATATTTTTTATCATCCATTTACTTATTTTACCCTTGTCAGTACTTTTGTGTTCTCATTTTATGTTTGTTCATTGCATTTGTGGCTGCATCCACTTCGGCCGGTTTCACCTCTCCATTCTTTTCACTTAGCCCCCTCCCCCCACTTCCACTTCTCCCCTTTTCCTTTATCACAGCGCAATTACCACTTACTTTTATATATACTTCTTCAAATAGGCCATCTGGCACAAATTGGCACCATGGGCGCGCTCCTGCGCTCGCATGCCGTCCGCCGTGCACATTGATCCGCACAGGCATGCGCGCGAGTGCGCACCATACGGGAACTAATAGTTCTCTTACAGTGCAGGGATTTTCTCTCACTTCCTGTTTTGCTATGGGACAGGAAGTGAAGGAAAATCTCTGCAATGGGACACAGATGGCGAAAAAAAGATCTGACAAGGGTTTTAGCTGCAGTGTGCATGAGGCTATATTCTCTGGTTTTAAGCCAGGTTCATTGGTGGAAAATACCTGGCCTAAAAGCCACAGGGTCACAGGTACAAGGCTCATGGTCCAGGCTAGGGACTTGTCCCTAACTGGCCAACATTCCATCTTCTGGGCATATCCAGGTTCCTAACAGGGCCTCTTTCAAAGTCCTTACTTTCTCATGTATTGGTTGAATAATTGCATTACTAGAAGGTATTTTTCATCAAAAAAGTGAAAAGAGAAAAGTTCATCAAAAGTAATAACATATATCTGCTCACCTGGCTGAGCCTTGGCTTATCTCACACTAGGCAAACTTCACAGGACATATCACAGACACACAGGTTGCTTGAATTAGTAACTGCAGTATCTCACAAAATTGAGTACACCCCTCACATTTTTGTGAATATTTTATTGTATCTTTTCATGTGACAACACTGAAGAAATGACACTTTGCTACAATGTAAAGTAGTGAGTGTACAGCTTGTATAACAGTGTAAATTAGCCGTCCCCTCAAAATAATTCAACACACAGCCATTAATGTCTAAACCGCTGAGTGCACCCTCACAAAAATGTAAGGGTGTACTCACTTTTCTGAGATACCACTGTATGTACAAAGTCCAAACGGTTGGAAACAGTAAAGGCACCTTCTTGAAGGAAATACAAACTATTTCTTGCATTAGTTTCCAAACACATGCCTAGTTCCATGCTTAGAGTAAGTATGCCTTACATTGGTCAGGTGCCCATATTTGTCTCATTATAAAAGTACTCTCATTTCTCTATCATTGGCAAGGATACATTTTTCTGCCTGCATTTCACAGATAAGCACAGAGGCCCAGTGATGACATTACAGAAAGCAAAGTAAGGTGTGTAATCTAACTGGGAAGGTTTCATTAGCGTGGTGATGAGGTGGTGGGAGAGAGGATACAAGGAAGGCAAAATATAACCACTGAACTTCAGCTTTGAAGTGGGCCTTCACCTCCCATAAACAACCTGCTCACCTTGCACTCTGAACCCCCCCCCTACACACACACGCACACGCACACACATACACACAGTAAAAACAGCTGTCTGTGTACTTTTTTTTTTTTAATTCAGGCCCCTCCACCTGCTCCCTCAGCCTTCTGGGATACCAATTCATATATCTCAGGAGGCCTCAGAAGCACAAAAAAAGAGAGAACTGGTGTGCGCCATCAGAGGCTGGCTGCCTGTAACTGGAAGAGGTAGCCAGCTGCCGATGACTGAGGAGGGCCAAGGTAGTGGCATGGGACCTGGGCTGTGGTACCTGAGCAGTGGATCTCAGCATAGCCATGATGGATTGACTGGGCAGTTGAGTACGTGAACTGAGGAAAACCTTGCATAATACATAGGAAGGAAGTTGGGAAGTTCCTCTAACAATTGATTAAAAAAAAAAATAGGTTGATTTATTTGTAACATGCCACTGTTGATCCTGCTGCTTGACAGAAAGTGGGTCCATACACTATTTAGACTGGAAGGACTCAAATACCCCAGTCGTCTATTGTACTGAAGCCAAAAGATGCATACTTCCGCTCTCACCTTACAGTGTCTCCTCCTTCTTTCACTAGTTCCAAGTATTGCCCAATGGAGATGGGGCACCTATGTCTATATAGGTACTAATTTTTTTTAAAAAAAGGTAATTTGTATGGCTAAATGTGTGGCACTCCAATCCTAAAAAAGTATAAGTGAACACATAATGCTACTGTTCCAGTTTAAAGGGTAACTCCATTGTTATCTCACCAAAAATATCATTTCTATTGCAGAGGATACCTAAAATTTGACTTGTATCTTAATGCACACTTCTGGGAAAATCAGTGAGCCAATTACACAAGCTGGAAATGACATTTCTGGAGAAGTTCTGTACACCAATTTATGCAACCCCCCCCCCCCCCCAGCAGGGCTGCTGTTAGAAATCATGGGGCCCCATACTGTCTACCTGATAGCGCCCTGCTCCCCCACCCCCAAGAAAATGTCAAATGATATTTTCACTAAAAATACACTAAAATCATTATTATATGAAATGTTTACCGGCTCCCCACCATCCCACTGTGTGCCTGCAGCAGCTGCTGGCAGGAGAGGAAGAAAGCTGGCCATGCTGTGGGGAAACCGGGTGCACAGGGAGGCCCGGAAAGCAGAGGGATGGGGGCACAGATGCTAGAGCAGATTGGTTTGGTAAGAACGATTCTTCATGAATCTATGCTGATTACTGCTAATGATACCATTCTCGTTACTAAAATCTTGTATATAGCCCCTTATAATCCCCTTCAAGAGCTTGCATACTATTGATGTTAGGCTAACTGGTCTGTAATTCCCAGGGATGTATTCTGGGCCCTTTTTAAATATTGGTGCTACATTGGCTTTTCTCCAATCACCTGGTACCATTCCAGTCAGTAGACTGTCAGTAAAAATTAGGAACAATGGTCTTGTAATTACTTGACTGAGTTCCCTCGGATGCAAGCCATCTGGTCCCGGTGATTTAGTAATGTTAAGTTCCCCAAGTCTAATTTTAAGTTTTGGTTACTGAAGCCCCCCGATTCCCTCGTGAAGACTGAGGAGAAGAATAAATTCAATAACTTCGCCATTTCCCCATCCTTTGTAACCAGATGTCCTTCCTCATTCTTTATGGGGCCAATATGGGCTGTCCTCTCTTTTTTACTATTTACATACTTAAAGAACTTCTTGGGGGTTTTTTTGCTCTCCTCCGCTATGTGTCTTTCGTGTTCTATCTTAGCCGCCCTAATTGCACACTTACATTTCTTGTTGCATTCTTTATAAAGTCTGAATGCTGATGATGATCCCTCAACCTTGTATTTTTTGAAGGCCTTCTCCTTTGCTTTTATATGCATTTTTACATTGGAGTTAAGCCATCCAGGACTTTTGTTCGCTCTTTTAAATTTATTACCCAATGGGATGCATTGACTAATGCTCTTATTTAATGTGCTCTTAAAGCAAACCCATCTCTCCTCCGTGTTCTTTGTTCCTAAGATTTTATCCCAATTCATGCCTTCTAACAAGGTTCGTAATTTAGGGAAGTTGGCGCTTTTGAAATACAGTGTCTTTGTATTCCCTTTATGTTTCCTATTTGTGTGATTTATACTGACCTGTGATCGCTGTTTCCTAAATTGCCCCTTATCTCCACATTCGTGATCAGGTCTGTATTGCTGGTAATCAGTAGATCCAGTAACGCTTTATTTCTAGTTGGTGCATCTACCATCTGAAATATGGAATTGTCCTGCAAGACATTTAGGAACTGGCGAGCCTTAGACGAATGCGTGTGCATGGTTCCCTTCGCCCAGTCTATGTCTGGATAACTAAAATCCCCCATTATGATGACACTTCCCATCCTTGCTGCTAATCCAACTTGTGATAGGAGATCCATCTCCCCCTCCTCCCTCAGGTTAGGGGCCTATAGCATACTACCAGCTATATTTTCTCCTTAGCTTCATCCCTTTGGAGCTCTACCCATAAGGATTCCACCTCCTCCCTAGCTCCCTTAGTGATGTCATCTCTCACATTCACTTGTACATTATTCTTGATATATAGGCATACCCCTCCCCCTTTTTTACCCTCTTTATCCCTGCAATAAAGGGTATACCCTTAAATGGTTGCCAGCCAATCATGAGAGCTGTTGTACCAAGTCTCTAAAATTCCCACAAAAACCAAATCCTCTTTGTACAACAGTATCTCTAGTTCACCCATCTTGTCCGCCAGGCTCCTGGCATTGGTGAACATGCCACATAGTTTAGACTCTAGTTTCATGCCCTGTACACACGGTCGGATTTTCCGACGGAAAATGTGTGATAGGACCTTGTTGTCGGAAATTCCGACCGTGTGTAGGCTCCATCACACATTTTCCATCAGATTTTCTGACACACAAAGTTTGAGAGCAGGATATAAAATTTTCCGACAACAAAATCCGTTGTCAGAAATTCCGATCGTGTGTACACAAATCCGACGGACAAAGTGCCACGCATACTCAGAATAAATAAAGAGATGAAAGCTATTGGCCACTGCCCCGTTTATAGTCCCGACGTACATGTTTTACGTCACCGCGTTCAGAATGATCGGATTTTCCGACAACTTTGTGTGACCGTGTGTATGCAAGACAAGTTTGAGCCAACATCCGTCGGAAAAAATCCTAGGATTTTGTTGTCGGAATGTCCGAACAAAGTCCGACCGTGTGTACGGGGCATTATACTTTCTTCTTATTTGTACATGCCGTGCTTCCTGGCCTGGAGCACAGTATATTTGTGCTACTTGATTCCTTCTACGGTAATGCACACTTATGACCACTTGAAATACATAACTATTTGTTGAAAATAAGTGTCATTTTCCAGTGCACTTCACACGGAACTGGTAATACAATACATTTTCCTGTTGCTCTGTTCTGAAACGTGTTCACTCATAGCAGATATTCAACAAGGATATAGTTTGCACTGTCTGTCCTACAGAATATGCCAAGAGGATGCAGGCACAAATGGATATGCTGTAAAACACGACACCACAGAAAGCATGCATAATAATTCCTTACAGAAATATTTTCATGTACACTAAATGTTAAAATAATAAACACAAAACTAATACTTACTGAATGTAAAGGATTCCCTTTAATGAAGTTTTACGTCTTTAATCCCAAAATTCCCTTTGTAATCTTTCATCTTTAAGTGAAAGCACGCTTAGAACTATATAACATCATTCTTTCAAAAAAATGATGTATGTTTTACAGCAGAAATCTGATAACAAAATATAGAAAGTACTCATTAAAGAGAGAAGTATCTTCGCTCTGTGATCTGTCAACTAAATTTAGCTAAGCTTGATCTGGTTCGCAGATGTCCTTTTGTCCTTTGTCCCTTGTTGGGATTAAACATGCTTTCTATGTGCGACAGGCTGCCTGACCTACTTTATATTTCTCGATTTATTTTTGGTTCTATAGAAGTTAATAAAAGTTGAGTGTGAGTATGAGTGTGTACAGTATACCTTTGGATAAATGTAAGGATGTAGGATAGTATGTATCTGGATCCTTGGTACAGCAGGAATAGACTTAGAAATTTGGAATTCTTCTGAAGCAAAACTGGAAAAAAATAGGAATTGAAAAAATGTTGGAAAATCATATAGCATTTTATACATGGAGAATGAGGAACTGATATTTCCCACCAGAAGGTTAGAACCTAATGTTTTTTTACTTTATCTAAAACGTATACACAGGATCTGTAGACATACCAATATGTTCCATGTGTCCATAACTGTCCTTTCATCAGGGCTTCTTTTGCACATACAATGGCAAAAATTTTAACTTGGAAAAGTATTAAAACTTGTGTTGCTGGACATTCAATATAATGCTCATCAGCAGCTGTTATAGGCAGCAATTAAACTTAAGTGGAAAAACCAAAGAGAGTGAGCAATAATGCCCACATGCCTCACCTATGCGTCCATGGGTGGCAAAGCTTTCTGTGCAAACAGCGTGCTCACTGCAAGCTCCCAGCACAGTGACCAGAGAGCTTTGAGTCCATACTAACAATTGGGAGTCAATCATGTAACTGTGATAGCCAATCACAGTGGCCATGTGGTTGCCCGATCCTTAACATCCCCTGGGTGTACACACCCTGTAAAAGGGACATCGAGGATAGGCAGGAAGGGGTTAAACGTATACCAGGATAGGTCCTCTCATGAAAGTCTTTGTTCAGGCACTTCCATTTAGGAGGTAACAACTGTCTTCCAAGTGTTCTCCTCTGTTGTCACCATGTCACATGCACCCCTGGTGATGACCACAGGCAACTGAACTAACACACATTGTGCAGACATGACACACTAATGTCAAGGATGTGCAGCTGCCATTGCCTACTACTTACGACCTTACTACTTACGACCTTACTACTTACGACCGAGAACTCAAAGAATGTTACGAAAGCTGAATGATTGAATGGATCAGCAGCAGCAAATAAATAGTGAAGGTCTTTCATTGATTGTGGGATCTTTTATTAATCTTGTCACTCCCTCTCCCCTCTTGTACATACAGTATGGTCTCCAGCCTGTCTCTGTAACTCCTGCTCCCCCTGTGTATGACCTACTGTATACATTAAAGTATCTAGTCCACCATTACCAAGCTCCATGTTTTTAGCCTCTCAATGCCATCGTGTTTCTTCCCGTTCAATAAATTGTGGCAAAAAGTTAGATTACTGTGGAATGTCTACTTTCCCAAAATTTTGGACATTTTCATACTGTCCTGGCATTTTATATTTTATATGTTTTATAACAGAAGGTAAAGGAAACTTTTTTTTCTTTTTATTTCTATTTTTTGTCCTTTTTGCTATGCATAGCAAGAAATTAAAAAAAAACTGGTAGTGATTAAATAGTTACATAGTTGGTAAGGTTGAATAAAGACATCAGTCCATCCAGTTCAACCTGTGTGAGCGTGAGTGTGGGTGTGCGTGTTAATGTCAATACCATTCCCCATATCCTTGTAAATAACACCAAAAGAAAGCTGTATCTGTCTCAAAAAATGATATATAATTCATTTGTGCTTATTTCCATGTTATCGAGGCTACACTGACTCTTTAATTAGTCTGAATGTACACATCTATTCGTCTGGTATGTCCTATAATAAGAGAACGGAAGGATTTTTTCAGCGACCTTTTATCATAAAACTACAAATAAACTACAATAAAACTACAGTTCAGCTTCAAACCAAGTGTTAGCATTAAATTATTAATATTTTTCCCCCTGGAATGTACTGGATTTTGCATTTTTAGAAAATATACATTTGTGTTCTTTTAGTTCATTAACTGCAATTTGAGCAAAGTCCGTATTTATCAAATCACCCTTCATTGCTTCTTCTTTGTCCAACAGGCTGTTCCATTAGTACTGATCTATATACTGTATATGAACACTTACCTAAGTCTGTTAGAATAAGTCAGCCTTCTGACGTTAATGGATTATAAGGAGAAAATATAGCAGGGATTTTCCAAGGTCGAAGCACTAATTAATCAGACTTTCCTTAACAAAAAGAAGAGATTATCCTGCCCATTTGATCCTGCAATACCTATTTGCAAAGCTAGCATTCTGTGCTATTTTTACCCTAGAGTTAAGTGTGAAGATAATGTTCAAGCTAAGGGAGAGTATTTAACTAAATGAAGAGGGATAACAATAATCTATTCACCTGAGATGGTAGAAATGGAACCTGAAATACTGTATCTAGCTAAAAAATATTTAATTCTTCATTTTCTTCATATACCTTGACTGTCACATATAAAGGATAAGGCCTCATGCACACGAGACGCTGTTAAACTCACGTTCAGATTCATAACATTCAATGTTATCCTATGTGTCCATGTACACAGTCTAGTTTTTTGGCGTTTTTAGGCAGTTGCGTTTAACCTCGTTTTTCCAGAAGCAAAAAAATGGGTTCAGATGCAAAAGTTTTCCACGTTTCAGACGCCAAACGCGGCTAAACGCCGGTACCGCGTTTGCGTTTATAAGTGTTTTTACAGCCCGACTTTGGAGCCCCATATCTCGGGGTCACTTGATGCTAACCCCAAATTTGGTGTGCACACACAGTAGACCTAGCTCTACAACATATCCAATTTTGGGGTTCCTAGCACCAAGTGGCCCTGAGATATGGGGCCCCAAAATCAGGTCGGAAAATGTCATTCTCTGCTGCAGAAAAGTGCTTGACATTTTGCGACCCGATTTGGGGCCCCATATCTCAGGGCCACTTGGTGCTAGGAACCCCAAAATTGGATATGTTGTAGAGCTAGGTCCACTGTGCGTGCACACCAAATTTGGGGTTAGGAACCCCAAATTTGGTGTGCTAACACAGTTGGACTAACAATATAACATATCCAAATTTGGGGTTCCTAGCACTAAGTGGCCCCGAGATATGGGGCCCCAAATCGGGTCGCAAAATGTCAAGCACTTCTGCAGCAGAGAATGACATTTTACGACCTGACTTTGGGGCCCCATATCTCAGGGGCACTTGGTGCTAGGAACCCTAAATTTGGATATGTTATAGTGTTAGTCCAACTGTGCTAGCACACCAAATTTGGGGTTCCCCGAGATACGGGGCCCCAAAGTTGGGTCGTAAAATGTCATTCTCTGCTCTGCAGATGCTTCTAGACGCAAACGCGGAAAAACGCGGCTAAACGCGGCATGCAAACACAGCAAAACTGGCGTTTCTAAACGCCGGTTTCAGCTTTTAAAAACATGTGTTCAGCAGAGTTTGCACCAGCGTCTCGTGTGCATGAGGCCTAAGTGTGCTTTTAGTAAAAAGTGCACTAGTTCATTGTGCTTAGCCTCCTAACCCAAACTAACTTAGAAACCTTGGGCTATAAACATGTATTTACCTTAGTATTACACTTATGGCCTTCTCTGTTTA
The DNA here is from genome assembly GCA_037952835.1 of Lithobates septentrionalis. Lineage (NCBI taxonomy): Eukaryota > Metazoa > Chordata > Amphibia > Anura > Ranidae > Lithobates > Lithobates septentrionalis. The sequence continues at coordinate 787,191 of JBBDGP010001870.1, read as the reverse complement.
CATCCTCAGGGTGAAAACTTCTTGAGCGTGAGCAATACCTGTATAGTGAACCGGTAGTGAGTGGGCATGTTTGGTCCCTTCAACAGCTCTGCTGTCTACACAGGCGCCCCCGAGCCCCCCCCCCCCCTCCAGGCAGTAACAAAAAAAAATATTTTTAAAAATGGCCCTTTAAAAAAAAAATAGAAAAAAAGGTCCAAAGGTCCTTAAGTGCACTGTGTTTGGGCGCCGGACACAGTGCACTATGGGAAGCGCCACGTCTATGCAATCACGAGATTGCAGACGAGTCGCTTCATTTGCGGGCTTTTGTCTCGCCTTGCAGCGCATTCCAAAGCGCCGAGCAGCTTCCGCCCGGCGTCCGTAGTATGTATTACTACAGCCGGGTGGTTTGATTGACATCCGAGTTAGATGTCACTTCCGGTTTTTTCTCCCCGAGTCCCATTGCGCTCGAGCGGAGGAAGTATGAGGAGCGGACTCCTCCACCGCCGCTGCCAGTGCCCACTGAAGGAGACACAGCAGGAGGAGAGGACACCACAGCAAGGTAAGGTAAGTGCCGGTCTGGACCTCCCACGGAGAATGGGGGGGTTTGATGGGACACAGGCTGCATTTCATGGGACACAGGCTGCATTTGATGGGGCACAGGCTGCATTTCATGGGACACAGGCTGCATTTGATGGGACACGGGCTGCATTTGATGGGACACAGGCTGCATTTCATGGGGCACAGGCTGCATTTGATGGGACACGGGCTGCATTTGATGGCACACGGGCTGCATTTGGTGGGACACGGGCTGCATTTGATGGGACACAGGCTGCATTTGAGGGGACACAGGCTGCATTTGATGGGACACAGGTTGCATTTTATGGGACACGGGCTGCATTTGATGGGACACGGGCTACATTTGATGGGGCATGGGCTGCATTTAATGGGGCACGGGCTGCATTTGATGGGGCACGGGCTGCATTTGATGGGGCACGGGCTGAATTTTATGGGACATGGGCTGCATTTGATGGGACATGGGCTGCATTTGATGGGGCACAGGCTGCATTTGATGGGGCACAGGCTGCATTTGATGGGACACAGGCTGCATTTGATGGGACAGTGAGGCTGCATTTGATGGGACAGTGAGGCTGCATTTGATGGGCACAGTGAGGCTGCATTTGATGGGCACAGTAGCTGTATTTGATGGGGCACAGTGGCAGTATTTGATGGCACAGTGGCAGCATTTGATGGCACAGTGGGAGCATTTGATATGGCACAGTGGCTGCGTTTGATGGGCACAGTGGCTGCTTTTGATGGGCACAGTGGCTGTGTTTGATGGGCACAGTGGGAGCATTTGATATGGCACAGTGGCTGCGTTTGATGGGCACAGTGGCTGCTTTTGATGGACACAGTGGCTGTGTTTGATGAGCACAGTGGCTGCATTTGATGGGCACAGTGGCTGTGATTGATGGGTTTTTTTTCAGAACTTTTCAGTTTGTTTGCGCCCCCTCCAAAAAATTTTGAGCAGCAGCCGCCACTGGCTGAGACTCTCTTGAACCCAGCCTTCCGCATATTTATATCACCGGAGGGCAGGCTGGATCCCATGGAAGAACTGTTGCTATTCCAGACCAGAAGTAGGAGGTGTTAGGCAAGTATTCCTATGTTAATAGTTTATTATTGTTGCCCATAGCTTCTGGGTGTACAGCATTATATATGTATATATTTATCATCTGATGACAGAAGTATATCTGTTCCCTTGTTTTTAGCGAACATGCACTAGGCCAGATAGTTCAGTCTGTGACACAGTGTGCGTGTGTAGTGGTCACTTTGCTGTATATAGGTAGGTGAACCTGTATATTGCAATAGAGTTTATATGCAGCTAGTTAGTTAGTTTAGTTAACACTGTCTCTTCTCGCCTGAGATTCTATAGCTAGTTTTATCTCAGAGCTCAATAATCAGCATAGACTAGACCCAGGTTAGACATTCAACAGCCACATGATAGTTAGACTTCCAGTTGCATGACAGATAAGATGCTACAGGACAAAGTGCAAAGTAGATAAACTGACTCTAAATTCCAGTGCCCCTCAGGGGCCCCTGCAACTGAACTTTGCTGCAAAACTCATCTGGAGGTTTCTTCATTAAAACTATATATACCTTGGTATATGTGCACAATTAAACCAGGTCTCTTGTTGGGTCCTTTTCTTATATTAACTGTTTGTACATTGGATGTATGTAATCTATTCTTATACAGGGGGTTCCCTGAGTTATGAACCTCCGACTTGCGAACGACACCTACTTGCGAACGGGAGGCAGCGTCGGCGGGCACATCGGAAAACATTGGAAAACAGCGGAAAACATTGGAAAACACTGGGAAACGACGTTGGAAACAGTGGAAAACAGCGGAAAACAGCAGAAAACGATGTCGGAAAACGACGTCTCTGCCGTTCTGCGCATGCGCTTCCGACTTACGAACAAATCCGACTTCAGAACAAACAGGCAGTCCCTAACCCGTTCGTAACTCGGGGACTGCCTGTATAACGCTTGTATTATTTTCATACTGGTGTGTATCTGTTTACATGTGGTTAATGGTATATATTGGTTGCAGTAGTTGCTCCTGCTGCCAATTACTTTGATTAGATTACTGGTCTACTTCCCAGGAAGGGAATCCCCTCTGTTCAAAGAGGACCTGTCCTGGGTGGAGGCACTGACAACTTTATTATCATTTCCATTCTTCCACTTAGCGAAGGTTCTGGTTATCTTATTTACCTGCAGGTTTAGCGCAATTTCCTGTTTAGGGAGGGCCATTTGTCAGAACCTCCCCCAAAAATAGGGCTACAACTGCAGCGGAAGAAAGAGATGGAAGGCATGTGATGTACTTTCTTCTCCTCCAGCACCCCCGTCTAGCTTACAGTGGAGGTAGAGTTGGGTGAGTTGAGTGATTGTGCCAACATTTATTTCCTATGTTTTCCTTATTCTTTCCCGTGTATTGTCATTATTTCCTTTTTGCCTAAGTACTGCAAACATTGCCTTTTGTTACATACAGTATGTATAGTCATAATTACCTGTTTATGGCACATGTATAGTCATAATTGCCCTTGTATTCCCATCTGTAGCCCTTTGTTGTTTATGGACTGACACAATTTACCTGTTAGTTGCCCATGTATAGCCACTATTGCCTGTTTGTTATCTATGTATTGTCAAGATTGCCCATTTGTTGCCCATGTATTATTGTAATTGCTAGTATGTTGCCCACCTGCTCTTAGAAATAGCAGTATTGGCCCTGTTCATTGGTCATTGTCCACATTCTGCACTTGCCAGTGTGTTACACATACAGTGGCTTGCGAAAGTATTCGGCGCCCTTGAACTTTTCAACCTTTTGCCACATTTCAGGCTTCAAACATAAAGATATAAAATTTAATTTTTTTGTGAAGAATCACCAACAAGTGGGACACAATTGTGAAGTGGAACGAAATCTATTGGATATTTTAAACTTTTTTAGCAATTAAAAAACTGAAAAGTGGTGCGTGCAAAATTATTCGGCCCCTTTACTTTCAGTGCAGAAAACTCACTCCAGAAGTTCAGCGAGGATCTCTGAATGATCCAATGTTGTCCTAAATGACTGATGGTGATAAATAGAATCCACCTGTGTGTAATCAAGTCTCTGTATAAATGCACCTGCTCTGTGATAGTCTCAGGGTTCTGTTGAAAGCGCAGAGAGCATCATGAAGACCAAGGAACACACCAGGCAGGTCCGTAATACTGTTGTGGAGAAGTTTAAAGCCGGATTTGGATACAAAAAAGATTTCCCAAGCTTTAAACATCCCAAGGAGCACTGTGCAAGCGATCATTTTGAAATGGAAGGAGTATCAGACCACTGCAAATCTACCAAGACCTGGCTGTCCCTCTAAACTTTCAGCTCAGACAAGGAGAAGACTGATCAGAGATGCAGCCAAGAGGCCCATGATCACTCTGGATGAACTGCAGAGAACTACAGCTGAGGTGGGAGAGTCTGTCCATAGGACAACAATCAGTCGTACACTGCACAAATCTGGCCTTTATGGAAGAGTGGCAAGAAGAAAGCCATTTCTCAAAGATATCCATAAAAAGTCTCATCTAAAGTCTGCCACAAGCCACCTGGGAGACACACCAAACATGTGGAAGAAGGTGCTCTGGTCCGATGAAATCAAAGTCGAACTTTTTGGCCACAATGCAAAACAATATGTTTGGCGTAAAAGCAACACAGCTCATCACACTCAACACACCATCCCCACCGTGAAACATGGTGGTGGCAGCATCATGGTTTGGGCCTGCTTTTCTTCAGCAGGGACAGGGAAGATGGTTAAAATTGAGGGGAAGATGGATGCAGCCAAATACAGGACCATTCTGGATGAAAAGCTGTTGGAGTCTGCAAAAGACCTGAAACTGGGACGGAGATTTATCTTCCAACAAGACAATGATCCCAAACATACAGCAAAATCTACAAAGGAATGGTTCACAAATAAACGTATCCAGGTGTTAGAATGGCCAAATCAAAGTCCAGACCTGAATCCAATCGAGAATCTGTGGAAAGAGCTGAAAACTGCTGTTCACAAACGCTCTCCATCCAACCTCACTGAGCTCGAGCTGTTTTGCAAGGAAGAATGGGCAAGAATTTCAGTCTCTCGATGTGCAAAACTGATAGAGACATACCCCAAGCGACTTGCAGCTGTAATCGCAGCAAAAGGTGGCTCTACAATGATTAATGCAAGGGGGCCGAATAATTTTGCACGCCCCACTTTTCATTTTTTTATTAGTTAAAAAAGTTTCAAAAATCCAAAAGATTTCGTTCCACTTCACAATTGTGTCCCACTTGTTGTTGATTCTTCACAAAAAATAAAAATGTTATATCTTTATGTTTGAAGTCTGAAATGTGGCAAAAGGTTGAAAAGTTCAAGGGGGCCGAATACTTTCACAAGCCACTGTATATTGTTGCTATCACCGGTGTGTTGCCCACATATTATCACAGCTTACGTCTACGGTACAATCTATGTAAGTGTGGAACCAAGTCAGACTGTTCTGGAAACCATATTACTGTAATTTACCGCTATAGGCCAGTCGCTATGAAAGGCACACCCCTAAAATGCTAATATTTTAGCAATACCCCTAAATCAGCATGGCTTACTATGCCTGCCAGGAAAAATCTGTAACATCCTTCTAAATCTCAGGCTCACAATGTTACAAGGTTTGCAGCAATGTGGAAGAATTAAAGTCCAACACCAACCACAATGTGGTTTTCTAGGGTTTTGGTGCAGTTGGGAAGGGTGAGAATCTTTTTTTGGTTTTATTTGCTATCTTGTTCCCCGTCAGGAGACTCAGTGAGAAGGGAAATTACCGAATATCCCCCCAGCAGGGACACGGACAGCTGTAAAAACATGGCAGCTTGGATTTAGGTTTGTAGTAAAAATTATGCCGCGTACACACGATCGGACTTTTCGTCTACAAAAGTCCGACGGATGCCGACGGACTAAAGCTGGCTGACAATCCGATCGTGTGTGGGCTTCCCCGGACTTTCAGCGGACTTTAAACGGACTTTTCCAGCCTCAAATCTGACGGACTTTAGATTTGAAACATGCTTCAAATCTTTACGTCGTAACTACGCCGGACCTAGAAATCCGCTCGTCTGTGTGCTAGTCCGACGGACAAAAACCCACGCTAGGGCAGCTATTGGCTACTGGCTATCAACTTCCTTATTTTAGTCCGGTGTACGTCATCACGTACGAATCCCTCGGACTTTTGTGTGATCTTATGTAGGCAAGTCCGTTCGTTAGAAAGTCTGCCGCAAGTCCGCCGCAAGTCCGCCAAAAGTCCGCCGAAAGTCTGTCGGACAGGCTGTCGGACTTTTGTAGACGAAAAGTCCGACCGTGTGTACGCGGCATTAGTGTTGAGTCGCTGTAGGACAACACAAAGTGTGTTGACATTTCTTCCTTCCAACACCCTTATTAATACAGCACTATATAATTGCATTATAAGTTATGCAACACTGATGTTAGTTCAACCAATTATGGAAAGGTATGACACAAAAACAATATTTACTAATATTAAAAGTATTGTAGTAGTGAATAGCTGTTGGGTCAATCCTGCAGCGTGAGATTCCTTAGAGAGCGTGATGAACACAATCTGACCTTTACAAAGAAGCATCTTATTAAAACTGACCTGCGGAAGAAGCTTAGCTAGGTAATCCTGTATTAATTCTCAGATGAGGAAGTTTCCAAAACATAACCTGCGTTGTGACATAAATGTATATAAGAAAAAAAATGGTTTAAAATGTGTCCTCTACATAGTGTCTGGTGACAGAGAGGAAGTTCAGAGATTGTAATGTAAACATTTGCAATCTCTGTAAGGTGATCTGTCTAATCTCCTGGGAGAGCCCAGACTTTTTTCCAAGAAAGCAATATAAGGTCGCATGAATTTGTCTATTGATATATTTAACTACCTGCAATATTTACCTACCGTATGTTTATGTATGTGAGCCATGCGCCTCTACCTTTGAAGTGATGCCATTTATGCTACTGAAGGTTTGCGTAAACAAAGCATTGTGTCATACAGACCTTAACATATTTCACTTTTCAATTTTATTCCCAATACTAAGAAATATTATTATTATTATTATTATACAGGTTTTATATAGCGCCAACAGATTGCGCAGCGCTTACAACATGGGGGCGGACATTACAGTTACATTACAATTTGGGAGAAGAGGCATCAGAGGGCCCTGCTCGTTAGAGCTTACAATCTAAAAAATATGGCCCAGACTGGCAATCTGCTAATTGTGGTATTTTTCAGAATTCTGGAGTGTCCTAGAGTACATTTGTATCTATCTGAGGCTTTTTTTGGGAGTCTTATTTTTAATAGATCCCTTTTAATAAAGTGGAAAATGTAAAGCCTCAGGCTCAGTTCACACTGCTGCGACTTGGGATCCGACTTGTGAGACCCCCAAGTTACGTGACATGTAAAATGTTAGTCAATGAGAGCTGTCTTAATTAGCACTACTGAAATCGCCCACGACTTTAGAAAAGGTTCCTGTACTACTTTAAGGCAACTTCTATCCGACTTGTGCCCATAGACGTTAATGGAAGTCGCCTCCATGTCGAATCCTCATCTATAGTGATGTGATTTGGATCCGACATTTCAGGAAGATTACCCAGGCAGATGCTGGGTTCATACATCTCCGGTGAAAATTTCCCCTCCATTTAAACAGCGAATTTCCAAAGCAGCTGTTTAGCTGCCATATGGTTCAGATGAAAATTTTTGGAGCTACATAGCTGGTTGTTAACCATTTCCGGACCGCCCACCGTCGTTATACGTCGGAACTTTGAAGAGGACTATCGTTGTTATGGCAACAGCTCACTGCCATAACCCAGCTATCCTCTTCTTCAGCGGGCAGGCCGCTTCAAGATAAAAGTGGTCTCTGTGGCGGATTCGCTCCGGTGCCCTCCACCGCTTACCGGAGCCATCGGCAGTGGCGGAGGCGATCGGATGTTCTCCCCTGTGTGACATGGAGACGAGTGAGGGGCAGATGGCCCCCAGCCGTCTCCATATCATTGCAGGGCGGAAGTGACGTCAAAACGTCACTTCCGTCCATAGCCTTTAAAGGGCCATTTTTTGTTATTGCATTTAAGTGTAAATATGAGATCTGAGGTCTTTTTGACCCCAGATCTCATATTTAAGAGGTCCTGTCATGCTTTTTTTCTATTACAAGGGATGTTTACATTCCTTGTAATAGGAATAAAAGTGACACAATTTTTTTTTAAAAGAACAATGTAAAAAAAAAAAAAAAAAAGGTAAAATAAATAAGAGAAAAAAAAACATTTTAAACGCGCCCCGTCCCGATGAGCTTGCATGCAGAAGCGAACGCATACGTGGGTAGCGCCCGTATATGAAAACGGTGTTCAAACCACACATGTGAGGTATCGCCGTGATCGGTAGAGTGAGAGCAATAATTCTAGCCCTAGACCTCCTCTGTAACTCAAAACATGCAACCTGTAGAATTTTTTAAACGTCGCCTATGGAGATTTTTAAGGGTAAAAATATGTCGCCATTCCACGAGCGGGTGCAATTTTGAAGCGTGACATGTTGGGTATCAATTTACTCGGCGTGACATTATCTTTCACAATATAAAAAAAATTGGTCTAACTTTACTGTTGTCTTATTTTTTAATTTAAAAAAAGTGTATTTTTTCCAAAAAAAGTGTGCTTGTAAGACCGCTGCGCAAATACGGTGTGACAGAAAGTATTGCAATGACCGCCATTTTATTCTCTATGGTGTTAGGAAAAAAAATGTATAATGTTTGGGGATAAGTAATTTTCTAGCAAAAAAACCTGTTTTTAATTTGTAAACAACAAATCTCAGAAAGAGGCTTGGTACTTCAGTGGTTATGGAGCAGGCCGGGAAGCCGGCCTCTGCATCCTTAACAGCGGATGACTCATCAGCTGTTAGCAGGGTTCCTGATCTGCTGGACTGCATGCTCAGATAAGGGTCTGGTATGGATTCTGGGGAGACCCCGCGTCATTTTTTTTTAAATTGTGGCATAGTGGTTCCCCCAATGGACGGCGGCCCATCCATTAGGGGTCGCAAGGGCGTCGCCCCCCCTATCCATGCGTCCAGCCCCCTGATCTACATGCAGGACATCTGACCATTGATTCCAATGGGGGGGAGGGTTTGAAGCACGTGATTAGAGCCAAGGGCTCTAATAGGCTTCAAAAGAGGGTGGGCTCAGGGAGCAGAGCACTATGCTCCAAGCCCACCCAGTTGTGTGTCAATATTCGCTATTGACACACTGATTCTCCTCCTGGCATATCAGGAAGCGGGTCTTGAGACCCGTCACCCAATTGGTTGAAAGGACAGGCAATCCTATTGGATGCCTAGGAGGAGAGAGGAAACGCACGAAGGAAGCCACTGCCGGCAATGTTTTTTTTTTTACATTCCACGGTCAGCAGGGGAGATTCGCACTGGACATGTGTGAACATAGTCGCTTCAAAGTCTCATTGAGTAGTACTCAAATCACCATCAAATCACCAGGAAGTCACCTGGCAAAGTCGCACTGTAAGTCGCGTGACTTTCACGTTGCAGCAGTGTGAACCGAGCCTCAAGCTGACCATACTCCGATACATTTTTGAATGAATGTTCATGCAAATAGTCTTGTCAGTATATTTGATAATGCCAACACAAACCCGATGAATGTTGTTTGAAAGCAATAAAGTAATTTAAATTTTGTGTGCTTTTAACATTGGATTTTGGTACTGTTAGAAATGTGCTTATTTGAGAAAAAATTTCCATCCTCTTCCTTCAAATTTTCTTCTTACGGCAGTTAAAAACTAGCGATTAAACCTTGCTAACCACTAGAAAATACGAAGAATGCTCCAAAAACTAAAATCTTGTAAGGACATGCTACTATTTTTACAAAATCTCAGTTACAGCTGATGAAGGATCTTGTGCTCGTTACCTTTAGTGGATGGGTAAATGCAGCGTAATGCCCATGTTAATCCATGGTTCCAGGTCCATTCTCCCCATTTGTGACAACTGCTCCCCCAAAGCTGCTGCTCTTGCCAGTCCATGACTGGTCGTATCACCGTTCTTCTTGCTGACATTATCACATACATGGCAGGACCAGGAGCCACGTCATCAGGATGGCATGTGGTCACTGGTAAAATAAAATAACCTGCTCGCATTCTAGTGCTGGATGTTCTGTAGGTTAAAGTAAGTATTTCCTTGTCATTCCCTAGATCATTTTTCTCAACCTTTTTTCAGTGAAAGCACCCTTTAACCACTTCAATACAGGGCACTTATACACCTTCCTGCCCAGACCAATTTTCAGCTTTCAGCGCTGTCACACTTTGAATGACAATTGTCATGCTACACTGTACCCAAACTAAATTTTTATCATTTTGTTCCCACAAATAGAGCTTTCTTTTGGTGGTATTTGATCACCTCTGGGGTTTTATTTTCTGCTAAACAAATAAAAAAATGACTGAAAATTTTGAAAAAAAAATGTTTTTTTTTTTTTTTGTTTCATTTACAAAACTTTGTAAGTAAGTAAGTTTTCTCCTTCACTGTTGGGCACTGATGGGGCTGCACTGGCCGGCACTGATAAGGTGGCACTGATGGGCACCAATGAGGTGGCACTGATGAGGTGGCATTGATGGGCACTGATGATGGGCACTAATATGCGGTACTGATGGGGCACTGATAGGCGGCACTGATGGGCACTGATAGGTGTCACTAATATGCGGCAAGGCTGGGCACTAATAGGCGGCACGGATGGGCACTGATAGGCAGCATGGATGGGCACTGATAGGCGGCGCTGATGGGCACTGATATGCAGCACGGATGGGCACTGATAGGTGGCACGGATGGGCACTGATAGGCGGCATGGATGGGCACTGATAGGTGGCACGGATGGGCATGGATGGGCACTGATAGGTGGCACTGATGTACTGTAATGTATGTCACTGATGGATGCAAATCAGTGCCAAACAATAATGGCTGCCAATCAGTGATGCCCATTGTGAGCACTGATTGGCATCCATTGGGGGCATTGATTGGCATCCCTGTGGTCTAGGGTGGCATACCTGGTGGTAACATCCCTGGTGGTCCTAGTGGTGTCCCTGGTGGTCCTAGTGGCGTCCCTGGTGGTCCAGTGTGGTCATCCTGGGGGGGGGGGCTGAGCTGATAATCAATCAGCTCAGACCCCCCCGTCAGAGGAGCAGCCGATCGGCTCTCCTCTACTAGTGTCTGACAGACGCGAGTGAGGAAAAGCCGATCACCGACTCTTCCTGTTTACACTGTGATCAGCCGTGAATGGACACGGCTGATCACGTGGTAAAGAGTCTCCGTGGTAAAGAGTCTCCTAGATCTGTGTTGCGGGGTGTCAGAATGACACCCCAGAACAACGATCGCCGAGATGCGCGCCCCCGGGGGCATGCAGCGGCTCGATATCCTGAAGACGTCATATGATGTCTGGTCAGGATATTGAAACCACTTTGTCACTGTCATTTTGCTATATGGCGGGCGGCAAGTGGTTAAAATTCTGCAAACTAATAGTTTTACATAACGCAGTAACATCCACACACATGAAGGATACGCAACGTCGAAGATTCTTGCAAAGCACACACACCTTTGCACACTGGTACTGACCAATGTTCCAGTATTTCTCTTCTCCCTCAGTTTCTCTCCCTCACTCAGCTAATGTGACCCCAGTGCTGATGGAGAGGGGCAGGGGAGGGGCAAACAAGGATTCTGTGCATGCACCCAATGTTTTTCTTATCAACCGATGACATCATTGGTTGTTACGATGCTAGGGGCTAGAAAGTCGTAATGGCTTACAATGAAGGCCTGTGAATTTGTGTAAATACTCTAAAAGGCAGGCTTGATCCACTCGTTGGCTTGTATACAAATTTTGGCAATTTTTAGGCATTTTGCCAAGGCACCCCTGAAGAAACCTGAAGGCATCCTGGTTGAAAAAGGCTGCCCTAGATAAAACAAACATTAGGTCCTTTATCAGTTGCAGGGACAAGATGTTTTATTATTTTAAATCTGCCCCAAGTTAGGATTATACTTTTCTGTATAACTGTTCCCCAAGATTTCATAATCCTGATATATGCTTACAATGTACTTATATGAAAATGTATCCTATTCTCTTTGATTTGCTTCCTTTGTGTGAAATATCTGATGTTCCTGCCAGTCCCTCTGCTTTCCTATTAAAAACTGACCACACTAGGCATGAGAGAACAGCATGGTCAGCGTTCTGGTTATACTACTGGGAACTCAGCCTGCTCTCCTCCAATAATTTGACTTTTAGACCCCCCCCTCACAGTAATTCACTGGGAAGACTAGTGTGCTGCTGTTTCTCCTCCCCTAGCTCTCTGAGCTCCTTATGGAATTTATAATGTTTTTATATGTATACAAAAATGTTTTGCTTTTCATTTTTATTTTAACATGAATGGGTTGCTTTTAAAGGTGAGGGTTCACATATACTTTTATAGTGATCAACTAATAATACCTATTCACAAACAATATTGTCCTATAGGGATTAAAGGGATATATAGTATATTTAGAGAGTACACTTTCAGAGTTATAATGAAGGTTACATTAAATTAAGGTATTTTTTGTATGTTACATTTTTACCAATTTACTGCTCTATATGAAATGAATATTTAATAAAAAGATTTGTAGATTATTTCTGTATTGGTCATCTGTATGTCAACTGTACATATAACTCGTGTGCTCAGTGAAAGCTAAGATAACAGGATAAGCCACCTTGAGATTATTATGTTATTAATCAGTCTGAGCATACTGGTAGACATACAGTAAACACTTAAAGTATGTAAGGTTAGCCATGGATGAACTAATAATTGCAAGCTATGTTTCCAATTTTAAACATTGCTTTAGATTTCTGAGCCCTTTCAGAACACCTAGGATAATAGATGTCTCTAAGAACTTGTTATACAATTTACCATCAAGCAGGGCCAGTCTACGTGACAGGGACTAATGGACAATGCATTCTTTAACAGTTGGTAGTCATTGATTAATAATGAGGTTGGGTTCATTCTGAACCTGGAAATTAGCTGTCATTGCTGGGCCAATGAACTGTGGGTGCAGTTTATTGGCCCAGTTGCACGTATATAATTGGCCAGGGAGTTTTTGACATCATTGACCTAATATGGCCATGTACCCATATTAGGTCAATGATATTACAAGCATCCCTCTCCCTTTATGTAAGTCAGCTGCAGGGGGAAATCTCCCGCTCGCAGCTCATTGGCCTAACAAAGACAGCTAACTTCCAGGTTCAGACGAACTTGGGTTCATTTGAATCTAAGCTCAAACCCAAGCTCATCACTATCAGAGACCGTAGAGTTGATTTACTAAAGGCAAATAGACTGTGCACTTGGCAAGTACAGTTGCACTAATTTTCCCCAAAGCTTAGAGAATGTGGTGAATCTTCACTATGTATGTAATCTTCACTATAGGGGCGCGCATCGCGGTGATTATTGTTGCGGTGTGTCAGTCTGACACACCGCAACTCTGATCTAGGTAAAGAGTCTCTGACGGAGACTCTTTACCACGTGATCGGCCGTGTCCAATCACGGCGGATCGCGATGTAAATAGGAAGAGCCGGTGATCTGCTTTTCCTCACTCGCATCTGACAGACGCAAGTAGAGGAGAGCCGATTGGCTGCTCTCCTGACAGGGGGGGTCTGTGATGATTGTTTATCAGCACAGCCCCCCTGGGATCCCGCCTAGGACCACCATCATGCCGCCCAGGACCACCAGGGTGGCCATCCACACTGGACCATCAGGTATGCCCCCCCTAGACCCCTAGGGAAATACTAATCTGTGCCCAGGCAGCTGCCAATCAATGCCCAGGCAGCTGCCAATCAGTGCCCACTCACAATGCTTACCACTGCCAGTGCCACCAGGGACACCAGGCACCAGTGCCTCATATCAGTGCTGCGTATCAGTGCCCATCAGTGCCACGTATCAGGGCCCAGCAGTGCCACCTATCAGTGCCCATCAGTGTCGCCTATCAGTGCCCAGTAGTGCCACCTATCAGTGCCACCCATAAGAACCCATATTTGCTGCCTTTCAGTGCCCATCAGTGTCGCCCATCAGTGCCCATCAGTGCCACCCATCAGTGCCCATCAGTGCCGCCTATCAATGCCCATCAGTGCTGCATATCAGTGCCACCCATCAGTGCCACCTACCAGTGCCCATCAGTGCCACATATCAGTGCCTATCGTCAGTGCCCGTCAGTGCTCAATGGTGCCACCTCATCGGTGCTGCCTTAATACTGCTTAACACATAATTATTTTACTTTTGATGAACAGCACTATCTGCAGGTCCAAGGGACAGCCATGGGGGCCAACTTTGCGCCTTCATACGCAAATCTAGCAATGGGATTATGGGAACACAGATACATCTGGCAAAATAACCCATTCCTCAGACATCTCATTTTCTATGGTCGTTTCATAGACGACACCATAATTATTTGAGATGGTCCAGATGATGTTGTTGATGAGTTTGTTTCCCACTTCAACAACAACCCACATGGCCTGAGCTTCACCCATGTTATGGACAAAGAAAAACTAGGCTTTTTAGATCTTGACCTTTTCCATGTTGATAATGAGATACATGCTAGGAATTTCTTCAAACCCACGGCAGGAAATTCCCTACTACATTATAAGAGCTGTCATTATAAAAAATGGAAAGACAATATCCCCAAGGGGCAGTTTTGTCGATTGCGGAGGAACTGTACCAAAACATCTGATTACATGGAACAAAGCCAGTTACTTAGAAAAAAACTCAAGGACAAGGGGTATCCAGAGTCGTTGGTAGACCAAGCACAGAAATATTATTTACAATCTACACCTGTAGCCCAAAACAAAAATGAGGAGAATTTTAACCAATCCGGGCGCTTTATTACTAGGTTCCACACTAAATTCTCTCAAATGGAGGCAATTTTCAAGAAGTATTGGCCAATCCTTCTTGAGGATCCACACCTCAAACCAGTTTTACCAAATTATCCTAAAATTACCTATAGAAAGGCTCCCAACATCAAAAATAAAATTGCGCCTAGCAAACTAAAGCCCATAAAGGATATTACACCGGCACAGGCCCACATGATCCCACTCAAGGGCATGTTCCAGTGTAAAAAAGCCACGTGTAAAACTTGTGGTTTTGTCAAGCATTGAAAAAAATATTTTTCCACAAAAGGAAAAATTTACATGCTGGATAACTTCTACAACTGTGGCTCAGATTTTGTTGTTTATGGTCTCAGTTGTCTGTATAACCTTATTTATGTGGGGCATACTATACGCCCATTGAGGCAAAGATTTGGTGAGCACAGAAGAAAAATAGAAGGAGGAAGGGACAAACACAGTGTCCCGCATCATTTCAGTGAACACCATGCAAAATCCACCGAAGGTCTCGAGGTATGGGTTATAGAGCAAATACCTAAAAATCTCCCTGCAGCTCAAAGATTCTATAGACTATGCGAAAGAGAGACCTTCTAGATTTATTCTTTGGACACTCTAAACCCTGGTGGAATTAATGAAGAATTAGAAATATCCACCATCTTATAATGTTGGCTTTGTGTGTGTCACCCCACTTTTAACAATAAGCAATAATAACACTACTAATATATTATAGTCATATTTATGCTAATTTAATCATTCCCTATTATCAGTACCTATAGGTCATATCCATGTGAGTATATAGGTTATTTTCAACATCCCCTGTTCTTAGTGGTGCTACACACCACATCCATACATATGTGTCTATATATATACATATGGAGGGTACAAAGATATATTATTTTTATAAAAGTTTCTTTTTCTCCCCCCCCCCTTTCTCCCCCCCTCCCCCCCTCCCGTTTGAAAAAAATTAATTATGGCCTTGAAATAGACTTCATACCTATCAACTATAAATATATACATTTATAATGCTATCCGTGTTAATATGCATAATAATAATTTTTAGCAATGATTTTTTAATAATAATAATATGCGCACAATCTAGTCAGATTTAATCTATTTTTAGATATATATATGTGGTTATAATAACATACATATAATCACCCCATAGGAAAAACATGAATATAAGAAAGGTTAGTTGCACATTGTCATTTCATACATGCACATAATTGTATCTGCATCTGTAACATTATATTCCTTTTATTTTCCTTGTAATAATATTTGTATCCATTAGGCAGCAGTGCTAGGAGAGCACTTAAATATGCTGCAATTAAACTCATCTTCCCTAGCTAGAAAAAGGAGCGCGCCTCAATGCGCATGCTCTGAAACGCGTCGCTTAACGACAGTACAGCACATACCATTGGATTTGCGTTCCAGCCCTCCATTCGATTGCCCGGCGGAGGTACAAGCCTCGTTTTGGATTACTATCGAATCCCGGAAGCTTGTGCCGAATACACGAGGCGGCAGCGGAGAGGAATAAGGCTTTTTTACATCAGAGAGTGCAATCCTGTATGGCTTTTACTGAGACTACCCATGCCAGACTAACAAGTTTTAACATGTGAGTGCTTTTAATGGAATTGTGTCATTAAAATATACTGTTTTACTAAGAGGCGCCTTTGCTGTTTCTTCTTCCCTTGCCTTATCAGTGCCTGTCAGTGCCGCCTTATCAGTGCCCATCAGTGAAGGAGAAAACGTACTTATTTACAAAATTTTATAACAGAAACAAAAGCAAAACTTTTATTTTTTTCAAAATTGTCGGCCTTTTTTTATTTGTTTAGCAAAAATTAAAAACCGCAGAGGTGATTAAATACCACCAAAAGAAAGCTCTATTTGATTTCCACATGATTGGATGATAAAAACCAGCAGAGCTTCACCACATTCACTAAGCTTCTGGGAAAAGGAGTGCAATTGTACTTGCAAAGTTCACAGTCTATTTGCCTTTAAATCAGCTCCCATGTGTTTTAGAATGTCTAGTCTTTAAGATATAAATCAAAACTTTCTTTTTCTCATAATAATAAGGGTGGTGTTGATATGTGCCTTTCTGTTGCATCCTAAATATGAATTATGAATAGGTTCAGTTTAAGTGCAGATAGCGATTAGATGACTAATTATTAATTTGGCCAATTTTGGTTAGATTCAAAAATAATGTTATGTCTGTGAGGTACCACCTGCAGACAAAACTGAAGAAAGCTTCTTAGGTTACATTGGGTTCTGAGAAGTTAGAGCACCATATAAGTTTCCCCTGATGTGCCAGTGCTGGAGATGTCTACAGCAAGATGTCCTCATCTTTTTTAATTGGCAAAAGAGGCTAAGGTCAGGGATATCACTGAGTGGTTGAATTGGACCTGCAGCACCTGGAAACACCCAGTGATTCATTTTGTTCCTAGGCCTCCAGAACACAACATGCTTTTTGAATATTTCAGAATAATGATGTACCCAGGTGCTGGGCTACAGCTATATGGATTGGAAGGCATTGCTTTTTATTCTTCTCTCCCTCTACTAAGATACTGATGTTATTCTGCACCGTTCTCTTCTGGCCAGCAGGGGGAATGCTAAAGCCAAGCAAGCCCATAAACATCTATGCAGAGTGCTGAGAACCTGGGAGTTGTCGTTTGAGATGGCAGCCATATAATGGGTACAATTGACTCCTCACACTACAGATCCCAATAGGCACTGTGCAGTAGGAGCAGTGAGAGATGATTTCTATTAAATTGCGCAGAAAAGTTTTTCCACTTGGCGCTGATGGAGTTAGAGAGAGAATACCTCTGTCTGGATATTCACCTCCCAGTGGGAGACCATACCAGGGGAGATCTGAGCCTGAGACTGGGAGTGAGGACACCTGGGGGGCAGCACAGCACCATGAACATCATAGCACCTACATCACTACTGCAGGTAGACTGGAGCATCCATTCACCTATGTTTCCCATCGCTGATCACCGGAGGCCTTTGGGGGGAGACCAAGGGGGCCCCCTTCTACTGCTATTTGCTCATTGCTGATACTGCTAGCAAGGACTGAGCCACTGAGAGCAGGGCACCAAATGTACCCAATCCATACTGCCCCCATATTGCACTCAATACTGCACTTATTCCAATACTAGACTGCACCTATAGCAACCCTATACTGCATTATTTCAAACCTTTACCACATCTGAACCACATCTATCTTGCACCTGTATCGTACCTATACTGCATCTGGGACGTTAAGGGTATCAACACTCTTAAAGGGCCCCAATGATAGCTAGCAGAAGAACTTTTTTAAAGGACTTCCCCTCCCGTAATAATTTTTCTGCAAGTCCTCTTTGTTCTCCTGCCCCCCCCCCCCCCCCGCCTCCCCTACCATCCTTCTTTTCTTTTAGACAGTGAATACCCAGTCAGTCTAGGACTAGCATCACCTCCATAAATGCGTTCTGATCGTATAGTTCCAGCACTCAGTAAATTCAACTTTACTAAAACTCGCTGCTCACTGGCCTTGCTACTGCATATGCTGCTCTGGATATTAAATGTCATCTTATGCCTAGTCCTTACTGTTAATCACATTGTATGCTAAATTATGTTATTACCATTGGTAATTCGTTTTATACTTGCCTAGTTACCAACCATATTGGGTGACAATATATTAAGTTTGCCTTTACCACCTAGTATGGTGCCTGTTTTCTTTGATATAGTGCTAATCCTAAGTACTAAGTATTTATTAATTTGTAGATCCTATGGGGTTAGCAATACATTGGCAAATATCATG
The DNA here is from genome assembly GCA_037952835.1 of Lithobates septentrionalis. Lineage (NCBI taxonomy): Eukaryota > Metazoa > Chordata > Amphibia > Anura > Ranidae > Lithobates > Lithobates septentrionalis. The sequence goes on along the minus strand of JBBDGP010001870.1, from coordinate 768,967 downwards.
TAATATTTTTTTCCAACTAGAATGTGATTACTCAGTTTCTTTATCTGCGTGAGATATGGAGCATGTGTTTGCTGAGTGAGCAGCAGGATGGTGTTCCTTTGTTTTACTATACTCAGATTCTTATCTAGAACATTGCAGACTAAATTTGCCTCTATCTGTATTTTATATAGCTAAACACCATGCTATTGCAACATGCTAACAACGTGTTGTTAGGTCATTGCATTCATAAAACAAAATGATCCTCCCATCCAATGCTGATTTGCAGAAAAATGTTGTGCATTAAATTATAATATACTGTATATACAGTATATATTTTTTGAATAAGTGATGTCACTTTGGAGATGGACAGAGTACTGATTGGATAAGTTCAGGAAGGTAAATGTGCCATGTGCATTCACCACACATAACGGTGCATGATACTCCTGTATATTGTCCTTTTGATCATAGCTTCATATGAGCCACATATAAGATTGTGTTTTTTTCCTTTTTTTTGTTGCTGTTGTCATCACTGGCCTTCCCTTTGTACGGCCTGTGAGGCCTTCCTCCTGCATTTCAAGGGTGAGGGTGTGAGGGTGTTGCACTAGTTGTTATTGTTTTTTTTCTCTGTATTGTGCCTTAATTTTGCAATAAAAAGAAGTATAAAAAAAGGTTTACACTTTTCAAAACCCTTTTCTTGCTGCAACAGACACTATCTAAAGTGAAAAGATTTTGGATCAGAGTCTAGCAAATGATGTATATGTTCACAAGTAAGTTGTTTCATAAAGATCCCTACGAAGCCCTTCTAAATAAATAACCTGAGGAGTGCAACAATACCCAATTTAAACTAGCCTCACACATTTTCATGGTGGTAAAAAGGGTAATCGCACCAGAATGGGAAACCCAGACTGTTCCTTTCATGGAGGTCAAACATCAGCTCTCACAAGACATGATCTTTTAAAATCGAACTAGACAAAACAATAAGATGGCAAAATTATGTAAGGCATGGGAACCATGGATCGAGATTTACTAACCACCCACATTTAACCCTGACTCACTGGGGCAGATTTACTAAAACTGGAGTACTCAGAATCTGGTGCAGCTGTGCATGGTAGCATCTTCATCTTCTAACTTCAGCTTGTTCAATTAAGCTTTGACAATAAAACCTGGAAGCTGATTGGTTTCTTTGCAGAGCTGCACCAGATTTTGCACTCTCTAACTTTAGTAAATCTCCCCCACTGACTCTGTGAACACTGGGAAAAGTAGGGAAAAAGAGTAAAAAATCCACATTTTCTTCCCTCCCCTTTTTTCCCCAACAAAATCCCCCACTCCTTTTTTCTTCTCTTTCTTCATTTTCTATGTTTTCTCTTCCATGCCTATGCCTTTCCTCCCTAGTCCTACCTTATCCCATTCCATAAAACCACTGGTGAAACCACTGTTTGGTTACATCTTCTCTTTAAGATAATCTTATCTTTGCAATTTTTACAGAATAAGATTATAAGATTACTGTGTATAAAACAAATTTGTTATGTATAGATATATTTCTTCCCTGGAATCACAATATTATTAGAAAAATCCAATAAAATTGATTGAACAAAGCAGGCACTATTCTAAATCTATACGCAATGACAGACCATCTCTGTCCAACATATCTGTCTTCCAATCTGTGAGTTAGAACACACAAACCTCCACAGCAATGACCAGCAATGACCAACTTCCCCAAACCTCCCCATATACACACCAGGACATTAACCTCTGCCCCCCTTCGAAGGACATTTCTGCCATCTATCACCCTCATCACAGGTACCCACGTGCCTTTTCCTAGTAATATCCTGACAATAATAAGCCTGCCCACTACCAGATCTGTATGGCTCCCCAGAATGTGTTCTCTTGTTCATTTACAGTTTGAAGCTATTGGCACAGCTGCCCAAACCGCATGTGATGGGGAACTTCTACCATAGGGGGTTATACTTTTCTGCCACTATATTGACATACATTCCCAAAGGACATTTCAAAAGATTCTTATGAGTACCATGCCAAGAGCAATGTTGGAATCCTTCAATCTGGGTCACACTCCTCAGGCTTCAAGCTGCTATAACATTACATAAGAGCAAAGCCTGACAGGAGAATACTCCCACTTGTAGGCAACGCTGATCTGTCTCCAAACAGATTTACACTTGTTCAGAGACAATTTCCCATCTGAAACAGGCACCATCTGTATATTTACACAATGACAGGCCATCCGTTTGTCACAACCTTTACTTCCTGCTTTGATGGTGAAGGGAGCAAATTCTACCCAACAGGGCTACAGGCATAAACAAGAGCCAACCACAGGGGTTGAGTTACTAAAGGCAAATAGACTGTACACTTTTTAAATGAAGTTGCACTTTGCAGGAGAATATATCCCCAGAGCTTAGTGAATGCGGTGAAATTCACTTTGTAAAGAATACCCATTCATGTGCAAAGAAAATTAAAATAAAGAAAGTTTTTGCTTGCTCATGATTAGGTAATGGGAGTTAGCTGAGCTTCACCTCATTCACTAAGCTCTGGGGAAAATTCACCTGCAGAGTGCAACTGCACTTGCAGAGTGAACGGTCTTTTTGCCTCTATCTTTATGTTCAGTTTGTGAAGAAAAATCCTAGTGATTATTTAACACAAAATCAAAATAATACATTTTTCCCAAGAGGACAAAAAAGAGTGGAAAGGCAATATAGATTGTGTAGCACTTACCGCTGCAGGAGCCGTTTGATATAATGGGTTCTGCCATGACTCTTTAAGCTGCTCGGTCCTCGCTGATACATCTAGTTATAGGTTGAAGGCTGCTCACACCTGTGTAACTCCTCCTTTTTTTTAAATTTTTCTTTTTCGTGAAAACCCAAGCATATATTGTCTAAGTATAGGGTGGAGCCTAGGGATACGTCTAGTATTTTTTTTTTTTTTTTTTGTGTTTAGGTAAATAAAAACACACCCACTGCCCACTCTCACACAGATTCAAACATCTCACTCCTTTCATTCTCTAATCGTTAAGTTCTCTAGGATATCTTCTCATTTATCCCTTATCATTTACAAAATTGTTTTAATGTTTATTAAATTATTACATATAGATCCCTCTTACTTCCCACCAGAGCTTCCAAATCATATCATATTTCCTAGGCACACCTTGCTTTATATATACCGCTTTCTCTTTGAGAATTGTGCCATTCATACTATTTAACCATTCTTCACTGGACGGGGGTAGTACAGACTGCCATCTTCGGGCAATCAAGATTCTTGCTTGAAGTAAACATCTCAACACTGCTACTTGGGTGTTACCTAATTTACCCTCGCCCTCCACTAATCCCAAGAGACATTTTTTCGGCTCCAACTCAGTGAAGTTTCCGAACACCCCATCAATGTTTTTTCACCACCTCCATCAAGTACCGAAATAGCTTCGGACACCTCCAAAACATACGGACCAGGTCCCCTTCTAAATCCCCGCATCCAGGGCATCTAGGATCTGTCTGACGGCCATTTTGAAAAAGTCTATAGGGAGTATAGTAAGCTCTATACAATAAAAATAGATGTGACATCCTCTGCGATGGGGATAAGGAGATCAAAGGGGCCACTTCAAGGATTCTATTCCACTGGGTATCAGATATATTACCTACATCTTTTTCCCATTTTCTCTTATACCAAGGAGGATCTCACTTGTCCAATCTCCCATTGTTAATATGTGGATATACTTTTGAGATTAAACCTTTCGTTGAATCTCCATTAATTAATTTTTGGAGTATAGGAATTGCACTCCATTCTAGAATCCTTCCTCTAAACTGTACCTCTAATGCATGCCTGACCTGTAAATATTTAAAAAAGGATTTGTTCGGCAAGGCATATTGAGCTCTTAGTTCCTGGAAGGTTTTCAAGATGCCTTCTTGGTATAGCTGTGAGAGAAATTTTATACGGCATCTCTCCCATTCCTTTATTATCCCTATCTTCTGAAGCTCTCCTAGTTTACTATTTCCCCACAGTGGAGTAAGATCCAAAAATCCTCTGTAATTCAGTATTACTTTTGCTGTATCCCAAACCTTAATCATTAGCTTCAAAGTTGGTAGTTTTGGGAAAAAGGATCCTGCCTCCAGAGCTTCGGGTATAGATTCATGTGGAGTGGTTTGTAGGAGTAACTTCCTTCCTGCTTCTAGGCCATCTACGTTACACCCCCCTAAGTATTGAAGTTGTGACTAAAGTAACTAAAGGGGTGTGGGAGCGCTACTCCTCCTTCCTGTTTCTGAAGTTGCAAAGTGCTTAACCGAATCTTAGCTGGACCTCCTTTCCAAATTATTTCCCTAAACAAAGTCTCTATCCTTTGAAACAATTTTTTGTAAAGCCAAATTGGTGAATTATGCAATACATAAAGGAGATGGGGCATCCAGATCATTTTAATCAAGTTTCACCGACCTGCCACAGATAATGGCAGGCGTTTCCAGATTTTTAATTTTCCCTTAAATTTAGTCAGCAAAGGATCAATATTATCTGAGGCGAAATGTTGAGGGTCTTTAGAGATATTTATTCCCAGATATTTAAATTTGTTCACCACTGGGATCTGGGTTACCTCCTTGGGTAATGGGCCTACCAGAGAATCCACTGGTAGCAGGCTAGATTTTGTCCAGTTTATTTTGAATCCAGAGATTTGACCAAATCTATTATTGATATTCATGGCTTTCCGAAGGGAATCCTGCATATCTCCTAGAAATAACTGAAGATCATCTGCATATAATGCAACTTTTTCTTCCAAATCACCTCTTCTGAAGCCCTTCACCTGGTCAGATGACCTAAGCGCCATAGCCAACGGTTCAATTGCAAGGGCAAAAAGAGGGGGCGACAGGGGACACCCCTGCCTCGTCCCCCTCCCCAGTCCAAACTTGACTGATTGCTCACTATTCACCCTCACTCTAGCCTCTGGTGCTTTATAAAGCATTTTGACCCAACCGATGAAGCCCGGACCCAGTCGGGCCAGTTCCATGGCCTTCCACAAGTACTGCCACTCTAGGCTATCTAAGGCCTTGGCGGCATCCAAAGACAAGATAGCCCTCTCCCCATCCTCGTCCGTCTGAGCCTGGAGATTCAAATATAGGCGCCTGATATTAACACTTGTTTTTCTCCCAGGTATAAAACCCGACTGGTCAGGATGGATGAGGTTCGAGATAACTTTGTGTAATCTAGCCGCCAAGACCTTCGCCAAGATCTTCATATCAGCGTTCAAGAGAGCAATTGGCATATATGAGGCTACATCGAGCGGGTCTTTACCCTCCTTATGTATAATGATTATATGAGACTCCATCATTGAAGAAGGAAGCTCTCCCTGTGTACTCAAGCGGTTCAGAACCCTCAACAGCTCAGGGAGCAGTACCTTACCATAATGCCGATATATCTCGGCTGGAAGGCCATCTGGTCCCGGAGATTTCTGCCTCGCCATCTCATTAGTTATGCGCGTCATCTCCTCTAATGTTATGGGGCGGTTCAACTCGGCTCTATCCGTTTCGCTAAGAAAAGGCAACTTCAGTTCCCTAAAGAAAGAATCCGTCTCTTCACTCATCTCCCCCTGCTGGGATCTATAAAGATCCTCGTAGTACTCTTTAAATGTATTCACTATCTCTAGGGTATTTGAGGACACTCTCCCATCATCCACGGCAATCATAGATACCGTGGATTTGGGAATGTTTGTTCTAACTAGTTGTGCCAGCATCCATCCTACACTTTCCCCTTCTCCAAAGGCGATTTGTCTTTGAAAGAGATATTTATTCTCCACCTTCCGGAGAGTCATTAGCCGGTAATTTTGTTGTTCCTTAATAGAGCTCCCAAGTGTATCGGGTGTGGGATTATTAATATATTGTTCTTCCGCGGTTGCTACCCTCTCTTCCATTGTTCTCTCCCAGTCCTTAGTCTGCTTCTTAATTTTTGAGATCTGCTGTATCATCATTCCTCCCATTAAACTCCCCCAGAACCCTTTGGATCTCCCATCAGTTCAATCCCAAAAGGGTCTCCACTTCCCGGGGTGATCACGTTTACCTAATTCCAGCGAGACTATCACTGGAGAGTGATCTGACAAACCCCTAGGCTTGTAACACGCATTTTTTATTAGTGGCATTATCTCCTCATTTCCCAGGGCTAAATCAATCCTGGAGAGTGTACAGTGAGTCATGGAAAAGCATGAGTACTGTCGGGCCCCTGGGTTGCGTATTCTCCAAATATACATCAATCATGTTTCTGTCAAAAACTCTGGTAGCCTGCTATCCACTGTTCTATTTGTGTATATCCCTGGGGGAAGTCTATCTAAACTCTGGTCCATTACCATGTTAAAATCCCCTGTTATTAACACCGGCACCCCTAGTTTATCCAGAGTAAACTTAGTGAGTTCACAGAGGATCGACAAATTGAAAGGGGGGGGGATACACATTTGCCAGTATGCAGGCTCTATTTTAAAACCTACAGAATAGGAAAATGTATCGTCCCTGTTCATCTATCTTAGTCTGGATACAGGTAAAGGCCACCCCAGCTCTGATAAGTAGAGTAAGAAGTGTGGACTGAGTGGAATTGAGTAGGGTAGTCCCGCCACCTTAATTGGGGACTTGTGATTTTTGTAAGATGTGTCTCCTGTAAGCAAAGTACACTTGCCGCATATGTTTTTGCAATCAGAACTGCTGCCTTTTTCTTTGGATCTCCCATTCCCCGCACATTGCAAGAACATAAATTCAAATTAATAAAAATATTTCCAACCATAATAATCTAATTCTATGTGCCTTATAACAAAATACCGGTGTCTTTTTCCTGTTAAGTGATTTTCTTGTGGTAATTTTATCAATTCTTCCATCCTGCATTGCAAACCATCAAAACTGTAATAGATTTCAAACAGCCCTGTGTGCCAATCATACCAATCATAGCTCTTCTTCAAACTCGTGCTCTCATACATCCTATTCTTCTGCCCATTGGGCCTACTTGGGGGCATTCTAATGTGACCGTTACCTATGTCTGTCATCTTAAGTACTACTAGTGCAGTTAGTCTTATCTCCTTACACTCTTCCCTCCCTAACCCACTCCCATCCCAACCTCTATACAACCAACATATAAAACCACAAACATACATGACGAGACAAAGAAATACAACAAAAAACACACAAAAAGAGAGTTTTTCGCCAAACCCCATGTTAACCGGGGGGTAGTGTGCTCATTACTCCCTCACACATAATCCCTCCCCCCCTCCTCCCTCCTCCACTCCCTATTTATTCCAACATTGTGCTTGTGATGTGATTTAACCTAGCATATCAAGTAATAGAGAAAAAAAGAAAAAGAAAAGAAAAAAAAAGGAAAACACGGATATATTACAGTCTCCTTTTGTAGGATATGATCCAGTCCTCCACCCCCTCCGGGGTGTCAAAAAAAACAGTCTCCCCTGAAGCTGCAGTTTGCATTTAGCCTCTACGAACTTGGCCCTCCATTTTTGCAAATCAGGTGAGAAGTCGGGGTACATTGAAACCCTATTGCCATTATATAGTATATTACCCATTTCCCTGGCTTTATTTCAAATAGTCATTTTATCTCTATAATAAAGCATTTTCACCAGGAGGGGTCTAGGGGGGTGCCTGGCTGAGGGGGCCTAGAAGGGACTCTATGGGCTCTCTCTAGTGCGAAAAAGTGTGAGAAGGACTGATCTCCAAATGACTCCCTGAACCATTTTTCCAAAAAGATAGTAGGTTCTGGGCCTTCAGATCGTTCAGGGAGTCCTACTATTCTTATATTCTACCTTCGCATCCTATTTTCCATTTCATCGATCCTTGTCTGATAGTTAGTCATCTGCTCCTTTATGAGTTTCATCTCTCATTTCAGGGGGTTCAAATCATCCTCTACCAGGCTAACCCTCCCTTCAAGGGTGGTAGTCCTTTCCCGTACTTTTTGCATATCCTGCCTAATGAGTGACAGTTCTTCCCGCACATTTTTAAGTTGATCAGACATTTCAGTTTTGCAGGTATTAATTGCTAGCAAGATTTCTTTTAATGATGGATCTGCTGCTCCTGAGATGTCCGTATTAAGTGATAATGTTCCTTGTCCCTGGCCTTTCTCCATCCCTTCACATGGTAATTTTTCAGTAGGGGGGTTGCGCCTTTCGCCGAGGGGGGTTGCGCCTTTCGCCGGGGTCACCTGCCCCTGCCCCAAGCTCTTTCTAGAGGTACCAGCTCCCATCTGAAATTTAGACAGCATACTGACGTTTTGGGTCTGTTGACTATTTTTTTGGGGAGGGCAGCACTTGTGTGTGTGAAAATTCCTTCAGTCTGGCAGCGGCTTCCTGGCTCACCTTTGTAGTGCGTTGTGTTGACATAATCCAAAAAAATAGGGGTCAGGAAGAGAGGCCGGGGAAAGTAATAGATTTCACAGTGTATTAGAATTTTTCCAAAATAGGGAAACTCCTCTGTCAATCCAAACAGGAATGATCCATCACAACCCAAGCGACAGGGAGAGGATACAACAGTGCTTCAACAATCACTGAGCTCCTAAGCCAGTTTATACAGCCAGTTTATACAGGCAGGGATGAGACCAGACTCTGTGTGAACAGCCTCTGTGTGAACAACTATATGCTATACAGCTGCGTAGGCTTCCAGTCCAGGGGTCAAAAATAAAACAGACTGCCTCACACTTTTTCCAAAGAAAATTAGAAAGTTCTCACCCAGCCACAGCGAAAATACCGCATTTGCCAGAAGGGGGTGCTATCGCTCTTCCTTTGTGACGTGCCTGTGACATGCCTCATTCAGCTCGTAGTAATGTAGCACGGGCTTCAGGGGGCTCCCAAACCTTCCACCAGAAATCGTTCCGTCAGGGGATGAGAGGAGTGTAGGCAGAGACCTCTCACACCACCGCCACCACCGCCGCCACCACCGCCATCACCGCCATCACCTCTGCTGCCGCTGGGGTCTCCTGAAGCAGCAACAGGCACAGCGGGGCCGCTCGACCCCTGCTCTCCACAGGGAGAGAGGCTGAGAGGCTCAGAGGCACACCGCCAGCGTCCACCGCCCTCAGCGCAGCACCGTGAGTCCCTCCGGCCAGAGGGTGGAGGTAAGCCTGAGAGAGGAGCGAGGAGTTTAGGAGTTAGGGGAGAGATCGCTCACACGCTCTCACTCCGGCATCTACATCCGGTCACGCCCGTGTTGGGTATGACAAACCTGTGTAACTTAAATGTTAGTATGCTTCCACTTTCTAATAGTGCACAAAAAATAGGCCAAAAGCAATTGTATGGTAGATAAAATATTGTAAGTATATTGTAACAAGGCAAGTCAACGCAATGCATAAACCAATAGTTAGGCAACTGAACACGTTAAAAGATGCTGAACTAAGTAGGGTGAACACTGACCTATAATATGACAATTAACTATACTGCAACAAAGCTAACCAAAGTTTAATTGGTATAAAAAAATATAACGGCAATAACTATCCAAAAAAAAAAGGTATCCTCAAGTGCACTCTGCGCATACAACCCCTTATACATGTTCTTAACAAGGTGTACTCCTTGCAGTGGCTACAAAGTACCTGATGCCTAATTGTCAGTATTAGTCGACTATCGTTGGGGCCCTTCTGTAGCATGGTGCACATGAAGCTGTCCCTTTTAGACTGTGCAATGGATGGCTGATGGGCTGCTAAGAAAGTAAAAGTTTCTATTGGCATTAACTGCTCTCAGTGTTGAAATAAGCACCGTAAATTTTGCTCACCAATCCTGGAACACAGTGTCCTATCCATTGTTTTTGGCAGTTGGCTGTCCTCAAAAATCTGATCCTCAGCTGCTTGACCTCACAAGTATCCTGTGGTGATAGGCTCTGTCCTTTCTGGTCACAAAAAATACCAAAATGGGTGGCCCATACTAAACCCATGCTCTGATCTCTCTAAAATAGGCACAGACCCCAGCAACAGCTCTACACCTTCTAGCTCCCCGCATTAGGCTGCCCAGACCTCAAGTAAACTGCCCGGGAACAGGTCTGTCCTCTCTTACTCTGTGTGCAGGGAATCTTGGGTGTTGAAATACAAGCCTCATAGCCCATCTTGGAAACTACATGCCCCATGACCCTCTTCCTTTACTCCTGAAGGAGGGAAGGAGTGACCAGGGATTTTACTCATTCTGTCAGCAGTGATGAGAGGGGAGAGAAGCCCACAGCACAGCTGCTTCTCTATTCTACTACACAGTGGTGGGGGGATGAAGGAGAATAGGGGGTACAGAATGCACAGCCGCTTCTCCAGCTGCTTTGTCACTGTTTACAACAGTGGGAGAAAGTGTTGAGCGGTCACAGAGCAGCACCCGGTGGGCAGCACCTGGCTACAATTGCATTATGTATAAAAAAAAATTAAAATACTCCAAAAGATATTAAATGTTTATCTTTTGATAAAATAAGAGAGGAATAGGAAACACTCTGAGCAGCTGTTGATTTTTTTTTTCAAACTCCTGCATTTCTAGTCAGTTGAGCACACGGATTTAAATTAACTTAGATCTAATCCAGATGTACCCAGTGTGAGATCTTGATGATGTTTTTAAACCTTCTGTAGCTTTACTGTCTGGAAGCTTTTTCTGTCTTTCAGTGCACTATACTATTCCCTACTACGCATTTACTGTCCTCAAAAATGTTTATACACCTTTAGGCCTGGTTTACATTAGTGCGATGCGAGAACCCAGCGAATCCAGTGCGAGTTCACGCATCGCACCTGAACCGCATAGTGGTTCATACTGAGATCTGCGAACCGATGCGGGTGTCAATGTAAAGTTAACAACGCCCCCTGATCGCAGTGCTGGGACAAGGTCATCCAGCACCCAGGGCAAAGAAGCCAAACTGGGCCCCCCCCTTCATTATGCGCAAGCTTATGGATTGCTACCCCCAGCAGCAGGGGCGGACTGACAACTCATGGGGCCCCCAGGCAATAGGAGATTATGGGGCTCCCGGGCAATAGGAGAAGATTATGGGGCCCCTGGGCAATAGGAGATTATGGGGCCCCCAGGCAATAGGAGATTATGGGGCCCCCAGGCAATAGGAGATTATGGGGCCCCAGGTAATAGATTATGCACACACACACATACAGTATACACACACAGACACACAATATACACACACAGTATACACACACACAGAATACACATACACACACTGAAAAGGTACTGGAGAGGCGGGGCAGCTATAATCTTGGGATTTTTAAAAAAACACAGATTTTTACGTACTGTCCCTGGTTTTATTGAGGCTGGTAACCCTGATGGGGCCCCTTAGTGGCATGGGGCCTTCGGGCAGTGCCCGAGTGCCCGAATGGTCAGTCCGCCCCTGCCCAGCAGTCATCTGCTTGTCAAAATCCCTTGTATCAGATTGAGCTCGCTGGCACCCTCATCCATGCAGTAAACTACTGAGCCCAGGGCAAGTGCCCCTCCTGCCCACCCCTTGTCCCGGCCCTGCCTGATCGGTTCGCAGATCGCAGTGCGAACTGTGAAATGGTGCAGGAATCGGATCGCATAGGTGTGGACACCCAGGCAATCCGATTCCAGAGCAGACCAAAAATTTTTGGTGCGAATGCAATGCGATTTCAGCCATACAGCTTGCATGGCTGAAACAGCATCGCTCAAACATCGCATGTGATCTGCACAGCGATGCAGTGCAAATCTGGCGAGTCTGGCATTGCACAAGTGTGAACCGGGCACTATACTGTACACCTTATACACCTTAAAGCTGAAGTTTAGGTATGATTTATATTAGTTACATTGGTCCAGCTTGGACCAATGTACTGTAAATATGCATTTCTCATGCCTGTCCAATCTGTGAGTAAGCTTTAAATCACTGTGGTACTCACTGCTACTACAGTGATAGCAGCAGTCTGGATCCAGTGCGGAGTTGCTGACCTTCTGCATTGTAACCATAGGGGTCACTGGCTTGTCACAGCCACAATTCAGAAAAAGCCATGTATTTTTTCAATGATTGAACGAGGTGGAGATCATGACGTCATCGCCAATCTTGTCACCTTGTCCAATCAGAAAACACCTTACAGCCATTGAATAAAATACAAGCCTGGAGTCCAGTGGCGGTGCGTCCATTAGGGACGCTCGGGCGCTGCCCCCTCTCTCCAGCCACCCCCTCTGTGTACTATGGATAGATTCATACATAGCATGAATCTATCCACGGCCGCTGTAGTCACCACCCATTCAGGGGTACAGCCCCTTTTCGGGCGCCGGGAGTCTGAATTACAGTGGCAGGGTTTTTTTGAAGCACCTGATTAGAGCCATAGGCTCTTATTGGCTTCAAAAAAGGTGCACTGCGAGCACAAATCATTGCGTTCGCAGTGCACCCAGGTGTGTTAGCAAAGCAAATTAATATTTGCTTTGCTAACACAGAACCGCCTCTCAGCCAATCAGGAGGCCCGGATGTAACACCGGGCACCTGATTGGCTGAAGGTAGAGGCAATCCCATTGGCTGCCGTGCAGAACAGGAAGAAAACACGCACGGAGGAGTCCTGCATCCATCAACACGCTACACGTCCCACAGCTCGCTGCCTGTCCTGCTGCCTGACCCACCACCACGATGGGGTAAGTGCCGGGCAGACAGCGGGGGGGGGGGGGCACAGTGGCTGCATATTATGGGCACAAAGGCTGCAATTGATGGAGCACTGTTGGCTGCATTTGCGGGGCACAGTGGCTGCATATTATGGGCACAAAGGCTGCAATTAATGGGGGACAGTTGGCTGCATTTGATGAGCACAGAGACTGCATATGATGGGCACAGTTGGCTGCATATGATGGGCACAGTTGGCTGCATATGATGGGCACAGTTGGCTGCATATGATAGGCACAGTTGGCTGCATATTATGGGCACATTGGCTGCATATGATAGGCACAGGTGGCTGCATATGATGGGAACAGATGGCTGATTTTGCTGGGCAGAGAGTCTGCATATGATGGGCACAGTGGCTGCATATGAGAGGCACAGTGGCTGCATATGATGGGCAGAGTGACTGCATATGATGGGCACAGTGTAACTTTGCAAGAAAAATCATACCTAAACTTCAGCTTTAAAGCCTAGTTGAAGCCTCTGTTATTACTACTGTTAGGCTCCATGCACACTGAAGCTCAAAAAAGCTTTTTCTGGACGCCAGAGTGCTGGCAGAAAACTCTGGTTGAAAAACGTGCTTTTAACAGCGTTTTGTACTAGCGTTTATGAGCGTTTTTTAGCGTTAGCGTTTATGGCCGTTTTTAATAAAAATACACAGAGGACACTCCAAAAATCCCACAATGCATTCCAAACTCCCACAATGCATTGAAAAAATAGAACGCTGAACGCTAATTAATGTGCGTTTATGAGCGTTTACCAGTGTTTGGCGTTTTTTGGCGGTGAAAAACGGCACTTTGAACGCGAATTTCTGGCGTTCAGAAAAAAGACCATAAATTCCACTGCTCATTAAAGCTAAAAAAATGTCCATGTGTGCAATGGACACATAGGATAACATAGAGTGGAGTTTTTTTTTTTAAAAAAAACGTCCAAAACTCCAATAAACTGCAGTTTATCAGCTCCAGTGTGCATGGAGCCTAATGCAGTCAAGTCACAGCCCACACTTCAAAGACACTTCTACTGTGCAGATGAGGACTTGACCAGTGTAGTCCAGATTTTCCCCCGATCTTATAATTACTAAAAGGCCACCCATACTCCAACCCCTTTACCTTCCTAAATAATGAGACCACACCATGCTTCTGGAGTATAATATGGCCACGACAGCCTCTTTATTAAAAAACGTATAAAATTAACTCCAATATCAAACTTTAAATATATAAATAACATATATATATATATAACCTCAGATAAAGATCAACATATTTTAAACCAATCTATTGGTCAGTGACGAAGCTACACCCTTTTTACCACCCATCAAAAAACAGTACACTGCGAGCACCATGATTTAAACTGATAAGGCCTCCAGCTGTACCGCTCGGAGACAACCCCTACCCGCAGTGCAACATACCGGTATTCCATTTCGGAATACACAGGAGGGGCCATACTATTGATGACCCCCCACCCCTTTTTAACCTTTCATTTACCGCTACCGTCACCGACCAACATCAAAAACCAGCCATCCAGCTGTCATGACGACGCACGTCCACTAATCCTGAAATGAAAAACACACACATTAACCAGAACAACAACACATCACCTAGGGAGGGAGGGTGGGAGATTCTGCCTCCTTGTGTCTTCTTCCCCCACGCACTGCCCGTTCTGGCTCCACCCCCTCCGTTTAACTAGCCACTCCCCCCAACTTTCCTTCTCTCTCCTCCCCCTACCTTTCCCAAAACTTAACCCTATGTGTGTCACTAGACACACTGTCATGCCCGGCCCTGCACTACTTCATTTCTTTCATCGCTCCGGGCCTCACTTTCCTATCAGTAACAGCACTGGTCAGTCTAGCAGGCTGCACATTTTGGAAAAAGAAAGAGGGTGTTTAGAAAAGCCGACAGAACATATTACAAACATACAACCATGTTTGCATCTCTAGGAAATGGGGTCCATTTGAAGCCTCCGTACTTATTACTGTAATGCAGTAAATCTGTATATACAGTAATAATTTCTATCTTCTTTATTTGTATTTTTTACATAAGTGCTGCAGCAAGGGCTAAAATACCACACGCTAGCAGCACACTGGAGAGGCAGACAACATCTCTCACAAGCAGTGGTTTGGGCCTCCAGTGGACTTTCACTCCTCCCTGCAAACTGCTCCATTTAGCAGGGCTGTTCACTGGTGAAATATACAGTTATTGCTAACCTGAAACTAACAGTATTTTAAAAACCAATAATCAATAATCTTTGAGAATTTACTTTTTGCAATCAAAATACCTAAAAAAACTAGATGGATGTCAGCTGTGAGGAGTGTATGCAGGTCACACTAGGTAATGCCCATATATAATGCTGCATCTCCACACCTAAAATAACTGAAATCCAAATAAATGAAAGTGAGCATAGGAGGGAAAGCACTGGATGTCCTCCAGCCAGGAAATGGAGCAGGTTCTATCTGACATGCTGCGGCTTCTAATACATACTGTGAAAAATTTACAGTATGCAGTGAGATAGCTCTTTTGATCTTGGCATGATAATACACACACGCAATAATAGCAAAGAGAACAACAGACCCTAGATATCAATAGTTTAAATAATTACTGGCTTGTAATCTGGAACACCTGGTTCGAATTTTTGTGGAAATTAAATGTGGGTAAATGTAGGGATGTGCTTACCTTTTTCATTTGGCAAATCATTTTTCATTAGTTAGATTTTAAGAATGAATACACCATGCTAATTTTAAGTGTCATATGTTGAAGCATATAACCTTTCTGCTTTAACCTCTGTTTGGAAGAAGATCTAATTTTTGCCAGATATGTCAGATATGTCAAAAAAGTCAGCAATTGCTAAAGGGTTGACCTACTTTAAAAATAAATAAAAAAAAAAAAAAATATATATATATATATATATATATATATATATATATATATATATATATATATATATATATATATATGTATATAGTGGGGCAAAAAAGTATTTAGTCAGCCACCAATTGTGCAAGTTCTCCCACTTAAAAAGATGAGAGAGGCCTGTAATTGTCATCATAGGTATACCTCAACTATGAGAGACAAAATGTGGAAACAAATCCAGACAATCACATTCTCTGATTTTTTGAAAGAATTTATTTGCAAATTATGGTGGAAAATAAGTATTTGGTCACCTACAAAGAAGCAAGATTTCTGGCTCTCACAGACCTGTATCTTCTTCTTTAAGAGGCTGTATATATATATATATATACAGTATGATATTACTTTCTTTTAATCTACGGTGATATCATAGATGGTGAATCATATACCAAAAAGATATTGCTGATTACTTGCTAGTTGTAATGTTTCTATAATTTTGTCAAGTTATGAAATAGGAAGTTCTCTTTCCGAGGAAACGCAGCACTTGAAATGCTGTTGGTATTTTACATCAGACTGCAGTGGCAGAGGGGGAGGAAGTCTTCACAACAAAACCCTTCCTCTTATTATGAAAAAATGAAGCAAATATCTACAAGAAGGAAATGCTTACACTTTAAGGTATACAATATACCACTTTAAACAATCCTTTCCTTAACCGGTTCAATACAGGGCAATTTCACCCCCTTCCTTCCCAGGCCAATTTTTAGTTTTCAGCGCTGTCGCACTTTAAACGTCAATTGTGCGGTCGTGCAACGTTGTACCCAAAAAAAATTGACGTCCTTTTTTCCCCACAAATAGAGCTTTCATTTGGTGGTATTTGATCGCCTCTGCGGTTTTTATTTTTTGCGCTATAAACAAAAGAAGAGCGACAATTTTGAAAAAAACACAATATTTTTTACTTTTTGCTATAATAAATATCCCAATTTTTTTTTTTAAAAACTAATTTTTTCCTCAGTTTCGGCCGATACGTATTCTTCTACATATTTTTGTTAAAAAAAATCGCAATAAGCGTATATTGATTGGTTTGCGCAAAAGTTATAGCGTCTACAAAATACGGGATAGATTTATGGCGTTTTAAAAAAATATATATTTATTTATTTTTTTAGCGCCGATCACGATTTTTTTCCGTGACTGCGACATTATGGCGGACACATCGGACACTTTTGACACATTTTTGGGACCATTCACATTTATACAGCGATCAATGCTATAAAATTGCATTGATTACTGTGTAAATGTGACAGGCAGTGAAGGGGTTAACCACTAGGGGGCGGGGAGGGGTTAATATGTTTCCTAGGGAGTGATTACTAACTGTAGGGGGAGGGGACGCACTAGGGGAGGAGACCGATCAGTGTTCCTCCGTTCTGGGAACACAGATCGGTCTCCTCAGAGCTGACAGGCTGTGGATCTGTGTGTTTACACACACAGATCCACATGCCGGTCCGGTTAACCGGCAATCGCGGGTGCCCGGCGGACATCGCGGCCGCCGGGCACACGCACCGGGTCCCGAGGAACGCGGCGGGCGCGCGCGCGCGCTCCCGGCGGCGCGCGCGCGCCCCCTAGGCGGCCGGGAGTCCCAGGACGTCATATGACGCCCACCCAGGATGGGAGATCCCATCTGTGGACGTCATATGACTATGGGCGGGTAATGAAGTGGTTAAACAATGCATTTACAGTGCCTTGAAAAAGTATTCGCACCCCTTGAAACTTTCCACATTTTGTCATATTAAAACCAAAGACGTAGATGTATTTTATTGGGATTTTATGTTTTCAAATTTTTTTACAAATAAATATGTGAAAAGTGTGGCGTGCATTTGTATTCAGCCCCTGAGTCAATACTTTGCAGAACCACCTTTCACTGCAATTACAGCTGCAAGTCTTTTTGGGGATGTCTCTACCAGCTTTACACATCTAGAGAGTGACATTTTGCTCATTCTTCTTTGCAAAATAGCTCAAGCTCTGTCAGATTGGATGGAGAGTGTCTGTGAACAGCAATTTTCAATTCTTGCCACAGATTCACAATTAGATTTAGGTTTGGACTTTGACTGGGCCATCTAAACCATTCCATTGTATCTCTGGCTGTATGTTTAGGGTCGTTGTCCTGCTGGAAGGTGAACCTTCGCCCCAGTCTCAGGTCTTTTGCAGACTCTAATGCGGCGTACACACGACCGGACATTCCGGCAGAAAAGGTCAGACGGAATCATTCCGTCGGACATTCGGATTGTGTGTGGGCTTCATCGGACCTCTACTTTCGAAAATTCTGACGGACCTAGAAATAGAACATGTTTCAAATCTTTCCGACTGACTCAATTCCTATCGGGAAAACCGTTCGTCTGTATGCTAGTCCGACGGACCAAAAACGACGCAAGGGCAGCTATTGGCTACTGGCTATTTAACTTCCTTTTTCGTACGTCGTACGTCACCTCGTTCTAAATCGCTTTCTTCTTGCCACTCTTCCATAAAGGCCAGATCTGTGGAGTGCACAACCACTAGTTGTCCTGTTATCAGATTCTCCCACCTGAGCTGTGGGTCTCTGCAGCTCCTCCAGAGTTACCATGGGGCTCTTGGCTGCTTCTCTGATGAATGCTCTCCTTGCCCAGCCTGTCAGTTTAGGTGGACGGTCATGTCTTGGTAGGTTTGCAGTTGTGCCATACTCTTTCCATTTTCAGATGATGGATAGAATAGTGTTCCTTGAGATGTGCAAAGCTTGGGATATTTTTTTTATAACATAACCCTGCTTTAAACTTCTCCACAACTTTATCCCTGACCTGTCTGGTGTGTTCCTTGGCCTTCATGATGCTATTTGTTCACTAAGGTTCTCTAACAAACCTCTGAGGGCTTCACAAAAAGGCTGTATTTATACTGAGAATAAATTACACACAGGTGGGCTCTATTTACTAATTAGGTGACTCCTGAAGGCAATTGGTTCCACTGGATTTTAGTTAGGGGTATGAGAGTAAAGGGGCTGAAAACAAATGCACGCCACACTTTTCAGATATTTATTTGTAAAAAATTTTGAAAACTATTTATCATTTTCCTTCCACTTCACAATTATGTGCCACTTTGTGTTGATCTCTTATATAAAATCCTATGTGGAAAATATCAAGGGGCATGAATACTTTTTCGAGGCACTGTGTTAACTGCTGACATATTGTAAATTATTCAGATTATAAACAACTCATTGGTCCATTATCCCACCTTTCCTGCCAATACCCAATTGTTTTTACCCAGTTAGATACCACCATCACAAGAGAAGAAAAACCCTGGTTGTTTGTCACACCTTGCACATTATATAAACCTCTCACCCTGTGACAGTGGGTAGGAGCTCAGTGCGAGTGTTCTATTGGCGTCACTATGGGAGTGCAGGGGGGGGGGCCACACCTGGCTAACATGCACCAGAGGGGTAACACCATCAAGTAGGAAGCGATAACCGAGTGCAATGGTGTTACCCCTTTCAGGGCCAGATTAACACTAGGGGCTATTGGAACTGCAGCTGCAGGCCCCTACCTTAATATAGGCCCAACCGCCAAAAACTTTCCTCTGGCACAGCAGCACTGCCACTGGCCACTGCTGCCCACCACTGCCCAGTGTCCACTGCTGTGAAAATTATTGGTTACTAGGACCGCCTGGCATCCTAGCAACCAATCAAGAGCAAGCACAGGCTCTGGCAGAGGAGGAGGATGTAAGTCCCTCCAAGTGCCATGCCTCCCGGCTTCCACTCTGCAGACATCGGAAACAAACTAAGGTGACAGGGACCCTTAGTGAGGGTAAGGAAAGAGTGGAAGAGGAGGAGCACAGACTCTGGCAGTGGTAATGTGTGTGCAGCACTGCAGTAGCCAGGGAAAGAGGATGTCCTCTCCTGCAGTGCAATCATACTCAATCATATTGTGTGTGGGGCACTGGGGAGCAGCTGAAAAATGGGATCCCAGCCTGCTAAGCTGTGATTTGTAGCCCCATGGAGGGGAGCGCAATGCTCACACATCCTGGCAGGTGGTGACGATAGAGCCAATCAATAGTGCACCACTGTGTCTTTACAACGTGGCACCGTCACCAAGGGTTACATAGAGCAGCTTGCCAGAAATGAGGGCTACTAATTCAGAGGAGGCCACCAGCTTCTCGCATCAAAATCCATGGAAAATAGTAGTGTATGGTTCTTAAAAGAAGATAGAGTATCCAATATTTCCTTTACACTTTGAAGAAATGCTTAAAGTAATTGTAATGCCGCGTACACACGGTCGTACTTTTCGTCTACAAAAGTCCAACGGACGCTGACGGACTAAAGCTGGCTGGTAATCCGATCGTGTGTGGGCTTCTCCGGACTTTCAACGTACTTTTTTAGCCTCAAATCCGACGTACTTTAGATTTGAAACATGCTTTAAAACTTTACTTCGTAACTACGACGGACCCCGAAATCCGCTCGTCTGTGTGCTAGTCCGACGGACAAAAAGCCACGCTAGGGCACCTATTGGCTACTGGCTATGAACTTCCTTATTTTAGTCCGGTGTACGTCATCACGTACGAATCCGTCAGACTTTTGTGTGGTCGTGTGTAGGCAAGTCCGTTCGTTAGAAAGTCTGCCGCAAGTCTGTCGAAAGTCTGCCGGAAGTCTGCCGGAAGTCTGTCGGACAGGCTGTCTGACTTTTGTAGACGAAAAGTCCGACCGTGTGTACGCGGCATAAGGGTTAGTTTTTTGTTTTTTTTTAAATAACAAAAATATCATACTTACACACCTCCACTCTGCAGCTCAATTTGCAGTGGCCCCGAACCTCGTCTTCTGGGGTCCCCCGGCGGCACTTGCGGCTCCTCCCCACAACAGATAACCCCCTAGGAGAAACGCTCTCTGGAGGGGGTTACCTTGCGGGCGCGCTCCCGAGTCCAATATTTGCGTCCATAGACATGAATGCCGGACTCGGGCCTGCCTCCCGGCATCCTGGAATTAAGTGACAGCAGCAGGAGCCAATGGCTGCGCTGCTATCAAACTATCCAATCAGGGCACGAGACACCGGCTGGAGCCTGTTGCGCAAATTTTGGGGCTCAGGTAAGTATAAGGGGGGCTCGTGGGCACTGCTGCATTAAAAAAAAAATTTCACCATAATGCATAGAATGCATTAAGGTGAAAACTGGCAATGGTTTACAACCCCCTTAAAGTATAACTAAAGGCAAAATTTTTTTTAGTTTTGTTCTGTTACCATTATCATTAAAAGTGAAAGTAAAAAAAATCCAATATCTTGGGTTGTCCACAGAAAAGTAATTGAGGGGAAATCTTCCAATGGGGACACTAGTTCTGGTGACCTGGGGGTCCCTAAGAGATTCCCTTAATGTGCAGGGATTTCCTCTGACTTCCTGCTCTGCCTCCGAAACAGGACGTGAAGGTAAATCTCCCCACTGGGACAAAGCAGACAAAAATAAAACTTTAATGGCTTTTTTTTTTCAGGATCTGCATGCCCTGATTTCAGGAGCATGTCACTCATTTGTGCTGCCATGCACCCTAATGGATTGCCACTTTTTGCTAAGGAAAAAACAGGTACCTACAGGAAACAAAACAGAGGGTGGAAGTAAGCTTAAAGCATGCTTTATGCCACTCTAAAAAGTCTGAATGTGGCTAATCTTTCTTATGGAAGACTTAGTCAATTTTTTGAGCAAGGATTATTTTCATATGCCTGTGCACAATAAGAAACATTGATCCAATGTTAGGTAGATGTGCAGTGAATACAACAGAGGACTAACATACTGCACATAAATTAAAAGAAACCCCCCCCCCCCCTTTCCCCCAATCCCAAACACAGTTGGCCTACCAGTGCATGCTGCAGAATAGACCCAGCTCAAGCAAATTAAGACCTTTCTCCATCCCATTCCTCATACCTTCTACACTAAACTTGCAGCTTGCATTTCCTCTTCCCTAAGTGGTGTCACAACAACCAAGAGGAGATAAAGAAGATGCTTTTCTTTTATGTATAAGTGCTTTAGAGATCTAAACGTCAAAGCACAACTGCATCTCAAACATTCTAGTTAGTCTAGTCTGTTAGAGATAGTAAAGGGTTAATATCCCTCTTAGGTTTGTATTGTATTCAATAGAAAAATACCATTTATTAGAAGCTCATTTATTAGGAGTGTTTTTTTAGGGTTGACGAGATGCAAAGCATTCAGTTCTAACCATTACTAGCCATGACTGAATGATTGAAGCCCTAGATACATTTTTAGAATGCTCTCCACTCATACAGGTTTCTAACACTTTTGTTACATAACTATTAGCAATAAAACTAAAACAGGTTGTGCTAGTGATGGCACAATGCCATATGTTTTCATTGCCAAGCTCCTTTTATAGTTTAATATTTTTATTGGTATTTTTATCAATGGAACTGTTATGCTAATGTAAACAATAATTTATCAATAAACATTACAATTTCCATTACGATGTTTTGGACTTGGTCCTTATGGATATTATTTTCTAAGATCAAACCATCTTGTTTGTGTACCTTTCTAGAGCAGCACACTAGCTGTGAAGAGAAAGTGTGTGTTCCTTATAGTCTTATATTCCATTCCACAAAAGGAAAAAAGAAGGAAAATTAGATTAGAGGCTCCTTGCTGCCAGAATGTAGGGTCGTCCATAGAAGATGGGTAGAGCAAGAGGAAATTAAAACAAAGGAGTAAGAGGGAACGTGCTACCTGGGCCTCAAACATATATAGTAAATTATTGTGGATCTATTGCGTCTTTTCAAACCTCTTTTGATTGTTTATAATCATGCCAGGGGCGGATCCAGAGTCTTGTCTCGGGAGGGGCACTGTCGGAAATACGTTTTTTTGTGGGCAATTTATCTGGGAAATGGCTGATGTTGGCACTTCATTCATCACTGCACCATGCTTGTTATGGTGTCAGGATGATTTAAGCGCATTATTTCTATTATTACATTGTAATATAAAATGAAATGGTTCAACTCACCATAATGCAGAATCAGTGGGAACCCCGAGTGTGTCACTTTCCACCGTCACCTGCCACACGTTGCGAATTGTCACTTGCCACACCTTGTGGATTGTCACTTGCCACGTCACCTGCCACACCTTGCGGATTGTCACTTGCCACGTCACCTGCCACACCTTGCGGATTGTCACTTGCCACACCTTGTGGATTGTCACTTGCCACGTCACCTGCCACACCTTGCGGATTGTCACTTGCCACGTCACTTGCCACACATTGCGAATTGTCACTTGCCACGTCACCTGCCACACCTTGCGGATTGTCACTTGCCACGTCACTTGCCACACATTGCGAATTGTCACTTGCCACGTCACCTGCCACACCTTGCAGATTGTCACTTGCCACGTCACTTGCCACACATTGCGGATTCTCCACTTGCCACACCTTGCGGATTGTCCACTTGCCACGTCACCTGTCACTTGCCACGTCACCTGCCACACCTTGTGGATTGTCACTTGCCACGTCACTTGCCACACATTGCGGATTGTCCACGTCACCTGCCACACCTTGCGGATTGTCCACTTGCCACATCACCTGTCACAATTTGCGGATAGTCACCTGCCTGCTAAGGTGGTGTTTTGCCTGTTTCTTGCTGTGTCCCAGACTCAGGCAGCAGAGAGATAATGCAATCTCTCTGCTGCTCACGCTGCCTGCACAGTGAGGGCGGAACTTGGTGAGAGATGATCTCATCTCTCTGCTCCCCGTCCTTCGGCTAGCTGATTGGCCAGCTGTGCTTGGCCAGCTGTGCGCTCACGCCGAGCCGCCCACACACTGACGCTGACTGCTCGCAAACCACGAGCTGACTGCTCGCCCGGTTCGCCCGCGGAGAGACCTGCGGAGCGGCTCGCGGAGCCGCCCGCTCTCTCATCTGCCAGGCCCCCAACAAATTTCTCGGGGGTGGCAATTGCCCCGTTGCCCCCCCTGGATCCGCCCCTGAATCATGCTCCCTCTATCCCCCGCATACACCTTCAACCTACCCTCCTCTGACTGAATGGATGGAGTTATGAAAAAAAACATAACAAATTAAATGGCCTGTTTACTCACCTAAAGCCACTGTCACAATAGATTCCAGTTCTGAGTCTTTTCTCTTTTTCTTTTTACAGAAGGAGGGGTCCTTCTTCAGGCGTTCATGTTGGGGCAGCTGGGGCTCAACTAGGGTTACCACCTCATCCCTTTAAACCCGAACACATATGAATTACACAGGTTCTGAGGCTAATTTAATGCAGATAAGGCACCAAGTGAGTTTAATTACCACATTAATCAGCCACAGAACCTGTGTAATTCATATGTGTTCGGGTTTAAAAGGATGAGGTGGCAACCCTAGGCTCAATAGAGATGTGGCAGAGCCCGTGGATGCAGATGAGGTGCAGCAGACACTGCAAGTGTTGCCGAGGTGCAGTGGAGTCTGGAAGGGCGGTGAAGATGCAGCAGGAACTGTAGATACTGCAAACCTGCAGCAGGGCTGCAAGCCAGCTTCCATTGCCCCCCTATTGTCAGTGCTCTCTCCCATCAAAAGCACTGACACGGAGGAGCTGGAAATTACAAATCACATGACTACACTGAAGCTGATAAAGAAAGATATTTACATATAACTCTTTTACAAACTGTAGACAATGCGCTTATGAGGATGGGGCAGCAGCATATTTAACTTAAATTCTAATAGACCGTACTTCGATTTTGGAGTCAAATTCTGAAATTTACTATCACTTTAAGTAAAGTATTAGTAAATTCCAGCCTATTTTTTTAAAGGAAAGTCATAGAGTAAAAAAAGAAATGCCTGGGATGGGACAGCAGCTAAAAATGACTGATGAATTGGGTAGCGCAGTGGCTAAGTGGTTAACACTTCTGCCTGGCAGCACTAGGGTTTGAATCCCAACCACGGCACTACCTGCCTGGCATTTACATGTTCTCTCTGTCCCTGTGTGGGTTTTCTCCAGGTACTCTGGTTTCCTATCTAAAGTAAACCTAATATATGTATTTATGAATGTGAGTTAGGGACCTTAGATTGGATTGTAAGCTCCTTGAGGGCAGAGACTGATGTGAATGTTTAATATACATTATATTTTCAAAAGTATTGGGACACATGCCTTGACATGCAAATGAACTTTAATGACATCCCAGTCTTAGTCCGTAGGGTTCAATATTGAGTTGGCCCACCCTTTGCTGCTATAACAGCTTCAACTATTCTGGGCAGGCTGTCCACAAGGTTTATGATTGTCTATGGGAATGATTGACCAAGCTTCCAGAAGCACATTTGTGAATTCAGGCACTGATTTTGGACGAGAAGGCCTGGCTCGCAGTCTCCACTCTAATTAACCCCAATGGTGTTCTATTGGGTTGAAGTCAGGACTCTGTGCAGGCCAGTCAAGTTCCTCCACCCCAAACTCGCTCATCCATGTCTTTATGGATCTTGTTTGTGCACTGGTGTGCAGTCATGTTGGAACAGGAAGGGGCCATCTCCAAACTGTTCCCACAAAGTTGGAAGCATGAAATTGTCCAAATTGTCTTGGTATGCTGATGCCTTAAGAGTTCCCTTCACTGGAACTAAGGGGCCAAGCCCAACACCGTAAAAACAACCCCACGCCATAATCCACCAAATGATTTGGACCAGTGCACAAAGCAAGGTTTATAAAGACATGTAACATAAGGAAATTATTCCGAACAACTGCACTTCCAAAAATCCTTTTATTAGCCAGTTGCCGACCGCCACACGCCGATTTACCGATCAGTCCTCAGGTCCCGGCCAATGTTTTATGGCCTGGACCTGCTGATCCGTCCTAACGAATTAAATCCTTCCCCTGTCTGTGTAAGTGTAAACACAGACAGGAGGAAGTGATGTCATCTCTCCTCATGGAGTCATTTTCGATTCCAGTGAGAGGAGAGAAGACGTCTTACCGTGAGTTGCACAACACTACACTAACACCAGTACATATAGGTAAACTTGCCATCCCCCGATCACCCCCCAATCGCCCCCCCCCCCCAGTTAACCCCTTCGCTCCCTGTCACTGTGTCACCAATTGCAGTTTTCAGATTTTTCACTGATCACTGCATTGGTGTAATTTGTGACTGTAATAAGTGTTAGGGCAGTTAGTAGTAGACACCATTAGGTCTAGGGTACCCCCTAATAAGGGTTTAACCCCTTGATCGCCCCCCAGTTAACCCTTTCACCCGTTGCCAGTGTCACTAATCGATCTTTTTTCTGATCGCCGTATTTGTGTCATGGGTGACGCTAGTTAGCCAGTTTCTTTAATTGATTAGTTTCACCGTCAGGTTTTTATAGCGTCAGGTACCCCCATATATTACCTAACAAAGGTTTTAACCCCCTAATTGCCCCCTAGTTAACCCTTTCGCCCCCTGTCCCCAGTGATCACCTTATTAGTGTTACGGGTGACGCTGTTTGTTTTTTATAGCGTCAGGGCACCTGCCGTATATTACCCAATAAAGATTTAACCCCCTGATCGCCCGGCGGGTGGTATCAGTTAGGTATTAGCATCAGTCAGGGTCTGTGTCGCCCCAGGCAGCATCAGATTAGTGCCAGTAGCGCTAACACCCACGCACGCACCATACACCTCCCTTAGTAGTAGTGTCTGAACGGATCGATATCTTTGATCTAGTCAGAACTATATTAGCATCCCCAATAGTTTAGGGTTCCCAAAAACGCAGCGTTAGCAGAATCAGCCCAGATACCTGCTAGCACCTGCGTTTAGCCCCTCTGCCCAGCCCAGCCCACCCAAGTGCAGTTTCAATCGATCACTGTCACTTACAAAAACACAACACACATAACTGGAGCGTTCGCAGATTTAGGCCTGATCCCTGCGAACGCTAACAGTTTTTTTGGTAGCATTTGAATCAGTCACTGAGAGTCAGGAGCTCTTTTTCCTGTGAGTCTCACTAGAGTACCAGTAAATTTAGAGTCCAAAATGTCAAATCGAAGGTACACTAGTGAAGACGCCTACTCATTTCTGAGCATGACAGATAGTGAAGAGGAAGTCATCCAACTGTCAGATTCAGGCTCAGAATATGATCCTATAGGCAGCAGCGGCACCCTGACAGATAGCTCTGACGATGGAGTTGTGGTCCCTGCCAAGATCAAGCGTACCCGACCCCGTTCTTCTGCTGTTGTTGAGGGCTCTCGTATGGAGCAGAGAGCCAATACTAGTACCGCTCATCCTTCTGGTGAACTTGCAAGCACCAGCGGCCTAGTACACCCTGGTAGTAGTCAAACCATCACAGCAGTATCACGTGGTGACGTGGCGAGTCCCATAAGTGCAGTTCACCAAGAAGCCACCAATAAGACAAAGACAGGCCTGTCGAGACCATAGTGCCCTTCCTGCTGTATTCACCAATCCTAATTGGAAGCCCACCACTTCTGCAGCACCAGTACTTCCCCTATTCAATGGCCAACCCGGAATTCAGGTGGAAACAGTTGATTTTACGTCATTTGATTTTTATTCGCTATTTTTCAGGGAAGATTTCTATAGATCTATTGTGGACCAAAGCAATTTGTATGCTGGTCAATTCATCGCCACTAATCCCCAGTTGACCCTTGCCAGAGAATGGAAATCTATTATGGTTTCCAAATTTAAGACGTTTCTGGGCCTATCCCTCCTCATGGGCATAACTAAAAAGAGTGAGTTGCGGTCATATGGGTCCACTGACCCAATTCACCACATGCCCGTGTTCTCTGCCTCCATGGCCAGGGCACGATACGAGCAGATCTTGTGGTTCATGCACTTCAATGACAATGAATGTCCTCGGGGTGACCCTGGATTTGATTGGCTCTACAAAATTCGGCCCCTCGTTATGGTTTATGAGGGAAGAGATAGTCACGAAGAGCCAGAGAACTGCCCAGACTACATAGGGAGCACTGGTAAAATTGTGTGGGACTTGGTGTCGCCCTTATTCAGAAAGGGGTACCACTTGTATGTGGATAATTGTAGATTCCCGTCTTACATGGGGGAAAGAGCCTGCTTGAAGTGTAATAATTTGCTCACTGTGAAGTGGTGGGATAATCGGAATGTTTTCGTATTGTGCTCCCTTCACGCAGACACGATGGTCCAAATTCCTACGGTGACTGGTGTTGTAGAGAAACCCCTTTGTGTCCACGAATATAACCTTAATATGGGAGGGGTGGACCTCAACTACCAGTTGTTGGTGCCATACCTAATTGCCCGTAAGGCCAGACGCTGGTACAAAAAAGTGTCTGTATACTAATTTCAATTGGCTCTGCTGAATGCTTATATGCTATACAAAGCTTCAGGACGAACTGGATCCTTCCTTAAATTCCAGGAAGAGATCATCACAGCCCTTCTGTTTCCAGACGGTGCTGTGGCCCAACTTCCCAATCCAAATGCAGTAAGGCGGCTGCATTAGAGGCATTTTCCGTATGTCATCCCTGGTACCCCTACCCAACGAGCCCCCCAAAGAAAATGTCTGTAGAAAGCACGGATATAGGCGTGACACCCGCTATTATTGTCCCTCCTGTCCTGACCATCCTGGTCTTTGCATTGGTGAATGTTTTGAATGCTACCAAACACTAGTGGAGTATTACCATAGGGTACAGCACTGCACAGACTAGGACACACTTTCATAGGGTCTCCAAATATCCCCTCGCATTTTGAGAGACCTGAACCTGAAACCGAACCGTTACAACCACTACAACTGTTACAACCACTACAATCGTTACATTTACAAATAAAAGTGTAAAAAAAAAAGTTAAAAAAACAAAAGTTAAAGAAAATATATATATATATATACTGTATAAAATAAAAAAAACAAAAATAGTTGTCGTTTAGTTTTATTGTTCTCTCTCTGTATTCTCTCTCTATTGTTCTGCTCTTTTTTACTGTATTCTGAAATGCAATGTTTTATTGTTACTATGTTTTATCATGTTTTCTTTTCTGGTATGTAATTCTTTTATACCTTACTGTTTACTGTGTTTTATTATTAACCATTTTTTTGTTTACAGGTACGCCATTCAGCTGCAGCACTGATTTATTTATCTTGACAGCAACAGCCGCCTGACAAGTCACGCTCCGTTCTGTACTATGGAACCGTTCTAATAGGAGTGACTCAAGTCACTCCGACTTAGAAAAGGGTTCCTGTACTACTTTGGGACGACTTCAGGGCGGCTTGCATTGACTTCTATACAGAAGTAACAAAATGGAGTGGGAACAGGGGGCAGTGGCTGATGTTGACCCCATAACATTCCCACCCTAAAATTATGGGGTCAACATCAGCCACTGCCCCCTCTTCCCACTCCATTTTGTTTCTTCATATTAATTTGGATGATGGTACGTACTTAAGACCCTTCACCTTTCATTACATGAGGCTATACTACAATTTGTTCTATACAGAAGTCATTTTGCAAGTCGCTGCTGAAGTCGTGTGCAGATCGCCTTGCATAGTCACGCTGTAAGTTGGGTTGCACCTGTGTGAACCGGCACTAAAGGTGATATTTATTTACAGTGAAAAACAGCAAACCATGAACACAGCAAACAACAAACATGAACAACCCCAAAGACAAACAAGAACCAAACCCCCAATGCGCAAGAACCAGAATAACTAATAAACCCAGGGCTTTTTTTCTCAGGAAATAGGTGCAGGAACTCAAGCACGACCCCTCAAAACCCCCGCATACACCCTCCAAACCGCACCAAACAGTGAATGTGGACAAATTTCAATAACAATGGGAGGGTCTTAACCACTTCAATACCAGGCACTTAGACACCTTCCTGCCTAAGCAAATTTTCAGCTTTCAGCGCTGTCGCAATTTGAATGACAATTGCGCGGTCATACAACACTGTACCCAAACAAATTTTTTATCATTTTGTTCCCACAAATAGAGCTTTCTTTTGGTGGTATTTGATCACCTCTGCAGTTTTTATTTTTTGCGCAACAAATAAAAAAAACCAAAAATTTGAAAAATAAAAAAAGTTTTTCTTTGTTTTTGTTAAAATTTTTTGTAAATATGTACATTTGTGGGCACTGATTGGCACAGTGTGGGCATAATTTGCACATGGGGTACATACTTGGCCATCCAGATGTTGCGCCCCTCCCTGGTGGTCCTGGCAGCTTCCCTGGTGGTCTAGTGTGGGCATCAGAGGGGGGGGCTGTGCTGATAAACAATCAGTGCAGACCCCCCCCCGTCAGGAGAGCCATTGATCGGCTCTCCTCTACTCACGTCTGTCAGACGCGAGTGAGGAAAAGCCGATCAACGGCTTTTCCTGTTGACATCATGATCAGCCATGATTGGATACCAAGATCGGTGTAGCGGTGTGTCAGACTGACACACTGCACCACCAATCGCCGCGTTGCACACCCCCACGGGTGCGAGGCGGCTGTTATCCTGAAGGACATCATATGACGACCAGTCAGGATAACTGAACCACCGCCCGGCTGTCATTTTGCTATAGGCCGGACGGGAAATGGTTAAAGGGGCATTAAATACCTGGAGTGCATTACATACAAAGTGAACAGTTTGGGGGGTGTTAGTGCAGAGTTCAGGGGTGCGCTATGTACATAGTGAAGAGTTCAGGGGTGCGCTACACACAGAATGCAGCATTCAGCCTCTCTCCCCAGCTGCTTACCTCTGCACCCTCCATCCACATTACTTTCACCCCTCTTCAGGTATGCCCTCCACATACAACCCTCCCCCTCTACTGCCCCCATCTTCTCTCCCCCCTCCTTAAAAGCTCCATCATCTCTTACATGTCTTACTTTTTATGCTGTATTAAACTGAAGGTTCAAGTCGGCTCTAGTACCTCCTCGCCCACTGTAGGTGGCTCTGCCTCTCACTTGCAGGGAGACCATCCAGTGGGGTGTCGACATCCGCACTGCACCCCGGGAACCTGCATTTCTCTTGTCCCCATCCTGAACTCAGAGGGAGCTGCTCAGGAGATCAAATCTGTTGGAGCCATTGGGAGACAAGCTGTCACTTGTAAACACAGAAACCATACTTCTGTGTTTACAAGTGATAGTGGCGAGCAGGGAGCAGGGGGCCTGAGCCAAAGGTGGTGGAACCTAGTTCCACTAAGTTCCAGCTGAAGAAAAGCCCTGAATAAACCTAACTACTAATGAAATACAAATATATACAATATACTGCTAAGGGTACAGGGAATGCAGGAATGCATGGTAGAGGAAATCAAGGCTGTGAACTTAAGCAGGAGCTAGGCAGAGGGGGGAAAGAGCAAGGCAGAGGTGTGCAGGCTGGATCTGTCAATCAGGAACAAACTGGTAGCAAGGAAGGGATCAGAATTGTAGCCCCCTGGCAGCTGAACACTAATGTGCCTTATTACCACTGCCTGCTGGCTCCTGGAAGACACCTGCGGTGGACAATGGAGCTGCAGCAAACAGCCCAGAACAGGATAGTGCCACCAGCAGGTGAACTCAATCCTAACAGTCCCAATGAGCACAGTGGCCTCGATCATCCATAAATGGAAGAAGTCTGGAACCACCAGGACTCTTCCTAGAGCGAGCCGTCCAGCCAAACTAAGAGATTGGGGACAAGGGCCTTAGTCAGGGAGGTGACCAAGAACCCGATGGTCACTCTGACAGAGCTCCAACGTTTCTCTGTGGAGAGAGGATAAACTTTCAGAAGAACAACCATCTCTGCAGCACTCCACCAATCAGGCCTGTATGGTAGAGTGGCCAAACGGAAGCCACTCCTTAGTTAAAGGCACATGACAGCCCACCTGGAGTTTGCCAAAATGCTCCTGAAGGACTCTCAGACCATGAAAAACAAAATTCTCTGGTCTGATGAAACAAAGATTCAACTCTTTGGCCTGAATGGCAAGCGTCATGTCTGGAGGAAAGCAGGCACCGCTCTTCCCCTGGCCAATACCATCCCTACAGTGAAGCATGGTGGTGGCAGCATCATGCTGTGGAGATGTTTTTCAGCGGCAGGAACTGGAGACTAGTCAGGATCGAGGGAAAGATGAATGCAGCAATGTACAGAGACATCCTTGATGAAAACCTGCTCCAGAGCACTCTGGACTTCAGGCTGGGGCAAAGGTAAATCTTCCAACAGGACAACAACCCTAAGTACACAGCCAAGATAACAAAGTATTGGCTACGGAACTACTCTGTGAATGTCCTTGAGTGGCCCAGCCAGAGCCCAGACTTGAACCCAATTGAACATCTCTCAAGAGTTCTGAAAATGGCTGTGCACCGACGCACCCCATCCAACCTGATGGAGCTTGAGAGGTCCTGCAAAGAAGAATGAGAGAAACTAAAATAGGCGTGCCAAGCTTGTAGCATCATCCTTAAAAAGACTTGAGGCTGTAATTGGTACCAAAGGTGCTTCAACAAAGTATTGAGCAAAGGCTGTGAATACTTAAGTACATGTGATATTTTTTGTTTTCTATTTATAATAAATTTACAAAGATTTTAAACAAATTTCTTTCATGTTGTCATAATAGGGTATTGTTTGTAGAATTTTGAGGAAAATAATTAATTTAATCCATTTTGGAATGTAGCGGTAACATAACAAAATGTGGAAAAAGTGAAGCTCTGTAAATACTTCCGGATGCACTGTATCTTCAAGATCCCTGTAATTTACCATGTGTTCCTGTACATAACATGTGTAGCGTCCTCTGTCTTCTGCCGTATATCCTCAGATAACCTTTATGCATGCATCAACAGGAGCTACTCCTAAAATATCTCAACACCTATAAATTGATGATTATTATGTTACTTTTACATCACATAAACCTTCTCACTTGGCACCCTTTTTGGATGGCAACATTTCAGCTGCCTCTATGAACTGTTCTATAAATGTATATGTATGCTAAATGATATTGCCATGGTATGCTTTTCAGACTACATACCATGTATACCTTACAGTTTTAAAGCCGGTTGATCTCTCATTTTACAGGAGGCAAAGGGAAAGTTCAAGTAACAAGCAGATAAATAAAAACCACAAGGCTTGACGTGATATACAGTATATCACATAACCAAACAGTATCCCATCAACATGTAATGAAGCAAGACTTACTCCTTATTGCAAAATACTCCATTCCACAGTAAATTTTTATGGGATTCACATTTGTTTACATAGTTACATAGTTACATATTTAGTCAGGTTGAAAAAAGACACAAGTCCATCTAGTTCAACCATAAAAATAAATAAATAAATAATAATATCATACAATCCCATATACACAATCCTATAAGAACAGTTGATCCAGAGGAAGGCGAAAAACCCTAGCAAAGCATGCTCTAATTTGCTACAGCAGGGGAAAAAATTCCTTCCTGATCCACCGAGAGGCAATCCGATTTATCCTAGATCAACTTTCACCTATAAATGTCAGTACCCAATTATATTATGTACATTTAGGAAAGAATCCAGGCCTTTCTTAAAGCAATCTACTGAGCTGGCCAGAACCACCTCTGGAGGGAGTCTATTCCACATTTTCACAACTCTTATACCGCGTACAGACGATCAGAATGTTTGATGTGAGCTCCCTAGGTGTGTTCTAACTGTGGGGGGGATGGGACTGACTAGGAGAAGAGAAAGTTCATACTTAGTATGAACACACGACCTGTCTCCTCTCCACTGAAAGAACTGGGATTTGTGTGTTTACACATACAGATCCCGGTTCTCGGTCTGTCATGAGCGATTGCGGGTGCCCGGCAGTCATTGCGCGCACCCCTAGTGGCCAAAAGGCGAAGCGACTTAAGGTAAAGTCGTTTTGCCCAGCCGCGCCATTCTGCCGCAGTAAAACTGCGATGGCTGGTCGGCAAGCAGTTAGAATCCATACCAGACTCGAAGGGCCTGCTATGGATGGGGGGGACCCCACACTGTTTTTTTCCTTTATTTTATATTGCTGCCATTCTTTTGTTTATATTCAACTATCAGTGGCGAAACCAACTGACAGCTGATGAGTCATTGGTTGTTAAGGACACGGTGGCCGTCTTCCCAGCCCACTACTTAACAACCAGCTATGAACTTTTGGATTTCATAAAAAAATGAATAAACAAAACTAAACTAAACTGATTCCAAAATGAATCTAGGAAATTAAGTTAGTAACATAACCAATTTATCTGAAATGAAACAACACAAATGTTTGCATTCTACACATGTCTAGGGCTCTTCCCACATGAACCCCCCACAAGCGAAAAGACACAGGTCCCCTTCTAACTCTTACAAAACAGACTCTTGGAATATGGGAGGGTTTGACCTTAAAATTAGGTATTTCCACCTATATACGCTTTAAGACTCCAATGTTCAATAATCCTTCCTTTCCACTGGTATCCATCAGCATGTCCTTGGCCCTTCTTTCTTCATTCTATTCTTGACAGACAAAAATGTACTTCATGCCCCACTCTCTTTGAGGAATTATTACTCAGTGATTCAACCCTGAAGCATTAGGTCTCCAAATCTGCTCTATTCTGCCCTCCATTTCATATCCGCACCCTCCAACCTATACAGTCATATGGGAAAAGGAATTAGCAACACATTGAATAATGAAGATTGTGAGAAAGCGTTCATCCTGTCGCACAAGCTCTCTATAGCTAGCAGTGCCCAAGAAAGAAAAAATTAAAGTGATTGTAAAGTCTGTTTTTTTTTCTATAAAAATAACATGTTATTCTTACCTCTTCTGTGCATTGAATTTGCAGTCCGGATCCTCCTCTTCTCAGGTCACTTTTCTGTGCTCTTGGTCCCTCCCTCCTGTTGAGTGCCCCCACAGCAAGCAACTTGCTATGGGGGCACCCGAGCCGAGTCACAGCTCCCTGTGTCCATTCAGACATGAAGCCATTGCCTGGCCTGGCTCCTCTCTACCCTGATTGGCAAGCCAACTTTGATTGATAGCAGTGGGAGCCAATGGCGCCGCTGCTGTGTCTCAGCCAATCAGGAGGGAGACTCTCGGACAGCTAAGACACTTGTGGACAAATCACTGGATAGAGATGGGCTCAGGTAAGTAATAGGGGGGCTGCTGCAAACAGAAGGCTTTTTATCTTAATGCATATAATACATTAAGATAAAAAACCTTCTGCCTTTACAACCCCTTTAAATCTATATTCGATGGTACCCCCTGTACTTCCCTACTTTTCCTTCTTTCCTAATTGTTCTTTTTCTTTTAGCCTTGCCTTATATACCTCTACAGTTTTGCCATACCATGTGAGAATGCTGGGTTCTCAACTGGCACTTTTGGCTCCTCTCTGTACAACAGGCGCTTCCAGCTCAGCATATACATAGATAGTTACTAACAGAGCTAATTGATATTTTCCTTTTTTGAGTTTCAACATTAGTTGGTATGTAGCTTTTCTCTAATGGTATCTCATATGCCTTGAGTTTTTATACCCAGGGTGCCCTGAATACTGTTTTATGCAGTTGTTTCCATGGGACTGCATAACTCCCTGCTTGTTTCCTTTGCATTGTACGTACCATTCTTGTACTCATATGTTGAAGCTACGAGATGATGCGTACATTTTGTATTCCTAATAATCCTGTTACGATTTACCCTGCAGTTTCCTGCCTGTGTAATTCTTACCTCCTTATGTTCTGTTAGACCTGTGATTCTATTCACATTATCATTATACAGGATTTATATAGCGACAGCAGTATGGGTATCGCTTTCACGTGTGTTTGGCTTCTGTGCTCACCTATGAGAGTTGCCCGTTATACTGTGGGTTTATATTTCCTTCTTTTCCATCACTTCCTGGCTCGCCTCCTAGTTTTCTTCCCTAAATAAGACATGCTCAATGCAGCCCACGTTGCCTGAGCAACTTCCTAAGTCTCTGAGCTCCTGTTTGATAGTGTTTCATGTATTCCGTGTCTGACTTCCCATGTACCAACCCTGACTTCGGCCACTTTCACACTAAAGACCGCCCCGCGCTCACGGTAAAGCGCTGCTCGTTTTAGCGGTGCTTTACTGGCGCTGTGCGGGCGGGAGCAAGGTTGCTTTTAACCCCAAAAAAGGGCCCGAAAAGCATTTTGAAGGTGCTTCGGCAGCACTGCCCATTGATTTCAATGGGCAGGGCATTTTGGGAGCGATGTATTCACTGCTCCCGCACCACCCTAAAGATGCTGCTTGCAGGAATTTTTTTTGCGTCCTGCAAGCGCAAGTCCTGCGGTGCGCCCCAGTGTGAAAGCACTCTGACTTTCACACTGGGGTGGTATGAGAGGTGCTTTTCAGGCACTTTACAGGCACTATTTTAAGAGCAAAAACACCTGAAAAGCGCCCCAGTGTGAAAGTAGCCTTCATCTTCCGTTTCTGCTTGTCTGCCACCCACCCTGACCTCAAGTTGTTTTTCCTGGATCTTCTTCTGTCTCCTGACATTTGCACATGCGAGTGGTCTCCGTATCGTCAGCTGGGCGTACCTGGGGGCTATGACCTGGTTCCAGGTTGCTGCAAGTCCATCACCACCATCAAGGGCTCTGATGAAGAAGCAGCCTGGGGCTTAGATGACACGGCTCTGGGGAACCCCAGGTTAGTGTTCTACAAGGGCTCACTACCACAGAAACCTGAGAAATTTTTTTTTTGCTTTTTCTTTATATGCATATATTCAATAAAATAAGATTGAACTAAATACCAAGGCTCTTACCTGATATTACTCGCACAGATGTAAACTTCAGGGTGCATGGAGATTTGTGCAGCCAGTCGCCTGTCAAGGATTTGAACAGGCTGTCTGCATGGAACACCTTCGCTTGTAGGAAACAGCCCTTCCTACAAGCGAATGTATCAGTAGGCCTTCATGCATCTCTCCAAAAAATTAATTTTATTCTATGGAGATTTATAGCAATATACTTTCATTGTGGATTGCATAACTGCAACTGATTTACTGTACATTTGCAGTATATATTAAGATAGAGCTGCAAGCAAATACTTTGTGATTATGTAAAGGTGACATTAAAAAATACTGGCAGCTTCATTTAATCTTAGCCAAAAGACTGTGACAGCTGAGACTATATAACAGGTTTTCACAAGACACACCTGTAATATTTTACATACCAATACTTTACTCCCTTATTATACACAGTCAAACAACCAGCCTAAAAAGCAATCCTGGAGTGTGATATGGATCAGTGAGCCCTGCCCTCACCTACTTGCAGCTAAATTCTTAAAAACAATAGTGACCTTGAATGGATGAATAACTGCTTCTAATTATCCTGGTTTTACATGGGGAGATCCCCAGGCATAGTTTATGCTCTACCCCACATTCAACTGCCACAGTAACCCGATCTAGGCACTTGGTTTTGAGTAGACTTCGCATTAGCAGCAGTGTATACTACATAAAAAGCAAGCACAACACATTTCCTGCTATATTGCAGTATATATCTTAAAAAAAAAGGTCAGAGACAAGTGTCAACTTGCCCAGATTGTTGGTTTTGAAAAGAAAGCTTTAACAAATTCTCAGGGGAATTAACATTATGCATTGTTTATGAGCCAAGTTTTATTAATGAAATGTATCAGAGAAAATGTAATAATCACCAGTGTTGGTCTTTCCATGTTTGTGTGCGATCCACTATATCAGGCATACAGCCCAACATTATAAGGTGAGAAAGAGTAACATCACAGGCTCCGTTCACATCTCCGCGTTCCGAATCGCAGGCGGGATCGCAACGATTCTGCCCATGATTCGCAATAGCAGCAAATCGCGGGTTGCCCGTGCATTCCCGGTGCGTTGCCTGACAATTTCAATAGCACCCCAAACGTGGCACAATTTTCCCAGGTTTCGTCGGGCAACAATCGCGGTAAAAACAAGCAAACAGAATAGTGGGACGCTTGTCGCCCAAAAGAAATACATGAGCTTCTTTTGGGCGATGGCCATCCTGCTTTTAATTTTTGCACAATTTTACCGTGATTGTCGCTTAGATGTGAGCAGAACCTTAAAGTGGTTCTAAAGCAAGGGTCTCAACATTTTTCAAACAAAGGGCCAGTTTACTTTCCTTCAGACTTTAAGGGGGCCGGACTGTGGCCATTGGAAATAGAAATTGTCCTGGCGTCAGTGGTTGTAAACAATGTATCTTTACCCTAGGGTTCCACTATTGCAACCTTTATTTATTTAGTTATTTATTTTACACTGTCCCTTAAAAAAAAAATTATCACTTTTATTGCTACCAAAAGGAATATAAACATTTTTGCGACAATAATATTCACGTGTTAGGTATTTTTTTTTAGGAATCTGGGGTCCACAAGACCCCAAATCCCTCCTTTGCACTCAAAAGCATTCAAAATGCCAAGTTTGGATATTTTGAATACTGAAATTTTTTTAAATCTGGCACTTTTAAGGCTTCAGTAAACCAGAAGTGACATTGTGACGTCCCTTCCGTGTTTCTAGATCTGATCGAAACCGATTCTGGCTTTGTTCGGGTCTCCAGCCAGCCAGCGGACTTGCCCGGCTGGTCACTCGGGCCTCCTGGTGGGACAAGAGAGCCTGGGCAGAGCGGAGGAAGGTGGCAGGAGTGGGGGAACGTCCCCTCCCGCTGCTTGTGATAATGATCAAGCAACCTCTTAGCCGCATCAGTTGTTATCACCAGAAAGCTGACTGCCTGTTCTAAAAAACGGTACCGGGGTGTTGCCTGCATTACTTGAAGCAAGTACAGATACGAGATTTTGCGGCAAGTGGTTAAAAACATGACGTTAGAAGATCGCATTCACATGAGCACTGAGGCATGTATACCGTATCGTATACCATAACATATACAGTGGGGACGGAAAGTATTCAGACCCCCTTAAATTTTTCACTCTTTGTTATATTGCAGCCATTTGCTAAAATCATTTAATTTCATTTTTTCCTCATTAATGTACACACAGCACCCCATATTGACAGAAAAACACAGAATTGTTGACATCTTTGCAGATTTATTCAAAAAAAGAAAAACTGAAATATTACATGGTCCTAAGTATTCAGACTCTTTGCTGTGACACTCATATATTTAACTCAGGTGCTGTCCATTTCTTCTGATCATCCTTGAGATGGTTCTACACCTTCATTTGAGTCCAGCTGTGTTTGATTATACTGTTTGGACTTAATTAGGAAAGCCACACACCTGTCTATATAAGACCTTACAGCTCACAATGCATGTCAGAGCAAATGAGAATCATGAGGTCAAAGGAACTGCCTGAAGAGCTCAGAGACAGAATTGTGGCAAGGCACAGATCTGGCCAAGGTTACAAAAAAATTTCTGCTGCACTTAAGGTTCCTAAAGAGCACAGTGGCCTCCATAATTCTTAAATGGAAGACGTTTGGGATGACCAGAACCCTTCCTAGAGCTGGCCGTCCGGCCAAACTGAGCTATCGGGGGAGAAGAGCCTTGGTGAGAGAGGTAAAGAAGAACCCAAAGATCACTGTGGCTGAGCTCCAGAGATGCAGTCGGGAGATGGGAGAAACTTGTAGAAAGTCAACCATCACTGCAGACCTCCACCAGTCGGGACTTTATGGCAGAGTGGCCGACAGAAGCCTCTCCTCAGTGCAAGACACATGAAAGCCCGCATGAAGCTTGCTAAAAAACACCTGAAGGACTCCAAGATGGTGAGAAATAAGATTCTTTGGTCTGATGAGACCAAGATAGAACTTTTTGGCCTTAATTCTAAGCGGTATGTGTGGAGAAAACCAGGCACTGCTCATCACCTGTCCAATACAGTCCCAACAGTGAAGCATGGTGGTGGCAGCATCATGCTGTGGGGGTGTTTTTCAGCTGCAGGGACAGGATGACTGGTTGCAATCGAGGGAAAGATGAATGCGGCCAAGTACAGAGATATCCTGGACGAAAACCTTCTCCAGAGTGCTCAGGACCTCAGACTGGGCCGAAGGTTTACCTTCCAACAAGACAATGACACAGCTAAAATAACGAAGGAGTGACTTCACAACAACTCCATGACTGTTCTTGAATGGCCCAGCCAGAGCCCTGACTTAAACCCAATTGAGCATCTCTAGAGAGACCTAAAAATGGCTGTCCACCAACGTTTACCACCCAACCTGACAGAACTGGAGAGGATCTGCAAGGAGGAATGGCAGAAGATCCGCAAATCCAGGTGTGAAAAACTTGTTGCATCTTTCCCAAAAAGACTCATGGCTGTATTAGATCAAAAGGGTGCTTCTACTAAATACTGAGCAAAGGGTCTGAATGCTTAGGACCATGTGATATTTCAGTTTTTCTTTTTTAATACAGCTGCAAAAATGTCAACAATTCTGTGTTTTTCTGTCAATATGGGGTGCTGCGTGTACATTAATGAGGAAAAAAAATGAACTTAAAAGATTTTAGAAAATGGCTGCAATATAACAAAGAGTGAAAAATTTAAGGGGGTCTGAATACTTTCCGTCCCCACTGTATGTTGAAGCTACGAGATGATGCGTACATTTTGTATTCCTAATAATCCTGTTACGATTTACCCTGCAGTTTCCTGCCTGTGTAATTCTTATCTCCTTATGTTCTATTAGACCTGTGATTTTATTCACATTATTATTTTTATACAGGATTTATATAGCGACAGCAGTTTGCGCATCGCTTTCACATGTGGCTTCTGTGCTCACCTATGGGAGTTGCCCGCTATACTGTGGGTTTATATTTCCTTCTTTTCCATCACTTCCTGGCTCGCCTCCTAGTTTGCTTCCCTAAATAAGACATGCTCAATGCAGCCCATGTTGCCTGAGCAACTTCCTAAGTCTCTGAGCTCCTGTTCGATAGTGTTTCATGTATTCAGTGTCTGACTTCCCGTGTACCAACCCTGACTTCGGCCACTTTCACGCTAAAGACCACCCTGCGTTTATGGTAAAGCGCTGCTCGTTTTAGCGGTGCTTTGCCGGCGGGCAGGAGCAAGGGTGCTTTTAACCCCAAAAAAGGGGTTAACAAGGGGTTAAAAGCGCCCGAAAAGTGCTTTGAAGGCGCTTCAGCAGCACTGCCCATTGATTTCAATGGGCAGGACATTTTGGGCACGATGTATACACTGCCCCCGCACCACCCTAAAGATGCTGCTTGCAGGACTTTTTTTCTCGTCCTGAAAGAGCACCGCCCCAGTGTGAAAGCACTCTGACTTTCACACTGGGGTGGTATGAGAGGTGCTTTTCAGGCAATTTACAGGCACTATTTTTAGAGCTAAAACACCTGAAAAGCGTGTGAAAGTAGCCTTCATCTTCCGTTTCTGCTTGTCTGCCACCCGCCCTGACCTCAAGTTGTTTTTCCTGGATCTTCTTCTGTCTCCTGACATTTGCACATGCGAGTGGTCTCCGTATCGTCAGCTGGGCGTACCTGGGGGCTATGACCTGGTTCCAGGTTGCTGCAAGTCCATCACCACCATCAAGGGCTCTGATGAAGAAGCAGCCTGGGGCTTAGATGACACGCCCTGGGGAACCCCAGGTTAGCGTTCTACAAGGGCTCGTTCAGAGCAAAGGGTCTGAATACTTAGGACCATGTGATATTTCAGTTTTTCTTTTTTAATAAATCTGCAAAAATGTCAACAATTCTGTGTTTTTCTGTCAATATTGGGTGCTGTGTGTACATTAATGAGGAAAAAAAATGAACTTACATGATTTTAGCAAAGGGCTGCAATATAACAAAGAGTGAAAAATTTAAGGGGGTCTGAATACTTTCCGTCCTCACTGTGTATATGTGTGTAAAGTCCAGTCATCCCTAACAACTACAATATTTAGTTACAGCATTGAGACCTTGTCCACACCACATCAGTTGAACTTTGTTGATTTGCTTAGCTCAAGGCAGGTTCATCGCAATGTGGTTAAGGAATACAATAATCCCCCCCCCCCTCTCCAGTACTGGAGAGAGGGGGAAAGAAAGCAGGGAAGGGATCCTTTCCCTCACAAGCTCATGTCAGGGAGGGTTTGCAGGCTTCGCCGGGTCAGCAGCTGCGTCCGTCCAGCTCCCACATAAGGCCCCTCCCTCGAGATCACGATTGGATTGTCTGACCTAAATAAAGGTTTAACCCCCTGATCACCCAGCGGGTGATACAAGTTAGGTTTTAGTGTCAGATAGGGTCTGCGTTGCCCCAGGCAGTATCAGATTAGTGCCAGTAGCACTAACACCCACGCACGCACCATACACCTCCCTTAGTAGTATAGTGTCTGAATGGATCGATATCTGATCTGATCAGATCTATACTAGCGTCCCCAATAGTTTAGGGTTCCCAAAAACGCAGTGTTAGCAGGATCAGCCCAGATACCTGCTAGCACCCATTTAGCCCCTCCTCCCAGCCCAGCCCACCCAAGTGCAGTATCAACCGATCACTGTCACTTACAAAACACAACACACATAACTGCAGCATTTGCAGAGTCAGGCCTGATCCCTGCGAATGCTAACAGTTTTTTTTTGTAGCATTTGAAGCAGTCGCTGACAGTCAGGAGCTTTTTTTTCCTGTGAGTCTCACTACTGTACCAGTAAATTTAGAGACCAAAATGTCAAATCGAAGGTACAGTAGTGAAGAGGCCTACACGTTTCTGAGCATGACAGATAGTGAAGAGGAAGTCACTCATCTGTCAGATTCAGGCTCAGAATACGAACTGTTAGACAGCAGTGGCATCCTGACAGATAGCTCTGGCGACGGAGTAGTGGTCCCTTCCAAGGTCAAGCGTACCCGACCCCGTTCTTCTGCTATCGTTGACGGGCAAGAACCGCAGGGCTCTCATATGGAGCAGAGAGCCAGTACTAGTGCTGCTCATCCTTCTGGTGAACTGGCAAGCACCAGCAGCCTAGTACATCCTGGTCTTACATCCAGCACTGCAGTAATACTTGGTGACGTGGCGAGTTCCATAAGTGCAGTTCAAGCTGGCGAGGTGGCTAGCACGAGCAGTGTCCCACTGCCACCAAGAAGAAGACAAACACAGGCTTGTCGAGCCAATAGTGCCCTTCCTGCTGCATTCGCCAATCCTAATAGGGAGCCCACCACTTCTGCAGCACCTGTAATTCCCCCAACCCAGAATTCAGGTGGAAACAGCTGATTTTACGTCACATTTTTATTCGCTGTTTTTTTACGGAAGATCTCTATAGATCTATTGTGGACCAAAGCAATTTGTATGCTGGTCAATTCATCGCCGCTAATCCCCAGTTGACCCTTGCCAGATATTGGAGACCTATTAAAGTCTCTGAATTTAAGACCTTCCTGGGCCTATCCCTCCTCATGGGCATATCTAAAAAGAATGAGTTGCGGTCATATTGGTCCACTGACCCAATTCACCATATGCCCGTGTTCTCTACCTCCATGACCAGGACACGATATGAGCAGATCTTGCAGTTCATGCATTTCAAAGATAATGAACTCTGTCGTCCTCGGGGTGACCCTGGATTTGATCGGCTCTATAAAATTCGGCCCCTTGTAAACCACTTCAACCAACAGTTTGCAGCCTTGTTTACTCCCGATCAAGTTGTCTGCGTTGATGAGTCCCTGATTAAGTTTTCTGACCGCTTGTCTATCAAACAATATCTTCCCGGCAAGCGTGCCAGATATGGGGTCAAGATGTATAAGCTCTGTGACAGGGCAACAGGCTATACATATAGTTTTATGGCTCAAAAGGGAAAAGATAGTCACGTGGAGCTGGAGAACTGCCCAGACTACATAGGAAGCGCTGGTAAGATTGTGTGGGACATGGTGTCACCCTTATTCGGAAAGGGGTACCACTTGTACGTGGACAATTATTACAGCGTGCCACTTTTTAGTCACCTTTTTGATTATGGAATTGGCGCATGTGGCACCGTGCGATCTAATCGCCGGGGCTTCCCCCAACGGCTTGTAGAATCCCGACTTAGACGGGGGGAGAGAGCCTGCTTGAAGTGTAATAATTTGTTAGCAGTCAAGTGGAGGGATTCACGGAATGTTTTTGTTCTGTCCTCCCTTCACGGAGATACGACAGTCCAAATTCCTACGGCGACTGGTGTTGTGGAGAAACCCCTCTGTGTCCACGAATACAACCTTAACATGGGAGGGGTGGACCTCAACGACCAGTTGTTGGCGCCGTACCTAATTGCCGGTAAAGCCAGACGCTGGTACAAAAAAGTGTCTGTATATTTATTTCAATTGGCTCTGCTGAACGCTTTTATGCTATACAAAGCTTCAGGACGGACTGGATCCTTCCTAAAATTCCAGGAAGAGATCATCACAGCCCTTCTGTTTCCAGACGATGCTATGGCCCACCTTCCCAACGCAAATGCAGTGAGCCGGCTGCATGAGAGGCATTTTCCATATGTCCTCCCTGGTATTCCTACCCAAAGAACACCCCAAAGAAGATGTCGTGTCTGCAGAAAACGCAGATTTAGGCGTGACACTCGCTTTTACTGTCCCTAATGTCTTGACCAACCTGGTCTCTGCATTGGTGACTGTTTCAAACGCTACCACACACTAGCTGAGTGTTAGCGTAGGGTGCAGCACTACACAGTTCTAGGGCACACTAACACAGAGTCTCGAAAGATGTGATGGCCATCACATTTTGAAAGACCCTAATCTGCAACGTTCAGTTAACAGTTTTTATAAAAGTGAAAAAAGTGAAGAAAAAAAAACACACAAAAACACAAAAAAATATAAAATAAAAAATCCAAAAATAGTTGTGGTTTTAGTTTTCTTCTCTTTCTCTATTGTTCTCTCTCTTATGTTCGCTCTATACTATCCGCTCTATTGTTCGCTCACTATTGTTCTATATCTATTGTTCTCTCTCTGTTTTATTTTTACTATGTTTTATTGTATTTGCTTTGCAGGTATGGTATGTTATACTGTAATGTTACTTTGTTTTATTGTTTACCATCATTTGCTTAGCAGGTATGCCATTTAGCTGCAGCACGGGTTTATTCATCTTGAAAGCAACAGCGTTTGCTCCCACGATACGTACAGCCGGGACTCCAGCGCTGTCGGAGGTGATTTCACCACCACAGTTAAAAAAAAAAAAAGCACATATGCCGAAGCATGGGGGCAGGGGTGGAGGAGCGATTTGCTCCTAACATTAGGGGCAGATTGCCCCCATGCTTCGCATATATTTTTTAGGCACAGATTGCGTTAAAAAAAGTTTTATTTTTACTGTTTTATTGTAGTTGTTTTGCAGGTATGGTATGTCTTACTGTTATATTGAGGGCTCTAGGGTCTAATAGACCCCATTTTTTCAAAAAAGAGTACCTTTCACTAACTATTGCTATCATAGGGGATATGTACATTCCCTGAGATAACAATAAAAATTATTTTAAAAATTGAAAGGAACAGTTTAAAAATAAAATAAAAAGCAAAATAAATAATGAAATTAAAAAAAAAGAAAAAAAAAGCATCCCTGTCCCCCCATGCTTACACGCAAAGGCGAACGCAAGCGTCGGTCTGGAGTCATATGTAAACAGCAATTGCACCATGCATGTGAGGTATCACCGTGAAGGTCAGATATCGAGCACAGTAATTTTAGCAGTAGACCCCCTCTGTAAATCTAAAGTGGTAACCTGTAAAGGTTTTTAAAGGCTTTTAAAAATGTATGTAGTTTATCACCACTGCACGTTTGTGCGCAATTTTAAAGCATGTCGTGTTTGGTATCCATATACTCGGCATAAGATAATCTTTTTTATTTCATCAAACATTTGGGCAATATAGTGGGTTTTAATTCATTATAT
Organism: Lithobates septentrionalis; assembly: GCA_037952835.1. Taxonomy (NCBI): domain Eukaryota; kingdom Metazoa; phylum Chordata; class Amphibia; order Anura; family Ranidae; genus Lithobates; species Lithobates septentrionalis. Next base: position 723,997 of record JBBDGP010001870.1, on the reverse strand, counting down.
TATAAAAAAAAGTGTGTTTTTTCCAAAAAAATTGAGTTTGAAAAATCACTGCGCCCACCATTGCAATCTGTAGGGCCTTTGCTTTAAAAAAAATATATAATGTTTGGGTGTTCAAAGTAATTTTCTTGTAAACAAAAAGTGTCAGAAAGGGATTTGTTTTCAAGTGGTTAGAAGAGTGGGTGATGTGTGACATAAGCTTCTAAATGTTGTGCATAAAATGCCAGGACAGTTAACCCCCCCCCCAAATGACCCCTTTTTGGAAAGTAGACACCCCAATCTATTTGCTGATAAGCATGTTGAGTCCATGGAATATTTTATATTTTGCCACAAGTTGCGGGAAAATTTAATTTTATTTTTTTGCACAAAGTTGTCACTAAATGATATATTGTTCAAACATGCCATGGGCATATGTGAAATTACACCCCAAAATACATTCTGCTGCTTCTCCTGAGTACGGGGATACCACATGTGTGAGACTTTTTGGGAGCCTAGCTGTGTACAGGACCCCGAAAACCAATCACCACCTTCAGGCTTTCTAAGGGCGTAAAATGGTGATTTCACTTCCTCACTACCTATCACAGTTTCGGAGTCCATGAAAAGTCAAGATAGCACAAACCCCCCCCCAAATTACCCCATTTTGGAAAGTAGACACCCAAAACTATTTGCTGAGAGGCATGTTGAGTCCATGGAATATTTTATATTTTGCCACAAGTTGCGGGAAAATTACAATTTTTTTTTTTTGTGCACAAAAGTGTCACTAAATTATATATTGCTCAAAAATGATATATTTATATAACATGTTGGCCTAAATGTATGACTAAAATTGAGTTTATTGGATTTTTCTTCTAATAAAAAGTAGAAAATATCCTTTTTTTTCCAAATTTTCGGTCTTTTTCCGTTTATATTGCAAATAATAAAAATCGCAGAGGCAATCATATACCATCAAAAGAAAGCTTTATTTGTGGGAAAAAAAGGACGCAAATTTTGTTTGGGTACAACATTGCATGACCGCGCAATTACCAGTTAAAGCAGCGCAGTGCCAAATTGTAAAAAGTGCTCTGGTCATTGAGCAGCCTAATCTTCCAGGGCTGAAGTGGTTAAAGAAAGCTTTTGCAGGTAATATTTTGGGAAATAGCTTTGTTGGTATTGCTGAATTTACAATTCTGCACATAAAGAAAATTTTTTTTTTTTACTGCACAGACTTTTAGAATATCAGTATTGTGGTTCCAGCTCGCTCTGTAGGGCAGTATAACAGCAAATGACCTTTAATAATGTAAAGCATGTAGCGATGATGATGTAAATAGGGTAGTGTCCCACAGCAGTGCATCAACTGGCTTCCATTGGTTAGTGCACTTAGTTTATTAAAATTGCTGTTTGTATAACCTTACCATGTAAGTTTGCTGATTGTGGCAACACTGTTACTTAAGCAAAAGATATGAGCAAGTGCTGAAACTAGTTCTTTTTTCCACATAAAACTTGTGTACGTGCTTATACAGTGTATTTCATTAGTGGGCAATGCTCAAGCATGTACATAACCATAACACAATCATTTGTGGCTTTAAATTATAAACAAGACTTGAGGGTTTTAGGTAATACAGCAGTATAGGCATAAGCTACAGGACAAACAGAACTAATAAAAAATGATATGTGCCTAGTAAAACATGATAACATTTTTTAACAAGTGTGAAAACTCAGCAGCTTACATTTTATCCATACCGAGTCATTGTGCCACAACAGAATGCCAGTCAGGTCAGGGCAGACTGCCAGGTCCCAGTGCTAGATTATGCAAACCTCAGCAGATCCTATAACCACCTGTAGATCTCAGTTGGTGATGTGTAAATACTGTAGATAGCCAATCTTCTTTGGCATTCTTGATGGTGGAAATGAAAGCAAAATATGTTTTAACTTCATTTTCTTTTTGTTGATTGTGCTGTTGACCTTAAACTGTCACTGTTCTCCATGAAGATTATTGAAGTGTATTTTTTTATATGATGCATAGAGCAGCCAGAGGATGCTAAGCAAGTTAAGGAGCATAAAGAACATTCCTTCAGACCCCATAAAATGCTTGTGGTCTTATGCCCTGCACACACGACCGGTTTTGCCGTCGGAATAAACTCTGAAGGTTTTTCCGAAGGAATTCCGCTCAAGCTGTCTTGCATACACACGGCCACACCAAATTCCGACCATCAAGAACGCAGTGATGTACAACACATATGACGGGACAACACGTACGATGTCTCGTACTTGCTTCAGAGCATGTGTCATTTTTGGTACGTCGGAACAGCATACAGACGAGCAGTTTTCCTGATAGGAATTTGTTCCGTCTGAAAAATATAGAACATGTTCTCTATCTAAGGCTGTCTGAATTTTGGACGTAAAAAGTACAATGGGGCATACATACGGTCAGACTATACGATGAAAAGCTTCCATCTGACTTTTTCTCTCGGAAATTCCGACCGTGTGTACGGGGCATAAGAAGCTACCTAGGGAAACACAATAAGTTGTGGACTGTAGAGGGGTCCTTTCCTCACCTTGTCACTTATTGGGAAACTCTACTGGACACGAAGAACGATGCTGAGATTTTCAGCTCCTTCATGCGATTTCCACACAATGTATAAATGATCCACGTAGTTCTCATCCATGTATTTCCCAAATTAATAAAATCTATGGTTCCTATTTCTTCAGTAGACCTATATAACTAAGGAAGAGGATTCATCATCTAACCAGATTACTTTTTGACAAGGGAAAAATAATATTCAGATTTTGATTCTGTTGTCCAGATCCTTTACCCAAAATACTCACAAATAGCTGTACAAACAAATATTTTAGGAATTCAGCAAATGTGTTCTTTTTATGTCAACTCTAGCCAGCCCTGATTTGAAAGCCAAAAGTCCTAAGGACTTTTTATGACGAAACTTTTATTTAAATGGGGTCAACTTTGCAGTGGAGCTTGTAATGTGTGCATTGGAAATTGATTGCCAGAGTGCAAGTGTTTATCTTGCATCAGAGTATATATTTACAAAAGTTAAGAGGCCTAATACTAGACCAGGGGATGTCTTTTTTTAGTTGCTTCCCTCTTTAAAGTGCCAATTATTAAATTATTATTATTATTTTTTATTAATCTCTTATCGCAGACTAAGCGTGGAAAGCAGCCGGTGTGTTAACACTAAAAATAATTTGGTGTATGACTTTCCAGGTCCTGAGGCAATCATTTGCTATCCCATCCTCCTTCCAATTTAGATACTGGCAGCTAAAGCACGCATTTGAAGCTCAGTTCCCTGCCCCCCTTATTTTGGAACCAGACTCCATTGAACGGCTCCTGATTTCTAGTGTGATGGGGAAGCCACTTTCAACATTATATCTATACCTCACAGTAGAGTATGACACCAAACTAAGACATGGGAAAAGTGGAGGGTTGATATTCCTTCCCTAGATGAAGAGGAATGGATCCTTCCATGATCGTGGTGAAATATAGGTTCATACAATTTAAGTTCCTACACAGAGCGTACTTCACCCCACAGAGACTGGCGCGCATTTACAATCAAAGGGACCCCAATTGTCAGAGATGCAGGCAGGAGGTGGACACCTTTTGGCACATGGTCTGGTCCTGTCCCAAACTTAAACCCTTTTGGTCAGCAGTGGCCTCCACACTGAGCAATGTCACAGGTTTAAATGTACCGGTCGATCCTCAGATACTATTGCTTAGCTATTTGGAGGATCTTGAGGGAGACAGATATAGTAAATTGTGTCTTACCTTCGCATTATATTATGCTAGGCGTGAAATCTTAATGGTATGGAAACAGGCAGAGCCTCCTACTTTGGCATCATGGAAAAGGTCGTTGAACATGGTACTTCCCCTGTATAGATTGACATATGAAAGTAGGCAATGCCCAGGAAAGTTCGATAAGATCTGGTCCTCTTGGGTAGACGCCTCTGGGGTCCCGGAACCCCCTACTCCATAATTATTATGCTATGAAACTCATTGGAGGACATCCTATGTCTCTTTGACTATTCTCCTTGTGCCCGTTCCCACTTGCCCCCTTACCTTTCCTTCGCTCCCCCTTTAACTAGTCCTGTGATCTTTTTAATGGAATAAAATGAGTAAAAAAAGCACTCTTCAGCAGTTGGACTTGGCAATTGGCTGTTTAGGCACTTAGTGCAGCATTGTGCAAGTTGGGAAGATGGTGTCACTTGTGCCTTAAGTCCTGTTCTATGGAGGCTGAAGAGACAGATAAGGGTTACAGAAAGGCAAAACACCTTAGTGTGCCTACTACTAAAGTTCAAGATTATAAACTTCACCTGCCGTCAGAATACACTTAACAGCTCTGCCGTTTATAGCCAAGTCCACTGATCGAATGGCATTTATACGACAGGCTGGTTGGACAGAAGTCAATTGGTAGTTTGTCCTCATATGCTTTACGATATTAAAGCTGGGACAGAGCTCTGGATGCCCACTGCTCAAATCCCAGATATGGGCAAAGCCCCCCCCCCCCCCCAAAAAATAAATTGAATTTTTGACATGTTTTAATAAAGCGGATCTTGCACCCAAGTGCAAAGTCTGCTTATCCATTACTGCCCCCTGTAATTTCCTGCATTAAATCTATAGGAAAGAACACCTATAAGGAGAAGTTATATTTTATACATGCCTTAAACCTGAATTCCACAAAGCACAAAGGACGAGACGTCCTTCCATCTAGATCCTGCAAACACTGTGTCCCAAGTCTTGAAGTCACTTCAGCACGGTTGTTTTTAATACTGGCAGGGCAGTATTGAGCAAGTAGACCTTGCTTAATGTTGCTTGCTTTTGTAACAATTTTGTAAATTTAAAAAATTCCATTTGATATCTACACCCCTCATCAAGCTACCTAGGGTTTGTTCCTGTTTCAACAATTGGTGCTAGTCCTTTTAACATTCTCTAAATTTCACAATAGCTCATCTTTTACATGTAGCTTGCAGTTTAGATATTACTCTCCAAAACACTGATTCTAAACACAATCCTCTTTTGTTTTTCTAACCGTAATGCATTTTATAAATCAAGAGAATCCTCTCTTGATCCAGTGCTGTGCCTGGGTGCAGCTCTTCTCTCCCTTCTTGCTCTCAGAGAAGTCTGAGAGCAGCGGTGCCATTGGCTCCTGCAGTTGTCAGTCAAATTATGTGCGAAGAGAGAGGGCTCAGAGCTAAGCTGCGCTGTATGTGTCTATAGATGCACACAGTCTGGCTTGGGAGCATGATCACATGAGTGAAGGCACTTGGAGAAGAAGAGGAGGAGGGGAAAATGCTGGTGGGGGACTGATAAAGAAGAGGTAAGGGACCACTCTGTGAAATATCCTTGCATAGAGCAGGTACAGTGCCTTAAAAAAGTATTTATACCCCTTGAAATTTTCCACATTTTGTTATGTTACAACCAAAAACGTAAATGTATTTTATTGTGAATTTATGTGATAGACCAACACAAAGTGGCACATAATTGTGAAGTGGAAGGAAAGTGATAAATGATTTTCACATTTTTTAACAAATAAATATCTGTAAAGTGTAACGTGCATTTGTATTCATCCCCCTTTACTCTGAAACTAAAATTTAGAGAAACCAATTGCCTTCAGAAGTCACCCTATTAGTAAATAGGGTCCACCTGTGTGTAATTTTATCTCAGTATGAATACAGCTGTTCTGTGAAGCCATTAGAGGTTTGTTAGAGAACTTTAGTTAACAAACAGCATCATGAAGACCAAGGAACACACCTGTCAGGTCAGGGATAAAGTTGTGGAGAAGTTTAACCACTTAAGCCTCGGACCATTTGGCTGCCCAAAGAACAGAACACTTTTTGCGGTTCGGCACTACGTCGCTTTAACTGACAATTGCGTGGTTGTGCGACGAAAATTTACGTCCTTTTTTTTCCCACAAATAGAGCTTTCTTTTGGTGGCATTTGATCACCTCTGTGGTTTTTATTTTTTGCGCTATAAACAAAAAAAATAGTGGAAATTTTGAAAAAAACGCATTATTTTATTTTTTGCTATAATAAATATCCCAAAAAAATATATAAAAAAACATTTTTTTCCCTCAGTTTAGGCCGATACGTATTCTTCTACATATTTTTGGTAAAAAAAATCGCAATAAGCGTTTGTTGATTGGTTTGCGCAAAAGTTATAGCATCTACAAAATAGGTCATAGTTTTATGGCATTTTTATTAATTAATAATTTTTTTTTTACTAGTAATGGCGGTGATCAGCAATTTTTATTGTGACTGCGACATTATGGCACACAGATCGGACACTTTTGGCGTGATTTTTGTACCAATCACATTTATACAGCGATCAGTGCAATTAAAAATGCATTGATTACTGTGTGAATGTGACTAGTAGTGAGGGGGTTAACCACTAGGGGGCAGTGTAGGGGTTAAGTGTGTCCTAGGGAGTTATTCTAACTGTGGGGGGGATGGGCTATGTGTGACACGACACTGATTACCGCTCCCGATTACAGGGAGCTATGATCAGTGTCCTGTCACTAGGCAGAAACGGGGAAATGCTTGTTTACATCAGCATTTCCCTGTCCTTCCTCTCCGTGAGACGACTGCGGGTATATCACACTCAAGGAGGTCGCGGCAGTCACGTGCGCTCGCAAACCGCTTCTTAAAGGGCAACATACAGGTAAGTTAATCTGCCTGTATGTGCCCTTCTGCTGACGTATATCGGCGTGAGCTGGTCGGTAAGCGGTTAAAGCACGGTTAGGTTATAAAAAATATCCCAAGCTTTGAACATCTCACAGATCACTGTTCAATCCATCTTCCGAAAATAGAAAGAGTATGGAAAAACTGCAAACCTACCAAGACATGGCTGTCCACCTAAACTGACAGGCCGGGCAATGAGAGCGTTAATCAGCCAAGCGGCCCATAGTAACTCTGGAGGAGCTCCACAGCTCAGGTGAGAGAATCTGTTCACAGGACAACTATTAGCTGTGCACTCCACAAATCTGGTCTTTATGGAAGAGTGGCAAGAAGAAAGCCATTGTTTAAAGAAAACTATAAGAAGTCACATTTGCAGTTTGTGAGAAGCCATGTGGGGGACACAGCAAACGTAGAAGAAGGTGCTCTGGTCAGATAAGACCAAAATTGAACTTTTTGGCCTAAAAGCAAAACGTTCACCTTCCAGCAGGACAATGACCCTAAACATCCAGCCAGAGCTACAACGGAATGATTTAGATCAAAGCATATTCATGTGTTAGAATGGCCCAGTTAAAGTCCAGACCTAAATCTAATTGAGAATCTGGGGAAAGACTTGAAGAATGGGCAAAAATGTCACTCTTTAAATGTGCCAAGCTGGTAGAGACATCCCCAAGAAGACTTGTAGCTGTAATTGCAGTGAATGGTGGTTCTACAAAGTATTGACTCAGGGGGCTGCATACAAATGCACACCACACTTTTCACATATTCATTTGTAAAAAATGTTAAAAACCATTTATCATTTTCCTTCCACTTCACAATTATGTGCCACTTTGTGTTGGTCTATCACATAAATCCCAATAAAATATATTTATGTTTTTGGTTGTAACATGACAAAATGTGGAAAATTTCAAGGGGTATGAATACTTTTTCAAGGCACTGTAAGTATAACATGTTTATTATTAGTTTATTATTATTACTTGTAAAAAAAAAATGAGACTTTAAAGTGGTACTAAAAGCTGAAGTTTTTTTTACCAATACTTACCTGAGCCCAATCTCCATGCAGCTATGTGCATGAGAGCAGCTGCTTCACAGTTCTCTGCCTCCCCATCCATTCCTGCTGCTGTCAAACACAGCCAGTGAGGAGGTAGCGGAGGGTGGGTCTGAGCCTCATTCTGTGTGCCTTATAGACACACAGAGCAGGGCTCAGGAGCGAGCATGCACAAGTGCCCCCATAGCAAGTGGCTTGCTATGGGGGCACTCAGAAGGGGGAAGGAGCCAGGAACGCTGGCGGGGAACCTGAAAAGAGGAGGATCGGGGCTGCTTTGTACAAAACCATTGGACAGAGCAGGTAAGTATAACATGTTTGTTATTTAAAACAAAACACCTTAAGGCTCGGTTCACACAGGGACGACTTGTCGCCTCCCGTTCTGTGTTATGGAACCGTTCTAAGGGGAGCGACGCAAGTCGCTCCGACTTAGAAAAAGGTTCCTGTATGACTTTGGGGGCGACTTGGGGTGACTTGCATAGACTTCTATACAGAAGTCGTTTTGCAAGTCGCCCGGGCAGTCGTGTGCAGGTCGCCTCGGTGAGGCGACCTGTAAGTCGTGCCGCCTCTGGTGTGAACCGAGGCTTAACGTCAATTTAATTTTCTTTTACCTTTCCCTATACAAAAGATGCTAGAGTTGTTTAACCAAGCAACTCTGTAAATGTTGCTTTTTTTATCTTTTCATTTTAGCTTTAAGCATGTAACAGCACTGTCTGCAATTCAGAGATTTTTCACCCTAATGAAGTCTGTGTACACCATTCTTTAGCCACAATAATATTCTTTTGCTATGCATAGGTTACCATAACTCATGCACTCTGTATAGTTCTAGAAGAGGGGGGTTGTCATCACATTGGCTTTCCTGTCATTTTTAGATATCCAGACTATGTGTCACCACTAATAATGACAGGCTCTGTCTTTCCAGAAGGTCAGAAGTACTGTGGCTATATGTGGATAAGTGTGACAAGAATGCTTTGGAAAGAACATAGAAAAAGTTCATGTAAGTAACCTTAGTTTTGTAAGTAAAAAACTGTTAAACATGTAGAAACAAGAAAACATACCAATCTCTGATATTTTAAATGAGGAATTTTAAATAAAATGTCACCAAACTGATTTGTAGCTAAGAGGAAGGGTAGTTGAAAGGAAGTTACATATAATGGATTACAAATTAACAAATACTTCAGTTTAAAGAGCACTTGTTTTGGTTTACTTAACCCTCTGTTTCCAAATTTCACAATTTTAACCCTAAATATAACCAAGGTTAATACACCTCCAAATACTCACGTAGCATGCAATGTTATCATATGTTGTTTTTTTCTAAAGACTGTTTGCAGTACCTACTGTACTTTGTAGGATCTTTGTAGGCTTTGTAGGATCTTTGTAGGCTTTGTAGGATCTTTCTATTATTGAGGGCTTAGTACATATTACCTCATGAAGAATTGAGAAGAATCCAAATCTGGCCATACACTACAGGATATTCAAACAAATGGAAATTCATATGAAAATATCAGTACATTCCATGACATGTGGGCACCTTTTTTTTAAATTAAATAAATACATTTGTTTATGAATCTGCTGCACTATAGTCTTTGCTTTGATATATATTTTGCATATGGGGATGCTATAAACCAGGGGTGTCCAAACTTTTTTCAAAGAGGGCCAGGTTTGATGAAGTGAACATGCGTGAGGGCCGACCATTTTGTCTGACATTCTTTGAACCATTAAAATTCGGTCTAAGTGTGTTCGTCCGAGCACTAATACACTGCCCAACAAGAATTATCTTGCCTTTGTGGCTGTGTGTGGTGAAGAGATGAGCTTGGGTGTGTTATTTGGATATATATATATATATATATATATATATATATATATATCTTTTATGGCCCCCAACAAATCCCCTTCACTTTAAAGCCTCGTACACATGATCGGATTTTCAGACGGTAATTGTGTGATGACAGACTGTTGGTGGAAAATCCAACCCTTTGTATGCTCCATCGGACGATTCCTGTCGGATTTTCCGCGGACAAATGTTGGATGGCAGGATTATAAATTTTCAGTGGACAAATGTCTGTTGTCGGATTTTCCGATTATGTGTACACAAGCCTGTCGGACAAAAGTCCAAAGTACAAACATGTTCGGAAGCAAGGACGAGCCGGAAGCGGTCGGTCTTGTAAAATAGCGTTTGTAATGGAGAATTAACATTCGTGACGCGGCAAATTATGAGATCTCGAAATGCAGCGCACATTCTCTTCTTCTTTAATGGGATAATAATGAAGCTGCTTTGCTGGTGATACTGATGGAGTTCTGCCAAATGTATTTTAAAAGGCTTTTATTTTCTAGTGATATCAAGAATAATATTATTATGCTTGTTTTTTTGTTTTTTTGGGGGCAAGTTACTACAACACCATTATCCTGCAGTTTTTAAGATCAAAGATACAATGTTTGTGTCCCTTGTTAATTTTACATTATATTTTTTTAAATGTAACTGCCTACTCCCAAACTGTCATTTGAAGAAAAACACATAGCCAAGTATTATTCTCCACAATTTTGTTATTGTGCATTAAAAAAAAAGAAAACAAATAAAGTTAGGCATGCTATCTGCCAATAGAACTTAACCAAAAAGTGCATTCTATGCATCCAAAAATATAGAAAATATACCAAATCAAATTATTATTCAACCAAAAAATAAAATAAAAGCCTCATGCATGTGTCCTGCTTCTTCATACAGAGGGTCAACAATGTCAAGAGTTGGTGAAAGCAGGGATCTGTCATCTGGAGATAATTCTGAAAATCATCCGGATTATTCTCCTGGAGCTCCCGCAGCAAAGGTATATGACTGGTCACGATTATTAAAGCAACCAATTTTTGGTCCAAGAAATCCTCCTCCTCCTGTTCCTGGATTGGACTTGGGTCAAAGCAATAACTCCAAGGCCAATAATAAATAACACGTTATCTCCTGCGATTCCGCAACATGTCTGAACGGCCGAACTGAAAAGCACGAAATGAAAAGCGTAAAATGAAAAGCGTGAATCAACACTCACCAAACTTCTACTAATACAAAATTAGCACAAGGAGCCCAAAGAGTGACGCCTGACAATTGAACTTCCTCTTTATCGGCTCGTAGTACGTCTTGTATGTCACTACATTCGTGTTTGTTGGCCGACAATTGTGTAACATTTGTATGCAAGACAAAATCCAGGCACACGCCCTTCGGAACAAAAGTCTGACATTTTGTCTGCGGCAAATCCGATCGTGTGTACGAGGCTTAAGAGGGAAGTTTGAGCAAAAGACTGAAATTTTAAATTTAGGGTCGGTGCACATCAATGCAGCCTCATCATTGCAATCAATGCAGCCTCATCATTGCCATCAATGCAGCCTCATCATTGCCATCAAAGCAGCCTCATCATTGCCATCAATGCAGCCTCATCATTGCCATCAATGCAACCTCATCATTGCAATCAATGCAGCCTCACCATTGCAATCAATGCAGCCTCACCATTGCAATCACAGGGAGGGTGGCGGGACGAGCGCCAACAGATTACATACAGGAGAATCTCCCGGTTACTCGGCGGCCTCTTTAATACAAAGTCCTGCCTCGTATGATAGACAGAACAGTCGTCCAATGGCAGCCCAGGAGACGGGACTTCCTATTACAGACGCCACCGAGTAAACAGGAAATTCTCCTGTATGTATCTGACGGCACTTGATATATATAGATATATATATATATCTATATATATCTATATATATATATAGATATATTTATGGTCGGAGCCCTATGTCCGATATGGACATAGATAACATTTGTAGTTAACATAAAACTTACCATCGGAAATAGACCTGGAAGTGTGGACTTACCATATGAAATGGACCTGAAAGTGTGCCTTGGTCTAATGGCCGGTATGCCAAAATAAGGGGGCATACCCTGGTTTTAAGAAATGATTATTCTGTAGAGAGAAATGAAATGAAATGAATGAATGAAATGAATGCCTTGAAATGGGGATGGGAGGGTGGGTATCGCGCACAGGAAACCGACAAGCACCACAGGTGAGCGGGCTGCTTAAATACCCCCCGGGCTCCTCCCATAAATTCAGGCCACCATACTGGCCTTCCTACTTATGGTCGGAGCCCTATGTCCGATATGGACATAGATAACATTTGTAGTTAACATAAAACTTACCATCGGAAATAGACCTGGAAGTGTGGACTTACCATATGAAATGGACCTGAAAGTGTGCCTTGGTCTAATGGCCGGTATGCCAAAATAAGGGGGCAAAAACATTCAGGTAGGGGTATAATATTTTTGGTTTTCAGGTATTCATTGAGCCAGTTTGGAGAATGCCTGTGCCATCTCTACTTGAGGATTGGGTATATACCGGGCGAAGCAGGCTGATTTCCACCTGCCTATTCTTTTGATGACGTGGTCTGGAACCCCATGGCGGGATGCTGCGGAGGCTGCTCCGATGCGAAAGGAGTGTCCGGAGTACTGACTGGGGTTAAGGTGAAGATTGCGGAGAAGTATCCTTATGTGTTTTACGAACTGACCTGACATGCGTTTAAGGGTTTAACTGGGAATGGTAGAAGAGGACTGGTGTCCGGTTGTTCAGGCAGGAGTGAGAGGAGACGGTTAAGTACGGTGACTGGACACCAGCTGTTATTGGTTCTGTAGAGGTGAATGTCCACTCCAGAGCCTGTTTGCTGGGTTTTAGAAACCTCGAGGTGCAGGATGAAATGGTCTTGGTGGCGAAGCAAGTGCCGTCTGCATAATACTTGGTCTGTGGGGTTGTTATAGGTGAATTCGCCAGGTCGCAAGAACCCATAGTAAGCCAACTATATGGCTGCTTGTAGTACCGTGCTGGGCAGCAGACCGAATGGCGAAGTAGCCAGAATAGTCGACATATCCCTGAAGATGGGCCCCGTAATGGGTAAGCGCTTAGTGCTGATCTCTGGTTGTTGTTTCCTGGATGCCCCTTAGGATGGCTCGTATAGCGTGTGATGAGAACAGTAAAGATTTTGTGGGGTCTTCCGGGGTCACGAAATGTTGTATGCCGGCTAGGTATAGCCGAATGGTATTGTACGATAAGGCCAGCTGAGTGTGGCAGTATGAAATGAAGGCCAGTACCTGTTTGACATCTATTGGTCCTTTACGGCAGGATGTGAGAAATTGTGTTATGAGAGTGAGTGATTGATGAGCTGCGTTGCTCCTTGTAAATGTTGAACTAGTCCAGGGTCAGTTGTGACCAGGCAGGGATAGGGGCCGACACTGGATTGGATCCGGGAATCTGTCTGAAAAGGAGGTGTAGTTAAAACGTGACAGTACGTCAGCAGCTAAATTGTATCTGCCTGGAATAATGCACAGTGTATGTTAAACTGATGCTGTAAGGACAGTTGTGCCAATCTGCGCAGGAAGGACATGACTGCTAGGGACTTGGACCTGCCTTTGTCGATGATGTCTGCCGTGGCCTGATTGTCGGTGGTGAAGATTACTGTTTGCCCTGTCCAATGGTGACCCCAGAGTTGTGCCGCTGCCACTATGGGATAGAGTTCGAAGAGGGAAGATGTTTGAATAAAGCCGGGTATCAACAGTATCTGTTGAGGCCAGGGTCCTGAAAACCAATGATGGCCAAAAATTGCCGCGAAACCTGTGGTGGCTGGAGCATCTGTCACCACCTGGGGTGACAGGGCTGAAACCATGGGTATAATTAGGGATATACCATTCCTTGGACGGGAATTCGTCCCACATAGATAGGTCCGCTATTGCTGCGGAGTCTAGATTTAAGATCTGATCGGGTCTTGTGTTTCTGGCAGGAATCTCAGCAGGCGTGGCACGAAGGTGCGGCCTTGTGGAATAATTCGCATGGCGAAATTCAGCATTCCCAGGAGAGATTGCAACTGCTTCTTGGTACACCCCTTGGTGTGGGTGAATTTGTGAAGGACCGCCTTAATGCGGGTTAGTTTGTCGAGGGGGAGACTGGCTTGCATAGCGCAGGTGTCTAAGCTGACCCCGAGAAAGGTGATGTTATGTGTTGGGCCTTCTACTTTGTGCTCGGCGATGGGAACATTGAGTTTTCCGAATATCGCTCTGAGTTTGTCGAGGTCTCCTGGGGGCTTGCTGGGAGGTTCTATTAGTAGGAAGTCGTCCAGGTAATGGATGACTTCTTGTCACTGAGCCTTGTGTAACAGTATCCAAGCAAGAGACTGAGCGAATGTGTCGAAGAGCCAAGGGCTACTCTTCGAACCGAACGTCAGTTTTGTGGCCTAAATAATATGCCTCCTTCCACTTGATGCCATGCCAGCACCAAAGGGATGGGTGGATAGGCAGGAGCTTAAAGGCATCCGAGATGTCGGCTTTGGAAAGCACCTGTAGCTGCTTTGATGACTGCTTGTATCGCCATGTCTACGGAGGAATATTTTATGGAGAATTCTTCGGAGGGAATCAGGGAATTGAGACTGGGGATGTGGGAAGAATGAGGCGCAGACAGGTCGTACACCAAACGTAATTTATTTGTGAATTTGCCCTTGACAAGCCCCAACAGGGCTGACTCTCCAAGTGCTGAAAGGGGGCTGAGTGAAAGGGCCTATAACGTACTCTCGGTCTAGTTCTGTTTGTAAGAGCCGATCTATGGTTTGTTCGTCGATGGCTGCTGAACGAAGATTCCCACATTCGTACGTACTGTGGGGTAGTGAAATGAGGCCGGTGTGAAAGCCTACTGTGAAGCCCTGAATAAGGTGGTGGCCAGAGAACCAACGAAAAATGGCCGCCGAACGAAAACCATACTGACCATAAGCAAAATGGCGGCTTCACAACTTCCGGCTCTACCATATATAAGTAGACATAAGACAGCCAATCAGGTATCCCAGATGAAGACACGTGACGGTGTCGTAACGCGTAGGCATTGGCTGGAGCAATACACTGAATCTGAAGCACAAGTGAGAGGGCGCTGAGAACGCCAGACCGTTTTTTTCCATTTACTTTGCCTGTTTTATTATGAAGAAATGTAAGAGTAACAGCTAATAAACATTCCCCCTTTGATTTTAAAAGTTTAATGCACTAGTGGAGCCTCTTTCTTCTCCCCCCTCCCCATTTTTATTCCCCCATACTGAGTACACTAGAGCGGAGCAGCAGAGAGGGAACGCTGGAGGAGAGAAACTGAAAGAGAAAGCTACCAGAAATTATCCCCACACCTTAAAGACATATCACTGAATGCCTGATTACCACCTATGCAAGGTGAGAGTTCTGAGAGACCATACTGAGAAACACCAGCAGTAGAAAGATAGACTTTCACTGTTTAACATTTTTTTCTACTATCAGAAGAACTATCCACAGATAACTTTTAATTTTTATTCACCTATTTGTTTATTCATCTATTCTATTTTATTTTTTTTTTCACTATGGCAATAGAAGATCTACAAACATTGTAGCAACAAAACGGACTTTTTTCACATATTGGATTGTACATAATTTCTAAAGGGTGCACATATAGTTTACTGCACAGTTTTTTGATTGTGGTTTTTAGAAGGTCAACACGATTTACCACTGTAATTATTTTTATGCACATATGTTTATGCACATATTTGTATGCTATATGTTATCATCCATGGATGCATGCTAGTTATAGGGTGGTATAAGGATTAATAATATTTTTATTTTTATTTCATTATTTACTGCGATTTAAGCCTCACTTTTTTAGTAAAAACAGCGATCATTATAATACACAAGAGAGATTTTAATATCACCACCTAATAGATAACAGTGTTCCACAATATATATATCTACACCTTATTTTAATATTGCGCGAAATTTATTTTCTTCTATTCAGAGAGGGGGTGGGATGTGAGGTGAGGTAGAGTCTTAGCCATAAGACGTTGCTTCGGTTTAGTCATGCCCTTTTCTGTTGTTTGACTTCGCACAAGTTCCTTGGGTGCGCTCTTTAGCATAAGGTGCAGATGTGGAGTAGGCGGCACTGACTGACGTTGCAGGACCCATAATTTGTAATTATTGCAGATGGCTGCCCCTCCCACGGTTCGGACTGGGCGTCCGAATTTGTCCACCTGAGGCGTTTGTTCAGGGGCCGACTGACCCTGAAGTGCACCGGAGGTAGAGGGAAATTCGAAAGGACGTTTGAAAGTCGCATTGGCGCACCAGGTGGCAGTGTGGGTGGAGGTCTGGCAAATCGCACCTAGGGGTGAGCGTAAGCCGGAAAAATGGCGGCAGAAGAGCTCTGTGTCCATGAGACTCCAATTTGTTGTTGTTTTGGAACTGTGTGGGTCTGGCGGCAGCCTTTGCGGAAAAGGAACGGTGGTACTCGTAAAAGGAAAATCCTCCATACTTGTGGCCCTAGTCTACTACCGTATGGAGATACAATCCAGCTCTTCCCTTCTGCTGGGGGCGGCTGAGCATAGAACGTCTCTCAGCATGCCAAAGGCCAAGGTGGTGACAATTCGTGAAGGGATTGCTAACTAACTTGAAGCAATGATCTGTATGGTGCTTGCAATCTTGTGACAATGAAATGATTCGAAATGTTTGCCTTGATTATGAAATGAATGAACTGCATGACAGAGGTCCGGCCTGGTCGTGTCATGATTTGTTCGACCGTGAACCGGGCTCTGGAGCATGTATTGAAATGAGGCAACTGAAAATATTGGTGCTCCTGGGACGAGTCGGTGCCTGTTAGATGCATCTGGATTCGAATCGGAGTGCAGTATGAAATGAAATGAGAGAAATGATTATTTTGACCGAGGCTCGAATTGGTTGTGCCGTGTTAGCGACTGGCAACTAACCGAGCTCTGGTATAGATATGAAATGCGATCGGAACCAGTGATGCATGCCGTGACGAATCGGTGCACCTCAGATGCGACTGGTTTCGAAACGGTGATGTGTTGTGGGAGTGAAATGGTAGAAATTGCATGACAGCGATATGGATCAATCCCCCAATGTCTGTGACTAGCTATGATCCGGACTCTGGAGCATGTATCAGAAATGAGGCCGAGCCCTGGGGCACGCCGTAATGAATCGGTGCATCGGAAATGCGACTGGATTCGAAACGGAGCGCGGTAAGTGAGGGTGTAACATATCGTTTGCCATGACGGAGGCTCGAATCGGTCGTGCTATTGTAGCGACTGACTGCGAATCGGACTCCGGAGCATGTACTGAAATGTGGCCAATCCTGGGCACGCCGAGACGAATCGGTGCATTTTCATGCGACTGAATTCATGTCGGAACGTGATACGTGGGAATGAAATGATAACCATGACAGAGGTACAAATGACTGAGGAAACGTAACTCTGGAGCATGTATAGAAATGAGGCCAATCCTGGGGCACGCCGAGACGAATCGGTGCATTTTTCATGCGACTGAATTCATGTCGGAACGTGATACGTGGGAATGAAATGATAACCATGACAGAGGTACAAATGACTGAGGAAACATAACTCTGGAGCATGTATAGAAATGAGGCCAATCCTGGGGCACGCCGAGACGAATCGGTGCATTTTTCATGCGACTGAATTCATGTCGGAACGTGATACATGGAAATGAAATGATAACCATGACAGAGGTACAAATGACTGATGAAACGTAACTCTGGAGCATGTATAGAAATGAGGCCAATCCTGGGGCACGCCGAGACGAATCGGTGCATTTTTCATGCGACTGAATTCATGTCGGAACGTGATACATGGAAATGAAATGATAACCATGACAGAGGTACAATTGACTGACAATAACGTAACTCTGGAGCATGTATAGAAATGAGGCCGTAATAACTGGGGCACACCGGAACGAATCGGCGCATCTTTGGTGCGACTGGATTCGAATCGGAGCGCGGTAGGTGACTGAAATGAGAAATGATTTGAAATGTCAGAATTGAGTTTAGAAATGTTTCAGAAATGAGAAATGATTTGAAATGTCAGAAATGAGTTTAGAATGTTTCAGAAATGATTTGAAATGTCAGAAATGAGTTTAGAATGTTTCAGAAATGAGAAATGATTGGTATCGAACTAACTTGCTTTGATAATTTACAACTTGCGACTGGCTATGGCTGTCTATCGATACCGACATGCTAGAAATGAAGCGACGTCAGCGTCGCTGTGCTGTCGAATTTGTAACATATCGAAAGTACGAGCGATATACATTGCAGTTTGTGAGATGCGGGTGAAACGAAATTTGAACTCACGGTTTTGTGACATGATATGAAAACGAAAAGTCCGACGGGACCTTACCTGCGACAGCCAAGCCAGACGCGTGGTACAAACTAGGAACGAAAAACGCGGACTTCGAAAGTTTGAGTACGGAGTATCGAATACGGGAACTTGCGAGGCAAGAACTTGCGGACGCTGGTATATCGAATAGTCGGCCTAGTGACGTATATCGCGCACAGGAAACCGACAAGCACCACAGGTGAGCGGGCTGCTTAAATACCCCCCGGGCTCCTCCCATAAATTCAGGCCACCATACTGGCCTTCCTACATATGTCCAAATCACCAGGGGGACCGTATTAAACCGGAATGCGGGCAGCGATTGGCCCGCAGGACGGACTTTGGAATTGCCTGCTATAAACAATACAGTGGAGACTGGTAAATTGGAAGAAAGGGAAGATAATATGAACTTCCTAGCCCTGGCAAGTGAGGGGAAATATTTTCGATATGAGTATTTTGACACATGGGTTGTGGCACTTGGTGAGAGAAACACATGGTGTTTGTGGATTGATCCACTTGAAGATCACAAATAAATGTGAACACAACTGTTTATTATACTTTGGGTTTAGCATACTACACCATAAAGTATTATTTTTTGGGGGGTACTAACTGTGGAAATAAAATGGAAGCGATGAACACTGGAGTCTAGTAGGAGATCTAAGAGAGAGTTGCAATATGTGTGATGTTGCCCTGGCCCTTAGGGCAACACAGTTTGGTAGGAGTATATTGGCTTAGGAGATAAGGCACTTGGTGGAGAAACCACATGGGGAACAGTAACTGTTGCACTGTATTGATACACTAAATGTCAGAACAATGACTGTCAGTACATTGTGGTTTCCTTTAGAACATACTTTTACTATATGGTTTTATTTATTTTCAGTTTTTTCTGGTATAACTTCTGGAGGAGAAGAGCACAGTGTGAAAGGAAGAAAGCACAGACACCTATATAGCACCCTCCTAGTTAGTTTGCTAGGAAGCTAGGCAAATCCTGGACTACCCCCACCCACAGCAGTTGTCCTGTTTCCAGCTAATGTTCATGAAGGTCCGAGCTGTGGTATAGCTGAGGGGACTATTCCTAAATACCTAAATCCTAAATTCCGAAACTAGGGGCCTATTCCTAAATCCTAAATTCCGAAACTAGTCAAAGGAACACTCATCCAAGAACCTGGTCTGAGAGTTCACTGAAGAGTGCCTTGGTGGAAGTTAGGAGTTTGGCTGTGAGCATTAACCTCTTCCTCACTGAAGAGTGTCTGGTGGATACTGGAAGGAGGCATCCGGTGATCCTGTGATATTGTGAGCAATGACCTGAGCTCAGGGTTCTAGTGACTGTGTGCTATATCCCTTGGGTGGATAAGCCAGTAGTGTTTCTGCCATGGATAGCTTCAAAGAAGGGGACTCAGTCTCACCCACATTATTCAGCAAAAAAAATCCTCAAAGACATCCTCTAG
The DNA here is from genome assembly GCA_037952835.1 of Lithobates septentrionalis. Taxonomy (NCBI): domain Eukaryota; kingdom Metazoa; phylum Chordata; class Amphibia; order Anura; family Ranidae; genus Lithobates; species Lithobates septentrionalis. The sequence continues at coordinate 704,655 of JBBDGP010001870.1, read as the reverse complement.
ATTGATTATTGGGACAAAATAAGTCAAATGTTGCTGTGTGCCTGACTACCTCTGCACTAGCTCTGGGGAAGAGCTGGTTAAATTACAATGCATTAAGGGTCATGAGTTTTGCTGAGAATACAAGATTTTTTTTAAAGAAAGAATAGGACCGATGATATGGGGCTGTATGTTTGATGTAATATTAAAAAGCTAGTTTACCTGTACTTAAAAGAAAAAAAAAGTTTGCTTTTAACAACAATTTTGAAGTGAATGGACTTTCCCTAAAGGAAACAACATTTATTGTTATAAATTTGTTTGTTCTTCCCAGAATCACTTTGACCCTAAAATCTGTAAGATGAACTTACACAGGTCCCCCTCCTCGCCCCCTCCTGGTCCCGCTGACCTGTACTGCCGTAATCTCCGGTTCTAAGGCTTAGAAATCCTCTCTCCAGTCTTGTGTCTGCTCCATAGCTGACAGGACGGGCTATGCGGCTGCTGATTGGTCGACTCCACCCATGTGACGGCGTTGACCAATTGGAATGCTCCAAACCTCAGAGGATTTCTAAGCCCCGGGCTCCTGACGCAGATATACCGGGGCTTAGAACCGGCAATTGTGTCAGTACAGGTCAGCGGGACCATGGGGGGGGGGGGGGGGTGAGGAGGGGGACCTGTGTAAGTTCACCTTGACAGAGTTTTCTGTCAAGGTGAACTTACCCTTTAACTCCTTCACGCGGACGTCAAACAAATATGCGGCCCCACTAGACTGGGCTATTATTCACGGGGCCGCATATTTGCGAATCTCCCTTTGTGCTGGGAGCACATGCATGGCGCGCTCCAAGCCCAGAGACCAGGGTTCCACCTTGATCCGGGCCCCATACTACCGATCAGGACCTGATCACCTGATCGCTGTGATAGCCTCTGATTGGCTACCACAGTGATCAGTCACTGCAAAGCCCGCCCCCGTGTTTTTCTTCTCTGTGAATGGAGGAGAGGAATAAATTGTATCGCTCTCTCTCCTTACACAGAAAAAATCAATTAAAAAATACCTAGATCAAGGTTTGATCTAGGTCAGTGCCAGGGTTAGTGTTTGGGTCAAGGTCAAGGTCAGTATTTTTTTTTGGGACAGAATTTTTTTTTTCATTATATCAGTGTGTTTTAGGTAGGATTAAAAAAAAAGCAAAATGCACACTATTGTTTTTGAGATGTACTACGGGTACATACAACAACTAACCTAACATACACATAAGTAATATCGCTGCGATCGTTAGGAGCAGGAGAATTTAATTTGGGTTGTTCTTTGGTGGAAAGTTCTGGTAGTACCAAGAAATATACAGCTGAATTAAAAAAAAACATTTTTTGATTTACTATTTTGGGTCAGATTTTCTTTAATAATAAAAAAAATCAGGAGATATCCATTACCATTTACCACCAAATGAAAGCCCAATTTGTCCTGAAAAAAAACAAGGTATAATCCACTTGGATGCACAAAGTAGTTGTGGTGATATGTACAGTTTTACTAATACATGTCAAAGTTGCAAAATTGTGCTTAGGCATTAAAGTGATATTAAAGTCTGGGTTTTTTTTTTGTTTAAAAATAACAAACATGTCATACTTACCTGCTCTGTGTAATGGTTTTGCACAGAGCAGCCCAGATCTTCCTCTTCTTGGGTCCCTCACCAGCGCTCCTGGCCCCTCCTTCTTGCTTGCTATGGGGGCACCTTACCGAGCCGCCGCTGGACACTGTGTGTCCATTCAGACATGGAGCCGCAGTTTGGCCCCTCCCCCTCTCTCTCCTCATTGGCTCACTGACTTTGACAGCAGCGGGAGCAGCGTGTGCCAATGTCTCAGCCAATCAGGAGGGAGAGTCCCAGACAGCCGAGGCTCTCGTGCAGCATCGTTGGATGGGGAGGGGGCTCGGGTAAGTATTAAGGCCCTACACACGATCGGACTTTTTGACAACAAACATGCAAATTAGCTGTTTTGGAGCAACATCCGACCGTGTGTACGCTCCATCGGACAAACTTTTTCTGTTTCCATCGGACTTTTGTTGGCTGTGCGAACGCACAAACTTTCCGGCAACAAAAGTCAGATGGAGCAAAGTCCGATCGTGTGTACACAAAACCATCGGACTTTTGTACAAACTACAGTACGCAGCCGCGAGAATGTTTCCAGTGCAATCCCATCGCGCTGGTTCTCGGCGACAGGGTACTGTACATCTCGCGCTGGCTGCAATAGGAAAAACACATTCTCCTGCGGCGGGCGCGAGAGGGAATTCTCCTCTCGGGAAACACCAGGCCCTTCGGTCTGGTATGGATTTTAAGGGGAACCCCCTACGCCGAAAAAAAACGGCGTGGGGGTCCCCCAAAATCCATACCAGACCCTTATCCGAGCACGCAGCCTGGCTGGTCAGGAAAGGGGGTGGAGACGAGCGAGCGCCCCCCCCTCCTGAACCGTACCAGGCTGCATGCCCTCAACATGGGGGTGGGTGCTTTGGGGAAGATGACACCCCAAAGCACCTTGTCCCCATATTGATGAGGACAAGGGCCTCTTCCCGACAACCCTGGCCGTTGGTTGTCGGGATCTGCGGGCGAGGGTGACCACACCCCCTTATGATGTCACAGTCCCAGCATGCCCAGGGACTGTGACGTTATAAGGGGGCGGGGTCACCGCCTATATAAGTCATTGTGGAGCACTCACACAGCTTTACAGCGGGAGAGAGCGTTGTGTCAAAATCGGAAGAAGAGAAGAGGGAAGAAGACAACGCAGAAGTCCGGGCCACCGCTAGCAAAAGAGCGGCAGAAGATAACAGAGGAGCCGTCAGAAGAACCGGACACTGGGAGAAGAGGCCAGAGAGAGCGGAGAAAAACCGGACATCAGGAGAAGACACCGGAGAGAGAACGGAGAAGAACCGGAGAAGACCCCGGAGAGACCCCCCAAGACCCTCGAAACCTGTGTAGTGTGTTTTTTTTATTGACATTTTTTTCCCTAGGTGAATGGGTAGGGGTACAATGTACCCCATACTCATTCACAAAGGGTGGGGGGCCGGGATCTGGGGGCCCCCTTATTAAAGACCGACAACCAACGGCCAGGGTTGTCGGGAAGAGGCCCTTGTCCTCATCAACATGGGGACAAGGTGCTTGGGGTGGGGGGGGCGCAGGGTGCCCCCTCCCCCAAAGCACCCACCACCCCATGTTGAGGGCATGCGGCCTGGTACTGCTCAGGAGGGGGGGTGCTCGCTCGTCCCCACCCCCTTTCCTGACCGGCTGGGCTGCGTGCTCGGATAAGGGTCTGGTATGGATTTTGGCGGGACCCCCACGCCTTTTTTTGGCGTAGGGGTTCCCCTTAAAATCCATACCAGACCTAAGGGCCTGGTATGCTCCTGGAGGGGAACCCATGCCGGTTTTTTATTTAAAATTTGGCGTGGAGTTCCCCCTCAAGATTCATACCAAACACAGTGCCTGGCATTGGCGGGGATCCAAGTCGGATCCCCGCACCAGTGTGAACCTGGCTTGCAAGGTGTCAATCTCGCCGATAAAAGCGGCGAGATTGACACAATATCAGACAACGATATAGAAGTTGACCAAAGGGTGGTGGTAAAGAGCTGAAAAACCACGTGATTTGGTGAAAGTTGGCTGAAAAGGTTCTGCTGTGTGTATGCAATACAAACGTATGGCCAATGCCCTTTGTACAAAAATCCAAGGGAAAGTTTGTACAAAGTCCTATCGTGTGTATGAGGCTTTAGAGGGGCTGCTGCACACTGAAGGTTTTTTATCTTAATGCATAGAATGCATTAAGATAAAAAAAAAAAAACCTTCTGTTTTTAGAACCACTTTAACCACTTCAGCCCCGGAAGGATTTACGCCCTTCCTGACCAGAGCACTTTTTGCGATACGGCACTGCGTCGCTTTAACGGACAATTGCATGGTCGTGCGACGTTGCACCAAAACAAAATTGATGTCCTTTTTTTCTACAAATAGAGATTTTTTTTGGTGGTATTTGATCGCCTCTGCGATTTTTATTTTTTGTGCTATAAAAAAAAAAGAGCGACAATTTAAAAAAAAAAAGCAATATTTTTTACTTTTTGCGACAATAAATATCCCCAAAAAATATATAAAAAAAAAACTAATTTCTTTCTCAGTTTAGGCTGATGTATATTTTTCTACATATATTTGGTAAAAAAAAAAAATCGCAATAAGCGTATATTGATTGGTTTGCGCAAAAGTTATAGTGTCTACAAAATAGGGGGTAGATTTATGGCGTTTTTATTATTCATTTTTTTCTATTAGTAATGGCAGCGATCTGCAATTTTTATCGTGACTGCGACATTATGGTGGACACTTCGGACACCTTTGACACTATTTTGGGACCATTGTCATTTATACAGCGATCAGTGCTATAAAAATGCACTGATTACTGTGTAAATGACACTGGTAGGGAGGGGGTTGAACACTAGGGGGCGATCAAGGGGTTAAGTGTGTCCTAGGGAGTGATTCTAACTGTGGGGGGATTGCCTCACTAGAACATGACAGAGATCACTGCTTCTGATAACAGGGAGCAGTAGATCTCTGTCATGTTGCTAGGTAGAACAGGGAAATGCCCTGTTTACATAGGCATCTCCCCGTTCTGCCACTCCGTGACACGATCGTGGGCCCCCGGCAGACATCGAGTCCGTGGGACCCAAGGGCACAGTCACGGAGAACGCGGCGGGCGCGCGCATGCCCACAATGCCGCGATTTAAAGGGGACGTACCTGTACGCCCATTTGCTCAGCCGTGCCATTGTGCCGACGTATATCGTCATGCGCTGGTCGACATGTGGTTAAGTTTTGTTTTACCCTTTGGTGTGAAGGGGTTAAAGACCAGCAGACAGGCTCTGCTCCTTCTACACATATGCATACCTTCCAACTTTTTGAGATAGGAACGAGGGACACCTATTAGCAAAAGCATGTAGGCATAGTACCAGTAGTATATTTAGGTTTTGTGCTACCCTAGGCCTGACTAAACTCGTGCACCCCCTAATTTAAATATGACCCACCCCTTCCTGTCAAATCCACAGGTGGGAACACTAATTCTGAGGGCCTGGGGGGGAGGGGGGGATGAATTCCCTTAATTTGCATAGATTTCCTCTCACTTCTTGTTTGGCTATGGGGCAGGAAGTGAAGGGAAATCTCTGCAATGGGACAGGGATATTAAAAAATAAACTGACAGGGGCTTTAACCCTCCTTATTTTATCCAAAATGAGTGTTGCCTATAGTTCTACTTTTAGCACAAATGTCTGAAAATTTTATGGAGAGCACTGAGAAGATATAACCATGCCAATGGTGCAGCAGAAAACATAGCACAGTGAGGAAGGTTTGTGGTCCAGGATGATAAGACAATCAAAATTAGAAGCGCCCCCCCCCCCCCCTAGTTGCAGAATGCCGGACGCCCGCATACCGGAAGCAGTGCGGCCGCTTTATGGGGGCGCTATACTAATTTGCCTCTCAGCCCAGTCTGCCCCATAAGACTGGCGCTACACTAACAATGTAGCGCAAGACGGCGGAGATTCTTTCCGTGCTGCTCCCCTGCAAAGTGCTGCCCTAGGCCTGGGCCTTGTCGGCCTAGGCCAGCGTACAGCGTTGCATAGGACACACCCCTGCCGTGCCCCCTTAAAGGAGAATTGTACAAAAAAAAACTCTTTAAACCCACAAGTGTTTTTTTCCCCCACTACTATTCCTTTATATTGGCTTTTAAAACCTACAAATGCAGCAATTTAGAAATTGGATGAAAGGTTTAGCACTGGGAAACACTTTTTGAAAGATAAAAAGTGCATTTTATATACAACTATACAGATCAGACCAAAATGAGGAGGAAAGAGGGACAGAGGGGCTTTGTTCCAAATCAGGGACAGTCCCTTGAAATCAGGGACAATTGGGAGCTATGCATACGCACCATTGTATCCAAATGAAAATCTATGCAAGTGGTGTACAACTCTCCATCCTTGCACAAGAGGACTAGGAAATGTTGACATCTGACCACCACAGAAGCATGTTCTTAATCCTGTGAGGGATTTATTCAGTTAATGCTGAGTTTTACATCTCCACTGCTACATAAATTGAATTAGAAAAATCTACCTGTGCCATCTGTACCAAAGAGCAGGTGGAAAAGTTGTGGAAAGGAGTCAAAGTAATAAAGATTCTACTTTAGCAACAGCTAAGAAGTTGTCCTGCTTTATGCAATATTTTGGATAATGTTTGCAAGCTTCCACTCCTGAAGAGAGGCCGGTCTTGGTGTGAAATACCACCTACTGAAGCCGTTGCATGGGAAGCATTTGGCTATTTTAATAACTGATCAACTAACCCAATTGGGTCACAATTTGGAGCACTCCAAGTCTCCATCTGTTGTGGGGGTTTGCTCCACTAAGTAAAAAGATCTTATTGAAATAACAAAATATCTGTTCCATAGAGATCTGAATCACTGCAGCCATACACATTGAGACCATGGAATCAATGTGCTCATTTTACATGGAAGGCACTGAAACCATAAATGCATGTCTTGGATACAAAACCATAAAAAACTTCTAAGGTGGAAAAACCCCAGAACATTGCAGGTATCCTGTAGGTCAATAAACATTAGCCAGACTGCATTCTGAATACCAGCATTATATGTTTTGGTGGACCACATCATCAAACTACAGATCAGTATAAAAAAAAAAATCAAGAGTTTCAGATTGATTGTGTCTAAATCTATTGAAAGGTTTTTGAACTATAAAGGGGGTTGAATAAAAGCTGCACTCCTTCTCTTCCTCTGAAACAGTATCTGAAGAGGACTCTTTCCCCTTTGAGAATACTGCTTTTGAGAAAGGAATCCAGGAGAGAGACTTAAATTACAGCTCTTGCCCATGCCAAAGAAAGCAAAGAATAGAGCAACAGACACCTGTCAGGTCATAGCAGTAGAAAGAAAGCCGTGTTGGTTCCAACATTTAAATGAAAAGAACTCACTGCTCCAGGTGTAACTGATACACCCACTGGAACACACACCTGAGTGCTAGCCCTGGCTCGCCTCCATGGTAAATTGTCAAAATAAGAAATGTCTGCACCTCACGTGGGCTCCAAGTAAAGTATATTGGAATATGAAAATATCCAAAATGACACCAGAGGACACCAGCAGTGGTCAAGGCAGACGCGTTTCACACAACAGAAATGTGCTTAATCATTACTGATTAAGCACATTTCTGTTATGTGAAACATGTCTACCTTGACCACTGCTGGTGTCCTCTGGTGTCATTTTGGATCTTTTCATATTCCAATAAAGTTTACTTGGAGCCCACGTGAGGTGCAACCTTTTCTTATTCTGACGGTTCCAACATCTGGGAGCATGGCTGGGTGATTGGGACCATTAAATCTGGAGAAAAATAAAGGAACACTAGTGTAAAGGGCCAGCGAATAGGTGAAAACTTGATCCTCCCTATGGTATAGTAAGGTATTCTGTGCTCCGGTGCTCTTTTCTTTCTATACAGAGAACATATACCCCCCCCCCCTCCCCATTTCTCTTGCTTACTTCATCTGATCTCCCACATTTACATTACTTCTTCTTTCTTAAAACTCCCCAATCTCGAATTCATCTGTACAAAAATTGTAAAATTGCAGTTATAGCCTTATATAACCTCAGCTGACTAGTCCTGTCTGAGCAAAAAGACACATAAACACATACATTAATGGTATTCATCCATTGTTTAATTCACATACCTGAATTACTTTGTCTCATCTTGGCCCTTTGGGCAATTCTGTTCAAGTGTTTACAAGTACTGCATGGCCTCTAGTATTTTTAAATTAAAAAAAAAGGAGCACTGACTGCTGGAAAACAAGCGTGTTATTGATATCTCGGAGGATGCCAGGGGGATGGAGACAGACCCCATAATTTGCTGAAATGATGAGGCACTGTGGAATTCATAGTTACATATTTAAAAAAATAAAAGAAATAAAGAAAAGAAATATACGTAACAATCATTAATTAGTTCACTGATACTTTGCTTAAAGTGGACCCACCACATTCTCTCTTCTAAAAAGGAAAGAGAAGTGCAGCGCTAAAAAATGATAACTAACATTGATATATGATGTGCAATGTGAATATATCTCAAAGGTGTATATAAGTTGGATTAATAGGTATATGCACAAAACATAATTATCAGAGAAAAATGACATAAATGTTGAGAGTTGAATCCCAAAAAGCATCCGTTAGAATGTGCATACATGTAACACAAAGTGATATACACAGGTGAGTCCATAAAATATCCAATAAGGTGTGTATATGTTAAACACCCAAGAATATAAAAAAATGATAACATTTAACACAAATTGTTATATTCTTGGGTGTTTAACATATACACACCTTATTGGATATTTTATGGACTCACCTGTGTATATCACTTTGTGTTACATGTATGCACATTCTAACGGATGCTTTTTGGGATTCAACTCTCAACATTTATGTCATTTTTCTCTGATAATTATGTTTTGTGCATATACCTATTAATCCAACTTATATACACCTTTGAGATATATTCACATTGCACATCATATATCAATGTCACTTATAATTTTTTAGCGCTGCACTTCTCTTTCCTTTTTACAATGTATTTTTCACAGGCTTAGATCACTTGTTTTGTGCTAGCTGCTCGCGATATTTATATATATATTTTCTACACATTCTCTCTTCTGCCTGTGTAAGTATGTATAACCAAATACAACTGCTCCATCTACTTATGTAATTATGACAGTACAGTACAGTACATGAAAACTAGTTTTTTTTTAAAATCACACATTTATAAGATTTACATTGACTTGTGGCCACCCAAAAAAAATTTCAGGTGTCTGCATACCAACTTTGTTGTCCCCTAAAATAGCTGGGTTTGAGAAACTTGGGGTGCACAGTAACCAACTTTCATAGTTGCTAGCATTTGTCTCACTCCTAATTCCCAGAGGTGTCTTTGGCTGGGTCCAGTGACAGCACTAGTAATTTTTGCTCTCTCTTTGTAATCAGACTACATTTCCCATGAATCCTTGGGATGGGAGTGAATGTGGGAGGTACACTGGGCTTGTACATGTAAATGTGAACTCACCCACTTCATCATAAATCACACCCCTCATTCTGCAGCCAGCAAGCCATACATAACACACAGTATGATAAGTTACAGCCTTATAAATGCAAAGCATTTCAATATAAATGCATATTAATATAAAATAATTTAATGCATTTAATAAATAAATGTAAATTAAATTAATAAATGTAATGCATTTAATATAAATGCAAACCAGTGCAGCTTGTCAGTGTCCACCAGTGCTATGTGAGAGGGACCACCAGTGCCGAATGTCAAGGACCACCATGTCAGGGACCACCAGTGCCGAATGTCAGGGACCACCAGTGCAGGATGTCAGGGACCACCAGTGCCGCTTGTTGGGGACCACCATGTCAGGAACCACCAGTCAGGGACCACCAGTGCCGCCTGTCAGGGACCACCATGCCAGGGAATACCAGTGCCGCTTGACAGGGACCACCATGTCAGGGACCACCAGTCAGGGACCACCATGTCAGGGACCACCATGTCAGGAACCCCCAGTGCTGCATGTCAGGGACTACCATATCAGGGACCACCAGTGCTGCATGTCAGGAACTACCATGTCAGGGACCACCATGTCAGGGACCACCAGTGCAGGATGTCAGGGACCACCAGTGCCGCTTGTCAGGGACCACCATGTCAGGAACCACCAGTCAGGGACCACCAGTGCTACTTGTCAGGGATCCCCAGTCAGGGACCACCATGTCAGGGACCACCAGTGCCGCTTTACAGGGACCACCATGTCAGGGACCACCAGTCACGGACCACCGGTGCCGCTTGTCAGGGACCACCAGTCAGGGACCACCATGTCAGGGACCACCAGTGCCGCTTGTCAGGGACCACCATGTCAGGGACCACCAGTCAGGGACCACCGGTGCCGCTTGTCAGGGACCACCAGTCAGGGACCACCATGTCAGGGACCACCAATGCCGCTTGTCAGGGACCACCATGTCAGAGACCACAAGTGCCACGTCAGGGACTACCATGTCAGGGACCACCTGTCAGGGACCACCATGTCAGAGACCACCAGTGCCGAATGTCAGGGACCACCAGTGCCGAATGTCAGGGACCACCAGTCAGGGACCACCATGTCAGGGACTACCAGTTCTGCTGGTCAGGGACCACCATGTCAGGGACCACCAGTGCCGCTTGTTAGGGACCACCATGTCAGGGACCACCAGTGCCGCTTGTCAGGGACCACCAGCGCCGAATGTCAGGGACCACCAGTGCCGCTTGTCAGGGACCACCATGTCAGGGACCACCAGTGCTGCTTACCAGGGACAACCATGTCAGGGACCACCATGTTAGGGACCACCAGCGCCGAATGTCAGGGACCACCATTGCCGAATGTCAGGGACCACCAGTGCTGCTTGTCCGGGACCACTATGTCAGGGACTACCAGTCAGGGACTACCATGTCAGGGACCACCATGTCAGTGACCACCAGTGCTGCTTGTCAGGGACCACCAGTGTAAAGCCAGGATTATTATCAGAAATGACTTGTATGACACAGCGTGGATCTTCCACTGTGTCAAGTATTGTATGTGAGAACACAAATCGTTGATGCCCCGCCTCCCGCTGTTATTATGATTGACAGCGCACTGTTCCTATAACTGCGGGAGGACATCAGCGATCGGTGTTCTCATATACAATACCTGACACAGTGGGAGATCCCCGCTGTGTCATACAAGTAATTACCAATGATATTCCCTGCTCTGCATGGAGATAGCAGGCAGGCGGCAGCGGGGGGCGGAGTGGATTGTCAAGGAGCAGAGGAGGAGGAGGGAGGAGAGAGGAGAAGGAGGACACCTCCTCCATGAGCGGCACAGACCAGGGGCTGTGAGACCCCCTCTGCCCACTACATATCTACTTCCTCCCTGCTCTTTCAGAGGACTACAAGGGGGCCTGTCAGACCGCTGGCTGAGCTTAAGAGAGGGATAGAAGCACAGGAAGTCAGCAGCAAATAACGTTTTTTCAGCAAGTTCAGCAGCCTATTACAGAGGAACTACAGAGCTCAGAAGAACATGGATGGCAAAGTTGGTGAAGGTAGGAGATCAGCAACAAAGACATGGAAAACATTTTTTGCCCGGAGTTCTGCTTTAAATGAGTATCATTCAACCTTGAAGATGTGTGATGCTGGATTAGTGAGCAGGACCTTCTTTTTGCATGGGCATGCTAAGCAGTTACCCGGGGGCCCCTCCTGCCCAGCATCCCCAAAAAGCCCTGGGTCTCATATTTCTCATTAGCCCCGAGTGTAAACATCCAGTGATTGGTGGGCAAGCTGGGGGCGTGCGGCCGCAGTGAGGGTGGAGCTGTCAAATCTAAGCACTGATGTTGGGGAGGGGCGGGGCCCCTCCCCAACATCAGTGCTTAGATTTGACAGCTCCAGGGGCGTACCAAGCAGGGGGCAGGGGGCGGTCCGCCCTGGGTGCCACACATTGGGGGGGTGTCAGTGGCCGGGTTGCATTTCTATGGGGGTTCGCTCTGCACCCAGGTCGAGTGACACTGTCTGACAGAATCCCGAGGGCATCCCTGGCTCTGGCTGCTCTGTTTAGAGGTTTTTTTTGTCAGCTGGAACACCTCCAGCGCCATGGCAAAAATAGTATGGTATGATTACTGTTTTCCCCTGCTAGCTCCACCCACCACTGCTAAGCAGCCGAGCTGAATGTGTGCTGTTACACACTGTGTCCACACAGTCTTCTGGAGTCTGGACCACCCCAGCTGAAGCTGAAGGCCCGAGGTGAGCTGGTGATAGGGGGTGTGTGTGGGTTGTGAGAAGAGGCTGGAGGAGTGTTTTTGTCTGCCCTGCCACCCTGACTGTGCTGGTCTGACAGAGAAGGGGGGGGTAATTGTTGTGTCCACCACCACCCAGGTATAAGAAGTTGACCAGACATGTGCTATATACAGGTTGCAGAATCCACACATGTGCTATGTACAGGTTGCAGAATCCACACATGTGCTATGTACAGGTCGCAGAATCCACACATGTGCTATATACAGGTCGCAGAATCCACACATGTGCTATGTACAGGTCGCAGAATCCACACATGTGCTATGTACAGGTTGCAGAATCCACACATGTGCTATGTACAGGTCGCAGAATCCACACATGTGCTATGTACAGGTCGCAGAATCCACACATGTGCTATGTACAGGTTGCAGAATCCACACATGTGCTATGTACAGGTTGCAGAATCCACACATGTGCTATGTACAGGTTGCAGAATCCAGGCATGTACTATATACAGGATGCAGAATCCAGGCGTGTGCTATGTACAGGTTGCAGAATCCAGACATGTGCTATGCACAGGTTGCAGAATCCACACATGTGCTATATACAGGTTGCAAAATCCAGACATGTGATATATACAGGTTGCAGAATGCAGTTGTTACTTGTTACAGCGCGGCTGCCGAACACAGACCCAGCCAGCTCCGTGATACACAGGAGGAGATGCTCGCTGTGTGTGTGTGTTACCAGGCAATGGTGAGTCTGTATTGATTGGCACAGTGATGCTGCACTCATGGGCACAGTGAGGGTGCAATTGTGGGCACAGTGAGACTGCATTCATGGGCACAGTGAGGCTGTAATGGTGGGCACAGTGAAGCTGCAATGGTGGGCACAGTGAGGCTGCATTGACGGGCACAGTGAGGCTGCAATGGTGGGCACATTGAGGCTGCATTCACGGGCACAGTGAGGCTGCAATGGTGGGCACAGTGAGGCTGCATTCACGGGCACAGTGAGGCTGCAATGGTGGGCACAGTGAGGCTGCAATGGTGGGCACAGTGAGGCTGCATTCATGGACACAGTGAGGCTGCAATGGTGGGCACAGTGAGGCTGCATTCACGGGCACAGTGGGGCTGCAATGGTGGGCACAGTGAGGCTGCATTCATGGACACAGGGAGGTTGCATTTGATGGGCACAGTGAGGCTGCATTCATGGGCACAGTAAAGCTGCATTTGATGGGCAATCGTGCGTGATTGTGTAGACAGGGCCCCAGTGCACTGTATTGCCCGGGGGCCTATAATGCTCTTAAAATGGCACTGTTAGTGAGTCTTCAGCGGACAGCACAGAGATCAGCCGAGCATATCAACCAGAGATTTTTTTTATTTGTAGGCACTACTGGGAGATATTTGCATGCATCTCCCCTGATTGTCTCCCAGTCTTACCCCTGAACAGACTGGCAGTCAAAGTAGGCTCCATTCACGTGGGACGTACTATAACGTATGCCTGTGCAGGATTGTGTTCCATGTATCCCTGTGCAGACAGTGCCATTGATGTCAATTGGGATGCAGTGGCTGCATGGGCATGGCCACTGCACTCAATATGACATCCGTGTTGATGCAGGTGCATCAGGGACATGCACCTGCACCCACCTGGATGTCATTTTGAATGCATCGGCCGTGTCCATGCAGCCACTGTAATCCAATTGGCATCATTGGGGCTGTCTACATGGAAATGCTTGGAACCCCTGTGCATCCCAGTGTGAGTAAACATGGCCCCGTCATGGGTGTGCACTAGTAAACTCCAAGTTAATGAGGCGGTTAAGGGTATGAAGCTGCATTTATTTGCGTATTTTATATCTACCTGGAGTTCAGCTTTATCTATGCATCAAACAGAATCCAACATACTGATTTATGTCAGCAGGGCTTATGTTTTCCAGAACCCAACGATTAGTCTCAGACACCCTTACTCATACATGTATCCTCAAATTTGCTTATCCGTACATTTTGCTGCAGTTCAGCACTGACACTTGCACAGCTGAAAAGCATAATGAGTGACACTCAAATTAGGAGTTTTACTGAGAAGAAAATAACTATTTTGCTTTTTATTGTTGTATCTTACCATTATATCAAATTGTGATATAATAAAATTAGAAACTAGTGTATACTGTACAGTACTTGTTTTTAGTTGCCAAGAGTAAAGTATGTTTACATAGAGCACACTAACATGTGTGTATATGTATAGTATTTACTACAGTATACTGTTGATGATATACTGCCATCATGTGTTCATTCTATTTCAGTGCATTTTTCCTGAGAAGGATTTTCACACTTTGGCCATGTAAGATAATAAGAAAAATAATATATTAATTAAGAAAATAAGATAGATGCCATCTGTATGAGGCAGCTAATGTTGTGACATTGGGGTACTTTACATGCTAATTTGTTGCTACTCTACAAAAATGTGGTGGAACAACTTTTCATTTTTTTTTTTTTTTGCTACATTTTTTGTATGTCAGCCCAATATACGCAGAAATAAGCTTAAAATGTTCTGTTGCAGCTCACGGTTAATGAAAAGTATATGCATTTCTAAACACAAGCATTTTTTGGATTTGGAAAGGGATATAAACTTGTCAAGTTTTTATAGCTGCCTATGTTTATAGTCAGAAATGAATCTCCCCTTTCCTGGTAACTAGTATTGGTGGGACAGTGATCAGTGCTCCTGTTACTCATTCCAGCACCCGGTTGTTGGCTGTTGCTTTTCCCCTGTCTGTGTTCACCTGTTAGCTGATTGATGTGGTCAGTCACCTGATATAAGCAAACCGAACACTCTATCCCTCGCTTGTGATAGAGACAGGCCTACCTGCATTGTTCTAGATCAAGCCTCCCGTTAGTCTACCTTGCTTGCTGTTGGATCCCCTGTGTATAACCCGGATTGGATACTGGACTATCCCCTAAACTCAGCCTGCCTTTTACCTGGAATGGACACTGGATTATGCCCTAAATTCAGCCTAACTTATTACCTATACTGCCTTTGAACCACGCTATCTGTCTGCTATACTGCAAGTACCTGTTTGCTTTGTTCAGTTCGCATCTGCCCTGGCGTGGTGGCCAGACACTATAGCATTGTGTATAAGTCCTGGGGGCAACCAAGTACCGGTAGACCTGCTTGTCTTAAGAGAAAGGGGGCTGGTAAAGGTGAAGCACACAGTAGCCAGCTATAGTGTCTTGCCACCTGCATTGGGGTAGATGTGACATTCGTGACATTATTACAAGCCAATTACAAACTTTTCTGTCAAGATGGACTCTGCACTGGCTCGCTTATTTGCTGAGGAACTTTGCAAATTGACACGCCAAGTCCAGGAACTGTCTGTGCATGTAAATGCACCTCCAGCAGTAACACAGGAGCCAGAGCCCAAAATTAACCCACCTGACCGTTTTTCTGGTGACCCCATGTGTTTTCTAACTTTAAAAACAGTTGTATGCTATACTTTAAGCTTAAGCCACACTCCACTGGTTCTGAAGCACAGCGGGTCAGCCTGATTATTACATGGTTGCAGGGGGATCCCCAGTTTTGGGCATTTAGTCTCCCCACAGATGACCCAGTCAGAGGGTTGGTTGAAGCCTTTTTCAAAGCCTTATGCCGCATACACACGAGCGGACTTTACGGCATACTTGGTCCGGCGTACCGGAGTCCGTCGGACAATTCGATCGTGTGTGGGCTCCAGCGGACTTTTTTTTCTCAAAAGTCTGATAGACTTAGATTTGAAACATGTTTAAAATCTATCCGACGGACTCGAGTCCGGTCGAAAAGTCCGCTCGTCTGTATGCTAGTCCGACGGACAAAAAACGACGCTAGGGCAGCTATTGGCTACTGGCTTTGAACTTCCTTGTTTTAGTCCGGTCGTACGTTATCACGTACAAATCCATCGGACTTTGGTGTGATCGTGTGTAGGTAAGTCCGTTCGTTCGGAAAGTCCGTCGTGAAGTCTGTCGAAAAGTCCGCAGGACAAAGTCTGCCGTAAAGTCCGCTCATGTGTACGCGGCATTAGGTTTACTATATGATGATCCTGACCATGCCCATTCAGCTGAAGCTAACTTTAGGTCATTATGTCAGGATAAACGCACCGCTGAAAAATGCTGTTCTGATTTCTGCCGCTGGGCACCTGACTCTGGATGGAATGACCCAGCTCTAAGAAGCCAGTTCAGGTTAGGTTTATCAGACTCCATCAAACACTCCTTAGTACACTACCCTGAACTAAAGTCATTGAATGAAGCCATGCAAATAGCCAATAGACAGGCGTTTACGGGAAAGGCGTACAGAGAGGTTTGTTTCCTTGACCCCCCCAATACTCTGTCCTAATAAGCTAAGAAACCTCAAGAGTCTAGTGCAGGTGGGGGTCTGCTTCTATAGATCATACTATGTCTGTTTTCCTCAGAAATGGCTTTATTTGTTCCTGCACAACTTAGGTCTGCCAAGTTCTCTCACCACCTCTCCACTTTCATTGATTCTGGTGCTGCTAACAATTTCATTGATAGGGACCTAGCACACCGTCTACAGATTCCGGTGACTAAGGTACACAGACCCTTCTCAATCTTAGCCGTTGATAATTCTCCCTTGTCCATGGGTCCGGTGACCTTGTGTACGGTACCTATTACCCTGACCATTGGGGAATTTCACAGGGAGACAATCAGCTTGTGCCTAATCTCCTGCTTATCCCCTTATCTTGGGGTATCCATGGCTTAAAATTCATAGCCTGGGCTACAGAGGTGATTGGGTCCTGGTCCCAGACCTGTATCCAGAATTGCATTAAAACCGCTGACCAGTTGTCCATGTATAACTCTTGTGTGGCCAATACCAGTCACGTGCCTTTTTTATAGTCCTTTTCAGATCCTGTTAATGACAAAGTTTCCAAATGTGACCCCCAGTTTGCATAACCATGTGCCTTTACATGACTCTGTTATATCAAAAGATGCTGACAAGTAGGAAGGCGGCGCAGGCCCTCCTGACTTTGTGGGAGGAGTCTCGCTTTTTAAAAGGCCAGCCCCTGATCCTCCCTTCTGTCAGCATTTCTTCATTTCTTCTCACGTGAGGACCATTTCCTTCTTGTTAGGGGTGGTCCTTTCAGTCATCAGAGGCTGGGGTGTGGATTAGGCGTTCCTGTTTTGTTTTGGACGCTCGTTTGTGTCATTTCCGGTGCGACCGCTGACATTTCCAGTTTCATCGAGGGAACGTGCGGCTGTTGAAGGGTTTCCTCAAGTGCAGGCTCAGGTATTGATCAGGGGGGCGCCCGCTCACTTGCTTTGCTTCGGGCTAGTATCCCACATGTCTGTTTTGGGGGAGGGGGGCCAGCTTGTCTGGTGGGGGGGGTGTCACCTTTCCCACTGGGGAAAGGGGGGTGTGTGTCTTATGCCATGCTCATACAGGTTGCACAGGATTCTAATCCTATAAACATTTAATTTTGTTAAAAAGTATGTTTATCCCTTTAGCTTGAAGGAATTAGTAGAAATTGTGTTAAAAATCCATGAGCATGCCAGTAGAAGGGAACTTGTTTCCATTTCAATTACTACAGATAGAGCAATACCAGACATCTCAAGTCTCCCTCGAGGCGCGGGAGACTCCCGCATTTCTGCGGCGGCTCCCGCACACCCGCAAGCGCCTCCCAACCTCCCGGGAATGGAATCGGCTGTGAAGACCGACTCTGTCCCCGCAGATGTCTCTGCAAACAGCTTCTGCTCCTAGCATCCCCATCAGCACTAAACAATCTGTCCTTGTAATTAGGGCTCCGGCTGGTGGCCATTTTGTGGTGGACCAAATTGCATTAATTTTAATGGGAGAATTCTCAAACGCTAGAGAACAAACGTTCTTCTTGTGTTGAATCTCCAAGTGGGCGCCACCATTTTCCTAAGAAAAACACCTCCTTGCAGCATATATATATACACACATACACACTGTTTGTTTATTTGTTATGTTTTTTACTAGTAGTAGTTATAAAAAACTACTGACACCACTCTCCCCATTCCCTACAAACACTGCCCACTGTCCCAACCCCCTCCCCCCAAAAAGCATTGTGAAAAAAAATTAAGAAACAAATTAAATTGTAAAAAAATTATTAACAATAAAAAAAACTACTGACACCATCCACTGCCACACACCACCCACCCCCTTCCCTAGAAGCACTGTGGAAAAATATTAAAAAGGTGATTTAAAAAATATTTTGCCGCGGGGTAGGGGGGTTGCGGGCACGAAGCACCACCTCCCTGGAATGAGTTTACCACTTCCCTGAAATAAGTTTTTGCAGGTTGGGATGTCTGCATTACAGCAATACCCATGAGGCTGACAGGAGGTTTGTTCAGCGGCAGTTGCTCCTCAGAGTTCCTAAACCTCTCTGTGGGAAAATCAGCAGGTCCATTACTTCTGGTGCAGACTCATCAGTGCTTGTCATGGACAGTCACATACTGGTATCAGCGACTAGTCTGGGTTGTGTCATGCATAGTGGCCAGTTATGTATGTGATGTACCGTGTGACCATGGCGATGTTCTTTATTTGTTTTTAGATCATTCCTTCCCGTGGTCACATGGTGCATTCCTTGCTTGACACGTGACTGGAGACCCGCGTTTTCACGGTCTTTTTGTCATGACATCATTTCCGTTTGTTTGCCATGCGGACCCGCGGCCATGGCGACTTGATCTTACGGTTGGTCTGCTGGTTGGCTGCTCGTCCCGCATGTCTTGCAGTCTTCATATACCATTGGTCTATTTGACTAAGTTGTGGGTTTGTTAGTCAGATGACCACTCTATTCCAATGGGATAAAGTCATTTTTGTCCTACCTGTTTGATTGGTCCTGTATTATTTATTATACTTATATATATATATATAGGCAATGTGGAAGAGGTGATTTATGCCCCAGTTGAATACGCGTAGGGCTGCTATATCACTTTCCATGTTGCCCCTCTTTTTATCGTGATCACTTTTTATTATAATTGTTTTTTTAGAAATAAAACACCCCTCGTTTTTACCTGCACTATGTGGAAGCATTATTCTTTTTTCCACATATTATCCTTATGTGAGTGGGTGTCCCGCCCTGGTACACCCTCCCTACAAAGATTCCAGTCTCGAGTTCCAGAAGTGCCGGCCGACTTGTATGGTCCTTGGAGTTCTCTTGGAGCCTGTCGCAGAGGTCCCAACCACCAGGATATCCCTACATCTGCCATGTGTGGCACACTGCCTTTAAGACTCTATGTTGCTGACAGTAGAGTCCACCTGATCTGGTAAGAGCATACACTTACTGTCCAGGCATTGATGTTGTTTCCATTTGACGTTGTTCCCACAGACAGATCAGCACATCCATTGCCAACACTCTGGGACCCACACTTTTGGGTTGCTGTTTTCGTGTTTACACATTGTTGGACATTTTTCATCACATATACCTTTGTTACAGGCAATAATTTTTTGCCTGTCACTTATTTAGCCTATTGGCTTTTATATGGACTTTTAGTTTTATGGACTTTTAGTTTTACATTAATATCACGGTATTTTTGTATGTTTGTTATGTGCTACATTTTTTCACCATCCTCTTTATTGTACTTGTCATACTGGATGTAGCTGCTCATTTTTTCATTTTAGTTAGCGCAGTGTTTTCCTATACACTTTCGTGTGTGTACAGCACCCAATCCGACAGAAGCCACAGAGAATGCTGGAAAACCAGCAGCTGACTGACTTCCAAACAGCGCTCTCAGCCAATGGCGCTCATAGGGGGGCGTCCCCCCCACCAGAACACTCCTATCAGAACACAACAGCTCAGTAGGGAAGATCGCTAAACTAACTTTGCATAGTTAGCACAGTGGCTCTGACCAGAGCTGACAGTAAGCAAAACTCGGTGTGTACCCGGCTTTAATAAAACTTCAGGTATCTATGGTGTGGTTCTCTTTGGTAATGACTTGTGGTGCCATCATATGATCAACATCCAGCCCCCGGGAATAAAGTAGTGGATGCTTATGAGTCTGCCTGCCAAGAGATTTGAAAAAAAAAAAAGATTTGAAATGAATAAGTAAGAACAATAATCTACAGGATTTTTGGAACAATATGCTGAAGACTGATTGTTCAATTACGCTTTGGCAATAAAACCTGGAAGCTGATTGGTTTCTCTGCAGAAGTGTGACTAATTTTGCAATCTATAGCTTTAGTCAATAAACCCCAATTTGTCCAAATGCCAAACTAGAAATGAGTCTTTTCAACATAATAATTATCCTAAGCACACTACAAAATCCACTAAGTAATGGCTCCAAAGAAAGAAATAGAGGGTTATAGACTACTCTAATCAAGTCCTAATTTGAATTAAAATTCATAGAGGGATTTTGAAACGGGCAGCTCATGCAAGGAAACCCACAAGCATTCTCAAAATGATGGAATTTTGAATGGAGAGAGTGGTCAGAAATGTCATAATGTCAGAGCTGGGTGGGTTGTTGTACAAAATGCCTACAAGACATCCGCTACAGGGGGCAATACCAAAATAAAATAAAGCTGCCCGCTAATCGAGATCACCTTTGTGAAGCCCACACTTCAATGAAAAATAATAATCTAAGATGGTTATCTACCAGGAAGAAACAAATTGCAATGGGTTTGTCCCATTAGATAGTTGCCATCATCAGCATTGGATAGAGGGTATTCCAAAAGGTCAGTTCAGACAACATTTTTCTAATCTAACATGATATATCAAACAGTCAGAGTTGAAACAGATTTTTGGAAAGGATTTACAAACCTGACATCATAGAAAAAGCATACACAGAGGAACTGAAAACTGGTAGAAAAAGTATTTTGATGGACAAAAACTAATAAGCTAATAAGAAGGTAGAAGAGGCCCATATGTATACTCCCCTGCTGTATAAATAAGGGAATCCTCATGGGCACCATTAGGAGGAATTAATTAAGGGCTATTCTACCCCCGAAACCTAAGATTGTGTGTAGAAGGGCTCTAACATTGAAATATATTCTTATTAAGAGCTATATTCAAGAAAAGAAACTACCCTTAAGGACTTTTCTGACAGGTGATAAGGGCTTTAGGTGATGCCAGAGGTGTTTCACCTGAAAACATTTTAAAGCTAAAAGAAGAAATGTTAATATGAGAAAACTCTTTTTGCCTTGGGATAGTACTCATGTGATTTACCTGTTGGAATGTATTTGTGGACCATAATGTTTGAGGTGGACAAAAAGAACTCTGGGTAAGAATCCCAGGCACATTAGATGTCCACGGAACCGTTAGACTGTCAGCTGAGGTCACCTGTTGCAGTGGGCTGCCCACTCCGTTTTCAGATAGACATGTTGCAACCGCCTATCAGTAAGGCAACTAAGCTTAGGGAAAGAGGCAAGGCCCCAGGTCAGAAGTGACCAAAGTTACAGTTACAGTAGGAAAGGACTGGAGATAGGAGTGCCATGTGGCTATTTGCAATGTGTTAGCAGCAGCGGGGAGATGCTTTCTTGGCACTGAATGTCAAGAAAGTGCGTTCGTGCAACACTTCAGCAGATGACTTAAGAGCTTGGTTCCCCAGTGTTAACCCCTTCTGTAGTACAAACTGGCAGAATGTGAGAGTTTTAAATGCACCCAACGATGGTGCCCAACCAAACTGGCCTACTTACAGAGTAAATCAGCAGAAAGATGGCAAACACAGAGGCAATGCCAATGGTTCTGGACCTGCAAAACACTTTGTGGTTAAGATGATACCAGAACTAGTAGCGCTTTACCAGTGCCCAAAGGTCACTTACAGGCTAGCCCTGCCACATCCAGTCCAGTAGGGTAGGCCAAGCAGATTAGCTGCAATTCTAGAGACCAGATTTAGCGGTGAAGTTGAACAGCATCTTGATCTTGCTTTTATTTAAAAGTGTACCAGATAAAAGCTTTTTTGAAAAAAAAATTATATTTAGATATGGAAATTAGTCAGTCTTAGTCATGCTAATCGAGGCATGCCTGCACTGTTAAATTTGGTTTGCATATCTAGATGTTAATGACCTCTAAAGGGTTAAACAGCTTACTATAAGTGCAGTGGATGTGTCCTGCACAGAATGTGTAGTAAATACATTTTCTACAAATGTTTTTTTTGTACATTAAAAAAAACATTCACTAAAGCCCATTGTGGTGTCTCTTTATGCATTGCCCAACAATACTAACACAGTTAATTTAAATAAAATATCAAACTAAATAAAATTGCAAATTACAAAGTGCAGATAGATTTATTATTATTTTTTTTTGTACAACGTATAAAATGTATCCCTAACATTTCTACTGAATTTATAATTTATGCAAACAGCAGTATTTTTCTGAGGTATTATTCATACAGTAAACAAAACATCTCATTAATAAATAAAAAAAAAAATCCTAAGGCAATGTTTAATTCTCTAAACAAAGTCAGCGATAAAGCTTTTTCATTTTGTTTTTAGAAATACAGGCAACAACTGTCTTGTGTTCAACATACATTTTCAAATGCTTCTTTTTATCCAGAAATACTTACAACAGATCTAGGAAAAACACTTAAGCTGAACTCCAGGAACAAAACATTTCATATACCGTAAATATATTCCTCAAAAGCCACAGAGGAGATGATGATTGCACTTTGTGTGCATGAAATACCTTTACAACCCCAGATATTGCCTTGGTCTGTATTACAGGAAGCTCCTGCACAAAGGCAGTTTCACACTGAATTACTGCACAGATCTGGAAGGAAGAAATACACAAAGCACACAAAGTTTCAAAAAAGAATACACATACCTCTTGTATTCAGAGAATATTGGCTTATCCTGGAGTTCAGCTATATGTAAAGAAGCTTGAAAAAAAAAAATACGAAAACTGAAAATGTTAAAAGAGTAAGTTGCCCATGATGGCCAAAGTCTTTGTTATGTCTGGCAAGAAAAAAATATAAAATTAGATTGGTCACCATGGGCAACAGTTTTTGTTTTAATTATTCTTGTCTAATTTTAT
Source organism: Lithobates septentrionalis (assembly GCA_037952835.1). Classification (NCBI taxonomy): domain Eukaryota; kingdom Metazoa; phylum Chordata; class Amphibia; order Anura; family Ranidae; genus Lithobates; species Lithobates septentrionalis. The sequence goes on along the minus strand of JBBDGP010001870.1, from coordinate 681,888 downwards.
TTTCTATAAATAGCCAAATTTGTCTATATTATGGCCCCCCTTTAATTTAGGAAAAGACCTACAATAACAAGGACATGACACTAACGTAAACATGTGATAGGGATTTTATTTGGAGTTTGAGCTTAATGGTCTGTTCTAAGAAATCCTTTACATAATGAAACTTAATATAAAGAAATTGATACTTTTGTGTTCTGCTCTAGATAAATGGAGACCCCCTAAAGCCCCGAATGGATTACCACAAAATTTAAATGCAGTATCCAAATTTTCCAAATAAAAAAATAGAAATGTCAGTGGCAGATAAATCTTCAAAGGGGCCAGTTTTTCTATGTGCACCTTTAGACTGACTGCTATGTAGTTATTTGTTCTATAACATCAGCTGCTAGTTGTATTATGTGCAGTTACTTTTTGGCACCAAAAGTCTGGTATATTTTTGTACCACCCACAATTCTGACTTCCTCACACTTGTCTTACACTATAGCCCCCCCCCCCCCTCCATTTAAGTTATCTCTTCTTGGTCATGTGACAAGCAGGGTCCTTCCTTTTTCCTCCAGTATTGGCAGTGGGGGTAACCCATCAGATGCTGATGAGTGATGCCAACTGCCCCCCCCCCCCCACACACACACCACCACCAGCACCACCCTGCATCCCCCTCTCAATTCCTCCTATTTCTCCTTAAAATTAACCCCATAACTCTTGTTGTATTCCTATTCCTAAACCTAATTTAACATCCTTCTAATGCTAGATTACTCCCTCTCTGAATTGTCTGTACTCTGCAACATCAGTGGTTATATGTACCCACACTGAAATATCAGCAAATAAAACTTTTGATCCAGCAGTTATTGCAGTGGGCATAATATATCTTGTTGTGGGACACAAATGACAAAAAAGGGGCCACAGGGGTTATAACCATCTGTTATTCTATCCAAACGGGAAAAAAAAAAGTTGTGTCTTTAGTTTTACTTTTAAAGAAGTTGTAAACCCCTTTCATGAAATCTGACCTAAGCTGTGGTGTTTTCTTATCTCTCTCCAAAGCCCTGAGCGCCGTGTCTTTCTGCTGCTTCATTCCTCTGTTATCAGCACGATAACTTCTGACAGGTTCTCTGACAAAGGAGATAAAAGCTGCTGGAAATTTGTGTCCGCTAGGGAACTTAGAGACAGATAAGCAGAGAGCTTGTCCATTCACACTGCAGCTCTGCAAGTTTCTTCGTTCCACTGTCTATGTGGAGTGGGGGTGTGTACCTTTCCTCCAATCAGCTCTCACACAGTATATGCCCAGACTCCTCACCCACTGATGAATAAGGAAACAAGATTTCTAACATGATGTGCACTTTCTAAAAAATTTAGAAAGCTGAAGACAGCAGATATACAAGTAAAACTTATGTTGGAGGATTTGTTTAATCTCTGTGTATCATCTGAGGCTGTTCACTTCACTGGGTATATCTGAGGGTTTACATCCACTTTAAGACAGCTTCCTAATAAAAAAAAAGAAATACCAAGAAAGTAACACTGTGTAGTAAACCACAATAAGCAGAAATTGGCTTTTAGAAGCTTAATGTAAAATCTCTAAATATGCATCTGGTTGAAATTAGTTATTGTACATTGCATTTGTTCATTAAACATACATCTAGAGAAAAAAATTGGCAAACAATGCTAATGTACTGACAGCACTTAACGTAAGCTGAATTAATGTACAGATATTTTTGAACATACATGAAAAGCAAGATATTGCAAAGTAAATCCTAGCTCACCATGCTGTGACCTGATGACCTTATTTTTTTAATACAATAGTGTGCTTACTGTACATGATATGGTATAAGATACTAGAAAACGTGCAAGTGGCAGAACAATTGTGGTCACAATGACAGACAACTCAGAAGATACAAGCTTCATAATACATATTTTACACCTACGCTACTAGAAGTGCAACATATATTCTAAACTTCATACAAGTAAAAAATGTACACATACTGTTTTGCCTGTATATGTTTGAAAATGTTGCAAGCTTATAACAGTTCTTTGTTATCTTGCTTTTGTCAATGTCCATAGAAAACTACAGAAGTCCTTTTTTAATTAAACAACATTACAAAGCTCATTTATTAATGTTTATCTTATGACCAGCAAATAGTAACTTCCTAGTTCATAAAATGTGGCAAGTCATTATTGCAAATCGTCAGTCAAGTATCTCTTTCAGTTGATAAAGTAAACTTTTTTTCCTCCAGTATCAACAACTGGTAATGTATTCTACTGGAATCAACACTACAACTCCAAATTATTAGACACAGAAAACCATTTCAGAGAGACCGGTTTCTCTCAAAGTCATAAACCTTTTCTGCAAAAATAGTTTTTTCATGGACAGTTTTTTTATATTACATATAGAAAAATAAGACAAAAGATTCCTGCATTAAATATTCTATCTCCATTTTAGGACTGTAGAAACGTGCTACTTTGATATTTATAATCTACCATAGGTCCACAGCCCATCGTATCCAAGCAGATATAATCTATTAGCGGAACAGACTTAATTCATCAAATCTGTGGCTGCTCTCTGTTTTACATCATTGCACTGTTATTAGACAAGACCATTAGAGTGCTGCTTTGTACAGTATATTGCTATGTTCTGCTGATTTATTTACATAATAGCAGGTTTTAAATCATTGCACAATGCAGATACCATTTATGAATGAGCATATTGAGTCACATCTTTTTTTTTTATTTCTGCTTTTGTAAGTGTAAAATTGTTAATAGTGTAAAATTTGAATGTTTCCAGTAGAAAAAAACAAAAATGGTAAATGTTTGGGGTTACTGTTTCCCATAGGAGTGCTGTCAAAGATTTGGTCTCTGTAGTCTGGTCAGGTTGTCTGTTTTGGACATACCCTACTCAAGATCTACCTTAATAGGTCTACAAAATCCTAAACTGATTTTACAGTCCTCTTTGATGAGGACTGGCACAGAAAGCATAGATTGCTATAGATGGTAAAATTACAATAATACATACTTGCATGCAACTATAATGATATCTTTTAGGGTCATCCTGCTCCACGACGCTCTATAGACAATGGAATCATTTACTGCATGTGCACCACCAAAATCCAACACAAGATTCACATTCACAGCAGCAGCAGAATCTACTATTCATTTTATTGAGGGATCTTCCCTTCTATCACCACCCTAACTAACCCAGTTCTTGTTTGTCAGTCCCTTGTTACTTTTTAGTACACACAGTGCTTATAATACACTTAAAACAGCATTAAACCCAAAACAAAAACTGTAATACTGCAGCTTACCAACTCTTCATTGTGGTTGCTGCAAATTTGTTTAAAGGCATTTTCCTTTTTTTTTCTCCCCTAGTGATCCAGCCGGTAATGCAATTCCTGTCTTGGGGTGTTTCCATGCCACAGTAGGGGTAACTGACACACTTTTGGACAGCAGCATTGCCAATCTGGAGACAGGCTAGTGTTCAGTTATGACAGAAAAGATCAATAGGGTCTCTTTTGTCATAAAAGTCTACCTGTTAGTGTTTGTTTTTTTTGTTTATGGTTCAATACCACTTTAGGTTGAACATGTTTTTGCCAGAACCAGACTTTTTTTTTTTTTTAGGGGATCCAGGTCATTCCGCTTGCTATCCCATCTGTCTACTAATACACAGAAGTTGTAAATGCTTTATTGCAGCTGCCTTATTATCACAGCTCTCTAGCAAGCCCTTCACAGCAGGTGTGATTGTCAAGGGCTCTGTGAATAGATCCACCATTGGAGGTCTGCACACCAGTTTTCATTCTGCCTGAATACAATTACATTACTCTTTTTTTTTTTTAACTCCATTGAGAAGAGGAGATTAAGGGGGGATATGATCAACATGTATAAATACATAAGTGAACTTGGTGGTGAGTTATTCACTTTAAGGTCATCACAGAGAATGGGGGGCACACTTTACATCTAGAGGAAAAGAGATTTAATCTCCAAATACGAAAAGGTATCTTCATAGTGAGAGCTGTGAAAATGTGTAATAGACTTCCTCAAGAGCTGGTTCTGGCCAGCTCAGTAGATTGCTTTACATAAGGCCTGGATTCTTTCCTAAATGTACATAATATAACTGTATATTAAGATTTTATAGGTAAAGTTGATCCAGGGAATATCCGATTGCCTCTCGGGGGATCAGGGACGTTTTTTTTTCCCCTTGCTGTAGCAAATTGGATCCTGCTTTGCTGGGGTTTTTTGCCTTCCTCTGGATCAACTGTGGGTATAGGATTGTGTATATGGGATTGTATGATTTTTTTGTTTTTCAACCAGACTAACTATGTAACTATTGGCTAGAATTTATTATTTTTTTATTGGCTGAGGAGCTCACAACAGAACTGTCTGATGGGATAGCAAGAGGAATAGCATAAGCCATCTTATGACTTTTGTGGACAACAGGTTTATGATAAAAAGCACACTATTCTAGATTACATAATAGAAAGCTGAAGTTTGTAATTTTTTTTCTCCTAAAAGCATAATTATTAAAACCTTTTAAAGCACAACTGCTTCAGCCAGAACTGTTGTGTTATTTTTTATCCTCTCCCTGTGCCAGTAAGAGAAGAAAAAAAGGTAGTGTTTTTCACAGGGACAGGAAGACATAGCGATGGTTAACTGACAACAATTCAAACCCTACATCATTTTACTGAACAAAACTTTTTTTGTCACCATTTAAATTGGGACTTGCACAAAAAAATAATACTTGTAAAAAGGCAGGATTTTAAGTACTTAATTAAGTACTGTTACCTGCTTGTTCGCAATGTACACTGAGCTGAGCACAATCAGCTTAATGTACAATTTTCGTCACCTAGCGAGATGAATGAACTCCTGCGAATACAAGGGTCATGTCATTCCTGTCCGGCCAATCAAAATGGCTTAAGGTCAGAACATGTCAGCAGTCGGTGAGGGAACAAAACAAAAGACCACTGATTAAAAATAAAGCTCTGACAAATGTTCTATCATTATTACCCTATCCTTTCTCTGTCCAATAAAAAAAAAAGAATTGGCTGGAACTGTATTTTAAACAATATACTGTATCTTTCATCAACAGCTGATAAATGGGATAATTGTTTTTAGAATGTGAAATCTTATAGGGCGTACACACGGTCGGACTTTGTTCGGACATTCCGACAACAAAATCCTAGGATTTTTTCCGACCGATGTTGGCTCAAACTTGTTTTGTCTACACACGGTCGCACAAAGTTGTCGGAAAATCAGATCGTTCTAAACGCGGTGACGTAAAACACGTACGTCGGGACTATAAACGGGGCAGTGGCCAATAGCTTTCATCTCTTTATTTATTCTGAGCATGCGTGGCACTTTGTCCGTCGGATTTGTGTACACACGATCGGAATTTCCGACAACGGATTTTGTTGTCGGAAAATTTTATCTCCTGCTCTCCAACTTTGTGTGTCGGAAAATCCGATGGAAAATGTCCGATGGAGCCCACACACGGTCGGAATTTCCGACAACACGCTCCGATCGGACATTTTCCATCGGAAAATCCGACCGTGTGTACGGGGCATTACTACTTTTTGCAAACAATATCTTTCAAACTGAGTTGTTTATGTCAAGCCAATTTCAGATTTCTATTGATTTAGTCATAACATAAAAAAGCAGGCTTATAGAATGAAAAAACAGTAATATACATTATCTTCCACCTACATTCAAAGCTTGTAAATAATTTTGATAAAGTCTGAGTTGCAGATCTGAAATTTTACTTCCCTTTAATCTTATGCTATGAATGTCCTCTGCTGTGAGGATCCCTTCAAAAATCCAATTTTATCTGCTCCCTATACATGCAATTGTCAGAATTGAGTCTCTTACAGCATACTGGTACTAAATCAATGAAGAGTCTGCCAAGAAAACTATATACAGTAGATCCTTTCCATAAAGCATCTTGAGTAACTTAAAGTGCATATTAGGTTCACTAATTGCTCTCCACCTACAACTAAATTTCAATTTGGATAAATATTTATTTAAAGGGGTTCTAAAGCCTTAATGTTTTTCACCCTAATGCATTCTACGCATTAAGATGAAAAACCTTCTGTGCTGCTCCCCAGACCCCCCCACCCCCTTTTTCTTACCCGAGCCTGATCCGAACCGGCGACGTGCACGAGCAGTGGCTCAAGCCACTGTCTCTCTCCTTATTGGACAGATTGATAGCAGCAGGAGTCATTGGCTCATGCTGCTGTCAATCAAATCCTGAAACACAGGAGCGGGACAGAGTCCCACTGTCTGTGTCAATGGAGCGAGCCCGCATGGGTGTTCCCAGGGAAGGCTTTCTGTGGGAGCACCCTATGAAGAGGAGGGGCCTGTAGTTCTGGGGGGGGACCCCCCAAGAGGAGGATCTGGGCTTCTTTGTGCAAAACCATTGCACGGAGCAGGTAAGTAGTAAGTATAGGCATGTTTATTATTTTTATTTAAAAAAAGGAAGGTTTACAACCACTTTAAAGCTAAATCGGGGTTCCTGCTTCCACATCTGACAATTTAAAAAAAATACTACTGAGCATTTTCAATAGCATTTAGCTAGTAATTCCCCTGTGCTCTTATTGCATTGACAATACATTTCAATCGTGACAGCTCTACAAGGCTGCCTATTGAATTGCCAAGGTGACTACATGTTGATAGATGCCACAAACATCAGTGTATAAGTAGAATAAGAAAAGCAGAAAGTGTGACAAGTAGTTTCTCTATAGCAATAGCATTGTAACAACATTTTTTAAAGAAACCATAAATATGTACAATTACAGTTCCCAGAGCTCACACAATTTCAATATTTTTCTATTTACAGTAGAAAATAGAAAAAAAACTATTCACTACTTTTCCAGCTCTTTTTATAAATATATCTACATCGTATTAGCTTAATAAAGCAACGTAAACCAATTGTGGAAATAATAGTCGTTTTCTGGCAAAATCTGCTGATCAGAATTGTGCCAAGGTCAGGGTAATGTAGCAGGTGTGCAGAGGTGGTGAGTCTCTTGTGTTGGTTTCATCATGGGTAATAGACATTCTGCGCGTCTTTCCAGCACAATGGTATCATTTAAAAGCACAGTAAATGAAAGTGCAGATGCTAACAGACTCTGTTGACTACAAAGTTTCCTCCTTGCACATCTGAAGTCAGGCATTAGTTGCACGTTCTATCAAAGTGTTGAGTTGACAGCACTGCTGCACTCATTACACAATTATAACATTCTAGATATCTACAAAGAAAAGGTTGAAGTCTGTAAAGGCCTCTGAGTTTCTTCACTGCAGCCCAAATCCTTCTGCGTTGGAAATGGCAATTGTCAGCTTCTGCTTTAATTCCTTCTTTGTTTTGTAGGGTGGTAAACACAGCTGGTTAAAGCACGTGTGTGAAACTGGCAACCTGAAAAGGACAGACACATTAAGAAGTTTATCAGCTACTTGCAAGATATAAAGTAAAATAATTTGCAGTTTATGCAGGGGAACTATTATTTTTCTGTGGAATTGGGTTCCTCTATATGTCCACATGGCTCAGTATCTATCCCTGTACCTGGTTGCTTTCCACAGTCAAACTTTTAAAAGGGTAATCCACTTTAGTTGGAAAAAAATAGCAAATAAAGAAAAAAATAATATAGCGCATATAATCGCAATACTAATCATATTGTAATTGAATGTTATTATAAATTACCTTTTTAAATCTGCAGCCACTATAATTTTCTGAGAATGCATTGCAATATGGCTACCTGGAGTTTTCTGTACACAGAATGTGTACTGACCACCCCCCAGAAACATAATTTCCTGCTTGTGTGATTGGCTCACCAATCTTCCCAGAAGTCTGCCTAAGATACATGTCAGATTTCAGGCATCCCCTGCAACAATAATATCATTTTTGGAGAGATACTTTCAAAAGGAACCCGTCTAAAGGGATGCAGGCCCAGCAGATTTCCTCATTAGTGCTCTGCAGCTGCACACCTGACAGTTATATACCCAACTACTCCCATTAGACCCACTCAGAACAGAGGCACAGAGAAACACAGAGGGATTTCTTCAGAATAACAAAAGGTAGGAATCTGCAACAAAGTTTGTTATAATCCTTGTAATGTACATAGATCACCCAGAGGGAAATGTTTTTTTCTCGACACAAGTGGAGTTACGCTCTAATGGTAGGTGAAGAAACGTTTAACTTTACGTGCCCTGGTATCAGTGTAGACATTTTCATGTTCTACCAAGAGGTGCAGCATTGAACCCTGCTTTGTCCATTTTTTTTTTAATTCTGATGAATCAAAGACCTGACCAGGATGAGCATGTGATTTGGAGAGCGAGCTACAGAAAAGGGTACACCATACAAGGGAACAACAGAGCATGGATTTGATACCATAGTCAGAGAAAAGACACACAGCAAAAGGGCCTGTGAAGGTACACAAAGAAGAGTGCGTTGAAGCTGCATAGGGAGAAGAAAGGTAAATGTGTAGTAAAGCTGTACAGGAAATAGGCCATTAGGCTACATGGGGAGCAGTCGGGGAGTGTACCTCACACAGTCAAGGTACAGGGCCTCAAATCTTACTGTCAGAAAGTAAGCAGAAAACCCAGGAGTAGCAAGCTATGGAGAAGGTTATGGAGTGATTTAACCTGAAAAACAGCAGATGGGTTGAAACTAAGGCCTGCAGAAAATCATTGTGTACTGAGAAGTAGAGCAGAGGAAATGTAATGGAACACTGTGTAAAAGAGAAAACAGCAAGGTGGTAAGGATGTAAAACGTGCAATGAAAAGCACACAAAGAGCTCCCTTGCTGCTTGAAACGATAAGGAGTTTGGAGGGGGATGTTTGTTAAGCCCCTTCTTTTTTTATGAATTCTTTATTTAAGGCTTTTCATAACAGTAACAAAAAAACAAAGCATTTCTCAGTCAGGTACAAAGCAAATATGAACTTCAGTAGGCCCTGAAGAGCATGCACACAAAACAAGTTGAAAGGAGTTACGTGCTGAAGTCATGATGCGGCTTCCATTTCTGGGAGCGGCAGTCGCCTTAGTAAGTGAATGTCCCCACATGGTAGATTTGCACTCTGCTAAACGTTGGTGTACAGATTTAATGGATGGATAGAAGCTGAATTTACGAGTAAACTACTACACTAAATACCTTTTTCTGTGGCACCCGTGTGGTGACCCGTTTCTCCTAAGCTTGATATATCGGTTGTGCCATCTGTGCAAGTGGAGGATGGATCTACAATGAGGATGGATTCCCATACTGTGATGCCGTGTCTGTGCTAAAAATGCTGTCTGCTGCCTTTCTGATGCAGCTTAATAGCTGGTAAGTGTGCAAAGGTAGTGGTTTGGAGTAACACTATTCTCAGGGCAGGGCTCATGCTATTTACAAGCAGCTCTTTTCTTTATGTGCACAGAGGCTGCTCATCTGTCGGTTAATTACCAGCCACTCATTGTTTCCACAGTGACTCACCTGGTTGCCATTATTTAGACCCTTTTGGGTATTTAAAAAGCTTTGCTCATTTCCTCCGTGCCCTTGCATGGTCTATGATCTCCAGTGTGTTCCTGTGTATGACTTGGCCTGGCTGATTTCTCTTTGATACCTGTTCCTGGTTTTGCTCCTTACTTCACTGACTTCTGGCCTCCTGACCCCAGCTTGTCTGATTACCTGCTCTGGCTTCAGTTTTTGACTACTTTCCTGAACTTTGTTATTTTTTGCTATTTTATTAAAGGCGCAATTTTAACCGCATTTTCTGTCTCCGTCTGGTTCATGGTCCCTGACAACTATACACAGATTTTTATTTACCACTAAGAAGAGTCACATGTTTGTGGGACTTTTTACACACTTCTTAAAATGTACGTTTTTCTTGGTTGTTTTTGTTATAGGTATATCGTTTACAGTTTGGTTTTTCATTATAAATGGTTATATTCATTTTTCATCACTTAGGTACTGCACTTTTGTTTTTACATCTTATTTTGGGGTTTCTATACTTACCTTACTTGCTAGCTGCCTAAATATTACACTCTGCACTTGACTGGTTTCGGAAGCTAAGCAGGGTCAGGTCTGGTCAGTACTTGAATGGTAGACCACCCCTCCTTACTTACTAACTGCATAAATATTCTCCTTTTCCCTAGTGCTGACTATATCTTTTGAATCAATGCAAATATGTCATAAATGTGCAGGATTGCCATTTTACTGCATATTTAAAATGAGAATGCAAACAAACATGTACAAACAGGGAGCATTCAACCTTTCTATGCAGCTTCCTATGGTGGCACAACAAAAAGAGGAGGAGCCCAGAGTGCCGGTGGGGGACCTGAAAAGAGAGGTTCGGGACCACTCTGTGCAACACAAATGTACAGAGCAGGTAAATATAACATGTTTATTTTAATTTAAAAAATAGTCTTTATAATCACTTTAAGGACTTGCTCGTTTAGCCTGTAAAACAAGTGTTTTATACGAGTTTAATGTGGTTGCTTCCAAAGCGTGGTGATGAAGCTAAGGACTGCATTCATCAGGTGAATTATGACGGACTGCTTGTATGTTTTTTAAGCAAATGTTTAGTGATATAGAAGAAAGGCTGGGTTTTTTTAAGGATCTGTAAGTTGGTGGACTTTTGGGTAGTGGTATGGATCTGGTCCCAAAATTGGCCTAATTGGTGCATAACCAAAAGATGTGTAGTAAGTCAACATAAACTATTAATACATAGGACAGTAGGAAGCAGAGTCCACATATCATTAAGAATGAAAAAAAAAAACCCTGAAGCTTTTAATATCTAAATGAGCAAAATACACAAGCGTATAGAAGTTATCTAAATTTTATATAATAATAAGTTCCTGCATAAATTAAGCCTTATTCCTTCAACAGCGTGCACTTTTACCAGTTAGTTGATGTTTCACTCTTTGAAATCTTGAAATTCAAGTCTGCCATCCCTCCCACTGGCACTCTGTCACTCCCTGTTGTAAAGTGAAGCAGTTTCTTTTGAAGCTCAAGAGGAAATCCCAAAACGACATCCCAAAAATGTCTGCAAGAGAACAATCCATTAGGACCATATAATTTCTATAGTTGTACTAATACATTTTTTTGTCTCTCATTGAATGGCCCAATCTAAGATAAATAAACACCAGTCTAAAAAATGTAAACCCCAAAAGTCCTCTCTTGCAGTGGAGCTGTGCTTGCACTGCAAAGGTTAACTGCTTGTTTATGTCTAGGGTTTAGTAAAAGCACTTTTAATACCTGATCCTCCACAATCCCAGCAACTGGTGTTCCCCTACCTTTAGGCAGTAGACTATCCCTCAGCACCTTCATGTCCAAATGCAGGGCTATGGTCCCTGCATCAGTTTTGATGACATCAGGTGCATTCAACTGTTGGAGTGCAGGGGAAAAGATGCTGCAGGGACTGGTGCTGCAGAACGAAGGAGCAGAGGATTAGTTAAGTAAAACTGCTTTACCCAGTCCCCCCTGCATAGAATATTTTGGACTTGTTCACACCATGTTCAGAGAGGTGTTTTTTTTTTAATTATTATTTAACGTAGGTCTCTGCAAGAACACAAAAAAACTATTATTTTCTATGTGGCCTGTTCACACCATAACACTGCTTTCATGTAAGTTTCTTTCTGCACAGAACTGTGCACCATAAATTATTTGCAAAGGCACAAAGAAAGCAATTGTTTTCTATGTGTCTGGTTCACACCAGAATGTTGATATCATGTGAGTTTTGTTTTCAGTGCAGAAAACTGCATACATGTTGCAGAATTCTGTGCAGAAAAAAATCTGCACATGATACCAGTGCTGTGGTGTGAACAGGGAACATAGAGAACAATTGTCCTTGAGTGGCCCAGTTGGAGCTCAGAGAACCTGATTGAACATCTCTGGAGAGATCTGAAAATGGCTGTGCACCGACACTCCACATTCAAGTAAGTGCGACTTGAAGCAACTTCAAGGAATGTCTGGGTAATCTTCCTGTAATGTCAGATCCAAATCACATCAATATAAATGAGGATCCAATTTGGAGGTAACTTCCATTAAAGTCTATGGGCACAAGTTGGATAGAAGTCAACTTGAAGTAGTACAGGAACCTTTTCTAAAGTTGGAGCGACTTCAGTAGTTCTAATTAAGACAGCTCACATTGACTAAAATGGGATTTCACATGTATCGCGACTTGGGGTCTCACAGGTCAGATCCCAAGTCACTGCAGTGAGAACCAAGACTAATGCACTACTTAGAGAGGGAATGATTTGGAACAAGTCAAGTGTCTGAGTAAATTGTGAAGTGAGAAAAAAATTCACAGCCCTGAAGCCTGCACCTTCAAAAACAGTTTGGTAGTGGCGGTCCCAGTCATTTTCTCACATTATTTTTTAGTTTATGTAAAAAAAAAAAAAACAAACCTGATTGTAAGATCTGTTTTCTGGTATCCATCATATTGAGTATTTTTCTGGAGTGCATGCAAATCTAGTTCAGGATTTCCACAAACAAGAATTTCCACTTCTTCTGGACGTAGTAGCTAGAGGGAAAAGTGGACCATGAAATGTCTTCCCATACAATTGATCCCAGCCTTTTAAGTTACATAAAGTTTGACAAGGAACTCTATAAATATGCAAACATGTTGCTGGGGGCAATACTTTGTTCAACTTGCAACTCCCAATGAAAGTCCCAACACTACCTGCAAAGTCAACAATCTCTAATAAAAACACACACATGCAGAAATAAATTTGAGAAAGTTAGCCAACTAAAGTGTAGAGAATTGGACTATAGAGTAGGGGAGGGGGTAGGCCCTCAAAAGGGTGTCCTTGAAAATTAACCGTTAGTACGAGAAAAGGAAACTAAACAACTGTATTGTTGGAAATGTACTAATACAGCTATAATCACCGTAGGTAATTCTTGATTGGTTGTTTAATTGCTGTAGCTCAAAGCAACCAGTTCCAGTTTACTCTCTGAACTCAGACTAGAACAAAATCTTGACTCTTTGCAATGGTTCACCTTAACTCAGAATTAAAGCTTTAGAATAAGGACTGTTTATTAAATGAGGCCATTAAAGTTTTAGAGTTAAACTCCACAAATTCAGCCATTGAATACAATGTGCTGGATTACTAGGGGTTAAGTCCAACAATGAACCTGCCAATTCATGGACTTATCTCTTTTAATGTACAATTTGTCATTGTACTGATCAATACTCTGAAACTGTGCCTTCTGTTCTCTGCTATTGCAGCTGCAGAGTTGCATGCAGCAGCTGTGCCAGCCTCTCCCCTCCTACTGCCCAATCACAGAGCGCTTTGTATTATGCGAACTAATTCACAAATACAAAAGCTCCTGTGAATGGACAGCAGCGGGGAGGGACAGGCAGAGCTGCTGCTGTATAAGAAAGCTGTCGAAGCCCTTGGAGCATAGCAATAGGAGCTCCATAAAACTGTCAGATGTAAATAGGAGATAAGTCCAGGAGCTGGCATGGACCTCATTGGATGAGTTCCTGGAGTTCAGCTTTAAGTACCAAGGCAAATTCTTGTATGACTTGGAGGAAAGGAGTTTGCAGATCTGTAGGCAACTGGTCTGAATTTAAACCCAAATAAATCACACTGTAAAAAAAAAAGAAAAGAAAAAAAAAAAAATTATATATATATATATATATATATATATATATATATATATATATATATATTAATATAACTAAAACCGTATACCTTTTGCCATGTTTTCTACTGTAAGTATTTAACTGTTAATATCAACTACTTTAACATTTCCAAACATATTGCTTATATGGTCGCTCTTACCATCAATGCATTAGAGGAACACACACTGTGGAAACCATAGTAAAAGGCAGAGAATTGCTTGTAGATGGATTTATTAAGCAGAAAGTCTACATACAGCTGGACATATTCTAGAAAGATAAAACAAAACCTAATGTAAACATTACAATTCCACTATAATAGTTTTAAGCAAAAACTAACACATTCTTAATACCTATTTGTACCTTTTCTGTTCTGATTGGTAACAGGGATTTTATCTCCACCAGGTTTCAGACTGTATGATTTAATAATTCCAAACTCTTCTTGAAAGACCTGAAAATAAATTATCTGCAAATAATTTAATGTTGTAATTCAACTAAATAATATGACGGTATCTAGATAACCATCTGAGAACAGAATTTTGAGTCGATACCCAAGGAAAGAGAAACTTTTCATTATGAATATATTTTTTTTATTTTAAGTGGTAGTAAACATTTTTCTATTTTTACCTACAGGTAAGCTTGTAACAAAAAAAAAAATCTGTTTGTAAAATGAATATCTCCTAAACATGCACCATTTAGAAAATATTCCAATGAGCAGCAGTCGGTGACCTCACCGGCACATGTGCTCTGAAGGGATGGCATACTCATGTTGTTCCTTCAGAGCTCTGTACCGCAGTCATGAGAGGCTGGGCCTACAAACCCAGAAGGAAGACCACGTGAAGATGGAAGCCCTGTCAGCGGTGACAGCGCACTGCTGGAGGGCTTTGTTTTACAGTAAGTCTCTGATAATGTGCTAGCATACTAGCACATTATGATATTACCTTGCAGGGGGATATATATATATATATATATATATATATATTATAATATATATTTATTTAGATTTATTTAATTTTTATTCAGGGAAAGTTTACTACCATTTTAACATATTCTTGTATGAAATTCCAAAACAGATATATTTAAGTTGATACAGTGCATCCGAAAAAGTATCCACGGCACGTCACTTTTTCCAACATTTTGTTATGTTACAGCCTTATTCCAAAATGGATTAAATTCCTTATTTTCCTCAAAATTCTACAAACAATACCCCATAATGACAACGTGAAATAGGTTTGTTTGAAATCTTTGCAAATTTATTAAAAATAAAAAAATCACATGTACATAAGTATTCACAGCCTTTGCAGTGACAATCAAAATTGAGCTCAGGTGCATCCTGTTTCCACTGTTCACCCTTGAGGCTGGGTTCACACTGGTCCGACAAACGCTCCGACATTGGGAGCTCATGTCGCATGACGTGTGAAATCCAACGTTTCCCTATGGGAGCCGTCCTAACTGGTCCGACACAAGTCGTTCCGACTTTAGAAATGCTCCCTGTACTACTTTGGTCCGACTTTGATCCTACTTCAGCCTATTGACTATCATTGAAGTCGGATCAAAGTGGGATCGCCGTCTCGCATGATCCGACTTCGGCACGCGACTTGTGCTCAGATGATCTTGAGGGGGAACTCCGCGCCAAATTTTAAATAAAAAACCGGCATGGGTTCCCCCCCAAGAGCATACCAGGCCCTTAGGTCTGGTATGGACCTTGAGGGGAACCCCCTACGCCGAAAAGACGGCGTGGGGGTCCCCCCCCAATCCATACCAGACCCTTATCCGAGCACGCAGCCCGGCCGGTCAGTAATGGGGGTGGGGACGAGCGAGCGCTCCCCCCTTCTCCTAAACTGTACCAGGCCGCATGCCCTCAACATGGGGGGGTTGGTGCCTTGGGGGAGGGGGCGCGCTGCGGCCCCCCCCCACCCCAAAGCACCTTGTCCCCATGTTGATGAGGACAAGGGCCTCTTCCCGACAACCCTGGCCATTGGTTGTCGGGGTCTGCGGGCGGGGGGCTTATCGGAATCCGGGAGCCCCCTTTAATAAGGGGGCCCCCAGATCCCGGCCCCCCACCCTATGTGAATGAGTATGGGGTACATTGTACCCCTACCCATTGACCTAGGGAAAAAGTGTCAATTAAAAAAAAAACACTACACAGATTTTTAAAGTAATTTATTAGACAGCTCCGGGGGTCTTCTTCCGACTTCGGGGGTCTCCCTGGTTCTTCTCCGCGCTCTCCGGGTCTTCTGCCGGGCTCCTCCGCTCTCTTCTGCTCTTTTGCTATAGCGGAGGAGCCCGGTCTGCTGCCTTCTTCTCTTCGGGGGTCTCTCCGGTTCTTCTCCACGCTCTCCGGATCTTCTGCCGGGCTCCTCCGCTCTCTTCTGCTCTTTTGCCGCTCTTTTGCTATAGCGGAGGAGCCCGGTCTTCGGTCTTCTGCCCTGTTCTCTTCTTCTGATGTTGACACAACGCTCTCCCCGGCTGGAATGCTCTCTTTGCGCTCTGCTATGGCTTATATAGGCGGTGACCCCGCCCCCTTATGCGGTCACAGTCCCTGGGCATGCTGGGACTGTGACGGCATAAGGGGGCGGGGTCACCGCCTATATAAGCCATAGCAGAGCGCACAGAGAGCATTCCAGCCGGGGAGAGCGTCGTGTCAACATCGGAAGAAGAGATGAAGAGAAGGAGCGGTGAGACAGCGACGACAAGACAGCGGCAGCAGACCGGGGCCCCCTGCTGGCAAAAGAGCTGGAAGAAGATAGCGGCGGGGCCCGGGAGAAGAGGCGAACACCGGGAGAAGTCGGAAGAAGACACCCCCCACCCGAAGTCGGAAGAAGATCCCGGAGCTGCCTAATAAATTAATCTTGAAACCTGTGTACTGTGTTTTTTTTTTATTGACACTTTTCCCTAGTGAATGGGTAGGGGTACAATGTACCCCATACTCATTCACATAGGGTGGGGGGCCGGGATCTGGGGGCCCCCTTATTAAAGGGGGCTCCCGGATTCCGATAAGCCCCCCGCCCGCAGACCCCGACAACCAACGGCCAGGGTTGTCGGGAAGAGGCCCTTGTCCTCATCAACACGGGGACAAGGTGCTTTGGGGTGGGGGGGCCGCAGCGCGCCCCCCTCCCCAAGGCACCAACCCCCCCATGTTGAGGGCATGCGACCTGGTACGGTTCAGGAGGGGGGATCGCTCGCCCGTCCCCACCCCCATTCCTGTCCGGCCGGGCTGCGTGCTCGGATAAGGGTCTGGTATGGATTGGGGGGGACCCCCACGCCGTTTTTTCGGTGTAGGGGGTTCCCCTTAAGGTCCATACCAGACCCAAGGGCCTGGTATGCTCTTGGAGGGGGAACCCATGCCGGTTTTTTATTTAAAATTTGGCGCGGAGTTCCCCCTAAAGATTCATACCAAACACAGTGCCGGGCATTGGCGGGGATCCAAGTCGGATCCCCGTTCATTGAAAGTCGGACATATGCCGGCTTCATGTCGCAGGGCAAAGTCGGATCCAAAGTAGGACGGCTGTCGTGTCGCACCAGTGTGAACCCAGCCTGAGATGTTTCTATGACTTGATTGGAGGCCACCTGTGGTAAATTCCATTGATTGGACATGATTTGGAAAGGCACACACCTGTCTATATGAGGTCCCACAGTTAACAGTGCATATTAGAGCACAAACCAAGCCATGAAGTCCAAGGAATTGTCTGTAGACCTCAGAGACAGGATTGTATCAAGGCACAGATCTGGGGAAGGATACAGAAAAATGTCTGCAGCATTGAAGGTCCCAATGAGCACAGTGGCCTCCATCATCCATAAATGGAAGAAGTTTGGAACCACCAGGACGCTTCCTACAGCGGGCTGCTTGGCTAAACTGAGCAATCAGGAGAGAAGGTCCTTAGTCAGGGAGCTGACCAAAAACCCAATGGTCACTCTGACAGAGCTCCAGCATTTCTCTGTGGAGAGAGGAGAACCTTCACACTTCACCAATTAGGCCTGTATGGTAGAGTTTCCAGACGGAAGCCACTCCTTAGTAAAAGGGAACATGACATCCTGCCTGGAGTTTGCCAAAAGGCACCTGAAGGACTCTCAGACCATGAGAAACAAAATTCTCTGGTTTGATAAACAAAGATTGAACTCTTTGGCCTGAATGGTAAGTGTCATGTCTGGAGGAAACCAGGCACCGCTCATCACCTGGCCAATACTATCCCTACAGTGAAGCATGGTGGTGGCAGCATCAGGCTGTGGGGATGTTTTTGTTTTTCAACTGCAGGAATTGGGAGACTAGTCAGAATCGAGAGAAAGATGAATGCAGCAATGTACAGAGACATCCTTGATGAAAACCTGCTCCAGGACCTCGGAATGGGGCGAAGGTTCATCTTCCAACAGGACACTAAGCATACAGCCAAGATAACAAATGAGTGGCTACGGGACAACTCTGTGAATGTCCTTGAGTGGGGTAGCCAGAGCCCAATAGGACATCTTTGGAGAGATCAGAAAATTGCTGTGCACCGACGCTCCCCATCCAGCCTGTTGGAGCTTGAGAGGTCATGCAAAGAAGAATTGGAGAAACTGCCCAAAAATAGGTGTGCCAAGCTTGTAGCATCATACTCAAACAGACTCTAGGCTGTAAAAGTATTGAGCAAAGGCTGTGAATACTTATGTACATGTGATTTTTTTTTTTAATAAATTAGCAAAGATTTCAAACAAACTTATTTCATGTTGTCATTATGGGGTAGTATTTGTAGAATTTTGAGTAAAATAATGAATTTAATCCATTTTGGAATAAGGTTGTAACATAACAAACTGTGGAAAAAGTGAAGCGCTGTGAATACATTCCGGATGCACTGTAAATCTGAGGATGCATAGCAAAACATACACTATAATACCAAAAGTATTGGGACGCCTGCCTTTACACGCACATGAACTTTAATGGCAAACCAGTCTTAGTCAGTAGGGTTCAATAAAACGCAATATTGAACTCTACAGACGAAGTCTAGGATGCCATTATAGTTCATGCGCGTGTAAAGGCAAGTGTCCCAATACTTTTGGTAATATAGTGTATATAACAACAAGTTATGAGCACAGCACATGCAAGATTTAAAAATTCAGAACTGGGTAGCCTTAGATTTTCCTCAACCTTCAAGCCCGAATACTTGACATTTGATAAAACCTGGAAATTTATTGGAGGAATCACTAAGGCATATTAGTCAGTTTATCTCAAGATGATCTAAATACAGAGATTATCCTAAAAATTGTTTAAAACAGACCTGGAATGTTGAATAGAAATCCTCTTCTACATTGCCCTCATACGTTAGAAGTTCATTCAGTCCATGAGCCAGTTCCTGAAAACAAAAGAACCTTAATCAGTACAGAAACATTTCTAACATACAGCCTGGAGCCATACTTTTTAGTGTTATGTTAACCACTTGACTACTAGTCTGTCTACACCCCTTAAATACCAGGCCATTTTTTTAGTGCTTTGACAGTTTGACTGAACCCAAATTCATTTTTTTTCTTGAGACAAATAGAGCCCTCTTTTGGTGGTATTTAATAACTACTAGTTTGTGTTTTACTTAATCGTAGAAAATAGGCCACAAATAAAACATCTTAATTTCTGTTATAAAACAGATATAGTATATAGCAAATAAAAATTGTATGAACACCCCCTCTCCAAAATGAACAAGTAGACACCCCAAGGGGATCTCATTTGTTGCCACATTTTTTTATAAATGAATAAACATGCTGGCATTGGGGAGGTTAAAGTATGGATTTTGGTAATAGTGCACTAGATACAATGCATAATTAATGTATAGGGGGAAGGAGGGAAGGAAAAGGAGGTGAAGGGTTAATGTCCAGGTCACATACAGGGGGAGGATGGGGATGAGGAGTTAATGTTCAGGATAAGGGAGGTGAAGGAGTTAATACACAGGTCACACAGAGACCACATGAAGATGGGATGTACAAAAATGGAGGGTGAAAGGGTTAAAAAAAATGTCTCACCATTCATAAATCTTACGTCCACCCCTTCCTCCATTATGACAGGAAGGGGAGGGCAAAACCCTATAGCATCTACAGTTGTTATTGCTGTGATTGGTCACCAAAGTGATCACAATTCCCTATGATTAAGCTCCAAGGCGTGGAGCGAAACACATTGGGGGCGTGGTGTGGCCTGGCGTCCGGGCTGAGGCTGCCATTCATCTCACTTCTTCATGCACATGGGTCTGCTTCATGATGTGTGGCTTAAAGATCACTAGATCACTATAGACACTCTATTTGGCTCTTTGATTGGCGCAGCATTCAAGAAAAAAAAACACAAATAGTTTCATTCAAAAAAAAGTGAAAATTTGTCATTTTATTACTATGTGTTACATGATCATTTTTAAGCCTGAATTGTTTTCAATTCGATAAAGTATGTATCGCATTGTTTGTCTTAATTGACCACATGTTTGTTTAACATGTTTGCACAATTTTTATGTAATATTCAATTCAATAAAATTGCTGCAAAGACTTTCACGCCTTAAGGATAGGTTCACCTTTGGGAACATGTTACATGTTTCACTAATTTTTAGGGTGGAAAATGTTCCCAATCCTGCAGCTGCTCACCAATAACCTCTCTCCCCGTGACAGCAGTAGGGGGGAGAAGTTCCCCTTACTAGCTGTCACTTTTTGAAAAGAGCGTGGCTGTGCGGGGCTCCGTCCACATGGCTGCATCACTCATTTACAAAGTTCTAAATTACAACATCCTTTGGGGATGTTGGCTTGTAGGTCTCAATGAACTACCAAGGCGCTGTTGAGTGCTGTGGTAGTTCATTAAGTCTTCCTGTCAGTGTAAAACTGCCTTACACTCAGTTTGCAGGAGTCTTGCATGGCACCAGTGATCTGATCATCACTGGTACAATGCTTTCCAGGCTCCTGCAAAAAAAAAAAATAATAATAATAATAAATGCAATTTTTTTTGACTTGCAAGATGAACTTATCGTTTTCATGGTGGATTGACATTGTTTGTGTTCACTGTGGCCCATCTGACAATACATTTTTTTTTATAAGAGCCCTTGCACACTGGGGCGGTTTGCAGGCGCTATTGCGCTAATAATAGCGCCTGCAAACCGCCCCGAAAGTGCCGCTGCTTTCATTCCAGTGTGAAATCCCCGAGGGCTTTCACACTGGAGCGATGCGCTGGACGGTAAAAAAAGTCCTGCCAGCAGCATCTTCGGAGCGGTGAAGGAGCGGTGTGTATACCGCTCCTTCACCGCTCCTGCCAATTGAAATCAATGGGACGGCGCGGCTATACCGCCGGCAATGCGCCTCTGCAGAGGCGCTTTGCGGTGGTATTTAACCCCTTCTCGGCCGCATACCGGCGGTAAAACGCCGCTAATAATATTGGCGTTTTACCGCTGACGCCGCCCCAGTGTGCAAGGGCTCTAACCATGAGTCTGTAAAGTTTCCTTTTCTAAATATTCCAAATTGAAGCACAGATATGTGAACCAGCACATTAGAAACAAGATTTCTACTTGAAATTATTATTTTTTTAATACAGGATTTATATAGCACCAACGGATGCATTTTAATACAGCAAAAATCGAGAGTTTTGTTGTATGAATATGAACAAGTGTGAACAAGTCCTAGAGCCCAACGCCAGACAATATTCTGAAGAGAGTGGCTTAGATTGTCTGTCAGGTTTTTACTGCTGTTTGTGTCCCTGCTGGGGAGATGATTCTAAATTTCACGTCTATTTAATAGATGTCAGACGAAAAGGAGATGGCTTACCAAAAATGACAAATAAATACTTTTTTCTAAAGAATAAGAATAAGTTTTATTAACTTTAATCATTACTACTGTGTCTGTCTTCACTAGGCAGATTTGCCCTCACTTCTGTCCAATTGATAAGTGTCTTGCAGACTAGGAAATGAGGGGAAATCTCAACATGTACACCAGACCCCATTTTAAACTGAACAGAAGTTCTAACCCTAAAACTAAAAAATTGTGGCTACAGTTAAAGTAGTATCAAGTGCTTAGCCTTTTTTAGAACAATGCATCCAGTGTGGCTCCGTAGGACCCTTTGCAAGAGAATGAAGCCACCCTAAATACGGATGTCAGGGCCAGTGCTTGGAGGTTCTTTTTGAAAGAAAACTTTACATCAAGAAGCACTATGCCTGGTAAGTGTTTTTAGCAGTATCTTAAATAGCTAAAAAAAAATAATATCCCCTTAAAAGACAAGTATGGGATGGGGAAAAAAACAGACACATACCCCAGCTGACACTATGACTATACGTGACTGCTGTTTGCTCAGTTCGCCGTATTCACTAAGCAGAGAGCAGTGACTGTCAATCACCGCTCTCTGTTCTACCCCTCCAGCACTCACTGCAGTGCAGGGCTGTAGAGGGGGCGGCTGCCTCAGGCTCTTAGACCCTTGCATTATTGTCGGGATCCCTGTAGAGCCTGGACCGTCTATGTGACGTCAGCCGACAACAGGATTTAGCCTGCTGCTGGCTGAATCTGAGTCACAGGAGTGCAAAACTAAGTGCACTAATAGCTACAGCGCGGTCATCCAGTTCTGGGAGGGCATCCATGGATGTCCTAGCAGAACCACACCCCCCGAGCTCCCGCTATGGTGTGCATCCGGCACGCTCTGTGATCACATAGCTAAACACAATGTACACACACTTGTTATCGGCATTCCTTTGCTCACGCGCTGTCACAGCGTAAGGAGAGGAGAGCCGGTAACTGGCAAGTGTGACAGCGGACGTCTACAATGATAATCAGTGTCCTGATCATCAGTGCAGTCTCAACAGTGCGAATAAGTGCTGCCTATCAGTGCCTCCTCATTAGTGCTACCTCGTCAGTGCTGCCTATTAGTGTCCATCAGTGCTGCCTATTAGTGCCTCCTCATTGGTGCTACCTCGTCAGTGCTGCCTATCAGTGCGCACATCTGTGAAGGAGAAAAATTACTTATTTGCAAAATTTTTTTAACAAAATAAGAAAAGCGTTTTATTTTTTTTTTTTGCTCAATTTTTTCGGGTTTTTTTTGTTTGTTTAGCAAAAAATAAAGAACCCAGGGGTGATTAAATACCTCCAAAGGAAAGCTTTATCTGTCTCAAAAAAATTATAAAAATTTAGTTTGGTTACAGTGTTGCATGACCGCGCAACTGTCATTCAAAGTGTGACAGTGCTGAAAGCTGAAAATTGGCCTGGGTGAAAGGTGGTGAAAGTGCCCAGTAGGTAAGTGGTTAACTTTAAAATACTTCCAGCCTCTGGCCTGCTCAAATGTGAAGTTCAAAGAGGTGAAAATTGAGGAAAAATTTGTGACTTTGGGTAGAAATAAATGATTGAATGGAAATATATGTTTTCAGTAGTTATTCCACAACCATGTGATATTTATGTTCATGAACTCCATTTTATGAGAAAACTCTCATGATAAATCAACAAACAGCTAAAATTTGCCCTGTGGCTTAGTGAATTGACCCAACATGGCCTGGATCTAGACTTTCCTATATAAGCATCCGAACACAGATCAACATAGACTGCTCTGTGGTTATATCTTATATTCGATCCAACATCAAA
Source organism: Lithobates septentrionalis (assembly GCA_037952835.1). NCBI lineage: Eukaryota > Metazoa > Chordata > Amphibia > Anura > Ranidae > Lithobates > Lithobates septentrionalis. The sequence continues at coordinate 658,782 of JBBDGP010001870.1, read as the reverse complement.
CCTAATTAATTGAAACAGTATTCATTTTTCTAAGAATACAAACCCAGTAATAAACTTACCGGCATAATTTGATAGAGGTCATCCAGAGTGACAGTTGCAATGCCTACAGGTATGTTCTGATCGCAGGGTACTACAGGAGGACTTAGCAGCTTCTTGTAACAGCAGGGTGGAAAGCGAATATCTAGGGTTATGCTGTTATAAACAGCCAGTCCCATCAACTTGCAAGGTTAAGTAAATTTCAATAATTGATTGAAAGCTGTTTTGTGCCTATTTTAACATTAAACCTAAATATATAAACGTTGGTGTTACTAGAAAGAAAGAAGACATGCACAAGCTGGTGAAATTATAAGCTAAAATAACTGTGATTTGCTGGAGGGGAAACAATACTTGACATCTTGAAGCTCAACTGAGGAGTTTGTAACAGGGCAGAAAAGTTTGGATGAAGGTGCCCACACACCAGCCAATTATGGCCAAGCAAGCCCTTATATGAGTCATCCAAGCCCTATATGGCTTAAAGATGGCCAGTCAGGTACCTACAGGAACTTCACCCTTATCATAAAAAATCGAAACAAAGGCACCTTTAGAGATGTTTAGAAATGGCAATCTACAGTACAAACAAATGCTTAAAGATTGCAGGCTTTTTTTTTTCTTTGCACGCCTTACTTTTATCTTCTTCCCCATTTTCATGGACCGTTTTTGGTAGGTCCTGACCACTATAGACTTGGAACATCCCAAAAGAGCTGCAGTTTTGGAGTTGCTCTGACCCAATGGTCTAGCCATTATAACTTGTTTCTTGTCAAAGTCACTCAAAATCCTTACGCATGCCCATTTTTTTCAACACATCAACTTCAGGGACAACATGTTCACTTACTGCCCAATATATCCCACCCACTTTCAGATGTCGTTGTTACAAGATAATCACTGTGGTTCAGTTTATTTGTCATAATGTTATGGCTGACTGGTGTATTAAAGAAATGCACCAAGAACTTTGAAACACTGTGCACTGTGCGGCAGCATAATACAATTGTTATGTATATAAGATAAGAGAAAAAGGGTATTAAAAAAGATAAGATGCTTATAACAGCAATGTGAATTTATCACCTTTGCACAGTATAGCAGCATGGAACAGGAGAAAATATACATGAAACTTGACCCGCCCCCCAACCACCACCACCACCTGTGCTAATCAATAGTAGCCCTGTGTCAATACAAAATATCATGCCCCTGCCCCTGAGTTGTATATAAAGGGAAAAGCTGCCACAAATCCATGGACAAATAAGATACACTAGACACAGTAGACATCCAATTATGTCTGTGCTGCTTGATAAATTCCCATGGGTGCATCATGTATATTTTTTTGAAACATAAAGGATACAGTTCCAACCAGACGAAACTCTGAATAGTTATCACACTTAAAGCTGCTAAACCAATGAAAGTTTGAGTCTTTGTGAAAGGTAAACATACCTGAAAATAAAATTGCATGCATTATTTATTTTGCAAAAGATTTACACTGTGATAAATCATCTGAAAGCTGTTCAATAAATAATTTTGAGTCACCAGGCTTGTCTACGTCATCCAGCTATTATGTGAAGCCTTGCCTCTACTTCTCAATGGTTCATTCAGGTTCCATTAGAGACTGCAGCAGGAAGAGTGAGTCTTCATGTATGTGTGTGTTAACTTTTGTGTTGGGGGTATTGGACACATCATCAGTAGGGAGATCTCATAGGATAACGCGATTTATTATCACAATTTTAAGGCTAAATTCACCTTCAATTTTTTTTTTTTTAGGGAAAAATTGACATTTACTATTGTTTTTTTTTTTCATAGTCTGTAAAGCATTGTACCCGCAATCAGTGGATTGCAGGTGCAATGCCAGGCTCCTGCAGACTCTTACTCCAGCTTCCTGTCTGTGCTGAGGTACAGGCTTTCAATTAGAGAGCTGGAAGAAGTGTTAATGAACTACAAGTGCGAAGACTATTGCAGCTGTATCCCATGGAGAACTACAAGTCTGTCTGTTGCGGTGGTAGACAGGACTTGTATTTTATTAATTTACAGTGAATGAAACTCTGTGCTCTACCTGCACAGCTGTGTCATTTCAAAATGAACCCCGATTTCAATAATGAACCCCCATTCGCTGTCAAGTGAGGGGGGTTGGTTAGCAATGTTACATGTGGCCTTGCAGAACTAGTGTCATCAGTTCAAATTCCAACCATGACACTATCTGCATGGAGTTTGGCTGTTTTCTGGGTACTCTGGTTTCCTCCCACATTCCAAAGACATTGGCCCCTGTTTATATTGCCCCAGTATGCATGTGAGTTAGGGACCTTAGATTGTAGTCTCCTTGAGGGCAGGGACAATAAATGTAAAGCTCTGTGTAAATTGTCAGGGCTAAACAAATACCTGAAGTAAATAATGATCTCTGACTGGACAAGGTGGAGATTTTGACATCACCGCCCCACCCCTCGATCTTATCCAATCATAGAACACCTTGCATTCATTGAGAAAATGCAAAGTATTCTGTGAATGGCACCTGTGCCAAGTGAGTGAACTCCCCTCTCCCCATATTCGCTATGCAGCTGCTTGGCATGGGACCTGGAATATGTGGCCATCCCAGCTTCAAGAGATCAGCCACGTTTGGCACATAATAATTACAATGGCCCAAACTGAGCCAATATTAGCCTTACCGAGGAATAATATGCCCTAAAGCCTGCAGTTGACGATACAAAGTGTTAGATTGAATTATAGTGTTTTTTGACCATCCTATTCAGTTAAATGGCTACATCAACTCAGTTTTTTTCTACTGGGATGACTCTGGTGGTGGTAGACTTTATTGCCTGAAGTAAAGCCTCGTACACACGATCGGATTGTTGGCCAACAAAACCGCAGCCCAAACTTGTCTTGCATACAAACAGCAAGGAATTGTCAGCCAACAAATACAAACGTAGTGACGTACTACATTGTTTTTCAGCTCTTTAGCGCCACCCTTTGGGCTCCTTCTGCTAATTTCGTGTTAGTAGAAGTTTGGTGAGTGTTGATTCGCGATTTTCATTTGACACTTTTCAGTTCGCACTTTTCATTTTGCGCTTTTGATTTAGTTTCTGAATGAGCGTTAGTCAACCAGGCATGTTGTGGAATCGGAAGAGATAACGTATTATTTATTATTGGCCTCGGAGTTATTGCTTTGACATTATTTTTTTGGTTGAATGATTTGATTTGGTATATTTTCTATATTTTTGGATGCATAGAATGCACTTTTTGGTTAAGTTCTACTGGCAGATAGCATGTCTAATTGTATTTGTTTTCTTTTTTTAATGCACAATAAAAAAAAAATGTGTAGAATAATACTTAGCTATGTGTTTTACTTCAAATGACAGTTTGGGAGTAGGCAGTTACATTTAAAAAAATACAATGTAAAATTGACAAGGGACACCAACATAGTTGTATGTTTGATCTTAAAAACTACAGGATAATGGTGTTGTGGTAACTTGCCCAGATGAAAAAAAACATAATAATATTATTCTTGATATCACTAGAAAAAAAAGCCTTTGAAAATTTGTTTGCAATAACTCCATCAGTATCACCAAAGCAGCTTCATTATTATCCCATTAACCTCCCTGGCGGTATGATTATTTCGGATTTTAGGTGCTGAAAGCGGTACAATTATTTTGCATGGAAATTTGGCGTTTTATATTGTAGGCCTGTAATTCTTAGCAATAACACACTTAAATCTGTCCAAACAAGAGTCTAGTAGATATCCCGGGTATGATGAAGTTTGAAACACAAAAACATAAATTATAATATAATAAATAAATATAAATAATTAAAAAAAAAAATAATATAATAATAATAATAAAATAAATTTCCCAACGATTCACTATCGCTCAATTCTGCGAGTGTTGTAATTTACTATCGCTGTTTTCTAGCTGGTCTAAAGCCACTTTTGACGTAAAGGGACACTTTTTGGTTGCTATGGACAATCTCCAGTTTCCAGGCAGAAAGAACAGTATATATCATATAAAACTGCATGCAGGGCATGGGCCAAAGCACTGGGGACAAAAGGGATGTGAAAGGATTTCATACAGTACTGTAATCTGTAAGATTACAGTACTGTATGTGTTATGGTTTGTAAATTTTTTTGAATTTGCTGCCAGGCTCTGCCCCCATGCGTCGCGACGCTCGCAGGGAACGGAGTCTGGCACAGAGAGGCTTTGGAGGAGACAGAGCCCGCAGACAAAGCGGGGGACATCGCAGGATCCTGGGGACAAGGTAAGTAACGCCGCGCCAGGATCCTGCAATGTAATCCCGAGTGTGGCTCGGGGTTACCGCTAATGGGACTGAAATTTAACCCCGAGCCACACTCGGGAATACCGTCAGGGAGGCTACAGAAGAAGAGAATGTGCGCTGCATTTGGAGATTTCATAATTTGCCACGTCACGAATGTTAATTCTCATTTACGAGCGCTACTTTACAAGACCGACCGCTTCTGGCTCGCCCTTGCTTCCGAGCATGCGTGTTTGTACTTTGGACTTTTGTCTGACGGACCTGTGTACACACGCTTTGAAAATCCGACAACAGACATTTGTCCGTGGAAAATTTTAAAACCTGCGATCTTATGCCACGTACACACGAGCGGACTTTACGGCAGACTTTGCTCGGCAGACTTTGACAGATTTTACGACGGACTTTCTGAATGAACGGACTTGCCTACACACAATCCAACAAAGTCCGTCGAATTTGTACGTGATGACGTACGACCGGACTAAAACAAGGAAGTTCATAGCCAGTAGCCAATAGCTGCCCTAGCGTGGCTTTTGTCCGTCGAACTAGCATACAGACGAGCTGACATTCCGACCAGACTCGATTTCGACGGATTGATTTAAAACATGTTTCAAATTTAAGTCCGTCCAACTTTTGAGAAAACAAAGTCCGCTGGAGCCCACACACATCGAATTGTCCGACGAAATCCCGTCCGCCGGGCAAAGTCTGCCGTAAAGTCCACTCGTATGTACGCGGCATAACATTTGTCCATGGAAAATCCAATAACAATTGTCCGGTCGGATTTTCTGCTAACAGCCTGACATCAAACATTTCCCATCGGAAAATCCGAACGTGTGTACAAGTCTTTAGAATCACTGATTGAAGTTTGATGGTTAGCATTTCCAATTCTATGGATTTTCCCCTGGGTGCATTGAAGTAACTACTGTAGTTTAAAGGAGTGATTTGCACTTTGCTTGAAATCATTAATTTTATTGCACAGGTACTTATTACATTTTGCATATATTTATATTTTGATATTATTTTTTATATTTTTTGGCACACAAATCACTTCAGCCTTCTTTGTCTAGCCATTGAAATATAATGCCGCGTACACACGGTCGGACTTTTCACCTGCAAAAGTCCGACGGACGCCGCCGGACCAAGTCCGGCGGAAAATCCGACCGTGTGTGGTCTCCATCGGACTTCCGACGGACCGTTTCGGGCGGAAATCCGACGTACTTTAGATTTGAAGCCTGCTTCAAATCTTTACGTCGTACCTCCGCCGGACTCAGTTCCTGACGGAAAGCCCGTTCGTCTGTATGCTGGTCCGAAGGACCAGATACGACGGAGGAGCAGGTTACTGCATCTCGCGCTCGCTGCAATAGGAAAAACAAATTTTCCCATTGCGGCGAGCGCGGGGGGCATCCCAGGCCCTTAGGTCTGGTATGGAACTTTAAGGAGAACCCCCCTACGCCGAAAAACCGGCGTGGGGGTCCCCCCAAAATCCATACCAGACCCCGATCCGAGCATGCAGCCCGGCCGGTCAGGAAAGGGGGTGGGGACGAGCGAGCGCCCCCCCCCCCTCCTGAACCGTACCAGGCCGCATGCCCTCAACATGGGGGGGTGCTTTGGGGGAGGGGGCGCCTTACGGTGCCCCCCCACCACAAAGCACCTTGTCCCCATGTTGATGAGGACAAGGGCCTCTTCCCGACAACCCTGGCCGTTGGTTGTCGGGGTCTGCGGGCGGGGGGCTTATCGGAATCCGGGAGCCCCCTATAATAAGAGGGCCCCCAGATCCCGGCCCCCCCACCCTATGTGAATGAATATGGGGTACATGGTACCCCTACCCATTCCCCTAGGTAAAAAGTGTTAATAATAAAACACAACACAGGTTTTTAAAATAATTTATTAAACTGCTCCGGGGGGGGGGGGTCTTCTTCCGTCTTCGGGGGTCCCTCCGCTTCATCTTCTCCCGGCGTCCGGTTGGTTCTTCTCCGCTCTCTTCACCCAGTGTTCCAGTTCTTCGGCCGGCTCCTCTGCTGTGTTCAGGTAGCTCTCTTGCCAGCAGAGGTCCGGACTTCTGAGCTGCTGGGCTTCTTGTCTTCTCTTCTCTTCTCTTCCCCCAGATGTTGACACGACGCTCTCTCCGGCTGGACTGGTCTCCGAGGGCTGCGTTGTGACTTATATAGGCGGAGACCCCGCCCCCTTTTGATGTCACAGTCCCTGGGCATGCTGGGACTGTGACGTTTTAGGGGGCGTGGTCGACCACGCCCCCTAAAACGTCACAGTCCCAGCATGCCCAGGGCCTGTGACATCATATGGGGGCGGGGTCTCCGCCTATATAAGTCACAACGCAGCCCTCAGAGACCAGTCCAGCCGGAGAGAGCGTCGTGTCAACATCTGGGGGAAGAGAAGAGAAGAGAAGACAAGAAGCCCAGCAGCTCAGAAGTCCGGACCTCTGCTGGCAAGAGAGCTACCTGAACACAGCAGAGGAGCCGGCCGAAGAACTGGAACACCGGGAGAAGAGAGCGGAGAAGAACCAACCGGACCCCGGGAGAAGATGAAGCGGAGGGACCCCCGAAGACGGAAGAAGACCCCCCCGGAGCAGTTTAATAAATTATTTTAAAAACCTGTGTTGTGTTTTATTATTAACACTTTTTACCTAGGTGAATGGGTAGGGGTACCATGTACCCCATATTCATTCACATAGGGTGGGGGGGCCGGGATCTGGGGGCCCTCTTATTATAGGGGGCTCCCGGATTCCGATAAGCCCCCCGCCCGCAGACCCCGACAACCAACGGCCAGGGTTGTCGGGAAGAGGCCCTTGTCCTCATCAACATGGGGACAAGGTGCTTTGTGGTGGGGGGGCACCGTAAGGCGCCCCCTCCCCCAAAGCACCCCCCCATGTTGAGGGCATGCGGCCTGGTACGGTTCAGGAGGGGGGGGGGCGCTCGCTCGTCCCCACCCCCTTTCCTGACCGGCCGGGCTGCGTGCTCGGATCGGGGTCTGGTATGGATTTTGGGGGGGACCCCCACGCCGGTTTTTCGGCGTAGGGGGTTCCCCTTAAAGTTCCATACCAGACTTAAGGGCCTGCGACGGGGCTCGCAAAGTTTCAATCTCGCCAAAAAAAGCGGCGAGATTGAATTCCTTTTCTAGTCCCGTCGTACCCGAGTCACGTTCAAAATGAACGGACTTGTCCGTGTGTGGGAAAGTCCGTTCATTCTGAAAGTCCGTCGGGAAGACCGGATTCCGGAAAGTCCGGCCGTGTGTAGGCAAGTCCGGCCGTTCAGAAAGTCCGGCGGTAGTCCGCCGGAAGTCTGGCGGCAAGTACGTCGGACCTAGCTTTCTAGAAAGTCCGACCGTGTGTACGCGGCATTAGGGATTTGCCCCTGTTAGGACACTAAAAAGTAGTCCTGGACTTACCATAGTCAGGATGGAAAATTTGTCTGATTAGCAGGAGAAACCACTCCTTAGTCAGGCCACCCATGTCAAGACCAGCTTCCCCAACAAAAGTAACCTTCAGCTTTTTCTTCAGGTCTGCCCGTTTTCTTGTGAGCTGGAAAAACAAGGTAGTGTTACCCCTAAACAGATTATATCAAAGTTATTTTTTATCAGTTTACAGAAAATATGGGCTTAGTAAAACATATGAATATATACATATAACAAAACTAGAAACTGCAATTATACACCAAAATCTCTTATACCTTTGTGTTAATTGAAAAAGCTGCTGCATTGTACCACATGCTCACATAGTACAGAGGGCTTTCAATGGTTAAAACAGGGGTTCAGGAGGCAACATATAGCTTGTGAGCCAACTGCCCACCCCAAATCACTTTTCAGGGGCAGTAAACTCTACTCTGTGTTTAAACAAAGCCTAACAGAAGAGATCTAACCAGGGTTTTTTTCCAGCTGGTTGAGACATTTTAAAGTGGTTCTAAAGGCAAAAGGTTTTTTTTTTTATCTTAATGCATTCTATGCATTAAGATAAAAAACCTTCTGGGTGTAGCAGCCCTCCACAGCCCCCCTAACACTTACCTCAGCCCCAATCTCATCCAGTGATGTTGCATGAGAGCCTCAGCTGTGCGGGACTCTCCAAGACAGCAGCGGGCGCCACTGGCTCCTGCTGCTGTTAACAAAATCAGCGAGCCAATGAGAAGATAGAGGAGCGTGGCCAAGCAATGTCTCCGTGTTTGAATGTATACACAGAGCAGCGGATCGGCTCAGGTGCCTCCATAGCAAGCTGCTTGCTCTGGGGGCACTTGGCAGGAGGGAGAAGCCAGGAGCTCCGCCGAGGGACTAGAGAAGAGGGGGATGCAAGCTGCTCTGTGCAAAACCACTGCACAACGCAGGCAAGTATGACATGTTTGTTATTTTTAAACAAAAAAAAAAGACTTTAATATCACGTTAAGGAAATATACATTTATGAATGTGGGATCACAAGCATTTTTGAGGACAATTAAAGGGAAGAAAAGCCAAAAATTTAAAAATCCTGTTCACTTTATGGACTTTTTTTCATTTACTTACTTACTTTAGTTTTGCATGGTTTCACATGGTTTTAATTAGAATTGTTTTATTATAGTATAGACTTTTCATTGCAGCACTGCAGTTTCCAACGTTGCTATACTGTATATATATATATATATATATATATATATATATATATATAGAGCACCGATTCATTGTAGCAGCTTATTTAGAATTAGGTTTAGGTATATATAGGTAAGTGACACCGAAGCATACTGTAAGTTGTTTATTATTTGCACATGATTATGGAAGTTATTAGATAAAGCGGGAATGTTTAACTTTTTCAACAAAGCAAAAAGCAATGTTGAAAGTGTAGTAAGCCATGCCGACCAATCAGAAGTAACTGTTGCGACCTGACAGCATTCATTGGATTGGCAAATCAATAACTTTAAATTTTAAGGCCTAACACATATTGAACTCTGTTCTGACATAATGTTAAAGTGGTATTAAACCCACAACCAAAAATGTAATATATTGCAGCTTACCAATCATCAGATGTGGTGGCTGCATTTGTTTTCTGTTTTAGGCTTTTTTTCCCATTTCTCTTCACTTGGTGATCTGGCCAGTAACACACCTCATGTATTAGAGCGCCCCCACTCTGGATGAAGGAGCACAGTGAAACCTTTGGACAGAAGCACTGACAGTCTGAGGAGAGGGGGAGTGTTAAGTTGGCTACACATTATACAAGGTTTTTGTTCAATTTCCTTTAGACTTATCTTTAATTATGTAGTGCAAGGGCCTGCCTGATTGCATACAATCTGAAAGTGTTTAGGTTGACCTCTTATTATATGGTTTTGGTAAATCTAATGGAAAATTGTACAAGAAGATTGTATAATGTGTTGCCAGCTTTAGATGTAGTAACAGATTTACAGTAAATACACTAATAAATTGAAGCCAGACTTCAGCTAATACTTTTTCGGCAGTTACAGCAACACTTTTTTTTTTCTTTTTCTTTTGGGATATAGGTTTACATAAATAGAAGCTGGTAATTTAAAGCGCCCCTGTCAGTGCTATATGATCTGCCACATCCCTGTAACTACAAGAGAGCTTTTCTTTTGAAAATCATCAGACTTACTGGCTAGATCACCAGCTGAAAATAGAAGAAAGTCTAAAAAAGGAATAATACGGCCATCAAATCTAACAATTGGTAAGCTGCAATGTAATAAATGTTTTCTTTTGGGTTTACTACTGCTTTAAATGGTTATTGCAGTATCTTGTTCATACAAATAATAATAATTCAAAAAGTCACACAGTAGTTGGGCACACAATGCTTTTTTGGCTTAGTTTGTGAACAATGGTGTTAAAATCTGAGCTCCTATAACTTGTCATTTTATCTAACCAAGGATAGTGTTATTCAAAAATAATACCTCGTCAAGCGAATCACTGACCAACTGTAGCCGTCTCACTTTAATATTAAGAAACAACATATTCATATCTGGCTTTTGCCGCCTAGCTACTTTATCCACAAGGCTTTGCTGCAGAAATAAAAGACAAGTTAAGAAATAATTAGATTTTTATTTCCAGAAATCTACTATACCCAATTTTATCTTTGGTTGGAGGCCCTGCCACCAACCTAATAAACAACTGCAGGTAACTGCACAAATATCAAGTATTTTCAATGAATACATTCAGTGTTTTTCCTTGATAGAAATATTTTTTTAATCACTTGCAATGTGCCTTTTAACTTAATAGAAAATTTGACTACTCCAGAAAGAGTCAATTCCCTAGCACAGCTCCTTCCCTCCTTCACATTATATCCCAATCCTCTTCTGGAAGTTTCTATTTGCTCTCTGTGTGGTACCGTTCGCGTCACCTATATACTGTTATGAAGCTGCTGGGGGAGAGGCTAAAGCCCCATACACACGATAGGACTTTGTACAAACTTTCCCTTGGATTTTTGTACAAAGGGCGTTGCCCAAAAGTTTGTCTTGCATACAGACGACAGGACTTTTCCAGCCAACTTTCACCATATCACGTGGTTTTTCAGCTCTTTAACACCACCCTTTGGTCAACTTGTGTAGTGTTGTCTGATATTGTGTCAATCTCGCCACTTTTTTTTTGGCGAGATTGACACCTTGCGAGCCGGGTTGACACTGGTGCGGGGATCCGACTTGGATCCCCGCCAATGCCAGGCACTTTGTTTGGTATGAATCTTGAGGGGGAACTCCACGCCAAATTTTAAATAAAAAACCGGCATGGGTTCCCCCCCAGGGGCATACCAGGCCCTTAGGTCTGGTATGGATATTAAGAGGAAACCCCTACGCCGAAAAAACGGCGTTGGGGTCCCCCCACAATCCATACCAAACCCTTATCCGAGCACGCAGCCTGGCCGGTCAGGAAAGGGGGTGGGGACGAACGAGCGCCCCCCCCCCCTCCTGAGCCGTACCAGGCCGCATGCCCTCAACATGGGGGGTGGGTGCTTTGGGGGCGCCCTGCGGCATGCTGGGACTGTGAGGTCATAAGGGGGTGTGGTCATATGATGACATGACCACGCCCCCTTATGACCTCACAGTCCCAGCATGCCCCGGGACTGTGATGTTATAGGGGGGCGGGGTCACCGCCTATATAAGTCCGTTGCGGAGCGCACAGAGAGCATTCTGGCTGGAGAGAGCGTCGTGTCAACATCTCTGGAAGAGAAGAGGGAAGAAGACGATCCAGAGGTCCGGACCACCGCTGGCAAAAGAGCGCCAGAAGATAGCGGTGGAGCCGGCAGAAGATGCGGACACCGGGAGAAGACGCCGGAGAGACCCCCGAAGCCGGAAGAAGACCCCCGAAGTCGGAAGAAGACCCCGGAGCTGCCTAATAAATTACTTTAAAAATCTGTGTACTGTGTTTTATTGACACTTTTTTCCCCAGGTGAATGGGTAGGGGTACGATGTACCCCATACTCATTCACATAGGGTGGGGGGCCGAGATTTGGGGGCCCCCTTATTAAAGGGGGCTCCCGGATTCCGATAAGCCCCCCGCCCGCAGACCCCGACAACCAACGGCCAGGGTTGTCGGGAAGAGGCCCTTGTCCTCATCAACATGGGGACAAGGTGCTTTGGGGTGGGGGGCCCGCAGGGCGCCCCCTCCCCCAAAGCACCCACCCCCCATGTTGAGGGCATGCGGCCTGGTATGGCTCAGGGGGGGGGGGGGCGCTCGCTCGTCCCCACTCCCTTTCCTGACCGGCCAGGCTGCGTGCTCGGATAAGGGTCTGGTATGGATTTGGGGGGGACCCCCACGCCGTTTTTTCGGCGTAGGGGTTCCCCTTAAAATCCATACCAGACCGAAGGGCTTGGTATTCCCCAGAGGGGAATTCCCTCTCGCCCTAGCCGCAGTAGGAAAATGTGTTTTTCCTATTGCAGCCAGCGCGAGATGTACAGTACCCTGCCGCCGAGATTGCGCTGGAAACATTCTCGCGGCTGCGTACTGTAGTTTGTACAAAAGTCCGATGGCTTTGTGTACACACGATCGGACTTTGCTCCATCAGACTTTTGTTGCCGGAAAGTATGTCCGTCCGCACAGCCAACAAAAGTCCGATGGAAACTGAAAAAGTTTGTCCGATGGAGCGTACACACGGTCGGATGTTGCTCCAAAACAGCTCATTTGCATGTTTGTTGTCAAAAAGTCCGATCGTGTGTACGGCCCTTAAGATGTATCATTTCATGCTGAGGCATATCTTAATCTTATGGGAAGGTTTTTGTTAAAATGGGCCCTTTAAATAATGAGTGAACAGTGCCTTGCAAAAGTATTCACCCCACTTGGCATTTTTCGTGTTTTGTTGCCTCACAACCTGGAATTAACATGGATTGTTTGAGGATTTGCATCATTTAAGTTATAGAACATGCCCACAACTTTGAAGATGTTTTTTTTTTTTTTTTTTTTTTTTTTTTATTGTGAAGCGAACAACAAATAGGACAAAATAACAGAAAAAGTCAATGTACATAACTATTCACCCCCCTAAAGTCAATACTTTGTAGAGCCACCTTTTGCGGCTATCACAGCTCCAAGTCGCTTTGGATAAGTCTCTATGAGCTTGCCACATCTTACCACTGGGATTTTTGCCCATTCCTCCTTTCAAAACTGCTCCAGCTCCTTCAATTTGGAAGGTTTGAGCTTGTGAACAGCAATCTTTAAGTTTGACCACAGATTTTCTATTGGATTGAGGTCTGGGCTTTGACTAGACCATTCCAACACATTTACATGTTTCCCCTTAAACCACTCAAGTGTTGCTTTAGCAGTGTGCTTGGGGTCATTGTCCTGTTGGAAGGTGAACCTCCATCCTAGCCTCAAATCACACACAGAGTGGTACAGGTTTTGCTCAAGAATATCCCAGTATTTAGAACCATCCACCTCTCCCTCAACTCTGCCCAGTTTCCCAGTCCAGACTGCTGAAAAACATCCCCACAGCATGATGCTGCTACCACCATGTTTCACTGTGGGATGGTGTTCTTTGGGTGACGTGATATGTTGGGTTTGCACCAGACATAGAGTTTTCTTTGATGTCTAAAAAGTTCAATTTTAGTCTCATCAGACCAGAGCACCTTCCTCCATACATTTTGAGGTCTCCCACAAGCCTTTTCGCAAACTCAAAACGTGCCATTTTGTTTTTTGCTGAAAGTAATGGCTTTCTTCTGGCCACTCTGCCAAAAAGCCCAACTCTATGGAGCGTACAGCTTATTGTTGTCCTATGTACAGATACTCCAGTCTCTGCTGCGGAACTCTGCAGCTCCTCCAGGGTTACCTTAGGTCTCTGTGCTGCCTCTCTGATTAATACCCTCCTTGCCCGGTCCATGAGTTTTGGTGTGTGGACGTCTCTTGGCAGGTTTGCTGTTGTGCCATGTTCTTTCCATTCGGTTATGATAGATTTGATGGTGCTCCTAGAGATCATCAAAGATTTGGATATTTTTTTTTATAACCTAACCCTGACTTGTACTTCTCAACAACATTGTCCCTTACTTGTTTGGAGAGTTCCTTGGTCTTCATGGCAGTGTTTGGTTAGTGGTGCCTCTTGTTTAGGTGTTGCAGCCTCTGGGGCCTTTCAAAAATGTGTGTATATGTTATGATGATGTGACATTTAGATTGCACACAGGTGGACATCATTTTACTAATTATGTGACTTTTGAAGGTTATTGGTTACACCCAAGCTTTTTATGGGCTTCATAACAAAGGGGGTGAATACATACACACATGCCAATTATCAGTTTTTTATATCTGAAAAATAGTTTTATGTATATATTTTTCTAAATTTACTTCACCAACTTAGACTATTGTGTTCTGATTCATCAAATATAATTCAGATTAAAAAAAACATTGAACTAAAGGCTGTAATGTAACAAAATAGGTAAAAAGCCAAGGGTGTGAATACTTTTGCAAGGCACTGTATCTGGTTGCTACACGTTACAGCACTTTGCTTTTTTCATTGTGCCCTTAATTGGGGGGGGTAAAATTCTCATTTAAATCAATTGGTTTATAATGGGGATCACAAATAACATTGAATATGTTTAAAATTTAGCACATTTGTTAACAGGTTTTCTAAAAACCTATTTTTAAAAAACAAAACAAAGCTAATTTCTTTCCGCAGCGGACTGTCTGTCAGTTGTTTTGTGATGAGCAATTGATTCACAAATAGGAAAACCTGCAATTTATATTTATTTTTTCTCCTGTGTACAATATATGAATACAGATTTGTCTTATCAGTAGAGAATCCTACATTTCGTAAATCATGCTCAGATTTCTTAACTGGCTGACTCTCGTCAGATCAAAAGAGTATCAAAAAATGTAAGCATCGCTGATTCTAATGATTATATCATTACTACTCTTAAAGGTAGCTCAGGCCTCTCAGAATCTGAGGCTGACATAGGCAAGTTTCATGGAACTTTCTGAGTAGCTTCTGCTTTCTGGAGCAAAAAGTCAAAAAAAGCGCACACGGTCCAATCGGGGGGCTTGCTATTCCAAAAGCAGAAGTTGTTTGGTAGACAAAATTAAGAAATGGGAGTACAGAAAAACCTTGGATTGAGAGTAACTTGGTTTTAGAGTGTTTTGCAAGACAAGCACATTTTTTCATAAATTTTGACTTGATAAATGAGCGATGTCTTGATATACAAGTAGCGTCATATCACAAACTAGTATACTGTAAAAGAGAAGAGAGGTGCCTCTAAGTGTAGCAATACAGTTACATTTAATGAAGGTCTAACATTTAGCAGCTCACATGGTTGATGATTAAAACAGGCCCATCTAAGTATGCAGGCATCTAGGGTAAAGCTGTCCTCATCGCCATCGACGTCATCACTTCCACTCTGCGCTCCACAAACGGTTCAAGCATCGCTTGCAGATTGCTCTACTGCAGGGTAGTCTTCCCGGTCATAAATGCAGAATGACAGCGGTGAGAGCCTGTGGTGCGAAGAATGGTCTATGTGGACAGCTTTACCCCGGATGCCTGCATACTTAGATGTGCCTCTTTTAATCATCAACCATGGAAGTTACTAAATGTTGTATCTTCAATAAATCTAACCATATTGCTACACTTAGAGGCGCCTCTCTTCTCTTTTACACACTGTAGCTCCTGCATGATTTTGCTTCTAATCCCCTTTTGGGGCTGCCAATTGTGAATGGACATTTATGGTTACACAACCTATCACATTGCTATATTCTTTTTATTTGGCCTATAAACTGAAGGATTTATGAATAAATGGTTGTGGAACGAATCATCTGAGTTTCCATTATTTTTTATGGGGAAATTCGCTTTCATATACGAGTGCTTTGGATTACAAGCATGTTTCCGTAACAAATTATGCTTGTAATTCAAGGTTACACTGTATATCATAGGACCCTTTCATACAGGCATCATCAGCTGATAAACAAGGATTCAGGTTACATCTATCTACGTCCACCCGCCTAAAGACATACATTGTGGTTCAGTCTGGATCTGTCTGAAAAACTGACAGATGGATTCCAGACTGAACACCTGTGTGAAAGGGCCCTTAGACACAGAGATAGCTATATAAATGTTAACCTGTTATAAACTGTGCCCAAGGCAGGTGCATGCCTCTTCTTTGCCACTCAGAAATTTCAAAATGAAAAATACAAAAGGTAATCATGTTTTGAAAATTGGAACTTTGTCCTCCACTTGATAACTAAGTAATGAATTTATTATCTGGGCAAAGTTAGGGGGGGGGGATACATTTTATGTTGTACTGTTTTCTGTACCGGCAAGTTTGTGGTCGGTTGTTGCCCACAATGTGTGGCTTTTTATAACATGTATTGTATAAAACGAAATAAAAAAAATATTTTTCAAAAAAAAAAAAACGAAGTCATGAATTTATTACGCTACAACTTGAAATAATGGATGAGCGATTAACTTTAAAAGTTAAGAAATAGAGAGCTTTTATGAATTTAAAGTGTAACTAAAGGCAAAACTCTTTTTTTTAGTTTTGGATAGAGTAGAGAGGGATTAGAATATTTGCCAGTTTTATTGCTGTCTGTGCCCCCCATTATGGAGATTCACCCTCTCTATTTGTCCTGTTTACCATTATCATTGAAAGTGAAAGTAAAAGAAAATGCCAAATTTTGGTTTGTCTCCAGAAAAATAATAGAGGGGCAATCTTCCAGTGGGGACACTAGTTGAGGTGACCTAAGGGTCACCAAAGGATTCTCTTAATTTACAGGGATTTCCTCCTACTTCCTGTTTGGCTATGGGGCAAGAAGTAAAGGGAAAACTCTGCAATGAGACACAGATGGCGAAAAAAATCTGACAGGCCTTGCTCTATCCAAAATGAAAAAGAAAAGTTTTGCCTATAGTTCTACTTTAACTTTGCTTCAGTATTTTATAGTCACTGATTGTAAGAAATTGAATTGCATTTTTAAAAGCAGCCATTCACCCCAGGGCAATCCGCTGCAGTACATATAACACAACTGCATTAACACATTAAATTAAGCCAGCCTATTCATTTGAATTAGCTGTCAAATGAACATGAATTTATAAATGTACCCGCTGCATTTTTGGTAACGCAGTGCACTTCAATATAAGGTAGTACATTACGCATTGCAATGTAGGTGTGTTGTAGAGTTACTATTTAAAATGAATAGCACTATAGCTCACCAATGAACCATAGCAAAATAGTTTGGGCTCTAAAGTCTTACATGAAAGATAATTTCAAATTTACATATAAGACTAACAAAGACTGACTTACTCTTGCAATGCTGATCATCTGTTGCTCTGAGTCCTTCTGAATGATGACTTTTTTTGCAGCAATGGAGAGGACAAAAGGAAACTGACAAAATGAAAACCTACAAAACATAAATGGATTGTTAAATGTTATACCCAAACCTTAATTAGCATTGTCAAACAGTATGGTTGTGTTCTGCATAAAAAATCTATCATATTTTTGCCAATTGCATTTCTGTTTAGACCTTGTACTGGGTATTATGGACTGTTGAAAAGTAACATTTGTAGCAAATATTAAAAGGTTTTCAAAAGTTTAAAAAAACCCTGTGCCTTGAATTAGGCTTTAATGAGTCTGTGTGCTGGATTATTACAAAATACACTGCTCAAAAAAATTTAAGGAACGCTTTTTAATCAGAGTATAGCATCAAGTCAGTGAGCCTGGGTTCACACTTGTGCGAACACAGACATCGCATGTGATTCGCACCCACACTGCGGTGACGATTGCATGCGATGTCTGTGCAATGCGAGTTTAGCCATTCAGTTGAATGGCTGAACTCACATTGGATTCGCAGGAAAATAGTGCAGGGACTTTTTTTTTGTTCTCACCCATGCAATCTGATTCCTGTGTGATTTCACAGTTCGCACTGTGATCTGTGAACTGTTCTGGGGGTCATTAACATTGTATTGACACCCGCAGTGGTTCGCAGAGTGCGAACTGCCTGCGGGAGAGATGCGATGCGGTAACTGGTGCTGTAATCGCACTGATTCCCGCATCGCTACAGTGTGAACCTAGGCTTAAACTCATGGGATATTGATCTGGTCAGTTAAGTATCAGAGGGGGTTGTTAATCAGTTTCAGCTGCTTTGGTGTTAATGAAATCAACAACAGGTGCACTAGATGGACAACAATGAGACAACCACCAAAACAGGAAGTGTTTTACAGGTGGAGGCCACTGCCATTTTTTTCCCCTACTCATATTTTCTGACTGTCTTTCACTAGTTTTGCATTTGGCTAGGGTCAGTATCACTACTGGTAGCATGAGGCGATACCTGGACCCTATAGAGGTTGCACAGGCAGTCCAACTCCTCTAGAATGGCACATCAATACGTGCCATTGCCAGAAGGTTTGCCGTGTCTCCCAGCACAGTCTCAAGAGCATGGAGGGGATTCCAGGATACTATCAGTTACTCTAGGAGAGCTGGACAGGGCTGTAGAAGGTCTTTAACCCTTCAGCAGGACCAGCATCTGCTCCTTTGTGCACGGAGGAACAAGTTGTGCTCTGCCAGAACCCTACATAATGACCTCCAGCAGGTCACTGTTGTGAATGTCTCTGACCAAACAATCAGAAACAGACTTCATGAGGGTGACCTGAGGGCCCAACTTCCTCTAGTGGGCCCTGTGCTCACTGCCCAGCACCGTGGAGCTCGATTGCCATTTGCCATTGAACACCAGAATTGGCAGGTCCACCACTAGCGCCCTGTGCTTTTCACAAATAAGAGCAGGTTCACCCTGAGCACATGTGACAGACATGAAAGGGTCTGGAGAACCGTGGAGAACATTATGCTGCCTGTAACATTGTTCAGCATGACCAGTTTGGTAGTGGGTCAGTGATGGTCTGGGAAGGCATATTCATGAAGGGATGCACAGACCACTACAGGCTAGACAATGGCACCCTGACTGTCATTAGGTATCAGGATGAAATCCTTGGACCCACTGTCAGACCCTACGCTGGTGCAATGGGTCCTGGGTTCCTCCTGGTGCATGACAATGCCTGGCCTCATGTGGCGAGAGTGTGCAGCCAGTTCCTGGAGGGTGAAGGAAATGATAACCATTGAATGGCCCCCATGCTCGTCTGACCTAAATCCAATAGAACACCTCTGGGGCATTAGGTTTCAGTCAATCCGCCGCTGCCAGGTTGCACCTCAGTCTGTTTAAGAGCTCAGTGATGCCCTGGTCCAGATCTTTGAGGACATACCCCAGGACAGCATCCGTCATCTCATTAGGAGCATGCCCCCAACATTTTCAGGCATGCATACAAGCACGTGGGGGCCATACAAACTACTGAGTACCATTTTGAGTTGTTGCAATGAAATTTCGGAACAAAATGGACTAGCCTGCTGCATTTTTTTCACTTTGATTTTCGGGGGGCTTTGAATTCAGCCCTCTGTAGGTTGATAATTTTAAATTCCATTAAATGATGTGGCATCCTTTCGTTCCTAACACATTACCCAGTCCATATTCCAGCATGATATTTTCCCCATTGAGATCTGATGTGTTTTCAAAGTGTTCCTTTAATTTTTTTGAGCAGTGTATATATGCATTGGGTGCCATTCAAAGCGTACAATGGCAGCTATGTCTTGTATGTAGGTGAAAATGTTGCTTCCTATCATCAAACTGCAGTGCCGTATGTTTTTTGAGTAGAGTAATAGCCAAGCCCCTCAGTACAAATGTTCATACACAGATTTCTGTTGCAGGTTAGGGGAGGGGGTGTGTCTGATATGCTCAATGTGAACTCTGTGTGTTCCTGTGTCTTTTCTGGTGCCTATTAAGCTGCATAATCATATATGCATACCCACAAGTAAGCCCTTTTTGGTGAAACACGTTGGCGTGGAGGTCCCAAGGGCAGGGACTGTTACAGAGATTGTTGGGTTTTAATAAATCAGAATCTATGTGACATTAGCAGAGTGCGATGAGTTCCTTCTTCCTGTTTGTGGGCTTAAACATCACAATGTCTGTCTACTCTGTACGTTCAGTCACAACTTGCACTGAACCTCCTACCTGAAGAATAGTAGTGGTTCCCTGGCTACCTATGTTATCTGCCATTGTTTGGGTTTCTGGTGTCAAACACCACAAATTAGACCTTTGAACTAAGGAGGTAGTTGTTTCCCTGTTTTTTATACTGCCTCCCTTTACCTACCATTGACTCATTATCATGCTCTGAGCTTGTCCGACATTAAGGATAATTTACCAAAGGCAAATAGTGAGTTTACTTTGTAAGGAAATTTCTCCTTAGCTTAGTGAATACATTGAAAATTCACTTTGAACAGAATACTCAATAATGTGCAAGAAAAAAACAATATTTTTGCTTGTGTGTGACTGGGCATAGAAGTCAGCAGAGCTTTACCTCATTCACTAAGCTAAAGAGGAATTCTCTTGCACAGTGAACATCCTATTTGCCTAGTAAATCAACCCAAAGGCTGCGGTCCTCTAAAGTTATAACAAAATGTTGCGCTAATTCATATTACCTCAATATTCTCAACAGTGTAGTTCAAATATGTGATTGAATAGTGAAAAAGAATATCAACACCATGGATACCTGCACAAAATATAAAAAATCCCAATAAAATGTGACAAAATAATAATAAAGTCCAAAATGGAAAAAAATCTGAGAAAGAAGGTAACCATGTCCACACAATGGGAATCGTGAGACCAAGAGTGTCCAATGATACCACAAGTAAGCACTTAGGCTGGCCATAGTTGGTTCTTGCTTAACCGGCCAAGATTCAAACTGTGTATGGGCAGGCTGAATGTACCAAGTTGATCGATCAATCAACTTACGTACAACAAGCCTGCCGGATTTTACTTGTGATTATCGCTAGTGGCTGCGATAGCCGCTAGCAATAATCACTATTTTCTCCCTCGCCCCCCAGCTGGGAGAATATAATGTCTTGGCAGGAAGGATTGCCCTGTCTGTGTTGATGGGAGAATCGTGAATTTCTTTTCTGCAACCTGTGGTTGTAGGAAAGAAATTTGCACCGTCAATGGCCTGCCTTAGGCTTCATGCACACTGGCTTTTTTGTCAAAGCTCCTAAACTCAACTCCATAAAAGCCTATTTGTCAATGTACACATAGGCTTTTAGCAGAGTTTAGGAGCTGCTGTGGTTAGGGGAGCTTTAACCTCCCTCAACCCCTCTTTCCTGAACTCTTAAGAATTGCATTCAGGATAGGAAAGTTTTGACCTCCGGCCGCAAAACGCAGCAAGATCGCAGTGCAATTTTGACACATTTTGCGTTTTCCTGCGGCCAGTGGTCAAAGTAGGCTATGTGTACATGAAGCCTTACTTGTGGTACCTGGTGGAGGTGCTACCGTTTCTATTTCTGAATGTATGCAAGATAAGTCTTTAGCTAGGGCTTTAGTTATGTGGGAAGGTGGAGAGATGCCCATAACAACTCCTTTTTTCAACCGTGCATTAATAAAAACAATAGACATCTTTTATGCTATGGGTAACAAACACTTGCATGAATGTTTCTTAATTACTATAGGGTAGATTTATCAATGTTTTCACCCATGATTCACATGATTTTCACCCAAGATTCAACTATTTTCCACATAAAACGTTATTAGAAAAATGGATGATAATTGGGTGAAAGTTGAGTGAAATTGGATGACAAGCTTGGATGCTGGATGAAAACATTGTAAATGAACCCCTATATCTGTTAATATTTTCATGACAAACAATAACTGGAATTCATAACAAAAATGAAGACTGATTCAATTTAAATACTCACCTGTGAGTGTTGCCATAAAACTGCCAGGTTTGATAGTCTTCCATAAGATCAATATGATCCAAAGTGGAATTATAGAAGTCAGTGTAAGGGATAATTGGTGGATTGCAAAGAGAGTTTGCAGCATCTGTGGGAGCAAAACAAAATCTCAGTGGCAATAATATACATTTAGGCATTGGTAGCATACTGTGTCTAAGACTGGCCATAGATAGATACTGTATATATCTACCAAAAACATAAAAGTTTGTCTCCTCTATAGTGCCAGGACATTAAGCCACCCAATGGTCTGAAGCACAGCACACGCTGTTCACCATCCTCATATCTGCTCTCAGTAACAAATAGAAGAGTCGTACATTCTCAAGGTTTCCCGAGGATGTCCCTACAGTACCCGATATTTGCCTTAGCACTAAACAGGTTCTGGATCAGGTCATTTATAGCCAACATTAGTTCCTCAGTGCTCCCCAGAAGGCCTATGTCTCTGTCTAGTTTAGAAAACAAGGTGACCATGTAGATTATATGAAGTCCAACAGATATCCAACTAGTTAACATGAATGATGTGCCCATTCGAACACCATATAAGTACATGTATGTAAATTTTCAAAATCTCGTGTATGATATGGCCATTCAGCACCTGCACTAACTGCCCATATGTCATATCTGTTCATCCACCATGTATGGTCAAATTTGCTGCAAACCAGGCAGCCTAGGTAGAAAACGGTCAGCTTTGTATGGTCATCCTTACAGTCCTGAATGCATTTGCTATATTTGCATGTGGTATTGCTGACAATATGGTAATTTTGAATAAAGGCCCATGCATTAAAAACCATTGGTATAAATTTAAGTAGTGAGGTGCAGTCAGAAATCTTTTGCTTGACTAATTACAATAGGCTGAAAGTCTGATCTTCAAAATGTGTAGAAAGGCTCATCTTTAACCACCTTCCACCTGTCCTATTATAATATTTTGGCCAGGAAGGAGTATCATTATCCTGGGAGAACATCATATGACTTCCTCCCACTTGCGTGCCTTGTGTGCGCCCTAGGGTCTGCACAGTGGCACGATCTGTGGACACAGCGATAGACAGATTGTTATACTGGGTCAGCACTGGTACCATGTGATCGCTAAGGCCAATCACATGTCAGTTGTATACAATGGCTTGTCATTCATAGCAATTCATTGTGTACTATTGTGATTATTAAGTGTTCTTGCATAGCAAGACCACTTACTGTTATCTCACATATATATTATTATTATTATAGCCAAATTTACTACCCTAACTCCTCCCACAACTTTTACACTACATAGACAAGTAATATACCGAAACGTGCGGATTGTTCCCAATTGGTGTGCTATTACTTTGTGGAATGTTTCACCGAATGGTTCACGAAATATCGTCGTTTTTGCGGCGAAATTGGTCCCATAGGATTGAATGGGGAAATGTTCAAAACTAGAGTGGGAGGTGACAAAAGCTGAAAAATAAGGACATGATTTCTAAACTGCCACCACTCCCTCATTTTCAAGCCCACCTACACAAATCTTATATCAAAACGTTCAGCTATCCCTGCTGCCACTACACATGTCCACGGCTAAGCCATAGTCCCGATAGTTTTCACAATATGACCATTTGTTTGCAACTCACGCCGTCCATTGACATTCATTAAAACTCCACTCTAGCCCCTTCAAATTTGAAGGGCAATATCTAAACTGCGACTGTGCCTTCATTTTTAATATTTCAGAGACATAATATGCATCATCAAAATCTAGGTCTGGGTCTTGTGATTCTCACAATATAAAGCTCTTTGTTGTAGGATTTATAGTTTTTAAAATACGACCGTTTGAATTGCTGCACAGTTATTACAGTTATCATGACCCTGTGTATTGTGTATTGAGTAGTGGTTGTGAAGCATAAACAGGGCATGAGCATTGCCAGGAAACAGTGGTTGTAAACATTGATTACCAAACAGATAGCACACCTTCACCCCCATTCTACGTCAAGATGCTGAGACCCCCCAAATGCATATGGTCATACCTTCATCTGCTAGGCTTGATAATGCTTGTAGACTACTGGTGGAGGCAAGAACACTTCACACAATTTCCCCAGAAATTGTAGCTTTTCTAGTTATTATTTTTCACAATTTATATAGCGCCAACAGTTTACACAGCGCTTTACAATGTAGAGGGGGGACAGCACAATTACAGTACAATACAGAAGGGACAGGAGGGCTCTGCTCGTAGAGCTTACATTCTAAAGGGAGGGGGTGGTGGTACAAAAGGTAATACAGGCATACCACACTTTTAAGTACACATTGGGGTTTATTTACTAAAGCTGGAAAGTGCAAAATCAGGCTCACTTCTGCATAGAAACCAATGAGCTTCTAACCCCAGCGTGTTCAATTAAGCTTTGGTAATAAAACCTGGAAGCTGATTTCTATGCAGAAGTGAGCCTGCTTTTGCACTTTCTAGCTTTAGTACTGTAAATAAACCCCATTGTGTACTTAAAAGTGGGGTATGCCTATAGATGTAGGGAATGATTTGATGGGGTTGTTAGGTGGGTGTGGGATAGGCTTCCCTGAATAAGTGAGTTTTCGGGGATCTCCTAAAGGTGGACAGGTTAGGGGCTGATCGGATATACAGGGGCAGGGAATTCAGGAGGATGGGAGAGGCTCTGGAGAAGTCCTGAAGGCGAGCATGAGAGGAGGTAACAAGGGAGGTAGAGAGCAGGAGGTCCTGGGAGGAGCGGAGGGGACAATTTGGGCGATATCTGCAGATGAGGTTGGTGATGTAGCTGGGGGCGATGTTGTGGGTGGTCTTGTATGTTGTGGTTAGCATTCTGAATTTTATACGATGGGGTAGGGGAAGCCAGTGAAGGGATTGGCAGAGAGGGGCAGCAGTCACAGATCAATTAGTGAGGTGTATTAGTCTAGCAGCATCATTCATAATAGACTGAAGGGGGGATAGCCTGTGTAAGGGTAGGCCATTAAGGAGAGAGTTTCAGTAGTCAAGGCGGGAAATAATCAAGGAGTGAATAAGTTGCTTTGTGGTGTCATTAGTCAGGAAGGGCCGAATTCTGGAGATATTGCGGAGGTTAAGGTGGCAGGATTTAGCCAGTGATTGGATGTGGGGGCTGAAGGAGAGGTCAGAGTCAAGGATGACACCCAGCACCCTGGCATATGTGGAGGGACCAATGGTTGTGCTGTTGATCTTAATGGTAATGTCATGGGGGGGTCTCTGTTACTGGTCACAGTGATCACATGGTACAGGGCAATCACAGGGGACTGTACTATGTGATAGCTGTGGCCAATTGCAGACATCAAAACTGAACACAATGGCACATCAATTAATGCCATTCATTAAAATGATTTAACCACTTGATATCCTTAGGCCGTCATATGACGGCCTCGACTTTCAGGGCTTATATCTGAATGATGTCTGAGGCTACAGACATCATTCAGATACCGGCATTTTCAGCCGGCGATTCCGTACACCATAAGAACGATCATAGCGGCTGTTCCGCCGCTTGATCGTTCTTACAGGCGGCGGAAGGGGACGTCCCCCCCCCCTCCCGCCGCCCTCCGGTGCTTCCACCGACTCACCTCAGCGATCGGTGAGTCGGATAGCGGATCCGCCGGCGCCGGATGTTCACCATAGAGATTTCCGGCGGACCAGATGGTCGCCGGAGTCTCTATGATCGTTCGGAGGCCGGGCGCCTCTGCATTCAAAAAAACGGCGCCGCTTCGGCTGTGAAGCGGCGATCGTTTTATTTATTTTTTTTATTTTAGGCTTCCCAGCCTAGAGGTGAGATGTGGGGTCTTATTGACCCCATATCTCACTGTAAAGAGGACTGATCGTGTCATATTCCTATTACAAGGGATGTTTACATTCCTTGTAATAGGAATAAAAGTGATCAAAAAAAAATATTTTTTTTTAAAGTGTCAAAATAAAAATTAAGTAAAATTAACAATAAAAAAAAAAAAAATTTTTTTAAAGCGCCCCTGTCCCCGTGAGCTCGCACGCAGAAGCGAACGCATACGTAAGTCCCGCCCACATATGAAAACGGTGTTCAAACCACACATGTGAGGTATCGCCGCGAACGTTAGAGCGAGAGCAATAATTTTGGCCCTAGACCTCCTCTGTAACTCAAAACATGTAACCAGTAAAAAATTTTAAAGCGTCGCCTATGGGGATTTTTAAGTACCAAAGTTTGGCGCCATTCCACGAGCGCGTGCAATTTTGAAGCGTGACATGTTAGGTATCTATTTACTCGGCGTAACTTCATCTTTCACACAATGCAAAAATATTTGGGTAACTTTGCTGTTTTGTTTTTTTTTAAAGCATGAAACTGTTTTTTTTAAAAAAAAAACGCGTTTGAAAAATTGCTGCGCAAATACCATGCAAGATAAAAAGTTGCAATGACTGCCATTGTATTCTCTAGGGTCTCTGCTAAAAAAACATATATAATGTTTGGGGGTTCTATGTAATTTTATAGCAAAAAAATGATGATTTTTGACATGTAGGAGCGAAGTGTCAGAAATGGCCCAGATGCGAAGTGGTTAATGAATCAGTGTAAAAAAAAAAATCCTGATCACCTCCCCAGAGCCACTATGGTGACCCCAGTGCCACTATGGTGACTCTGTACTGCTCTGGTCACAGCACGTGAATAAAAGAAGAAAAACATGTTTAAAAAATTGAAAAAAAATATTAATTTTATTTATTTTACATACTGTCACCAGTCAGTGTCCCTGATCATCGCCACACCAGTCTTATGGTGACGCTGTACTGCTCTGGTGACAGTATTTATTTCCAAATGACAACTTCAAAAAACTTGCAATGCCTCTTACTAAATACCTTTGACTGTCTACTTTGCAAAAAGGGGTCATTTGTGGGGTATTTGTACTGTCCTAGCATTTTAGGGCCTCAAGAATTGAGACAGACCATAAGTACCGTATATACTCGAGTATAAGTCGTTCCAAGTATAAGTCGAGGCCCTAATTTACCACAAAAAATGGGAAAAACTTATTGACCCGAGTATAAGACGAGGGTGAGAAATGCACAGCTACTGTAAGTGGAAAAGAGGGTCAACAATGCCCATTTGCAGCCTCACTGTGCCCATTTGCATGCCTCACTGTGCCCATTTGCAGCCATAGGTCCCCCGAACTTCAAACTCGGTAGTTAAGTGTTCCTAGATGCCCCCTAGCTGCAGCCAAAATTTGGGGTCTCTGAACCCAAAGTGTCCCGAAATGACATTGCTGCAGATGGACACCGTTGACCAACTTTGGGGCCCCGTATCTCGGGGTCACTTAGTGCTAGGAACCCCAAATTGGTGTGCAAACCCAATGAAACTTGCACCATAAAATATCCAAAGCTGGGATTTCTAGCACCAAGTGGCCCCGAGATACAGGGCCCCAAAAATCGGTTCAGAAAATGTCAAGCACTTTTCTGCAGCAGAGAATGACATTTTCCGAACCTTTTGGGGCCCCATATCTCGGGGCCACTTGGTGCTAGGAACCCCAGATTTGGATATGTTATGGTAAAAGGTCCACTGGGTTTGCACGCCAAATTTGGGGTTCCTAGCACCAAGTGGCCCTGAGATACGGGGCCCCAAAGTCGGTTCGGAAAATGAAATTTTTTGCTGCAGAAAAGTGCTTGACTCGAGTATAAGTCGAGGGGGGCACTTTCAGCACAAAAAAATGTGCTGAAAAACTCGACTTATACTCGAGTATATATGGTACATTAGGATTGATCAATCTTCAAATATATATACCAGTTTGTATGCTCTATAACTTGATTTGGGTTATTTTTACCAAAGAAATGTAGCAGAATACATTTTGGCAGAAATGTATAAAGAAAAGAATTTATTTGCAAACTTTTTATAACAGAAACGAGGAAAAACTTTTTTTTTCAAAGTTTTCAGTATATTTTTTTCTATAGCAAAAATTTAAAGCCCAGTGGTGATTAAATACCACCAAAAGACAGCTAAATGATAAAAATTCAATTTGGGCACAGTGTTGCATGAATTAATAATTGCCATTAAAAGTGTGACAGCGATAAAATCTGAAAATTGGCCTGGACAAAAAGGGGAAGAAAGTGTCTCGAAATTAAGTGGTTAAAGAATAAGAAGCGTTCATTTCAACTTGTATGATTTTTTTTTCTCGTGGTAATCATATATATGGAAATGTAATTGTAAGCACTGCAGGACCATCTGGACGAGGAATAATTAAAGGGTCTGTACAATTAAAACCTATTTTAGTCATGGGTAAATGCTGGCTTGACAAGAAAAAAATGAACGTCTCTCCCTATCAGAGTAACCCAATTCATGCCTAGCCTTTACTACTGAGTCATGCTCCTTTTGTACATTATTCTTTAATGTAAACTAAATATTCAACAAGGCGAACCCTTCATTATTGCTGCAGGAAGTAAGAATTTGAGTAATTCAAGCAGTTGACATCTACCAAAAGAATCACTTTTTGGTAAAAACACACATTAGAACAAATATGTTAACTAGCAGCAGTCCTAGGACCAGCAAATCATATTTTTGTGTTAACTTACTTAGCAAAGCTAGCACTTTGGTTGCAGATGGAATCCACCAAGTGCATTTTGCTACCGATGGAAACTCTTCAGGCTTTGCAGGAAAGAGGCGCAAGGATATAAACTGTAACAATCGGTCAACCAATTGCTTGAAACGCTTTGGTGACATCCTAGCAAAAAAAACAACAAAAAAAACAGTATTTAGCCCTCCCAAATTCATTTAATAAAACATCAGCTTTAAATAAGAAAACTGTATAATGAACTACTAATGCTAGTAAACACATAAGCAATTGTGCTGAAGTCAGTAAATCCTTTCTACATTAATCTGTGCATATCATGTAATTCAATACAACAAATCAAACCAAAGATGGTTATTCCTCTTCGACTGGAATGGTAGTAGAGTTTACCCATGGAAATTATAAACAGATTGGCTATGCTGGTTTGAAATATCAGGAAAAACTTGTGTTTTCTTCCATTCCCTTCTTCTATGTCTGCTTCCTAGACACACTCTTCTTTCAACTAAATTGAGCAGAATAACTCAAATCTTGGACTGATTAAATCAAAACCAAAACTGACTCTAGAGGCATTTGGGTGGGTTAACCTTCAAAAGTGAATGTAACTGGTAATAAAGCATGTCTACTGGCTGCTGGACTGGATACAGATTACATACAGAAACTAGTCAAAGTGTATTTCCACTTTAGCAGTCAAATTGTAATAACACCAACTTTACCTTTTTTACCCATTCCCATTCACATAGCATATCTTTGAAATGCTGCATAATAAAATTGCCGCTCACCCATTTAAATGTTCCTTTCTAAAATTTCCAGGACTGAAAAAAATTTCCGTAACTTCTCTTTTGTTCTAATGTTATGGGAGGGCTATGGAGTAATTGCCCATCTGTACTATGCTAGCAATTTTCCTTATCAGATCTTTATTAGATTATTAAAGATCTAGAAGCTTGACTTCAATGTTGTATGATAATGGGGTGTGCCTTTCTTTGTCAGTGGGGACCGATGCAGTTTCCCCTCATTTCAAATTCCCAGAAGTCTGATCCAAACAAAAATCCAAAAGGCAAGAAATATTTTTTTAAATGTTTTAGGCATGTTGAGTGAACATGCCTAAAACAAAAAAGACCTTAATTACTCCCCCTGCCCACACCAACCACCAAAAAAAAAACCTTGACTGACATTGATTTGAAATAAGAGAACGGTCCTTACTTTTTGAACCAATGTATTAACAAATTGTGGTCCGCGTCTGACAGTGTGGTGATTTGTCTAAGCAGATGTGCGTAGATGACATAAGTAGAGGTGCTGCTGAACTGTGGATTCTTAAAAGTACAATTATAGACAAGTTAGCAATGAAAACATCCTGATTTCTAAAAAACATTAAATACAGTAAATTAGGAACTAGTCAAAATCTTCTGACCTGTGTTAGAATAAAATAGGCTCGAAGGTCATTCTTTGTTCTTGGCCTAATAAAACATATTGAAATGTTTAATGGTTCCAACATATTATTGAAAAGATAGTAAACTTCTTCATTGTCAATATTCTCTTACAGACATTTATGACATTAATTGACCACTGAAAAAAAATGGTTTTAATAGTGTAAGGAAGCATTACATCATCATTCAGGGTCTTCTTGCTGTCAGTAACAGTCCTTTTTTTTTCTTTTTGCAAATTCTTTATTTTAAACTCACAGAGCAGAACTTAGTTTACAGATTTCTCAATCATAAAAATGATATATGCATACTAAATCAATAATTGTCAGAGGGATTTCATGGGTAGACCTCTAGGCGAGTCTCCTGCGTCTATGGTTCCCCATAAAAGAGGGCCTTGCCCTCTTCTGAGAACAGGAAGGCAGTCCAGTAGAACCATGTTTTTTTATATACTTTTTTATAAGTGTGTGTGTGTGTTGGGGGGGGGGGGGGGGTCTTTCCATCTCAGTGGGATATAGAATTTAGTATTGGCACTTTTTATCTCTGTGACATTATGACACAAACTGTGGAGAAATGGGTGTAAACTGTATGCCTTGCAAACCTTGCAGGAGGACTAACCCTTCCCCAATAACTTTTTTTTCAAATCTGAAGGGGGTATTGTATCAATGAGAACCCCAGTTGCATTGAGTATTGTCCAAGAGGGCTTTTCTTCTCACTTTTTATTGTGCCTTTGGAATAGAAAGTGATGGGAAGAATTTCTTATGTAGGAAAAAAGACAGGAGTTTATACCACTCCTACCATTACTACTTTAATCATAAAAAATGTATGGCTATACCCATCATTTAATAACCACAAGAAGGCAGCTAAAAAAATCGTAATGTTTTATTTTAAGGAATAGACAGTGAACTTATCTTACCCTTTCCATTCTCTTAAAAGACTGTTAATAATCCCTTTTAGCACTGTTTTCTGGATATCTTGAGCCTGGTAAAAAAAAATGGCTTTGGCAGTCAGGAAATGACATAAGTCGAAGTAAGCACATGATGCAAATATATGTAAGCAAAGTTACCTTCAGTAAAAGCTATATGCCAGAATAAACAGTAGATCTAGAGGCATAGACAGCTGACATTATATGAAAATCCTAAACTTCCTGTTAAAAGTTGAGCTTGAAGTCACCTTCTAGGGTGGTCAATTATACCGTCCATCACATTAAATTACCAGCCAAACTTGGTAGGTAGGCGGGTTGGGAGAAATTGTAACTTGAAAGGAAAATGTGAGAATTGCAGATCCTTTATCTGCCTATATCCCTAGATCTACTAGTATAGAGTAACATAAGTGAAAATGCATCCCTAAAGTAAATTACACAAACTATAGCAACATAAATACAGTAAATAAGATTACCATACTGCAGAAATGAATGTACAATATATGCTATGTTATATCAATATATTCCCAGTTACCCTTTACACAGACCCTACTTCACTAATAATGGATTGCTGTAAGCCTTGGCATGAAGAAAAGGGTGTTAGTACGGGTGGGTAGTAGGGTGTGAGCTAATAGGGGGGTTTGTTTTCACTCCACACACTATATTGCAATGAGGTTCAATCAGTTTAGGGTAAATGATCCATAATCATAATTATCAAATACAGTAGCGTATCCTGTATGTCTGTTCCAGCTGTCAATGCTACTGGGGCAAGACCACATTTCTGTACTACTGCACAGATCGAGGGCTCAGTATATATTTAAATTGTACATGCAGTTACATAGATTCACACAGATGAATTCTGCAGCGGGTACTGGTTGAGCTTTCCAGGAAAATATCTAGTCATTAAATGTAACAGTACAAAAAACTGAGATTTTAAAATTCTAATACTTACAGTATTTAATAAGGCATCATAGACAGTGTTTAAAAATTTTGTATTAATTCTAGAATCCTCAACAGTGTTGACAGAAGTATTTACATCTCTCTGTGAAAAGAAAAATAATAACTTACTACTGGAGGACAAGCTTTAAGTTTATAAATGGTACAAATGTCCTGTATTTGAATGCAAACTACATTTATTTTAAATGGTAGGGATAAGATTACTGACCATCACATTTCAGTGAAGGAATATTATTTTTCATTTGCAATATTGGTGTCTGTTTGGTGGTACATCCTACAATGTGCAAAATTATAGCTGCTAATTACCAACACTGAAGAGAAAATCCTTGACCTAATTTATAGGCAGTATAATGCTTTAAGACCGGGTGATATTAAATCACAAAATATAACTATTTTATACGTTTTATACATGCCCCATGTTTGAAATGTAAATTTAGTAATAGGATTGGAGATGTAATCATTTTATAGTTTTATCAAGTTTTCTTAGAATAGAATGTTAACGTTCACTCTAATACCTGATACCATGCAGCATACTATAGAAGGGATGTGCATATGACCATTGTGGGCACAAATAATATTACGTTTGAGATACTAAATATATCTCTTTATAGCAAAGCAAATCCCTGAAAAAGACCATATGGGTCGAAACGCTTCGGGACATTGTCACAACAGACTAATGAAATGTGATGCTGTAACTTTGTGTTTGCTCTGTGTAAATGTGAAATGTTTTTGTTATCCCTTAACCAGATTATATTGCTGTATATGGCAACATGCTATTGACCTTACATATTTCCAATAAAATATTTGTATATAATTCCTTTCTGAATTGCCTATATTGCTGTTTCAAAGCCCCCTGGGGGAACCTTCCCATGTTACATAAATAGATTTGGGGTGTGCAGTTGTTGTGCCTCTCTTGTATGTGTCTTTCCCTTTGCTACAAATAATGACCCACTGCACTTATTACTAATCACAAAAAAATTGTCATCAGGTTGATTTAAACAAAAAATCTAAATTAACCTGAGGTCACATAATACCCAAATACATACCAGACGAGGATGTATATAAAAAAATGTTTTTCACAACTTAATAGATTGTTATAAATGTACAAATGTACAATAATGTGAAAATCTTAGGGTGATTTACTAAAACTGGAACAGCCAGAATCTGGTGCAGCTGTGCATAGTAACCAATCAGCTTCTAACTTCAGCTTGTTGAATTAAGCTTTGCCAATGAAATATGGAAGCTGACTGGTTACTGTGAACCGCTGCACCAGATTCTGTGTGCACCAGTTTTAGTAAATCGCCCCCATAGTGTTTTAAATCTTAGTAGTTTTCAATCTTATTTGTTCGGTTTTACATAGTGCTCTCTTTCACCAGTGGGACTGTACAATCAGAAACATTGTGTATTCACATACTTTCACATGTGGATGTCATAAGATTTTGCTGGCAACATTCTATGAACATATCTTATGATCAAAACAAAACTGTGACCAAATACTATAGAAGTGTTGGCCAACTTTACACAACATGGGGACAAAAAAGTATCAGCTGCATCTCCGGAACTTCATTTTTTTTCCTGGTTAAGCAGGCCATGAAAATTAATTCTTGTGCCATTTTCTGAGACTATGCAGCATTAAAGGTGCAAGATGACACAACAGATACTATAAAATGCAGAGGAGCTGTCAATCAAATGCTGGCAAATAATAGTCTTGAGAGATGCATAGGGGTGCCACAAAGTCTATCCTATAATTATAATAGAGCAGAAATAACCCGGGCTTATGTAACTGAAATAGTAAAACAAAACATGTTTTTCTTACCAGCTCAAGTCTTCTGTGTGCCTGGAGTATGTGTGTTTGATTATGCTATTGCCTTAACTTGCCTAACTAAAGGTTGTATGTGCCAATACTTACCTTCACTTAGCATTACTCATCATTAAGCCTGCTGACTCCAGTGTGAGTTTTTGTTTTGCTATTCTATATCCCTCTGATATCCAAGTGAGAGCTACTGCGGTATATTCTTTATGAAAAACATTACTGACAAAAGTAAAAAAGACTTCCACAGAATGCTATAGATTGCTACCTTGAAAGCAGCATTTAACTCCAGGAATGAATCAAACGTAGTTAAATAAAAATCGTGCACAGCTTTCCATTCCCCCGTTGATTTGGCTTTGTCCAGGTCTGTCCTGCAAAACATAACACACAAGTGTAAGGAAACAATATAGCACTGGTTGCTTTATCTAAGAAAGATATAATAATGATTTCTTGTAATACCTGACATAGTTAAGTAAGATACATAGACCTCGGCTTACTTTAATGCTCCTGCAACTTATGGTCAGTTGGCACATCTTTTAGTAGGGCTTCTGGCTGCTGGCAAAGCAAATATAGTTCTTTAGGAATTCAGTGTTAGGAATTGGATTAAAGTTAGGGGGAGAATCAGTGTTATAGGGTTGCATGTCTGTTAGATCAGCTTTGCATTGGGACTTAAAAATTGCTATTCTGGGCACACACAGATGTGCCCCCCTAACATGGTAAACGTTTCTGATCAGCTTTGCTTGTCAACAATTATCTTTGATTTTACCTAGTCGGTGTCTGATTAGTGTTGTCAACAAATAACAATTGGAAATGTCTTAGGCCCCTTTCACACGGGACGGATCCGCGTTGATCCGACCCGTGAACATCCGCTGCTCAGCGGGGATCTCTCAGTTTTTCCCAGCTGAGCAGGCAGATGACAGGGCGGGACCCGTACACTGTGCAGGGACCGCCCTGTCAGATCTCCGCTCTCCCCTATTGGTGATCGGATGAGCGTTCATCCGATCTGCAGACAGATAGAAAAATAGGATTTTCCTCCGTCTGCAGAATCGGACGAGAGCGGGGACGGATGATATCGGGTGTCTGCGGATGTTCATCCGCTGACACCCGCTATCCCATAGGGATGCATGTATGTCCGTATTTCATCCGAAAACGGATGGATGAAATACGGACATACGGTTCGCACGTGTGAAAGGGGTCTTATTGTTAAATGCAGAATATTCAAAAAATGTCAAGTCAAATGGTCAATGTCAGATAAACTGATGATTCATTCCTAGTAAAAACTGAAATTACATCTGCAATATCATCTTCCAGAGATCCTGTGTCTGATGAGTCCCCCTTGCCCCTCATCAGGAAGTCTCAGTGCTCTTGCTGCATTCTAAGTAAGTATCAATCAATATTTATGCAAATAAAACACCCTGACATAAAACTGGGGCACAATGATCTTGCCATTGAATTATTTGTGAGTTCCAATTTTACTCCCAAATATTTCTAGAATTAATAATTATGAGTAAGGACCAAAGTGTGTTAACAAAATCCTATATAATCCTTATTCAGATTTTAGTATGCTGATTTGCGTTTTCATCATGTTTACATCCATTGCGCGATTTGTCTTAATTCTTTTAATTCCATGCACAGCAGCAGAGTTTTGTAGCATTTTAGCCATTGAGGAATGTTTGTAACAGTTTGATACTAGACCTGAATCCCTTATTACAGGGGTAGGCAATCCCCGGCACTGGTGCCGCAAGCGGCACTTAAAGCCTCTTTTGCCGGAACTCGACTCCCTCCCCATCAGCAGAGCAGCACAGGGAAGTCAGTGAGACACTAATGCATTCCAATTTCAGAATTCCTCACACCGCACCTGCACTGAGGGGGAGGCAATGTGCCCCCACACATTGTAAAAGATGGGATACATTGTTTGGTTCTCTAACTTTGTTGTAGCTGTGATCGTCAGCTTTCGTGATGGGGAAGAGATTGGGTGCAGTTCTGCTGGGGGGGGGGGGCAGTCCCTGTTTCCAGGAGGAGGACTGTCATTGGCCACTGCTAAAGCCAATCACAGTCCTGCTAGCCCCGCCCACCACTGGAGGAAGATGACTTGCTTGGTTGCCACTACCAATCTCAGAAAGAAGAGATTTCACTGTGATTGAGAAAACCACAATCGGGTGACAGTTTGTTTAATTACTGTTGAGCTTCTGGGAACTTTGTTGAAATTATTCCTGAACCTTTGAGTCACTTACTACTGAACCCCTCCACTCCGTGTCCCTTTAAGCCACAGCCAGTGTTCAGCACAATGAAAAACCACACCCAACTTTTGCTACATTTTTTATCAGCTGAGGGGGGCACAACCTATGATCCTGCACACAGACACACTGCTTTCAGAAAATGCCCCTGACCTGAGCTTATCATTGCGCATCCATTCCAGATGCTTGTATGCAAAATCATATACATCACATACATCACATACATGCACGTGGGCTGGATATGAGAGTTTGATCAGCAGGATGAGTGTACCAAGACAGGCAGATGTGTCTCATCTCTGCTTCCTTTCTCCACTCTACATATCACGCATATCATTGATGAGAAGAGGGTACAGCGGTGGAGCAGATGAGCAGGAGGGTACAGTGGTGGGGAAAATGAGCAGAAGGGGTTCAGAGGTGGGACAGAAGAGCAGGAAGGTACAGCGGTGGGGCAGATGTACAGGGAGGTACAGTGGGGGAAGAGTTGAGAAGAGGCTTCAGCAGTGGGACAGAAGAGCAGGGGGGTACAGTGATGGGGCAGATAAGAAGGGGGTTCAGTGGTGGGACAGAAAAGCAGGGGGTAGAGCAGTGGGGCAGATGTGAAAGGGGGTGTATTGGTGAGACAGATGAGCAGGGGGAACAGAGGTGGGGCAGAAGAGCAGGGGGTACAGAGGTGAGACAGATGTGCAGGAGGTACACTGGTGGGGCAGATGAGAAAGCGGGTTACAGTGATGGGGTAGATGGGTTCAGTGTTAGGACAGATGAGAAAGTGATTCAGTAGTGAGACAGAAGAGCATTGGGATACATCGGTGAAGCAGATGTGCAGGGAGGTACGTTGATGGGGCAGATGAGCAGCGGGGTTACAGTGGTGAAACTGATTTGCAGGGGGGACTGTGATCTGAGGTGTGGAGTTGCAGGAATTGGGGCTGATCTGAGGCATGTGAGTGCAGGATGTTGATTTCTCAAGTTGTTTACAATATTTACTTTATAAAAAATCCTTTTCGTGATTGAGAGTGTGAAGTTGGCATTTGTTTGTTATAAAATCGGCACTCTCCATGTCTTTGAAAATATTTTTTTTTTGCACACTGTGCTCAAAAGGTTGCCTACCCCTGCCTTATTATGACGAAGTATTCAAATATAAGTACCAAATGTAGCCAATAATTTTATGTCTGTGGATGGCTAAAACCCTCTACAATTTAGCATCTAATGAGCTATAATGACAAAGTAGATTGACTAATGACTGTTCTTTTCTAGGGATAACTGTTGCCATTTTAAAGAGGTTACCCCCACAGCAAGAAATCACACAATTCTATCCTGGAATTGGAGGAAGATAACAGGGAGTACAAGATTTTTGCATATTGTGGTGTAAATTATACAGTAGAGGGCACATATTTTAACACTTTCACATAATGACCGACATTACAGTAGTACATTGTAAAATGTTTCCACATCAAGTTACTTTGGATGTTTTCCATGCTATATAAATGCATTAATATTACTATAGAACACCTATTTTTTCATAACAAAATGTTGAGCTTAACATGGCCATTTACATTTACCACATACTTGGTCAATCTAGTAGCAGGTTAAAGTTTGTAAAGATTATGCAAGCCTATGAATAAAATGTATGCAGTTTATATGCACATACTGTTCGAGCATACCACTGTACGACTTTAGTACTGTTATACTGGTTTGGCAAATAATGCTTTTTGCGCCCCTGGCGCTTTGTTTGTACTGATATTGTGTTTTATTCTTCAATAAAAATCTAAAGATTAAAAAAAAGATTAAAAAAATGTATGCAGTTTAAATAAAATTTAGAAAAAAAATAAAGCATCAGTCCAACCTGTATATGTTCTGTTTGTCACAAACCATACTGGCTTGCCCAGCATAATTGAGGCTGGGTACTGTAGTGTAAACAGTAGATCAGGGGTCTCAAACTGGCGGCCCTCCAGCTGTTGCAGAACTACAAGTCCCATGAGGCATTGCAAGGCTGACAGTTACAAGCATGACTCCCACAGGCAGAGGCATGATGGGACTTGTAGTTCCGCAACAGCTGGAGGGCCGCCAGTTTGAGACCCCTGCAGTAGATGCTGCCACCATGCAGTAATAAGTAGAAATGTCCACCAGCACACACATTCTGTAAGCATCTTTTCCTTGTATTCACATAAGAAGAAAAAGCATCACAGGTCAATATTTTTACACCATGCATGGTCTTTTTCTCAAGACAAAGTGATTCTTGATGGCACAGCTTTAATTCAGCTCTATTCAGGAGGAAGAAGACATAAGCATGAGCACAGGTAATGCACACCCCTGCATGCAGGCTATACTTTTGCCATTTGCCTGTAGTTTATGGATCTGTGCAACTTATGTAGAGAGACAAGCCTTCCTCGGTATGAAGGTAAATGTCCACTTTCCAGATTGCAGGGACTTTGTTAGCCGCCTTATTAAGCTTGGACATCTTGCATCTCTGACAGTATGAGTACAGGAGGTGGTATTCCAGGACTACAAAGTGGAGTTTTTCGACATCTCAGTTTCTCACCTTCAAACTTCCCATGTCATCACAAAAAATACAAGTTTTATATCAAGCCTTCTTGGGTCTGGATTTTCGTTTTATTGCCCCATTTCCTGTGGCTGAAGTTTTTTTCTGTTCCATACATTTTTATTATTTTCATTTGTTTTCAAAATTAAGGTTGACAAGCATGAAATTGAAAGAGGTAAGGGATGAGCATGCGCGTGGCAGAACAGTTTTATGAGTTTTACTTCAATTTGTTCACCGTTCCCAGCAGGGGAGGGCTTGCAACCTTAGGCCTGAAGGGCAAGTCCAGTCAAGTGGCCCATAGAGCCGGTGGTGGCAAAGTGATGGATCGGTAAAAACAGTCTAAAGGTTTTCCATAATCACAAAAGGTGGGGGGACAACAATTTGGCACTCCAGAGCCCCTGGCAGGGGCTGACTGGCAACTTTGGCCCAGAGGCAAGTATAACCCAGAGGCCCATGGTGCAGCGACTCGTCTCCACTCTTCCTCTTCTCTGCCTCCTCCCAACTCGCACCTGACACTTTAGTCATCCATGCAAATTTACCTTTTCATTGCCAGAGCCGTTTTTACGTTTTTTTGCACACACGTTAAAAAAATTATTTTAGGCCCGAAGATTACACAAAACCCCCAAACATGATGTATTTTCTGAAAGCAGACACCCTAGTGAATAAAATAGTGATAGTTCCAATTTTTTATGTCACACGTAAAAAAAAAACACACTAAAGCTAATTTTAGGGCAAACAAACGCAATAAACTACTCAATCTTTTGGTGATAAATAAAACACGAGGTTGCACCGAGTAAATAGATCCAACATGTCAAACCTTAATTTTGTGTGAAATGGCGACAAACTTCAGTACCCTATATTTTCTATAGGCGAAGCTTCAAAAGCCCCCTATAGGTATCAGTTTAGTGCAACGGAGGAAGTCTTGTGTTTCTCTCATTCAGGCGTGCATGGTAATATGTAACATGTGTATCGCAATCGTAGGCGCCCCTGACGCATGTGTTTATGTTCCTACGTGTGTATATGTGGGGGTGGGGGGCTTTAAAAAAATTGGGGGGGTGGGGGTTTAAGTGCTTGGGTGTAACTTTTAATTTTATTTTTTTACTAAGTTATTTTTTTTAACACATAGGGGACAAAAAGACCCCTATGTGATGATTTTAAGGTGACAGGAGGCGGGATGAAGATAAGGGGCCTGGAGCGCCAGCGGGGACCCCAGAAGAAGAGGAGGATCGGGACCACTCTGTGCAAAACCCTTGCACGGAGGAGGTGAGAAGTATACCATGTTTGTTATTTTTATTTAAAAAAAGAACAAATGTTTACAACAACTTTAATCTACAATGATCTTTGGAATGTGCAGCATGGAGGGGGTTAATGTACTGCCATTGGTCACTGATGCATTACTGACCAGTGGCAGTTAATTAACCCCTTTGTGCTGCATTGTCAGTGTTCATTAACCAGTTTAGTGCCAGTGTCAGTGTTTATTAACCCCTTTATGATGCAGCATGAACGGGTTACACCACTGCCGCTAATACAGCACAAAGGGGTTAATTAACTGCCACTGGTCAGTAATACATCAGTGACCAATGGCAGTACATTAACCCCCTCCATGCTGCACATACCAAATAGCATTATAGATTAATTAACCCCCCACCCTCCCAAAAAAAATGAACCACTTCAGTAAGATCACACAAAGCAGTGCAGCAATGATCATCCTTTGCTCGCTCACTCACCCACAGTAGTGGATCCTCCCCGCAGGTCACAGCAGCTGCACTCCTCCTCTTCCATCGCGCCTCCCAGCCTCTGAATGATGTCAGGACAGGTGGGACCTAGGAAGCTCCTGTCAGGGTGGAGATCCCTGACAGGGAAGTAACTGACACTTGCCGGTCGAGTGCATATTCCTACCGCTCTGCTGCAACATCAACATTCTGACATGGTGAGACTAGTCAATCAGGTCCCAGGACAAGATCAAGCTGTTTGACACTGGGGACTGAGCAGTTCCTCACTTGGTGGCTCCAGATTCAGGAAAGTCTTTACTTTCCACCTTTTGGAGGATCGATGAGTTCCAGCCTGCCAGGCTGAGGATGAATCCTAGGCACTCTGTTGGTGTGAGACTTGGTCGTCGAAGGAGTCTTGTTTCCTGGTCAACATACTAGGGCATTCAGCAAATTGGCTATCCTTGCAGCACTGGATCATTCTGCTGGAAGGTGATCCAATTCGGATTCAGTCAGACAAAGCCAAAGCAATGGCATACATTAACCATCTGGAACGAAACAAAAGTGTGATCATGGCAAACCAGTAGTTCAGGTCTTGTGCAAAATTTCACGCCTTTTTTGCCATGTAAATCCCAGACATAGACAATTGGCAGGAAAACTTCTTTACCAGCAGCTGGACCCGGAGCAGTGGTCCCTACACATGAAGGTGATGCAGGACATATAGAGATCGGTGAATGTGACCCTCCTGGCCTCCAGGCTCAACAACAAACTGAATAGGATTTTCTGCAGGTGCAGGCATCCTCTTGTGGAAGCAGTGAATGCTCTGGTGATTCAGTGGGATCTCTGCCGTTCCTTTCCCCTGGAACTTCTTCCTCGTCTGCTTCCCTGGATCGAGATGGAGAGCTTTCCAGCTACCCCATTTCTCTGAAATGAACAAGACTGATGTGGTATGCTGACTTGGTAACACTCCTGGTAGAGGCAAGTGTCTCAACTGGCAGCTATACCCTACAAGGAATCTTTTTGGTTTTGCAAGGAGAGGTGGGGTTGAGGCCCAGGACTTTCCTCTTGCTTAGATACGGACTTTCACCTCAAGCAGGACATATTTTTTCTGTCCCTCTACCTGGTTCACTTGATCCAAAAGAGATTTCCCTCCATTGTCTGGATGTCGTTTGGGCTGTCATTTCCAAGGCTGCCACTTGGTCTTCGTTCACAGATTCTCCTGGTGGACATTGCAACCTAATTTCATTCCAGTTTTGGGCGTTCAGGCAGCTGTTTGAGCTGCTGGCAGCCCCAGTTTTCTGGACAATTAGTGTTCGTTTCCTGTGTTGCCCACCCCTCACATGGACTGCTTTTGGACAATCTGACAGACAGTCTAAAAATTCTTCTGTCCCCTAATGGAGAAAAAATAAAACTGAATTTTTGTATAGACAGTAAAAGTCTTTTCTTGATGTTTGAGGGACAGAGGCCCTGCCCTCTGTTTATGTTCAAGCTCTCAAAACTGGTTGTGAGCAGGGTTATTCTTTGCTGGCTGACCAATTTTTTTTAGCCAGTGTCTATTTATTCTGTAGGTGGCAGTACAACCTCAACATTCAGAGAATTCCCGTATGTATACAATAGTGGCATTTGCTTCATTTTTAAAAAACAGTTACGTTTAACCACTTACAGCCTGAAAGATTTGCCCCCTTAATGACCAGGCCATTTTTTGCAATACGGTACTGTGTCGCTTTAACTGACAATTGCGTGGTCGTGCGACGCTGTACCCAAACAAAACTGACGTCCTTTTTTTCCCACAAATAGAGCTTTCTTTTGGTAGTATTTGATCACCTCTGCAGTTTTTATTTTTTGCGCTATAAACAAAAAAAGAGCGACAATTTTGAAAAAAAAACTATATTTTTTACTTCTTGCTATAATAAATATCCCCAAAAATGTTTTTAAAAAACAAATTTCTACATCAGTTTAGGCTAATATGTAATCTATATATTTTTGGTAAAAAAAAAATGCAATAAGCGTATATTGATTGGTTTGTGCAAAAGTTATAGCATCTACAAACTATGGGAAAGATTTATGGCAATTTCATTATTTATTTTTACTAGTAATGGCAGTGATGTGTGATTTTTAGCAGTACTGCGACATTGTGGCAGACAGATCGGACACTTTTGACACATTTTTCGGGCCATTGACATTTATACAGTGATCAGTGCTATAAAAATTACGTTTTCAATACTTTGAAGTGCAGAGGAAGAGTCTGGGGTCTTATAGACCCCCGATATCTCCATAAAGAGTACCTGTCACCGCCTATTACTGTCACATGGGATGTTTACATTCCTTGTGACAGCAATAACAGTGATAAAAAACAAAAAAAAATGTAAAATGACAGTGTAAATTTTTTTTTTTTAAATGTACAATATATCGGCAAAAAATATTGGCTATCGTCAGGAGAGGTGGCTGAAATATCGGTATCGTATTGGCTCAAAAAAAACGATATCGGTCGATCAATCCCTATGTACATCTGTGTCAAAGAATGACTTCAGATTTGGCAAAATTGTCCTTTAAAGCCCCCACCCCTTGCCTACAGGAAAGCTTTACTGATTTCTTTCTTGCGCAGACCCTTGGGACCAAATTATAAAGCAGCAGTGTGCATGTGCATATTGAAAAGATGAGGGCTGGGTCAAGGTCACAGAAAAGCTTGCTGGGCTGGAAAAAAAAGGCCAGTATAATATTAGGTGGTCTGCACTCAGGGGGTCATGTGATTTATTTAAGGACTATTCCACTCATTTAGGTTAGAGAGAGGCAGAGGAGGAGGTAGAAAAGGGTTGAACTTAGGTCCACTTTAAAAATGATTCCACCTTTACCCCCTAAGTGCAGCCTGCCTAGCATGATGCTTACCTTCCTTCCTGATTTGGTGATCTTTCTTCCAACAAGGTCCTGGTCAGCTCCTCCACACACACTGCGCATGCAAGCTACAGCCTGATTCCCATAGTGGCCTCCAGCGGCCTCCCTTTCAGAGTTCAGCTTGGCCATAGGAATGAATAGAAACATGATGTGCAGTGAAAAAGGGGAGAGCTGGGGCCTTGGTAGAGGTCAAATCACTGCATCGGGAAGGAAGATATTTTCTCAAGTGGGCTGCACTCAAAGGCAGGGGGGAATATATTAATAATATTCAATAAAGGTGAGGTTGTCCTTTAGCCCCCGTTCACACTGAAATTGCGTAATTTCAAAGCCACCAGTCAGTGCGATTTCATGTGCGGCTTGCACATACATCTGCAATTTTATGCACAGATGTCAATGCAAGTCACACATGAAATCGCCAAAAATAGCGCAGGAACCTTTTTCAAATTGGTGAAAGTCGGAGTCACACCGATTTGAACGGTTCCACAGGCACAAATGAGGTGCAACTTGTCATGCATTTTTGAACTGTCAAATCGCATGACAAGTCACAGCGGTGTGAACGGGGGGCTTAAGCTTCTGCAATGAATAAAGCTAAGATCCTTGCAGTACATACAGTGGACCTGGCGAGCAATGTTTTTCTCCCAACTCATCTGAAGTTTCACTTATATTGGATAATAAAACTTTGACAGACAAACCTTGCTCTGTCTTGACATTTTGTACCTTTTGTAAATGCTGTTTAGTGCGCACTTTAAATTGTACATTGGGGCAGGATCAACAGGAGGCAATCTTATATGTGTATATCATTGTTATTTGCTGGGCACAAAAAATTGTGATGCGAAAAATTACATGGCGAAGGGTTGAAAGGTTTGAAATGAATGTCCTCATTCATTGCTGCTTTTGCATTTGGAATCCCCACCTCCAAACACTTGTGCTAGCGCTGATATTTCTAAAGTTCACATTTGCATACATTCTGTAAAAGATATTCGTGTAAAGCCAAAGTTGATGAAAAAAGCTCTAATGTAGACTTTAACATCACATTTAAATGTTAGTTGTGCTATGATAATAACTCTGGGCCCCTAGTGAAATGCTAAACTTATTGCAGCTTTGACTTCTTGTATTTCAGCCCTGTGCTCACAGTGAACAAACGGCTATTGGTAAATGCAGTCATCAGGAGCATAAATGCTTCTTAAAGGTTAACTTCATCTTTTATACCATGCCACATCTTATAGCGTATTTAGGGTATAAATACCCGTAACAGCTTGCAGGGGTTCTTCACTCCTGAAGGTGCTGTCATTTTTTACATTTTTCACACAGCCACTTCATACATTCACAGAGATCTGTAAATGAATAAACTATAAATCCCATCCACCACAGTGGCAGCTGGATTTGTAGCTCTCAATGGAATACAAGTGTATTCACACCACTCACAGACCCTTGTCACTTCCTTCAGCTCTG
Organism: Lithobates septentrionalis; assembly: GCA_037952835.1. Lineage (NCBI taxonomy): Eukaryota > Metazoa > Chordata > Amphibia > Anura > Ranidae > Lithobates > Lithobates septentrionalis. Next base: position 614,875 of record JBBDGP010001870.1, on the reverse strand, counting down.
AAAGTGTAAGACCATACTTCTGTAAAGGCAAAGAGCTGGAGGAGGAGTCTACAGGAGTCTGGCACTGCACATGCAAACCACTGAGCGTGGGTGTAATACTTTGCAGCCTCCTGTGAGAAAAAAAAATGCGTATTTTTCTGCAAAAATATGTGCCTTTATTATTTTTTTTTACAGGGGAACTTAGCTTTTAAACAGCTCCCTTTGCAATGGCAAAGGTCTTAAAATTCTATATTTCCTGACAGACTCCATGGCAGCATACGTATGGGTTAATCCCGCCTCTCATACCTCATAGGACCCCACTCCCATAAATCTTTGCTTCTAGTCAGAGACCGTGTTCCTTTTTTGTCCTCCTCCTAGGACCAAGGTAGTCTTACCTTATGATGTTGTCGGTCCAGTCCTGGTGATTTGCACGTGAAGATGGCGTCCTGGCGGTGTTTTTTTCTGGAGTCCATTTACCTTGGCTATTAGCAGGGTGGACATGGGCAGTTATTGCGATGCCTTGAAGATCTTACTAGCCAGCCATTGGCAGGCAAGCGGCAGCATGGCCAATCGTCCCAGCTATTAGCGGGAGGCCCTTTATTGAAATGCCCTGGTCGTGCAGCATGAGCAACATGGCTCCCAGTCCCAGGCCGGATCGAAGTAATGCCGTGGTGGTAATGTATAATGCTCCTTTATCAAGTATATGGCAGCTGTTTTTGTATTTGTATTGTTACGTCTCCTAGTTTCGTGTTTGTTTGTCTGGCCATGGCGGCTGGAACGCATCTGCGTCCCAGTTCGCCGCCTTTCAACCCATCTGCGCATGCGCGAGCCGCGATTCAGGTCGAGGCTTGGTTGCGCGTGCGCAGTCCGGGCAAGATGGCGGCGGTCGCGCATGAGCGCGAGGTCTATGGGGTGGCGTCTGGCATGGCGTAGGCACGCTGATGCGCGATGACATCATCCGGGGGGGCGGCAGATTCGAATAGCTGTCAGATTCAGCTATTCTCTGGGTTGCCTTACAAGCTGCAGCAGCTGCTTCCCCGAGCGCATATCTCTGCTGTTTAAGGTAAGGGGTTATGCTGCACTACTTGCCTATGCTTATCCTGCTCATCCATCTGTTGCTTTTCCAAATAGGCTGTATTGATTGCTTTCAGTGGTTTTGATTCCTTTTTGCCATGGATGTGTCACCGCCCCCCAGTGGCCAACCCTTACTCTGCAGGTAGGATGGAATTGATTTTCCTCTGCCTGTTTGTTTTGGGTTAGTGGTTAGGTGCATGTTAACTCTTTCTTTCCCTCAGCCCTTCTAGGTCTGAACACCGTTCCTCGGCACGTGAAGCTAATGACAAAAATCGTCATTTAACGTCAAGTTCCAGACGCCCTAGATCATCTTCCAGACGGTCCACGTCTAGTCGTCATTCTCACCGCCATTCCAGCCGCTCTAAGAAAGAGATCATGCTGGGGATGTAAAGCTCAGGTCCCAGAGGGTAAATCTCTCTGTGAGTTATGCTATTTTTGAGCTGTAAAGGAACGTGAAGCTGGAGACCAACAGGTGGAAGCTCTGGTTAGAAGAGTGGTTCAAGAATCTCTGAACAGGACAGATCGCATCCGTACATCCAGCCCTCCTGCTGCTCCACCACCAGTTCCTGACAGGGTCGACCCTGAGGTTCCAGGTCACTCTCGTCGAAGTCTCTCTTTAAGTGGTTCCTCCGACGGCGAAGCGGAGGTGGAAGACTCCAGTACAGGATTTGATTTTTCCTTGGTTCCTCAGTTAGTTAAAGCGGTTAAAAACGCATTGAGATGGGAGGAGCCGGTAGAAGCACCCTCTAAACAGAGGAAGTACTTCAAGCAGCTCAAGAAAGAATGCCCAAACTTCCCCTTCCTGGGTGAACTTGGGGAAATTATTTCAGATGAATGGTGTAAAGTTGAGAGGAAAAACTCGCTGATTTCCAAGATAGCAAAAATGTACCCATTCAAAGGTGAGGAGGTAAAGCATCTGGAAGCGGCACCCCTCATTGATGCGGCTTTAATGAGGTTAGTGAAACATGTCACGCTTCCTCTGGAAGACACCGTTTCTTTCAAATATGGTGTGGAGAGGAAGATCGACACCGACCTCAAACGCATTTATATTACGGCAGGCATGGCTTGTAAACCAGCCCTGGCTCTTGCAGCTTTGTCTAAAGCTATGGAAGCATGGACGGATGACATGGATGCAGTGTTGGGAAAGATCTCTGAGGAGTTGCTCAAGCTGGCATCAGCCTTTCTGGGGGAGGCATCCCTTGATATTATCCGCCTTGTGGCACGTGTCATGCTTTCTTCAGTCACGACGAAGCGCGCCTTGTGGTTGCGCCCGTGGGTTGCGGATCCTGCCTCTAAACAGGCATGGTGTAAAATTCCCTTTGAGGTCTCCTCCCTCTTTGGGAATAAACTTGACTCTGCCATTACCCGTGCTACAGGGGGTAAATCAGGGTTCTTACCCCAGGATCGCCGTCTTTTTGGTCAGAGAAAAACTCATCCCAGACAAGATCAGGAGCGTGCGAGGGATGCACGTCGCTACAGACCTGGCCGTGATTTCAGAAGAAAACTGGAGGAGAAATCAACCTTCAGGGCAGAAGTCCTCAAAGTCAGCCTCTTCTGGGGGACGTGAGGCTGCAAATTCCTTTTGATTTAGAGCCTGTCCAGACGGAGCGAGTTGGGGCTCATTAACTTCGTTTCCAGCACGTCTGGGCAGCCTCGATTCGGGATTTCTGGACCGTCAAAACGGTCTCTTCGGGTCATACTTGGGTGTTCAGCAGTCCACCCACACACCGGTTTGTTCCTACAGCTCTTCCACACTTAGAGGAGAAGAAACAGGTTCTTCTGTTATATACAGATTCACTAGTAGCCCAGGGGGCCGCCATTCAAGTACCAACAGAAGAAAGATTTCTAGGGGTGTACTCCCCCCTTTTCATGGTCCTCAAAAAGAATGGGTCCTGGAGGCCTGTAATCGACTTGACATATCTGAACTCCTTCATCAAGAAGGAAAAATTCAAGATGGAGACTCTGCTAACAATACGCCAGACGATACAACCGGGAGATTGGCTTGTCTCCATAGACCTGAAAGATGCCTACTTTCATGTGCCGATTGCAAGGGATTTCCAGGTGTATCTCCGATTCGCAGTAGATCAGAGGCATCTCCAATTCACATGTCTCCCATTCGGGCTTACAACATCGCCTCGAGTGTTTTTCGAAGCTCTTATTGGCTGTGGTAGCGTTAATCAGGGTCAAAGGTATCCGGTTACACCATTATTTGGACGACCTACTTCTGCTTTCACAAGACAGGGATCAGCTGTTGGCACATCGAGATCAGGTCATCTCTACCCTAACAGAGTTCGGTTGGCTGTTGAACAAGGAGAAAAGTCATCTAGATCCAACGCAGTCTCTAATATTCCTTGGAGCCCAATTCAACACAGTGGAGAGCACCATCTCTCTGCCTCTGGAGAAAGTTACGGTAATTCAGGAAAGAATTCGTCTAGCATTGTCATCATCTCTTCTCAGAGCCTCGCAATGTATAAAGATAATCGGCACCATGGTAGCCACAGCCCCCATGGTGAGGTGGGCGCAATGGAAGATGCGGCCCTTTCAGAAGGGGTTTCTCCAACAGTGGGATCCAGGATATCGAGACCATCTTGTACGGGTAACCACCTTCATGCGGGAGAGCCTCCTCTGGTGGCTGCAACGGAAGAATCTTCTCAATTGCCATTCCATAGCACCTGTCTCCTGGATCACGGTGACAATGGATGCAAGCAACAGAGGTTGGGGCGCTCTCTGTCTGACGAAGGTAGCCCAAGGCAGATGGGACTTCCCATCCCAAGGGATAGTCTCAAATATCCTGGAGCTTCGAGCTGCCTTCCGTGCGCTTCAAGCCTTTTCCCACCTGACATCAGGGGCCTCAGTCCTCCTGAGACTGGACAATACGACTGCAGTGTCTTACATCAAGAGGCAGGGGGGCACCCGCAGTCTCTCTTTACTGAAAGAAGTAAGTCCGATCATGTCCTGGGCCCAGGCGAACTTGACAAATTTATCGGCTGTTTATCTCCCCGGAATGTCCAGGCGGACTTCCTTTCAAGGGTCACCCTGGACAACAACGAATGGTCTCTCCACACCGAAGTGTTCAACTGGGTCTTGTCTCTGGCAGCAATTCCGGAAGTAGATCTGTTTGCATCCCCTTGCAACTTCAAACTGCAGAAATATTACACGAGGTGTCGTTGTCCCCAAGCCTTCGGAGTGGATGCCCTGACGTACCAGTGGAGATTCCACAAGGCCTATGCCTTTCCCCCGGTACCAGTCATTCTCCGATTTCTATCGAGGCTTAGGTGGGAAGAAGTCGAAGTAGTGGCAATTGTTCCTTTCTGGCCCAACAGGCCATGGTTTCCTCTCCTGGTTCAGCTCAGTTACCGGAATCCGGTCCCTCTCCCGTCCAGACCAGATCTCCTGTCGCAAGGAGCGTCTCTTCACCCATGCCCATCTCATCTCCATCTGATGGCTTGGTGGTTGAGAGGGGAAGACTGGAAGCACTAGGATGTCCAAGTTCAGCGATTGCTACATTGTTGAATGCCAGAAGAGCGGGCACCAACAGTCTATCAAAGAATTTGGTCAAAGTTTGCGGACTATGTGGCCTCCACTAATGGTTCCTGTATTGACCCAAGGATGCGGGATATTCTGGGTTTTCTGCAAACAGGCCTGGACCTGTTCGGTTAGCTCCTTACGAGTCCAAGTTTCTACAATCTCCGCCTTCACAGGTGTATCATGGGCCAGGCACCCCCTTACTAGACAGTTCTTCAGGGGAGCAATAAGACTTAGACCTCAAAGAAAACCAAGATTTTCTAAATGGGATCTTCCTCTTGTCTTGGACTTCTTCGCAGGAAGAGAAATACGTCATGTGGACCAGTCATCTATTAAGGAACTTTCCCTCAAAGTGGTCTTTTTAGTAACCATAACATCGGCTAAGAGGGTTTCCGAAATTGGTTCCTTAGGATTCAAAGAACCATTCCTTTCTTCCCTGATCGAGTGGTCCTGATTCCTATGTTAGGTTCAAATTCCAAAGTAACAACTGTCTTCCATGAAAATCAGGAAATTGTTCTTCCTACGTTCAGGTCTTCTGAGGACTCTAATATTCATCCTCTAGATGTCGGAGAAGTTCTAAAGCAATACTTAGAAGCCACAGCTTCTTTTCGTCAATCTGATCACCTGTTCTCTTCCACGGTAAAAGCAAGGGAAAGCGTGCTTGTTTAGGCCATTCAGTGGGCTTATAAGTCTAAGGGTTTGGCTCCTCCGGAGGCAGTGACCGCTCATTCTACCAGGAGCGTTTCTACATCGTGGGCAGCATCCCGGCATGTATCTCCGGAAGTAATCTGTAAAGCGGCCTCATGGTCATCAATTAACACTTTTATGACGCACTATTGTGTAGAACCGGCTTCCTTGTCATCGGTTAATTTTGGTTTGCACGTATTATCTGTTGATGGTGCCAATTAAACCTTTTTTTTCTTTAACCAGCAATTGCCCACCCGGGTGTGTATGGCTAGTCATTTCCCATACGTATGCTGCCATAGAGTCTGTCAGGAAAACGGAAAATTTATATCAAATACTTGCCGGAATTTTCCTTTCCTGATGGACTCCATGGCAGCAGGAGTTCCCTCCCATTTGCTGGAGTAGGCTAAGTTACGGAACACGGTCTCTGACTAGAAGCAAAGATTTATGGGAGTGGGGTCCTATGAGGTATGAGAGGCGGGATTAACCCATACGTATGCTGCCATGGAGTCCATCAGGAAAGGAAAATTACGGCAAGTATTTGATATAAATTTTCCGTTTTCTGCACATGTGGCTGCCTGTTAGAAGCATGCATATAAAGCGATTTTTATTTAATTTTATGTGGCCACTTTTGGCACCCATGGTGCTTAGTAGCGTTCCTCTCAAAATGGTCCTACATTTTATACCTCTGTAAGTGCCAGTTCACATTAGTGCGCTGTGCGAGATCGCATGTGATTCACACCGCACTGCTGTGCAAATCACATGCGATGTCTGTGCCATGCGATTTCAGCCATACAGATAGTATGGCTGAATTTGCATTGCATTTGGACCAAACTCACACAGGACCCTATTTTGGTTCGCAGCAGAATTGGATTGCATGGGTGTTCACACCCATGCAATTAGATTCCTGTCTGAACTGTCAGTTCGCAGTGCGATATGCAAACTGAAATGGAGGTGTCATTACATTGTATTGACACTCCCAGGAGTGTGCACATGGCAGTGTGAACTGCCTTGTGAATCAGGTACCATGCGGGAACCCGCAGTGGATTTGCAGTGTTCCCACATCGCACCTATGTGAACCAGGACTTGTTGCGATTTGGCATGCGATTTAACATGTCAAATCGCATGCCAAATCAGCGGCTAATGCCGGCAATGGCACCGTCCGAATCGGTGCGACGCCGACTTTGTGGCGGTGCAACGTATCCAAAAAATAGTTTCTGTACTACTTTTGGCAACTTCGGGGTGCGATTTGTATAAACATCTGTGCAGGAACCCGCACAGATGTCTCTGAATTTGCTCCCGAAGTCAGACTGACATGCTGAACTCGCACGATTTCAATCCCACTGTCAGTGTGAACCTAGGCCTAATGGCAATTTAAATTTAACTTAAAGTAGGATTTAAAGGAATTGTAAAGGTTTGTTTTTGGTTTTTTTTAATGACCAACATGGTATACTTACCTCCTCTGTGCAAGGGTTTTGCACAGAGTGGCCCTGATCCTCCTCTTCTGGGGTCCCCCAGCGGCTCCTCCCCGCATTGAGTGCCCCCTCGGAGACCAGCATTCCAAGGGGGCACCTATGCGGGCGCGCTCCAGAGTCCTGCTGCTGAGTCCATTGACACAGACAGCAGGACTCAGCCCTGCCCCCTGACTGCCGTATCACTGGATTTAATTGACAGCCATGATGGCTGCTGCTGCTATCAATCTATCCAATGAGGACCTGAGACAGCGGCTGGAGCTGCTGGGCTCGTTCTCGTCACTGGAAAGATCGGGTTCAGGTAAGCTAAAGGGGGGGCTCTGGGGAGCTGCTGCACTACAGAAGGTTTTTCATGTTAATGCAAAAAATGCATTAAGGTGAAAAACCTTGAGGTTTTACAACCCCTTTAAAGCTCCATAGGAAAGGTTTTATATAAAATAAAAAAAAGTGAAAAAAAAAGAAAGTATATTATTCAGCCTCTAGGTGTCGCTGCTGTTACAGATGACTGTATGACATATTGTAGATGCAAACAGTTTTCCTAACGGTCTATTTAAGTACACCATACTCACCAGCTGCATTTGATTTAAGCAACAATTCTGTTTTGTTTTAATCCTGGAAATGATTGCATTTGTTGGATGTAGTTCTTTCCTCTGTTCTTATGGCCTTTTCCCTCATAGCACACCAAGCAGAATATATACTAGTAAGTCTCCATCCAGCTTTTCCAGAATTGTATAATGACTGGCAAGTCGCAATTTCCTCAGCATGCAAATATTAACTTTCTTATTAGTTCAAATTTAACTCGGGATAAGCTATCCTCCATTCTTATTACTTCCAGCATCACTGTATGTCAGATAGGAAAGAAGTAATATATGGCTTACAGATTGCACAGCTCAATAAAGCATGCTGGATTTGATTAAGCAAAAAGTGGAATAATATTGAAGTGACTACTTAAATGCTTTTTTTGTTGTCAGTGTTGACGTGTGCTCCCAAACGTTTCTATCGCCACATATGAAACACTCAGAAGAATATTGAACATTCTTAAATTCTTCAGGTGGCGGCTGGTGCTAAAATTTTTGGGGGACTGCAAACAACCCCCCCCCCCCCCAGGTCCACCCACACTCAGCCTCTCCACGGTGACGGTCGCACTCAGCCTCTCCACGGTGACGGTCGCACTCAGCCTCTCCACGGTGACGGTCGCAATCAGCCTCTCCACGGTAACGGTCGCAATCAGCCTCTCCACGGTGACGGTCGCACTCAGCCTCTCCACGGTGACGGTCGCACTCAGCCTTTCCACGGTGACGGTCGCACTCAGCCTTTCCACGGTGACGGTCGCACTCAGCCTCTCCACGGTGACGGTCGCACTCAGCCTCTCCACGGTGACGGTCGCACTCAGCCTCTCCACGCTGACAGTCGCACTCAGCCTCTCCACGCTGACAGTCGCACTCAGCCTCTCCACGGTGACGGTCGCACTCAGCCTCTCCACGGTGACGGTCGCACTCAGCCTCTCCACGGTGACAGCCGCACTCAGCCTCTCCACGGTGACGGTCGCACTCAGCCTCTCCACGCTGACAGTCGCACTCAGCCTCTCCACGGTGACGGTCGCACTCAGCCTCTCCACGGTGACGGTCGCACTCAGCCTCTCCACGGTGACAGCCGCACTCAGCCTCTCCACGGTGACGGTCGCACTCAGCCTCTCCACGGTGACAGCCGCACTCAGCCTCTCCACTGTAAGGGTCGTACTCACCCCTCCTCGGCTTCCTCAGCTTCTCTTCCTGGCCAACCCGATCCGACTCCTGTCCTGATTGGCCGGGAGGAGAAGCCGGAAGACAAAAGCGAATAAAAATTCACTATTGTCACAAGTGGGTGGGTTCGGGGTCCAGTGCTCTGTGCCCTAAGCCCAACCTTTTTCAAGCCAAATGGAGGCTCAGGCTCTAATCATGTGGTTTGCAAAAAAAAATTTAAAAAATTGTCTGGCGCCACTGGCCGGACAGGGATGACGTCACTCCTGTGCATTGCCGAATTTGTACAGTGCACTTGTATCTCCATTGAAAAATTTCCTCTTTATTAATGTTTTGCAGACAAGCAAAAATTTGGTATTTTCTTTCACATTTAGTAAAAAAAGGTAAACATGACAAAGGCTGAATTTCCCTAACAGGGACACAGACAGCAATAAAAACCTGACAGGTTTTCTAACCCCTCCTAAATCCAAAACGAAAACATGTTTTGCTTTTAGGAAAAGGCAAATCACCGCGCTATACCATAAATGAATAAGTGCATACAGGCATACTGAAAAAACAAAAATTGAAAACAGTCAAAAGGTGACAAATCAATGATCAAAAATCAACATAAGAGCAGCCGCTAAAAAGTGAGATACACACATAACATAATAAATACAAAAAGAGCAGCGCTGTGATAAAAAAGTTATATATGATATAACCAAAAAAAAATATGTGAAATATTAAGCCCAAAATTTGGGATAGGCTCCAAGTTCATAAAGGTGCATAAACAAGGTGAACCGTCCTATCCAAAATCAATCATAGATGGTGGATAAAAGGAAACGTAGATAGGTGGAAATCAATAAGTCCTTCACCGCACCACTGTGATATTGTTAAAATGCGCGCTTACCAAACGGCAAGCTTGGAAGAGCCTGCGACCTTAACCCGGTCGGGGCCTTTCAGGGTGGAACCATCAAGGAGAAACACGCCACCTTAGCTTGGATTAAGCACGCTGTTCTTCCAATTATCACTCTATGTGGAGATGTGACCCCTGGCTAGGGATAAACTTCAAGAGAGGTATACCAAAGGAAGAAGGAAAGCAACATAGCGTAATCCTGCTTTCACTTTTTATTAAAAACAAAAGAATTGCACTTACATTCGGAAGGGTAAACAACAAACATATGAGCCGGCCGGCTAGGAAGCGAACGCCCGTCCTGTAGACGGTAGATGCAGCACGTCAGCACATCAGCACGCCCGACGTACGTTTCGTCACACTCTGACGTCGTCTGGGGCACTTTGCCCCAGACGACGTCAGAGTGTGACGAAACGTACGTCGGGCGTGCTGACGTGCTGCATCTACCGTCTACAGTCTACAGGACGGGCGTTCGCTTCCTAGCCGGCCGGCTCATATGTTTGTTGTTTACCCTTCCGAATGTAAGTGCAATTCTTTTGTTTTTAATAAAAAGTGAAAGCAGGATTACGCTATGTTGCTTTCCTTCTTCCTTTGGTATACCTCTCTTGAGGTTTATCCCTAGCCAGGGGTCACATCTCCACATAGAGTGATAATTGGAAGAACAGCGTGCTTAATCCAAGCTAAGGTGGCGTGTTTCTCCTTGATGGTTCCACCCTGAAAGGCCCCGACCGGGTTAAGGTCGCAAGCTCTTCCAAGCTTGCCGTTTGGTAAGCGCGCATTTTAACAATATCACAGTGGTGCGGTGAAGGACTTATTGATTTCCACCTATCTACGTTTCCTTTTATCCACCATCTATGATTGATTTTGGATAGGACGGTTCACCTTGTTTATGCACCTTTATGAACTTGGAGCCTATCCCAAATTTTGGGCTTAATATTTCACATATTTTTTTTGGTTATATCATATATAACTTTTTTATCACAGCGCTGCTCTTTTTGTATTTATTATGTTTTGCTTTTAGTTATACTTTAAATTCTTTTCACAAAGGTGAAAACTGAATGTAACATTGATTACTGTTAAAAATCAGGAATACTTCCAATGACAAGTCTCTTGAACATGGTACACTCCCTGGAAACTAGTGACAGATTTAAATGAATAAAGGAATCTTTATTTTGTTAAGTAACTATGCAGCACTGAATGTTAGGAAAGTTATTACGGCACTGAGTGGTTAGTGCTGAGGTCAGAGGTTTTGTTCCTATAGGGTGCTATTGGCATAGAGCTTGCATGTTTTCCTCATGTTTTCTGAGTTTCTTAGTTTTCTAGTTTCCTCCCACAATCCAGAAAACTTGCTTCTGACTAGGCCATAAGCGTAGGTAGGCCTTTAGAGTAGGTAATAGGGAGGGGTCAAAAAATAATTCAGAGGGACCTGAACATAAAGATTAGAGTCATTAACTAGTTAATCACTAGCAGTGATTAAATACCACCAAAAGAAAACTCTATTTGTGTGAAGAAAATGATAAAAAAATAGTTTGGGTACAGTGTAGCATGACCGCGCAATTGTCATTCAAAATGCGACAGCGTTGAAAAATGGCCTGGGCAGGAAGGGGATGTAAGTGCCCTGTAGGCAAGTGGTTAAGGAGAAATATAGTAGGAAGTAGCGGAAGTGGAAACTCCAAAAAAACAATAAAGCGAGGAAGGAGGGGTTAAGGGGATTTTTGCGGTGCCAAACAGAATAATAGAAAGAGATAATAACTTAAAATAAGCAGAATAAATTTTATTATTACAAAAAATGTTTTGTTTTTTATAAAATTACAAAATACAAAAAGAATTGTTCACATTAATAACAATGGTATAGTGGTTATAAAGTAGGTAGGTTCAAGCCAAACTGAATGAATGCATTGCACACTCGCCCAACATGTTTCGCTGATTGCTTCTTCAGGGAATGTGCAATTCAGAGAAAGATTGGCATAAGAAACTAAACAAATACAGAAACAAAAAGTTATTATGGCAAACACCGTTATTATTCCACTGAGTATCATAAAACAATACTTATAAGTGAGCAGGATCTCTACTATAAACAACACATACAAAATCACTCACCCTACAAAAATCACCACCAAAAACAAACGACAACCGGGTTCAAACAATCCCTCTTAGACCCCCTATTGCATGGGAGATGGTCATATTTGTGGTCATAGAGGACAGAAGGACGAGACTATAGAACAAAGAATCATAATGTTAATAGAGGGTCTAAATATATATCTGATTGCAGTGAGTATTTAGGAGAAAAAAGGGACAGATGTCTCATATAGTAAATACTTATTTAAGGTAATATATTTTAAAGGCACGTGGAGTATAAGGCGATTTTAAAGCAACTTTGAACTACCTGCACAATGTTAAATGGGAAATAAGTACTCCTCATATATGCTATAGTGTGACTTATAAAAGAAAACCCAATAAGTAATAAGTTGCATAGAAGAAATAAGATAGAGATGGCCATCAGTGGAAAGGCGTACCAATGTCGCAGACGCCGTTCGATGGAGTCTTACCCTCCAGCTCTGGCTGAAGGAACAGCCAGACAAGCCGGTCTTATTTGTCCTCCATCGAGCCGGCGTCTGACATCACCGACTCAATGCGGAGGAAGAGACGCCAGCGCGCATGCGCAAATCGCCGAGGGAGTCCCTGTAACTACAATACCCAAGAGGCCCTGCGGGGGAGGGAGGAGTCAAGTCCGTCCACAGTTAACGTGGAACAGACGTAACACCAGCCAACCACCAAAGCAGGAGCCCATGGGGATGTAGTGTAGATGGAATACGGCAGATGGAAGTGCAGTAAGGGCAACAGTAACTGTCGCCCAAGGAATAGGAAAGCCCAATAGCGCAGCTAGGCGTAAAACGGGCATGCATTGATAAAATTAATTACATGCCCTGGGCGTCCGTATGACCACTAAGTTCAAGTCCCTAGAACAGGAGAAAAAGAAGAACAGAGAACCGGGGCAGATGAATTGGAGGAAAATAAGAGGGGGGCCTAAGGGGCAAAATAGCTGGACCACTGGACAGCTCTCTGGCTGATCTGTGTGTCTAAGTATCAATCCGGCTCACTTTAAATACAAATTTGAAGTAAATGAAATAATTCTATAAATAATACAGATGGAAACACAGTAACTAGAATTATAATTTAAATTAGATAAACAGACATGATACTAGTTTAATGGATATTGATTGATTTTCGCTTTCAGGAGAAGGCCCTGGAAAAAAGACGTCAGCATTCCCCGTTCCTTAGGCAGCCTGAGCTCCCAGTCCCTTCTCTTCGATCCGAGGAGCACCCCCTGCCTGCTGAGGAACCTATGCAGCTGGGCTGGACCAAGTTGTCTCCTGAAGAACGCGCTAGGTGCAGAACTCTGGGTCTGTGCCTCTATTGTGGGGCCAAAGGTAATTTCCATGACACTTGTTCTCTTCGTCCGGAAAAACGCTTGGGGCTATACATATGGAAGGTGGAGTACTAGACCCTGAAATATCACCTTCACCTTCTCGTCTTCTCCTTTCTGTGTTCCTTCATGTCGGCGCTTCCTCTCGTCCGTTCTTGGCACATCTGGATTCCGGAGCTGCTGGCAATTTCATGTATTGGGAAACTGCATCTTCCATGAGACTTACCCTTTTGCCCCTTTCAACGCCATTGGTGGTCTTGGCGATTGATTGCACTGTTCTCCCAGGGGGTCCTATCCGCTTCCAGACCCTCCCTGTTAAGATGTCGGTAGGGACACTCCATCAGGAGTGAATATCCTTCCTTGTCTTACCTAAGGCTTCATCTCCTATCATATTAGGCCTTCCTTGCTTACGGTTCCATTCTCCACACATTGACTGGACTGCTGGACGGATCCTGGCTTGGGGTTCCTCTTCCTGCCTACTCAAGGTTACCCCAAAAGAGAAACTTCCTGTTGCCACCATCCCAGTATCTTCTGCTCTTCCCGCTGCATATAGCAATTTCTGGTATGTCTCCTGCAATAGTCGGGCTGAGGCACTCTCTGGGTCATGTTGCACTCTGGATGAGGAGCCCAGCTGTGAACTTGAGCCGATCATTCACTCCAGTTTGCATGGTCATTTACCTTTGCCCGTTCCTGGACCCCCTTGGACGCACACCCAGGCTGACTCGTCCACCAGTTCCACAGTCGCTATGCCCTGTGATGTGATTCTGGTGGTCGCTGCACCTGGCAATGGTGTTCAGTCTGCCTCTGCACCAGTTCAGCCTATGCCCAGTGAAGCTATCCAGCTTGACTTCTGTGACACATCACTTTCTAACCAACCTGGTCTCAGGGATCCACTGAGTTCTGCCCAGTCTGATGATCCTGTGCTGGATGTCCAGCTTATCTTTAAGGGTCTGGGGGACCCTGCTCAGACTCCTGATGGTCTTCTAATGCCTTTACCCATTCCTAAGAAGCCTTTAGCCCTCAATAAGTCCTCTCGTCCTCACCCTACCTCGGTTTCGGACTTTGAGGATAATCTTAAGTACGAGGTTAGTCAAGTTCTGGATTCCCAGCGCCGTAGAGGCATTCTTCAGTACCTCGTACATTGGGAAGGGTTTGGTCCTGAGGAGAGGTCTTGGATCAATGCATCTGAGATCTTTGTGCCTCATCTGTTGAGGAAGTTTCATCTGGAGTTTCCCTTTAAGCCAGGGCCCAGGCGGGGGAGGGGGAGGCCTCATAAGAGGAGGGGTACTGTCATGGTTATGCAGTAATTTGTCTCTGTCAGTTTACCTTCTCCTCATGTGTTCAGACTAAGAGGCCAGCCACTCACACCTGGCTGGTTTTATAACCTCTCCTCTAAGCATGGCCCCACCCCAGGCCCTATCAGGGAACCCTATATTAACCTGTGCCCTGCAAGCCAGCAGTGCTGATCAACCATTGTGTGTTAGCTTTCGTGTGTACTTGCTGTGTTTCCTATGTCTGATTCCAGTTACCGACTTTGGCCTGTTCTTGACTTTCCCTGTCTGCCTGTGACCCTGACCTTTGGTGTGCTATGTTTATCCTTGTCTGCTAGTCGCCCTGACATTTGGCTTATCCTTTACTTTCCTTGTTGTTCCAGCCTGCTGCCTCCTTCCTCTTCTCCTGTAGTCTACCGTAAGCTGTGAGACCCTGGGGGGCCGCGACCGGGAGCCAGACTGCAGCTCAGTCCATCCTCACCACTAGAGGCTCTGGTGAACACCTGCTGGCTCTTAGGCTCCGCGCCCTGGGGAATCTATACTCTAGCTCCCAGTGGGATCTGTGTTAGTGATCCAGTAGACCTGTTTCCTGAACCTCCCAGGGTTCAATCTGCAGCAGTCAGTCCTAGGGTCCACTACCTAGCGGTGCACTTCCGACTCCTACAGAGTGCATCTGTCACCTGGTCTCAGGTGACCTGACATTCCACCTCCATGTTTGATGGTGGGGATGGTGTTTTTGGGGTCATAGGCAGCATTCCTCCTTGAGTTGATGCCAAAGAGCTTGATTTTGGTCTCATCTGACCACAACACTTTCATCCAGTTCTCCTCTGAATCATTCAGATGTTCAATAGCAAACTTCAGACGGGCTGTTCATGTGCTTTCTTGAGCAGGGGGGCCTTGGGGGTGCTGCAGGATTTCAGTCCTTCACGGCTTAATGTTTTACCAATAGTTTTCTTGGTGGCTATGGTCCCAGCTGCCTTGAGATCATTGACAAGATTCTCCCGTTTAGTTCTGGGCTGATTCCTTACCATTCTCATGATCAGTGAAACTCCACGAGGTAAGATCTTGCATGGAGCCCTAGACCGAGGGAGATTGACAGTTATTTTGTGTTTCCTCCATTTGCAAATAATCACACCAGCTGTTGTCACCCTGTCACCAAGCTGCTTGCCGATGGTCTTGTAGCCCATTCCAGCCTTGTGTAGGTCTACAATCTTGTCCCTGACATCCTTGGACAGCCCTTTGGTCTTGGCAATGGTGGAGAGATTGAAATCTGATTGTTTCTGTGGACAGGTGTCTTTTATACAAGTAACAAGCTGAGATTAGGAGCACTCCCTTTAAGAGTGTGCTTAATCTCAGCTCCTTACCTGTATAGAAGACACCTAGGAGCCAGAAATCTTGCTGATTGATAGGGGATCAAATAGTTATTTCACTCATTAAAATGCAAATCAATTTATAACTTTTTTGAAATGCGTTTTTATTGATATTTTTGTTGTTATTATGTCTCTCACTGTTGAAATAAACCTACCATTAAAATTATAGACTGATCATTTCTTTGTCAGTGGGCAAACATACAAAATCAGCAGGGGATCAAATACTTTTTTCCCCTCACTTTATGTAAAATTATATATATATATATATATATATATATATATATATAT
Source organism: Lithobates septentrionalis (assembly GCA_037952835.1). Lineage (NCBI taxonomy): Eukaryota > Metazoa > Chordata > Amphibia > Anura > Ranidae > Lithobates > Lithobates septentrionalis. Next base: position 599,157 of record JBBDGP010001870.1, on the reverse strand, counting down.
ATATATATATATATATATATATATATATATATATAATAATATATATAATAATATAGTTTTGTAAACTGTTGGAGCTATACAAGTCCTGTATAATACTGTATATGATAGGTACAGTATGTCAAATAGTCAGTGTTAGTATAAAGTTAAACAACATATGTTGACTCAGCTAAACTTGATTGGACATCTAGGCATCAATGCCCTCTAATCACATCACAAAAGGGTTAAACATACATAAAGAATGTTTCCATTTTCATAAACATATGTGGCCCAGGTCAGAAAGGCAGATATCTCCCTGTGTAATAGCAAGGTGAGAATGTGCCTCTTTTACTTGCCTGTAGATCAGGGGTCTCAAAGTACCGGCCCGCGGGCCATTTGCGGCCCGCGGACCGGTTAAAAATGGCCCGCAGGCAGGGCCGATCCAGGACTAGAGGTCGACCGATATTTGGCCATTAGGCCGATACATAGCACTGGCCGCTGTTCCTCCTCCCTTCTCCACACTCGGCGCTTGATCTTTGTGTGAAACTGACACGTAACAGGAGGAGAGAGACAGAAGGATCTGTCAGATTTGAGGTTGATGTCGGGGTGGGCGGGACCCGGCCGGGGTGGGCGGGACCCGGCCAATATCAAACACCAGCCAATGGGATCTGGGCGGGCCACATACGTAGCGGCCCGCCCCTTTTCTTAAGCAGCCCAATCATTGGCTGGTGTTTGATAGCTGCTGGTCCCGCCCACCCCGGCCGGGTCCCGCCCACCCCGACATCAACCCCAATTCTGACAGATCCCTCTGTCTCTCTCCTCTGTGTTACATGTCAGCTTCACACAAGCATCAAGCGCTGATTGTGGACAGCTCCTTGTCAGTTTCACACACGGTTACCCTCCGCTCAGTGTGAAACCTGCCAGTGCCAATCAGTGCCACCTGCCAGTGCTAACCAGTCTGCCAGTGCCACCTGCCACCGCCAATAAGTGCCACTGCCAACCAGTGCCTGCCAGTGCCACCACCAACCAGTGCCCCTGCCAATCAATGCCACCTGCCAGTGCCAACCAGTGCCACCTGCCAGTGCCACGCCAATCAGTGCCACCTGCCAGTGCCAACCAGTGCCACGCCAATCAGTGCCACCTGTCAGTGCCACGCCAATCAATGCCACGCCAATCAGTGCCACCTGCCAGTGCCAATAGTGCCACCTGCCAGTTCCAAACCAGTGCCATCTGCCAGTTCCAAATCAGTGGCACTTGCCAATGCCTGCCAGTGCCACCTTCCAGTGCCAATAAGTGCCACCTGCCAATCAGTGCCACCTGCCAGTGCCACCTGCCAGTGCCAACCAGTGCCACTGCCAATAAGTGCCACCTGCCAATCAGTGCCACCTGCCAGTGCCACCTGCCAGTGACAGACAATGCCACCTGCCTAAGCCAACCAGTGGCACCTGCCACAGCCAACCAGTGCCATCTGTACTGAGGACATCAAGTGTCTGGTAGAGTGACAGGAGCAAGGGAGTGACAGGAGCAAAAATCGGCATCATATATCGGCCATCAGCCACCCCGATTTCTAAATATCGGCATCGGCCAGAGAAAAACCCATATCGGTCGACCTCTATCCAGGATGTCTTTTTGAACTGCACCCAGGCACCGCAGATGGGGAGGCGCAGGCGCCAAAGAGCTTTACCTCTCCATCTCCTCTGTCCTCTCCACTGCACGCTGCTGCAGCCAGAGAGAGAACAGAGCAGAGGAAGGAGCCGAGAAAGGATCCGCTCATCGATCCGCCCACTTAGGCATTGACGATCGACCAGAGCCCCAAACCAGGGTCCTGCTGCCACCTCAGGGCAGGAGATTGTGTTCTCTGGGTCCCCTGTCAATAGGCCTGAGTGGAAGCCAGGAGGAGAGGACTCAGGAGGCAGATGATCCTGACTGCCAGGAGAGGTGAGTGAGCCATCACACTGAGGCAAAGTCCTTAGTGGGGTGACTGGGGTAGAGATCTGTGCAGTGTGGGGGGTATTTTATGCAGTGTGGAGGGTGATTGTGCAGTGTGGGGGTATTTTATGGAGTGTGGGGGGTATTTTATGGAGTGTGGGGCTATTTGTGCAGTGTGGGGGGGGGGGGGTAATGCTGGGGGTTAATAATGCGTTTGCTGACACCAGTGCTGGGTATAGTATAGTATATTATTGCTGGTATAGTTTATTGCTTTTGAAGTTTTAAAAGTTTGCATGCGGCCCCCATGGGATATGAAAACGTGTCATGTGGCCCTCAGTCAATTTGAGTTTGAGACCCCTGCTGTAGATTCAGATAGGCGGTGGCAGCTTTGCATCTCCTTCCATGGTGGTACTAACCCCCCCCACTCCAGGAGTTCTGTGATGGCCATCAGCTGACTGGGAGCAACACAGCCAGTCTTCCCCCCTCGCATCCTGTTCCCCACAACACCAAACCACGTGTGTCTCATCCCTAAGATATTGGTTTTCACTAAGTGAAGCATGATAAGTTTGGCCAATGGATGTAGTAAAGCTGCACATGGCTGTAGCCTGTATGACATGGTTATTGTGTGGCTTCAATTGGACAGCACATGTGGCAACCTAAGTGGCTGGAGGGGGGCAGTAATTTGGGGGCAAAGCAGTTTATAGAGGGAGGCAAGACCATACAGATGAAGCACTTAAAGTGGATCTAAACCCATCATATTCACTGTTTCACAAAACAGTTATGTTCAAGTCATGATGTGAACGGCAACTGCCACAGTTGCTTGTGCTCTCAACAAAACTGTCAAGCCATCAAATAGCTGGTGTCATAAGTGATCACATGTGCAGCACCATGGCAACTGCAGATCAAACAGGGCTAAGATGGCAGCTTCTTTAGTTGTAAAAGACAGGAGTGTTTAGTTCTGCTTTAAAGTGGGCACAGTTGAACCAGGGCTATACAGGGACCAAAATAGAAATGCAGCAGTATATGGAAGCATAGATATGATTTATCAGACACTTTACCCACCCCCAATTATATACAAATATGCCCAATTGTTTTTCACTTTTTTGAATGTCCTTGGAAATCCTGTTAAACTTTTACATCTACTCTTATGCCCCGTACACACGGTCGGATTTTCCGAAGGAAAATGTCCGATCGGAGCGTGTTGTCAGAAATTCCGACCGTGTGTGGGCTCCATCGGACATTTTCCATCGGATTTTCCGACACACAAAGTTGGAGAGCAGGAGATAAAATTTTCCGACAACAAAATCCGTTGTCGGAAATTCCGATCGTGTGTACACAAATCCGACGGACAAAGTGCCACGCATGCTCAGAATAAATAAAGAGATGAAAGCTATTGGCCACTGCCCCGTTTATAGTCCCGACGTACATGTTTTACGTCACCGCGTTTAGAACGATCGGTTTTTCCGACAACTTTGTGCGACCGTGTGTAGACAAAACAAGTTTGAGCCAACATCCGTCGGAAAAAAAATTCTTGGATTTTGTTGTCGGAATGTCCGAACAAAGTCCGACCGTGTGTACGCCCTATTACAATAAGACACATGATCTTGTATGTATTTTATGTACTATCTTGCCTGGCTACTTTATTTATTTAAGCGTTTTTTGTGTTCATGCCAATTAAGCCAAATTACTGTTGTACCATTAACTTGGTGTTCTGCAGTCAGCTATAAAGCTATTCCATCAGAATATCTATAGTCACAGGGAAAAACATATGTTAGCCGTTCTTTCAAAGGTCAGTTGTGTATTACTTCTAAACATGCTGTAATTGTCTCTAATGTGGGCCTCCAATGTCTGACTTTGAGAAATGCTTTTACTGGGAGATTTGCAAGTGCCATAAGTATAAAATTCTACAAACTGACCCCTATGGATATAATATTTGTGTCGTGATTTTCTGCTTTTCATCATAAAGCGTGAAGATATTTTTATGCCAGAAATAAGAACAAGCACAATATAACCATTTCCCCATTTATCATACACAATTCTATAAAAGAAAGATTAGGACTTATTTAAATCTAACCTCTTCACCACTTTAACATTCTGGAGCGTGACTATTCTCCCAGATGCGATTACCAACCTTTCTATCACAATTTAACCAGCCACTTGGCAAGGAACAAGTATTTTTTGTTAAGAGAGTGAATTTACAGTGCCCTCTCCTCCAAATTAAAAGTGAACCTGAACTTAAAAAGTGGGGATTTGCTATCTTATAGCATACAGTACATCTACAAAGGTAGTTTTGCCCATGCAGTACCCTGAAATAATTATTTGTCTGGAATTTCTTCCTGTGTCTTAAACCTCATAGCTGCATATCTGTGTGTGAGATCCTCTAAGGCACTGCTCCCCTGACCTCTGGTCTTAGCCCCCCCACTACCACTCGCCATTTCCACTGCATGCCAAGAGTCCTAGTGAGCTTGTATATAGAAGAGGTGTTCTAGTGGGCTTGTATATAGAAGAGGAAACTCAGAGGGTCTGGCCTGGGCGCCCCCAGGGTGGGCGAGCCCTCTGACTTACAGATTCACATACAAGCCACCGCTTTCACCCGGCTTCTCATAGTGTTTCCTGCCTGCCCTCACCTTGTGTGCGCGTACACAGTAGGGCAGGGAGGGAGGGGCTGTACTGGCCTGGGCAAGGGGGCTGAGCAGAAAGTGTCCCTCTCGGGGAAACGGCTTGCCCTGTCACCCTGTGTAGGTGAAACAAGAAACTCACAGGGCCCGGGACATGCCGTTGAGTTTATGAGTTGCCATGGCTATTTGTAGTAATTTTATAGCACTAATACGGAGTTAGATTTTAAGACAATGTGCTGTTTTGAGAATCTAAGCCCCCCCCCTATCGATATGCAAATGAACCAGTCAGATTGGTTCATGAGCTTAGAAGAGGAAGTACAGGATATGATGCACAGGAAGTTGAGGGATTAGAACAGGCTTGTGGTCAAAAGACAGATTGTTTTGGAACACAAAGGAGCAACAGGGATACTGAATTCCTATTGCCCGACGCCCGGGACATGCATTTCCGGGCGCCAGGCAGGTGGTTTTCATATACATTTAGTCCTGCTGCGGGCAAGCAGCAGGGTTTCCTTTTTTATCTTTTTAAAGACTTTATCAAGTCAGCCACAGCCAGGACTTTTCTGGAGGTGAGTGGTGCTCGCTCCCCACCTTGGAAGGCAGGCCGTGTGCAGTAGATCAGGCAGAGCAAGGGCTGCATTGCTCCCTGAGCTCTATTATTATTATTATTTAAGGTACTTATATAGCGCCGTCAATTTACGCAGCACTTTACATATACATTGTACATTCACATTGGTCCCTACCCTCAAGGAGCTTACAATCTAAGGTCCCTAACTCACATTCATATACTAGGGGCAATTTAGACAGAAGCCAATTAACCTACCAGCATGTCTTGGAGTGTGGGAGGAAACCGGAGTACCAGGAGGAAGCCCACGCAGGCACAGGGAGAACATGCAAACTCCAGGCAGGTAGTGTCGTGGTTGGGATTCGAACCAGCGACCCTTTTTACTGCTAGGTGAGAGTGCTACCCACTACACCAGTGTGCGGCCAATAATGTGCTGCTGATCTCCCAGCCCGGCTCCACGTCTACTAGTAAGAGAGCTTGCCTCCACCACCCGGTCCTACTGCTCGCTGGCTTCACTCACAGGCAGCCCGGCCGGTGGAGAACAAGGAGCTGCTGCTATTAGAGACAACGCTCAGCATAGGGAATCACTCGGTTCCTCCCCGCCTTTGAATTGACATGACATATGTTAACACGTTCGCTGCTGAGGACATCTTCACCACTACTTAGTGTGGAGTAGATAAAACAAGTATAGAACAATTTTCTATCACTGCTAGAGATCCTAGGGACTGGTAGAGATGTAGACTGGTATAACCACTAAGGATTGTTATAGATCAAAGGGACCGGTATAGATAAGGACTGGTATAGATCACAGGGACGGGTCTAACTACTAAGTACTGGCATAGATCCCAGGGACTGGTAGAGATGAGGACTGGTATAACCACAAAAGACTTGTCAGATCCTGGGAACCAGTATAGACATGAAGAGCTCAGAGGTAACATTACACATATTAAAAGGACATACAATATTGCCTATGTGTTGGAATGTTGGAATCACAGCTTTAAATCATTTAAAAAATGTGTGTGTGTGTGTGTGTGTGTGTGTATGTATGTATATGTATATATATATATATATATATATATATATCTATATATATATATTATAAATCACAGGGCACATTCCAGTAGATGAAGTATACCATTGCACATAAATTTCCTACGTATTGCCTATAGGCCTTGTCTAATAATTACTTTGAGCATACATTCTCAACCTTTTCAACATGGAGGAACGCTTGAAATAACTTTCCGGTCTCAGGGAACCCCTGCTAAGAATTCCTATATCTAGAACTCTATCTCCTTACACATGTGGACATTGGGAAGAATTCCCCGTTACAGATGGCTAAAAAGATCAATGGTGTCAGTGGGAACTTATCTGAGAGGCAATATAAGTGCAGAAATGAATCTATATATATATATATATATATATATATATATAAATAGAACCGCTCACATACCTAACAAGTAAGCATGTAGAACAGAATAGGCAAGTGCAAGTGAAAATAAAAATAAATCTTTTCTACTCTTCTCTAGATCACTGGTAAAGTGCACCAATGCCACAGATTCCAAACAGCAATTCAATCTAAAATAACATTCGGTGTGTATATAAAGTGCATCAAGTGAAAAAATATATGACAATCCTAGTCTAATGATATAATGACATACAAAAAAAAAATGTGAAACATAAACATTTCTGAATAAATCCACTGTTCTCCTGGAGCGTAAAAGGTGAAATTCAAAAAAGTCCAATAAGTGATAAACACTAATATGAATAAGTTCACATATATAAGTTCATGAATTAAATATGTGTGCAAAAAAAAAAAAATTGTGCAAAAACAACTTTCGATCAATGTCAAATTCCTCCAATCACATATATAATATCCGTGGTGCGCCATAAGATTCCCCCAAGACATTCGGAGCCAGCCTGTCCCTTAATGAAGGGGCACCCCTATAGATGACCTGGCTCCAAATGTCTTGGATCCCCCTGCCATTAAAAAAGGTTTCTGGGAAAACCTTACTGGCTTTTATCAATGTAGACGGTGTCGTGTGTGCTCTATAAAAGGGTGCAAATGAAGACCTACCAAAAGTTTACCTCATTCAGCACACAACAAGAGCATGAGATTGAACCTTTTATTACATGCTCGACGGAGGGGGTCGTATACCTGCTCCAGTGCCCTTGCGGGCTGCAATATGTAGGCAGGACAAAACGACCCCTCTCCGTCAGATTGAATAAGCATATTACAAATCTAAAAAAAAAATTTCTTAAGCATTCAGTCTCTAAACATTACTCTTTAGTACATAATAAAGACCCCTCTAAGACTGTATTCATGGGGATTGATAAATATCGCCCCCAATGGAGAGGGAGTTCCCTGGTCAGGAGCATTTCCAGGTTGGAAATGTCTTGGGTCCACAGAATCAGATGTTACACCCCATATGGTCTAAATGTGGATGCAGACACAAATGCCTTTATAGATAACTCTTGAGGTAACATTTTTAGATGGTTGTTTGTCTATTTCTAGTTTTGTTTACATACTCTGGGTTGGCACTGTAAACTCAATGTGAGCCAGGGACAAACATCATTAGCTTGATAGTCTTTATTGTCAGTTTTTCCTGGCTAGATTACAATTTTTTGGTATATCGAGATCCCTTGGAGTATTCTATGTCCCGGTTTACCAGTTTTTTTAGATTTACTCTGATGGGGTCTTTTACATTATATACGTGATTGGCCAATTGATTTTATAATGGATATGTGTGAAATATCCCCATCTATTTTACTTTTTATAAATATTTTTTGCTTGGGAGGGATGTTGGTTATACGTCCACTTACATCTGTACCCCATTTATTATTTTAGCTGTATATGTTTTTGTTGTCCTGAACGTTACTCCATCACGCCCACAGTCCTGAGCCAGATTGGTGCAGTGTGGCATTTGTGGGGACTAACGTTGCTTGTAGGTATATTTTTATTAATATCTTTGTTTTTAGTGTTCTCATCCTCTTTTTTAATTTACTTTAGGCTATTTTGAATTTAAAATCTTTTTGCCAATTCTTTGCATGGTGGACTTGGCATCATGCTGGTTCTCCATGCATTGTGCTTGATGTTCTGGTCTGACTTACATCGGGATTTGGTCCTATTTGGCTTTTTATTTAACGTGATGCATCAATGGGTCGCCCGAGCCCCAGACGACGTCACTGTTTGATGAAACGTACGTCGGGAGGAGCTGACGTGCTGATGTCATCGCGTGCAGGTGTCTAAGCGGACGAGCGTTTTGCGTTTCACATTTTAAGTGTAACTTTTATTACTTTAATAAATTATGTCTTATCGGAATTATGATATGATGAATTCCTCTTTCATTGCGGGCAAAATCTGACCCTCTTGTGGGAACCTTCCTGATCGGGGGATCCGTACTGTTTTGCTGGCCACATTCCTTGGATCATTTGGAGGCACTGGTTCATATGTCTGGATAAAGGCCCTGACCGGGTATTTGGTCACAAGCTTATCTAGCTTGCCATATGGTAAGCGCACATTTTATGTGGTGTTCACATTTTGGTTGCGGTAGAGGAATCGTCACTTTTTCAACTTTTATATATATTTGTTTCACGGATTTTGGTTGTGATTGAATTCACAGTAGAAGAGTTCTACCTTACACCATATTATATTTTTTTTTTGGTTTATTTTTATATTATATTATTATTTATATTATTATTTTTATATTACACCTTGGACTAATTTTTTTTCACTGATTAATTGGTTTTGGGTGTATTCATATTTATTTTTATTGGTCAATACCTATAATATTATGTATTCATTCTTTTTTGTGGTTCATATTTAGCACTGCTAAAAAAAATTTCCAGTTCATTGAGCTTCCTGTCATTGTGTAATTGCCTGCCATATCGGAGGTACAGGCAGACAACTACAAAAGACAGTCTGCAGGACCGTGACATAACATCCACAATCTGCTGATCGTGGGTACAATACTTTACAGGCTTCTAACAAACAAAAAAAATGCATATTTTTTTTTACCTGCAAAAAAAGTGCATGTATTTATTTAAATTTTTGTAAAGGTGAACTTATCCTTTAATGGAGCGGATACCAGAGCTTGATTTGGCTGCTCTGCATGCACTTGTACTGAGCACTCAAGTGCCTCCATGGGCAAGGGTAACCTGAAGGAATAACATTTTTTCTCATTGGGGCCGGCACCTCATTTACTCGCTCAGCAGATGTGCTTCTGCTGAGCGTTAAGAGAGCCCAACACTCCCCTTTCCTGACGAGCACCCAATCAGGTCTCTCCCCTCTCTGCTACTCCCTGGGTGCAGTGCTGGAGACAGACAGGGAGGTGAGTAGGAGAAAAAAACAGCGCAATGTTAAAAACATTAAAAAGTTTAGGATGCCATAACGACCCTTTTGTTTTTAAAAAAGCCCCACACATTCCTAAAAGTACCTCTGTCTAATAAAAGTACCTCTGCCTAAAACTCTTCATATTTTCCATCCTGGGAAAAAAATAAAAACATTTTTATCAGGACAAGTAGATTATCATGAGGGACAAGTAGATCGGGACCCCGATTTAGTCCCTTGGACAAGCAGTTTTTTAAAAAATTCCATACCACTGAGCAATATAAAGGTGTTGAGTTATTGTTTAGTATACATATTGTAGATGCTTATTTTGCTAGAAAGGATAATTGGCTTGTACATGTTGTATTGTGTATTTTACAGTTGTATGTTCAGTTTTTCCTGTTGAGTAAAAGCAATATTACACTACAGAGATCTAAGCTTCGTTCACTTCCACCGCAAGAACTTTTATCAGACACTAAAGCAAAACTATTGGGGGCTCATCTGCAATTTGCGCTAAAGCTCAACTGAAGGAGACCCGTTTTCTGTGGTGTGTTCTGTTGCTTGTGCTGGGAAAATGCAGCATACACTGTTTAGAAAGAGTTATAGGGCGTACACACGGTCGGACTTTGTTCGGACATTCCGACAACAAAATCCTAGGATTTTTTCCGACGGATGTTGGCTCAAACTTGTTTTGCCTACACACGGTCGCACAAAGTTGTCGGAAAATCCGATCGTTCTAAACGCGGTGACGTAAAACACGTACGTCGGGACTATAAACGGGGCAGTGGCCAATAGCTTTCATCTCTTTATTTATTCTGAGCATGCGTGGCACTTTGTCCGTCGGATTTGTGTACACACGATCGGAATTTCCGACAACGGATTTTGTTGACGGAAAATTTTATCTCCTGCTCTCCAACTTTGTGTGTCGGAAAATCCGATGGAAAATGTCCGATGGAGCCCACACACGGTCGGAATTTCCGACAACACGCTCTGATCTGACATTTTTCATCGGAAAATCCAACCGTGTGTACGGGGCATAAGGCTGCAAAGGTTTCTGGTGTCAAGGAAGTGAAGGTGTGCATCCTTCCTACCTGGGCCAGAGATAGTTAGTGGCTGTCTGTTGCAAAGGAGCTACTGTAGCTAGGTATGCTTCTCCTTTGAACAGAGTTTGGGGGGATGGAGTCTGATCTTTCCTCAGATTTTAGTCTAAAAGATGCGGGCAGTTGCTGTGTTTGGTCTGCACTTCCTGCATGCTCTACATATTAAATCTGAAAAGAGGAAAACGGCAGTTAGAAATAGACCTACCGCAGGAGCAGCTTTCAGTGGCGATCAAGTGTTTTAAAGACACTGCAAGCAAGGCAAAGGATTTAGAAAGTAGGGCACTCAAAGTCAAGAGCTGAAGATTTGAATGAGTGGTGTGCAGCCGTCATAAACAAGTCATGGACATGTGCCATTTTTACTTCCTATAAGCGGGAAGCTGGTAATCTGATCAACTCAAATAGTGATGGCCGAGTTATGCCGGATAAAAGGAAGGCAAGGCCTTTGGTCTCCAGGAGACACATATGGACTGATTTACTTAAGGTGGGGGTCTCCAGAGAGGAAATAAATGGGATTCCTACACCAGCATTGCTTAAGACAGGGGTAAGCGACCTCTGCCATCCAGCTGTGGTGAAACTACAAATCCCATCATGCCTCTGCCTCTACGAGTCATGCCTGTGATTGTTAGGCACTTACAGTGTCTCATGGGACTTGTAGTTTCAAAACAGCTGGAGGGCCGAGGTTGCCTACCCCTGGCTTAAGAGATGGAAGCAATTAACTGGGAATGGTAGATTAAGTCACATAAGGTGTTTTTGTTGCCATAGAATGGGGCATTTTGCTAGCGAGTGCCATGCTGTGAAGACTGGACAACAGCAGGCCAGTGTTCCCAGAACAGCATGGAGAGAGATGCAGATTTATCCTTTCCGCTGGAAATCTATGCCTTTCCGTGAAAGTGTTACAAGGCAACAGTGGGCACCCTACAATAGTTTTACAGTTAGAAATGGGGAGATGGGGAGAAATGTGAGCAGTGAGCTATGCTTTTTGGCACAGTTGGAAGGAACAAACAATCTGCTTTGTCTCTTATGCAGCGTACACACGAGAGGACTTTTCGATCGGACTGGTCCGACGGACCAAGTCCGGCGGAACAATCCGATCGTGTGTGGGCTTCATCGGACCTTCAACTGACTTTTCCAGTCGAACATCTGACGGACTTTAGATATGAAACATGCTTCAAATCTTTCCGACGGACTCGAGTCTGGTCGAAAAATCCGCTCATCTGTATGCTAGTCCGACGGACGAAAACACACGCTAGGGCAGCTATGGGCTACTGGCTATCAACTTCCTTATTTTAGTCCGGTCGTACGTCATCACGTACGAATCCGTCGGACTTTGGTGTGATCGTGTGTAGGCAAGTCCGTCGTTCAAAAGTCCATCGGAAGTCCGTCAAAAGTCCGTTGGAAAGTCAGTCGGACCAGTCTGGTCGAAAAGTCCGCCCATGTGTATGCGGCCTTACTCTTTTAGGGTACTGAGCATCGAGAGGTGGAGCAGGCAGAGCACATGACCAGGCCAGATGGGAGGAGACCAGAAGATCAGATGCGAGCCTGAGGAAGATGCAGATGATTTCCTGATGGTGGCTGAATTGGAGTGGACTTGAGCAGTGAGCATTTCTATATGATCAGTAGGACAAAGAAGTAGGACAAGGGACTTCATCATCTGGAACTTTCTTTCCACAGGCTGCCAAGGACATTGTTACCCCGTACAAAGGAATGTTGTAGATTTCCAGGGAAAAAGGTCTAATCACCCAGAACATACAGAGATCGAAAGGGAATTTGTTCCTACCATTTACAATACAGGGGATTTATTTCGCCCTTTCCTGGACAAAGGTTGTAAAGCCCTTAAGAAATGTTGAGTTTAAAATTTTTCCTATAGTATGCTATAAAATCAAGAGTTGGCATGAATTCCCATGGCTATTTGTAGAGATTTTATATCACTAATATGGAGTTAGATTTTAAGATCATGTACTGTTTTGAAAATCTAAGGCTCCCCCTATTGATATGCAAATGAACCTGTCAGACTGGTTTATGAGCTCAGCGGACAAAGTACAGGATATGATGCACAGGAACTTAGGGGGAGGGATTCGGACTTTGAACAGGCATGTGGTCAGACAAAGGACATATTTTGTTTTGGAACACAAAGGAGCACCATGTCTGCTGGAAGCTCTAGGACTTTAGAGAAGTTTTCAGTTGGACTCTGAGCAAAAAATCATGAAGAAGATTCCATCTTGATGACTCGATCATATTGTACATGCTTATTTTGCTAGAAAGGATAATTGGCCTGTGCATGTTGTATTATTTATTCTACAGTTGTATGTGCAGTTTTTTTTCCTGTTTAGTAATAGCATTAATACAATACAGAGGTCTAAGCTTCCTTGGCTTCTACCGCAAGAACTTTTATCAGACACTAAAGCAAAACATTTCAGATCTATTAGGTGGAGATAGATTTAGCCTACCTTAAAAGTGGACAGTGTCAGTCAGTAGGGCAGTGCACGGTATCAGCAGAGCAGTGGATAGTGTCAGTAGGGCAGTGGACAGTGTCAGTAGAGCAAAGGTTGGTATCAGTACAACAGTGGACAGTGTCAGTCAGTAGGGCAAAGGGCGGTGTCAGCAGAGCAGTGGATGGTGTCAATGGCTTTTTATTTTTGTATTATTTTTTCTAATATTTTTCCTTTTTTTTTTTTTTTTTTGGAGGGAGGACCCTCACCTTGCCAACATCCAAAATATAGCAAAAAAGGAGAGAAACTATGACTTCTAGATTGTAAGCTCTAACGAGCAGGGCCCTCTGATGCCTCCTGTATTGATTTGTATTGTAAGTGTACTGTCTGCCCCATGTTGTAAAGCGCTGCGCAAACTGTTGGCGCTATATAAATCCTGTATAATAATAATAATAATAATAATTTCTCAAAAAAGACCGGGCTTTCTAGGCACAGCATGAGGCGGTTTGTATAAAAAGTTTAACAGAATGTTTTGTATATACTTTAAAAACACAATACAAAACACATAGAAAAGGGGGGGGGATTAAAAAACACCCTCCGTCTACAGAAAGTCAACAGATACCCAATCCTAATGTATGGAGAAACAGAGCCACAGTGTATCATAGTGTCTCCCTCCTCTCCGTCCATCTTCCTCTGTGATGTCCCCTGTGTCTGCCCCCTGGTTGTACACAGTCCTCTCCTCTGCATCCAAAGTTGATCAGCACCCACCCAATAAGTCCTGAAGAAGCAAGTATAGTTTGCGAAATGCGTTGACGTTTAAAGTATGGAGCAACAATTGGCTGGGTTCCTGGGATCCACATTAACCCTGGATTTCAATATTGAACTTCAACATACTCTATGATACACAGTGGCTCTGTTTCTCCATACATTAGGATTGGGTACATGTTAACTTTCTGTAGACGGAGAATGTTTTTTAACCCCCCCCTTTTCCACGTGTTTTGTATCGTGTTTTTTAATATATAATAACATTTTGTTAAACTTTTTATACAAACCACCTCATGCTGTGTCTACAAAGTCCAGTCTTTTTTGAGAAACTATTATAGTTTTTCTCCTTTATTTTTTGCAATTTTTTTAACAGCCTTGTTGGGCGACTTTGGTGAAATATCAGGGGTCTAAACATACCCCGATGTCTCACTTTTGAGACAGAGAAAGGAGATTGAAGCACAGTCCTCAATCTATATGTTTGCTCCTTGGCTGCACAGAATGAATGAACAGGTGAAGCACAGTCCTCAATCTATATGTTTGCTCCTTGGCTGCACAGAATGAATGAACAGGAATAGCTCTGTACAGAGCTTCCTGTTCATTCACAAACTGGAGCATAGTAAACACAGTTTACTATGCTTCAGTTATGAATGAACACAATGGGAGAAGGGGATGGTAAATATGACATACTTATCTGCACCTTTCCCTGCTCTCCAGTCTGAAAAATCCCCTGCAGTGGCCGGTGGGAGAGGAGAGGAGGGGAAGCCAGCAGCACTGCGGGGGGGGGGGGGGGGACCAGGGGAGCCTGGGCAGCAAAAGGAAGGGAAACCTGAACAGGACGGGCGGCATTTACTGGAAACGATTCCCTTTTGTCCTGCAGCAGGTGAATGCCAGCGGGAGGGAGAGGAGGAGAAACCAGCCAACTTTTAGCTGCAAGAGGGAAAGGGGATTGGTTCCAGTAAATGCCATCCCCGCTCCTGTCCTAATGTGCCAGGGAGGCCACACAGGCCCCTTGGAGCATGGGTGGAGCCACCTTTGCGACTTCTGCAACTCCTGAAGCTACACCCATGAGTCTAAAAAAAAATCTAAAAATTCAAGAAAAAAAAAAAAAGGTTAGGGCTTATGCTGCACTTACTGGAAATCCTTCAGAGTTTTGTTGCGTGCTGGATTTGGCGATTCGGGCAGGATGGGGGCTTTCATCTCAGGCGGCAGTGTATCAATTGAGATACGCTGCTTTTGTCGGACATCAAGGCAAATTGGTGGAAGGTCCCTCACTGTGAAAACAAGATAACAAAAAAAAAATGTTATTTTTCTGTTTTTTATAGTTCAATATATTCTCAAAATCGTATTAGTTTGTTTAAACAAATAAAGTGCCTTGAAAAAGTATTCATACCGCTTGAATTTTTCCACATTTTGTCATGTTACAACCAAAAACGTAAATTTATTTTTTTGGTCTTTTATGTGATAGGCCAACACAAAGTGGCACATAATTGTGAAGTGGAAGAGAAAATTATACCGTATATACTCGAGTATAAGTCGAGTTTTTCAGCACATTTTTGTTGTGCTGAAAGTGCCCCCTCGACTTATACTCGAGTCAAGCACTTTTCTGCAGCAAAAAAATTTCATTTTTCGAACCAACTTTGGGGCCCCGTATCTCAGGGCCACTTGGTGCTAGGAACCCCAAATTTGGTGTGCAAACCCAGTGGAATCACAACATATCCAAAGATGGAATTCCTAGCACTAAGTGACCCCGAGATACGGAGCCCCAAAATCGGTTCGGAAAATGTCATTCTCTGCTGCAGAAAAGTGCTTGACATTTTCTGAACCGACTTTGGGGCCCTGTATCTCAGGGCCACTTAGTGCTAGGAACCCCATATTTGGTGTGCAAACCCACTGGAACTGGTACCATAACATATCCAAAGATGTAGTTCCTAGCTCCAAGTGGCCCCGAGATACGGGGTCCCAAAGCCGGTTCGGAAAATGTCATTCTCTGCTACAGAAAAGTGCTTGACATTTTCTGAACCAATTTTTGGGGCCCTGTATCTCAGGGCCACTTGGTGCTAGAAACCCCAGCTTTGGATATTTTATGGAGCTAGTTCCACTGGGTTTGCACACCAAATTTGGGGTTCTTAGCACTAAGTGGCCCCAAGATACGGGGCCCCAAATTCGGTCAACTGTGTCCATCTGCAGCAATGTCATTTTGGGACCCTTTGGGTTCAGAGACCCCAAATTTTGGCTGCAGCTAGGGGGCAGCTAGGAACCCTTAACTACCGAGTTTGAAGTTCGGGGGACCTATGGCTGCAAATGGGCACAGTGAGGCATGCAAATGGGCACAGTGAGGCTGCAAATGGGCATTGTTGACCCTCTTTTCCACTTACAGTAGCTGTGCATTTCTCACCCTCGTCTTATACTTGGGTCACAAAGTTTTTCCCATTTTTTTGTGGTAAATTAGGGCCTCGACTTATACTCGGAACGACTTATACTCGAGTATATACGGTAAATGTTTTTCAATTTTTTTTTACAAATAAATATCTGAAAAGTGTGGCGTGCATTTGTATTCAGCCCCCCCCTGAGTCAATACTTTTAGAAGCACCTTTCGCTGCAATTACAGCTGTAATGCCGTGTACACACGGGGAGGACTTTTCAACCGGACTGGTCCGACGGGACGAATCCGTCGGACAATGCGACCGTGTGTGGGCTTCATTGGACCAGCAGCGGACTTTTTCGGTTGACAATTAGACGGACTTTAGATTTGGAACATGTTTCAAATCTTTCCGACGGGCTCGAGTCTGGTCGCAAAATCCGCTTGTCTGTATGCTAGTCCGACGGACAAAAACCGACGCTAGGGCAGCTATTGGCTACTGGCTATCAACTTCCTTATTTTAGTCCAGTCGTACGTCATCACGTATGAACCTGCCGGACTGGTGTGATCGTGTGTAGGCAAGTCTGTTCGTTCGAAAGTCCATCGGAAGTCTGTCAAAAGTCCGTCGAAAGTCCGTCGGAAAGACCGTCGGACCTTTGATGCCGGAAAGTCCGCCCGTGTGTACACGGCATTAGTCTTTTTGGGGATGTCTCTACCAGCTTTGCACACCTAGAGAGTGACATTTTTGCCCATTCTTCTTTGGAAAATAGCTCAAGCTCTGTCAGATTGGATGGAGATCGTCTGTGAACAGCAATTTTAAAGTCTTGCCACAGACTCTCAATTGGATTTAGGTCTGGACTGTGGGCCATTCTAACACATGAATATGCCTTGATCTAAACCATCCCATTGTAGCTATGACTGTATGTTTAGGGTCATTGTCCTGCTGGAAGGTGAACCTCCGCCCTGTCTCAGGTCTTTTGCAGACTCTACCAGGTTTCCTTCTAAGATTGCCCTGTATGTGGCTCCATTCATCTTTACATCAACTCTGACCAGCTTCCCTCTCCCTGCTGAAGAAAAGCATCCCCACATGATGCTGCCACCACCATGTTTCACAGTGGGGATGGTGTGTTCAGGGTGATGTGCAGTGTTAGTTTTCCGTCACACCTTAAGGCCAAAAAGCAAAATTTTGGTCTCATCTGACCAGAGCACCTTCTTCCACATGTTTGCTGTGTCCCCCACGTGGCTTCTCGCAAACTGCAAACAAAACTTCTTATGGCTTTCTTTCAACAATGGCTTTCTTCTTGCTAATCTTTCATAAAGGCCAGATTTGTGGAGTGCACAACTAATAGTTGTCCTGTAGACAGATTCTCCCATCTGAGCTGTGGATCTCTGCAGCTCCACCAGTTACCATGGGCCTCTTGGCTGATTCTCTGATAAATGCTCTCCTTGCCTGGCCTGTCAGTTTAGGTGGACGGCCATGTCTTGTAGGTTTGCAGTTGTGCCATACTCTTTCAATTTTCAGATGATGGATTGAATAGTGCTCTGTGAGATGTTCAAAGCTTGGTATATTTTTTTTATAACCTAACCCTACTTTAGCCCGGGTTCACACTAAAACGCGCTGCGGATCGCACAAGAGCGCTGTGCGTCCCTGTTCCCCGTTTCAGGGACGAATCAGGGCTGATTCTATGCCTGAATTCGGCCCTGAAATGGAGCCAAAGA
Organism: Lithobates septentrionalis; assembly: GCA_037952835.1. Classification (NCBI taxonomy): domain Eukaryota; kingdom Metazoa; phylum Chordata; class Amphibia; order Anura; family Ranidae; genus Lithobates; species Lithobates septentrionalis. The sequence goes on along the minus strand of JBBDGP010001870.1, from coordinate 581,376 downwards.
CGCACAGCGTTTTTGTGCAGTGCGTCTGCAGCCGCCCCGGAGATATGTGAACCGGCTCCATAGGAAGCCAGTCACATTCTCCTGCTATGCGAATTAGATGCGGGGAAACGCACATCTAATTCGCATAGGTGTGAACCCGGGCTTAAACTTTTCCTCAACTGTATACCTGATCCTGTCTGGCGTGTTCCTTGGCCTTCATGATGCTGTTTGTTCACTGAGGTTCTCTAACAAACCTCTGAGGGCTTCACAGGACAGCTGTATTTATACTGAGATTAAAATACACACAGGTGGACTCTATTTACTAATTAGGCGACTTCTGAAGGCAATTGTTTCACTAGATTTTAGTTAGGGGTATCAGAGTAAAGGGGGCTGAATACAAAATGCACGCCACACTTTTCAGATATTTATTTGTAAAATATTTGGAAAACCATTTATCATTTTCCTTCCACTTTACAATTATGTGCCACTTTGTATTGGTTTATCACATAAAATCCCAATAAAATACATTTACATTTTTGGTTGTAACATGACAAAATGTGGAAAGTTCCAAGGGGCGTGAATATATTTTCAAGGCAATGTATATCAATAATATACCGTATTCTATTTTCAATATTGGAGCATCTGGAACACAATTCTACTGTGGCCCCCATGGTCAAATAAAAATTATCCTGACATCCAATCATTAGTAATAATTGTAAAAGATGCAGAGAAATTATTATTGTCTTGCAGAATCTATTGCTCCAGGATCCCTTTGCCAGCCCAGTTTATTGGTCACATAGACTCAGCTATTGGGACTAGGAGGGTAGACTTTAGTCAGTAGGTGGTTCTTTCTGAACACTTATCTTCCCTAAGCACTGAGCCTGTGATAGACTTCCAGAGGAATCCCAGGTGACATTTAACATAAAAAATAAACGTTTCATAAACACTTTACTATTTAAGTTTAATGGACCAACACGGTATGAATAGCTTAGGCGGTCATTTAAATAACGATCCTTTTCAATAAAGGACCAGAATTATTTCTATTCTTCAAAAAGGGCTATGTAATTTGCAGGATCACCAAGGAAAGTGTGAAGTTTGAGCTCTTATCTGAAATTGGTAGTGATATGATTGATAGTGTAAAGGTGCGCTGATTCTATGTAAAGGGTGGAAAAAGCCACAGTGATATAAAATATAATGCACAATTATGTTGCCCAATGTGAACACAATGGGTAAATTGGAAACAAGTGTGTGGTCTAGATTGACCTGTAACACATGCGGATAAGCAAAATGTCTTAAAACTGTATGTGCATAATGAAAAAATATAAACAATGCAATTCAAACACAACGTGTATATAATTTAAAAAGGCAAAAATAAAAAAAAATGACGAGAGTAAATATATATCAGCAGTCTCTCTCAGGTTCCAAATAGTCTATGTGAAAGCAAATCAAATTCAGCAGAGTTAATGGGCTGAATTCAAAACACATCCAATTATCTTGTGAGTCTCAAATCGGACAGATGCCGATCCCAAGGTGTGTGGACTCTTTAGTATAAAGACACCACCGTGCTCAAAAGTAATAAAATTGGCTGCTTACCAGAACCACTTAGGTCACAAGCCTGTGGGCTGATCCACAGCTTAGAGCCCTTTCACACTGGGGCGGGCGTCGGCGGTAAAGCGCCGCTATTGTAAGCGGCGCTTTACCGTCGGTATGCGGCCGCTAGCGGGGCGGTTTTACCCCCCGCTAGCGGCCGAGAAATGGTTAAAAACCAACGCAAAGCGCCTCTGCAGAGGCGCTTTGCCGGCGGTATAGCCGCGCCGTCCCATTGATTTCAATGGGCAGGAGCAGTGAAGGAGCGGTATACACACCGCTCCTTCACCGCTCCGAAGATGCTGCTAGCAGGACTTTTTTTACCGTCCTGCCAGTGCATCGCTCCAGTGTGAAAGCCCTCGGGGCTTTCACACTGGAATGAAAGCAGCGGCACTTCCGGGTCGGTTTGCAGGCGCTATTATTAGCGCAATAGCGCCTGCAAACCGCCCCAGTGTGAAAGGACCCTAAGGGATGCATTCCTCTGTCTGCCAAATCTCAGAGATTCACAATGGACAAACAGCTCTTCTTTTTTTTTATTTATTTAAAGATGTACAAAAGATGACAATTAAAAGTAAACGGCTGGTGTGCCAAGAAACAATAAAGTCAACTGGGTAATAACATTGGACAAAACTACCACAATTCAAAGGTACCTGCAAATTGGACTGGAAAAGGCAGGCATGTAAAGTCAAAAAAGATTACAAAACATCTGACAAAATAGAATTCAACAATGACTGAATATATTGAACAGCACCAAACCGTGATATTGGGGGTTATTTACTAAAGGCAAATCCACTTTGCACTGGAAGTGCAGTCACTGTAGATCCGAGGGGGGCATGCAAGGAAAATAAAATACAGCATTTTAGGTTGCACACGATTGGATGATACAATCAGCAGAGCTTCCCCTCATTTAAGATCTTCCCCTCAGATCTACAGTGACTGCACTTCCAAGTGCACTTGTAGCGCAAAGTGGATTTGCCTTTAGTAAATCAACCCCAATGTGCATCAATTTTTGAGCTTAAAAAAGATTATGAAAGAGAGGAGAGGGGTGAAGGAAAGGAAACAGTAGAGGGAAGAGAAAAAAAAGGAATAGGGGGGGGTCCTTGTTCTTCTTTAGGCTGAAGACAGTTCATAATGACCTTGGCTGTATGTTTGGGGTCATTGTCCTGCTGCAGAATAAATTTGGGTACAATCACACGCCTCCTTGATGGTATGGCATGATGGATAAATGTCTGCCTGTATTGTCTGGACACCATTGATCCTGACCAAATCTCCAACTCCATTTGCAGAAATTCAGCCCCAAACTTGCAAGGAACCTCCACCGTGCTTCACTGTTGCCTGCGGACACTCATTATTGCATTGCTCTCCAGCCCTTCAGCGAACAAACTGCCTCCTGCCACAGCCAAATATTTCAAATTTTGACTCATCAATCCAGTGCACCTGCTGCCATTTTTCTACACCCCCATATTTTCATAGTTCAGTCACTTAGTCTTGTTTCCACGTTGGGGGTATGGCTTTTTACTCACAATTCCTTCATGAAGACTTTTGACCAGACCTCTCTGGACAGTATATGGATGTACCTGGGTTCCACTGGTTTTGGCCAGTTCTGTATTGATTTCTTCTGGAAGTGAGCATGATATGTCTTTCATCTGCTGCATTAAGTTTCTTTGGCCGACCACTGTATCTATGGTCCTCCACGTTGCCCATTTCTTTGTGCTTCTTCAAAAGAGCTTGAACAGCACATCTTGACATCCTAGCCTGCTTTAAAATCTTTGCATGGGTGAGACATTGCTGAGCCAGTATAACTACCTTGTTTCTGTGCTCAGTCTTGCCGTCATGTATGATCTGTGACATGAAACAGTCTTCCACAACCTCAGCTTAGTAGCAAAGTTTGGCTGTTCCTCACCCAGTTTTAAGCCTGCTACCCAGCTGTTTCTGTTTCCGTTAATGAGTGTGTTTCAACCTACATACACTGAGCAAAATTATTTTGTGTTTGACCCTATTTATCATGAGCTGAACGCAAAGATCTACGACTTTTTTTATGTACACAAAAGGCATATTTCTCTCAAATATTGTTCACAAATCTGTCTAAATCTGTGTTAGTGAACACTTCTCCTTTGCTGAGATAATCCATCCACCTCACTGGTGTGGCATATCCAGATGCTGATTAGACAGCATGAGTATTGCACAGGTGTGCCTTAGGCTGGCCACAATAAAAGGCCACTCCAAAATGTGCAGTTTTACTGTATCTGTTGTGACTACCATTTGCCTCACGCAGTGCAGCACATCTCCTTCACATAGAGTTGATCAGGTTGTTGATTGTGGCCTGTGGAATGTTGGTCCATTCCTCTTCAACAGCTGTGCGAAGTTGCTGGATATTGGCAGAAACTGGAACATGCTGTTGTATACGCCAATCCAGAGCATCCCAAACATGCTCAATGGGTGACATGTCCGGTGAGTATGCTGGCCATGCAAGAACTGGGATGTTTTCAGCTTTCAGGAACTGTGTACAGATCCTTGCACTCATTTTTTTCACAATTTTTTTTTGCCGGCAATTTTTTTTAAAATTCTGGGGTCATAGGGGAAGCCCACTGACAGCTGATTACTCATCGGTTGTTAAGGACTGGGCAGACGGCTTCCCGGACCCCTCCTTAGCAACCAGTTTATCCCTTTCATGACTAAGTTAAATAAATTTATAAGTTAAAATCTCTATTTTTTGCTAGAAAATTACTTAAAGCCCCCAAACATTATATATATATATTTTTTAGCAGAGAATCTAGAGAATAAAATGGCAATTGTTGCAATATTTTATGTCACACGGTATTTGTGCAGCGGTGTTTTAAACACAACTTTTTGGAAAAGGAACACTTTCATGAATTAAAAAAAAAGGAAACAGTAAAGTTAGCCCAATTTTTTTGTATAATGTGAAAGATGATGTTACGCCGAGTAAATAGATACCAAACATGTCACGCTTTATAATTGCAGGCACCCGTGGAATGGCGACAAACAACGGTACCTAAAAATCTCCATAGGCGACGCTTTAAATTTTTTTTACGGTTACCAGGTTAGAGTTACAGAGGAGGTCTAGTGCTGGAATTATTGCTCTAGCTCTGACGATCACGGCGATACCTCACATTTGTGATTTGAACACCGTTTACATATGTGGGCGTGACTTCTGTATGCGTTTTCTTTGCTGCATGAGCTCGCGGGAACGGGGGGCGCTTTAAAAAAAAAATTTTTCTTATTTATTTTATTTATTTTTATATTAATAAATTGTGTTTAAAAAATAAATTTGATCACTTTTATTGCTGTCACAAGGAATGTAAATATTCCTTGTGACAGTAATAGGTGGTGACAGGTACTCTTTATGGAGGGATTGGGGGTCTTTTCTTTGCACTGCAAAGTATTCAGATCGCCGCTTTCGGCAATTCTGAATACTGTGTATTTTTTTAAACTGGCGCCATTGGCAGCCGAGTAAACAGGAAGTGATGTCATGACGTCGCTTCCATGTTTACAATCAGGAGACTGAAACAAAGCCGTTTCTGGCTTCGTGCCAGTCTGTCCCTAGCCGCCGGAAGTGGCGGATTGTCGATCGGGTCTCCCGGTGGGACGGGAGGCCCGTTGAGAGCGGCGGAAGGCGGGGGGAGGGGGGGACGTCCGCTCCCGCTCCTCCAGTATAACAGCCGAGCGGCTTTTAGCTGCATCGGTTGTTATCCCTGGAAAGCCGATCGCCGGCTCTAAAAAATGGTATCGGGATGATGCCTGCAGCTGCGGGCATCATCCCGGTATAAACCCCGAAAGCCGTGGCCGCACATCTGCGTACGCTCGGCGGGAAGAGGTTATACAGTGAATGTACAGCTAAAACAAAAAACACAAATCGCAAAACTCAAATCGCGGCAAAATCACAGGAAAAATGCGGTACTTGTGTTTTGGATGCGGGTCCATTGAAGTCTATTACTTGCAAAACGCTGCATTTTGCGGAAAAAAAAGTCCCTGACCCTTTCCAAAAACGCAGAGGCACAAAAATGCTTTGATGTGAACGTGTTCCATAGGATTTCATGTTAAAAAAATTCCCTGCATTTCTGCAAAATGCAAAATGCATCAAAAAACGCATTATTGTGAATCGAGCCTGAGCCCCGGTTCACACAGGGGCGGCACGACTTGCAGGTCGCCTCAGCAAGGCGACTTGCAAACGACTTCCGCGGCGACTTTGAAAACGACTTCTGTATAGAAGTCTATGCAAGTCGCCCCAAGTCGCCCCCAAAGTAGTACAGGAACCTTTTTCTAAGTTGGAGCGACTTGCGTCGCTCCTATTAGAACGGTTCCATTGTACAGAACGGGAGGCGACTTGTCAGGCGGCTAGGTCGCCTGACAAGTCGCCCCTGTGTGAACCGGCTATAAGTGATTTTAATTTGAGCTTTTTGATCAATTTTAAATGTATCTGACAACTTTTTTTTTTTTTGGAAACTACAATTGGGCTTTAAACATGAAAACCACACATTTGTTTTTAGCTAAATCCCTGCTGCTGCTCCTATCAGTACAGATGGTCCTGCCATGTTTATAATGCTGAGCATTATGCTGGGAGCCTGAGTGGGAAGTCATGATGGTGCCTGATTTGCGTCTGCTGAATTTGTGAATGAGAAAAGCAATACAGATGGGAAGCCGTCATCTACTGAGTATGGAGTGTGAATCACACCAGCCCACACACTAGCAGCCACCAGTGCCATTGATTTTGCTGAAAGCCTTCCCCTCTGTTTTCTCAGCTAGAAACTGGAATGGCATCACAGGGATCTTGATTAAACAAAACTGAAAGCAAAAAAAGTTCTGGAGTAAACAAAGTTTTTTTATTTTTGCCCTAACTCCTGTAGTGGTTTTGTAATTAGAACAGTTAATGTAGCAAAATAAAAAGCCTTTTCAATACACATGTGCAGAAACGGAAATAAAACAAAGCATTAGGCTCCTTTCACACGTGCGGACAGTATGTCCGTATTTCATCAGTTTTCGGATGAAATACGGACATACATGCATCCCTATGGGATAGCGGGTGTCAGCGGATGAACATTTGCTGACACCCGATATAATCCGTCTCGGCTATGGTCCGATTCTGTAGACAGAGGAAAATCCTATTTTTCTATCCGTCTGCAGAGCGGATCGAATGAACACAGACAGACGGTCCGTGTTTATCCGATCCCCCATAGGGGAGATCGGAGATCTGACAGGGCGGTCCCTGCAGCAGGGGCCGCCCTGTCATCCGCCGGCTCAGCGGGGATCAACGGAGCGATCCCCGCTGAGCAAGCGGATGTTCACGGGGCGGATCATCACGGATCCGTCCCGTGTGAAAGGGGCCTAACAGTCACCAATGCATAATAAGGCCTGGTTCAGACCTACACACTACAGTCCATTTAACATGGTTTCCTATGGATGTAGTTCACATCTGTGCATTTTATGGAAAGGGCCAGGGACTTTTTTCCATAGACTTCAGTGGATAAAAAGATATACAAACTGCAACCTGCATAAGTGTGATTAAGGCCTTAAGGCAGCCAGGTAACATTCTAGAAGAACAGGAGTCTAATTATGGGTTAAGTGATGCTAACCCTTTGTTTTTTCTATTTCAAAAGAGGAGGTCCACCACACATATGTATTATTGTATTATGTGTAGCCGTCTTTTAAAATGTCCCCTTCCCCAGTCCTTTGGGGTCCCAAGGCAGCTGTCCTCTTCTCTCAGTCTGTGGGTGTCTCCTTAGCTCGCTGTATGCTTAGGAGACATCTGTGCAAAACAAAGCCACCCCCGCGGGAGACGGATAGGAAGGTGGCGATCAGAGGCCTCCTTGCTTTAGGAGGCAGATGAGGAGGATCCGGGGCTGCTGCTCCTCGCTCTGGGGCCGTTGCTTCTCAAACAGGAAGTGGGTTCTGAGACCCGATTGGCCAGGAGTTCTAAGACTCCCTGGCCAATCAGTTATAAGGACCCGCTACCTGATTGGCCGGGAGGAGAATCAGGAAGACAATAGCGAATATTAATTTGCTATTGTCACACAACTGGGCGGGTTTAGGACGCAGGGCTCTGCGCCCTGAGCCCACCCTTTTTTAAAGCCAATTGGAGCCTCAGAATCGTGTGCTTCAAAAAAAAAAAAAACCCCGTTGAAATCCATGTATCCGGCGCCCTGCATGTAAATTAGGGGACGGGCGCATGGATGGGCCGCCACTGCTCCACTCCAAGTCACCTGAAGCCAAATCCCTGAAGTTCAAAAAAGTTCTGTAGCTTTTTTTGTAGCTCGAATCGGGCAGATTTGAGTGCTTTTGGGTGCATTTTTATTCCCATAGAAATGAATAGAAATGCGACATTTGCACATTTTTATGCGCATTCACACGTTTTGTCACAAGTGTGTGTGGGATTTTCGGCTCCAATTAGGAATTCTCCGTTGTCTTACGGTGTATGACCCCGGCTCACCTGCTATCAAGCTACTGGCACCCGTGCTTCTTTGAGCCTTGTACCTCTGTCACCACATTCAGGGGTGCCCGGACCAGAGCTGCAAGGGAAGCCCTCTCGCCAACTTGGCCTCTAAACAAGGTACGTGACACCCTAACCCCTAATACAAACCCTAACTCCAACTCCTTATCCTAACCCTAACCTTAACTCTAACCCCTTACCCTAACGAAAAAAATAATAATAAACAAATAATAATAGTTAAAAAGAAATAAAAGCTAAGGGAAAAGCTAAAAAAGCTGAAATACCTAGCAACAAATGATGCAACAGATGATAGTTTTCTCTATTGGCTAATAAAAAAACGGCAGAGCTCAGAAACATGCGCAAGTCACGCTTAAAAATGTGCCAAAATCGTGCATAAAATCGTGTGAAAAAATGCCAGGAAAAACGCTCAAAGATGCTACGCTCAGGTGTGAATGCAGCCTGAGTCAAGCTGTGTGCATCCATATACACAAACAGTTCTGGCAAGCCACATCTCTCCTCCCTCCTCCCTGTAGTTTGGCTGTTGGCAGCTGGAATCTATTGCCATACTGCCCTCAGTGTCCGCTGAGGATCCAAGAAGTTCAGGAGGGACCTGAACGAGGCGGCAGTGACAAGTACATCAGGTAAGTGTTACAGAATAGGGGGTGAGGGTGGGGTGTTAGTAAAAGTACTGGGGCATTTTATTACCCTAATGCCTTGAATTAGGGGTGCACCGAATGGGTTTTTTGGTGCCAAAACTGATACCAAAAATGAAAAATACACTAGGCCGAAAACCGAAACCGATAATGACCGAAACCGAAAAATGACTGTTTTTAAAACATATTTTTATATAAAAATGTATTTTTATATTTTAAATAAAATGTATACAATTTTATATAACACATTGCTAATAGTATTAGCAAAATTTCCATGTGGTGCACCTCTAGCAGATATGATACAGGAGATGGTCAGAGACTGCAGACATGGTACAGGAGATGGTCAGAGACTGCAGACATGGTACAAGAGATGATCAGAGACTGCACACATAGTACAGGGGATGGTCAGAGACTGCAGACATAGTACAGGAAATGGTCAGAGACTGCAGACATAGTACAGGAGTTGATTAGAGACTGCAGACATGGTACAGGAGATGGTCAGAGACTGGGGACATGGTACAGTAGATGGTCAGAGACTGGGGACATGGTACAGGAGATGGTCAGAGACTGCAGACATGGTACAGGAGATTTTCAGAGGCTGCAGACATAATACAGGAGATGATCAGAGACTGTAGGCATGGTACAGGAGATGGTCAGAGACTGCAGAGATGATACAAGAGATGATCAGAGACTGTAGGCATGGTATAGGAGATGGTGAGAGACTGCAGACGTGGTACAGGAGATCAATGCAGCCTCACCAGTGTCCATCAAATGCAGCCTGCCAGAGCCCAGCAGCCTACCAGTACCCATCATCTGCAGCCTGCCTGTGCCTCACCAGTGCCCAGCAGCCTACCAGTGCCCATTATGCAGCCTGCCTTAGTATGTCAGACCGGATCAGGACAGGGCAGTGTTAGCAAGACGAAACCAAGAACAATGCTCTATCTATGCAGGAAAGCTGTCAGCACACCGCGTTAAGGAGCGGCTTGTCGGTATGATCAGCGGGAGGAGCATTATCAGTGTGCAGCGCCGCAGGGGTTAAGATTGCAGGATTTGTTGTTTGACATGCTGTTAGAAACAGTGAGCCCGCTCGGTGAAGTCACTGAACGGGCTCACTGTTTCTAACAGCATGTCAAACAACAAGTCCTGCACTCTTAACTCCTGCGGCGCTGCACACTGATAATGCTCCTCCTGATAATCATACCGACAAGCCGCTCCTTATCACAGCGTGCTGACAGCTTTCCTACATAGAGCACTGTTTTGCTTTCTGCCTTTCAGCTGCCTCGTCGAGGAGGGAGGGAGGGGAGGAGAGAAGAGAGAGGAGAGGACTGGACGGGGGCGCTCCAGAACGACACCCCCGTACTGGGTGGCACCAGGGGCGGGACCCCGACCCATTTTTGGCTCTATTATCGGCGTATTTTCTCTTTCGGCAAAGTGCCGAAAACGCCATTTTAGACGATATGTTTCGGCAGCCAAAATTTCGGTGCATCCCTACCTTGAATGCATTAGGCCTCATAAAAAAGTGAATATTTAACCCAATAGAATAGTTTTACGTACATAAGCTTCTAAACAGCATATGCCAATGAAGGTACATAATACAGTACATAGAAGTATTTTAATACGCTCATGTGGCCTGTTACTAAACCCTCAACAGTAAAATCAGTCTGTATATACAGTAAAGTGTGCTTGTTATACTCACTGTGGGACCTAAGGGGTTAATCCCCTGCATTGTGTAAAAAGGCTGTTTGAGCCTGTCTCTCTGAAAATCCCCTCCTTCCACAGTCCCCAATCCATCTCCTGATAAAACAGAGCCTTGGAGGCACAGTTTGGTGTGTATTGCTAGAGAGTTTTTTTGTTTTTTTTAATTGGGAGAGAGCATGTGATCAGCACAGGGCCAATCGGCACTGTCTAGACAGAGGGTCGGGGGTCCTGCAGCCTCATAGGACAATCAGGGGAGAATGAAAACTCCTCCTACAAGCTATAACCAGACACTGATAGAAGTCACAAGACTGCTATATACTGCGGATGAGAAAATGTTTTTAGCAGGTTATATTTACTAAAACGATTGCATTTGCATTTCCATGTTCTGTGTACTGTGGGAGACCAGATATAGTGAATGCAGGGTCCTGGGTTTAATAACAAAAAAAGTGTAGCCTTAAGTACTACTTCACTAACACCACTCATGTAGGAACAGAGCAGGGAAGGCTCACACTATTTTTTGTCTGAACTACATGAGGAGTGCCATTCGCAGAAATTAGATTGAAATGTAGGAAATACCCTACTTCAGTTACGTACAGTCAGGTCCATAAATATTAAGACATCGACACAATTCTAATCTTTTTGGCTCTATACACCACCACAATGGATCTGAAATGAAACGAAAAAGATGTGCTGTAGCCTCCCTGGCGGTTTTCCCGAGTGTGGCTCGGGGGTTAAAATTCAGGACCATTAGCGGTAACCCTGAGCCACACTCGGGATTACATCGCAGGATCCTGGTGTGGCTTTACTTACCTTGTCCCCGGGATCCTGCGATGTCCCCCGCAGTGTCCGTGGGCTCCATCCTCCTCCGAAGCCTCTCCTTGCGAGGCTTTGTTCCCTGCGAGCGTCGCGACGCACGGGGGCGGAGCCTGGCGGCTTATTCAAAAAAATGTAAAAATCCTAACACATACAGTACTGTAATCTTACAGATTACAGTACTGTATGAAATGATTTCACATCCCTTTTGTCCCCAGTGCTTTGGCCCATGCCCTGCATGCAGTTTTATGTGATATATACTGTTCTTTCTGCCTGGAAACTGGAGATTGTCCATAGCAACCAAAAAGTGTCCCTTTACGTCAAAAGTGGCTTTAGACCAGCTAGAAAACAGTGATAGTAAATTAGAACACTTGCAGAATTGAGCGATAGTGAATCGTGGGGAAATTTATTTTATTACTATTTATTTTTATTTTTTTTAATTATTTATTTTTATTTATTATTTTATCATTTATGTTTTTGTGTTTCAAACTTTATCATACCCGGGATATCTACTAGACTCTTGTTTGGACAGATTTAAGTGTGTTATTGTTAAGAATTACAGACCTACAATATAAAACGCCAAATTTCCATGCAAAATAATTGTACCGCTTTCAGCACCTAAAATCCGAAATAATTATACCGCCAGGGAGGTTAACAGCAGAATTTCAGCTTTAATTTGAGGGTATTTACATCAAAATCAGGTGAACAGTGTAGGAATTACAACAGTTTGTATATGTGCCTCCCACTTTTTAAGGGACCAAAAGTAATGGGACAGAATAACAATCATCCATCAAACTTTCACTTTTTAATACTTGGTTGCAAATCCTTTGCAGTCAATTACAGCCTGAAGTCTGGAACGCATAGACATCACCAGACGCTGGGTTTCATCCCTGGTGATGCTCTGCCAGGCCTCTACTGCAACTGTCTTCAGTTCCTGCTTGTTCTTGGGGCATTTTCCCTTCAGTTTTGTCTTCAGCAAGTGAAATGCATGCTCAGTCGGATGCATAACACTGCATAACATTCCACTTCTTTCCCTTAAAAAACTCTTTGGTTGCTTTCGCAGTATGCTTCGGGTCATTGTCCATCTGCACTGTGAAGCGCCGTCCAATGAGTTCTGAAGCATTTTGCTAAATATAAGCAGATAATATTGCCCGAAACACATCAAAATTCATCCTGCTGCTTTTGTCAGCAGTCACATCATTAATAAATACAAGAGAACCAGTTCCATTGGCAGCCATACATGCCCACTCCATGACACTACCACCACCATGCTTCACTGATGAGGTGGTATACTTTGGATCATGAGCAGTTCCTTTCCTTCTCTATAATCTTCTCTTCCCATCACTCTGGCACAAGTCGATCTTGGTCTCATCTGTCCATAGGATGTTGTTCCAGAACTGTGAAGGCTTTTTTATAGATGTTGTTTGGCAAACTCTAATCTGGCCTTCCTGTTTTTGAGGCTCACCAATGGTTTACATCTTGTGGTGAACCCTCTGTATTCACTCTGGTGAAGTCTTCTCTTGATTGTTGACTTTGACACACATACACCTACCTCCTGGAGAGTGTTCTTGATCTGGCCAACTGTTGTGAAGGGTGTTTTCTTCACCAGGGAAAGAATTCTTCGGTCATCCACCACAGTTGTTATCCGTGGTCTTCCGGGTGTTTTGGTGTTGCTGAGTTCACCGGTGCATTCTTTCTTTTCAAGGATGCTCCAAACAGTTGATTTGGCCACACCTAATGTTTTTGCTATCTCTCTGATGGGTTTGTTTTGTTTTTTCAGCTTAATGATGGCTTGCTTCACTGATAGTGACAGCTCTTTGGATCTCATATTGAGAGTTGACAGCAACAGATTCCAAATGCAAATAGCACACTTGAAATTAAATCTGGACCTTTTATCTGCTCCTTGTAAATGGGATACTGAGGGAAAAACACACACCTGGCCATGGAACAGCTGAGCAGACAATTGTCCCATTACTCTTGGTCCCTTAAAAAGTGGGAGGCAAATATGCAAACTGTTGTAATTCCTACACCGTTCACCTGATTTGGATGTAAATACCCTCAAATTAAAGCTGAAAGTCTGCAGTTAAAGCACATCTTGTTCGTTTCATTTCAAATCCATTGTGGTGGTGTATAGAGCCAAAAAGATTAGAATTGTGTCTATGTCCCAATATTTATGGACCTGACTGTATTCATTATTGATGTACAAAAACATTCCGCTAGTATAACTGTAGAGTTGGATAATGGCTGGTCTGAAGAAGACCAGTGGGTGCTGCAGATCACAACTGTGGCAGACAGACTGTCTGGCTCACATGAGGTGCCACACATCAAACCAACCATATTATACTTTAATGCTGCGTACACACGATCGGAAATTCGGCCAGCAAAAGACCGATGAGAGCTTTTGGTCAGAAAATGTGACCGTGTGTATGCTCCATCAGACTTTTGCTGGACGAATTCCAGCCAGCAAAAGATTGAGAGCATGTTCTCAATTTTTCAGTCGGAAAAAGTTCCTATCCGAAAATGCGTCTGTAGCAATTCCGACGCGCAAAATTCCTACGCATGCTCGGAAACAATTCGACGCATGTTCGGAAGCATTGAACTTCATTTTCTCGGCTCGTCGTAGTGTTATACATCACTGCGTTCTTGACAGTCAAAAATTCAGCGAACTTTTGTGTGACCGTGTGTATGCAAGGCAAGCTTGAGAGGAATCCCGTCGGAAAAGCCACCACATCTTTTTCCGACGAGAAGTCCGATCGTGTGTATGCGGCATTAGAGGTTTACCTGAAGAAAACATTATTGACCTATTGGCTGCTATGGGTTACAGCAAAGTATTACTCTTTGTGCATTGTTGAGTATGTTTCTTTTATTATTATTATTATACAGAATTTATATAGCGCCAACAGTTTAAGCAGCGCTTTACAATATTTTTTACGTACATTGTGCTAATAGAAGTCTGATGACTTTCCCAAGAAGCTTGAGAACTGCAAATTCAGGGATTATAGAACTGGATCAGCGAGTGGAAAAGATTAGCCAGCGTTACATTTAAATAGATACTACTGCCATCTGCATAAATACTATCCTGTTTTATTTTTTCCTTGCTCAGAAATGCACGATTAGATTTTTCTGGCATTTCATTAACCTTTAATTAACATTTTATTCTTGCTTGTGTGGATCTAATTGAATTGTTTGTAGAAATATATTTGGAATAACTGCAATTGCCCCAAACAGCGATGTTTGTTAGGATATTTTTTCTTTCAGATGCCTTCAAAGCCATTTGATTCAATTCTTTGTATGAGCCTAAAACTGACTTTTTAGGATACCCAACTGTAACAGGTCAGCTTGCTGTATATCTTATTTCTGTATGTTAAAAAGTTCTGGAGCACAAATATTTGCTTGTTTCCTACACATACTCTGCCTTTACTATTCAGTGCTATCTTATAGTTCTGCTCTCTTGCTCTTTCACACAAATAAAGTCTATGGGCCAATGAACTCCAAGGCCTTATGCACACTGCTGCTGTTAAACTCACGTTTTTGTGAGTTTAATAGTTTTATTTTTCTGCCCTTGGGGCTCATTTACACTTGCTTTGGCTTCAACACACATTAATTGCTAGTTTACGCATGCTTCAAAACATGGCTTCAGACACGCTTTGTTAACCACTTAAGAACCGAGCCTCTTTCTGAGATTTGGTGTTTACAAGTTAAAAACAGTTTTTTCGCTAGAAAATTACTTAGAACCCCCTAACATTATATATTTTTTTCTAACACCCTAGAGAATAAAATGGTGGCCGTTGCAATACTTTCTGTCACACCATATTTGAGCAACGGTCTTACAAGTAAATTTTTTGGAAAAAATACACTTTGAGTTACAAAATAAGACAACAGTAAAGTTAGAACAATTTTTTTTTATATTGTGAAAGATAATGTTACGCAGAGTAAATTGATAACCAACATGTCACGCTTCAAAATTGCACCCGTTCGTGGAATGGCGACAAACTTTTACCCTTTAAAATCTCCATAAAAATTCTACAGGTTGCATGTTTAGGCTTACAGAGGAGGTCTAGGGCTAGAATTATTGCTCTCGCTCTACAGATCGCGGCGATACCTCACATGTGTGGTTTGAACACTGTTTTCATATGCGGGCGCTGCTCACGTAGCTCGGCTGGACAGGGCGCGTTTAAAAAAAAAAATTCTTATTTATTTTACCTTTTATTTTATTTTTTTACACTGCTCTTTTAAAAAAAAAATAATTGTGTCACTTTTATGCATGTGCTCTGAAGAAACAGCCACCCGGGCCATTCCTTCAGAGTCCTGTGCCGTAAACAGCAGCTCCCGCATGCATGCTAAGGAGTGCGGGAACCCGGAAGGAAGACGGGTAAAGATGGAAGCCCTGTCAGCGGTGACAGCTCACCGCTGGAAGGGCTTTGTTCTAAGAGAAGTTTGACATAATGTGCTATTATACGATGCATACTAGCACATTATAACTTTGCCTTGCAGGTTAAAATAGATATAAAAAAATTGTTGGCGGTTTACTACCGCTTTAAACTCCCCTGTATGTTCTCCTATGTGTTCATGCACACACGGCGGTTTTTAGCAGTTTAGAGAATGTTTACTGAACGCCTTAAAAATCGCATTAACCACTTCAGCCCCGGAGCATTTAGCTGTTCAATGACAAGAGCACTTTTTACAATTTGGCACTGCGCTGCTTTAACTGCTAATTGCGCGGTCATGCAATGCTGTACCCAAACAAAATCTGTGTCCTTTTTTCCCACAAATAGAGCTTTCTTTTGATGGTATTTGATTGCCTCTGCGATTTTTATTTTTTGCGATATAAACGGAAAAAGACTGAAAAATGTTGAAAAAAATTATATTTTATACTTTTTGTTATTAAAAAAATCCAATAAACTCAATTTTAGTCATACATTGAGACCAAAATTTATTCAGCCACATGTCTTTGGTAAAAAAAAAAGTCAATAAGCGTATATTTATTGGTTTGCGCAAAAGTTATATCGTCTACAAACTAGCGTACATTTTCTGGAATTTACGCAGCTTTTAGTTTATGACTACCTATCTCATTTCTTGAAGTGCTAAAATGGCAGGGCAGTACAAAACCCCCACAAATGACCCCATTTTGGAAAGTAGACACCCCAAGGAAATTGCTGAGAGGCATCTTGAGCCCATTGAATATTTTATTTTTTTGTCACAAGTGATTAAAAAATTAAATGAAAAAAAAAAAATTACACAAAGTTGTCACTAAATGATACATTGCTCACACATGCCATGGTTATATGTGGAATTACACCTCAAAATACATTCCGCTGCTTCTCCTGAGTACAGGGATACCACATGTGTGGGACTTTTGGGGAGCCTAGCCGCGTACAGGACCCCGAAAACCAATCACCGCCTTCAGGCTTTTTAAGGGCGTAAATTTTTGATTTCACTCCTATCTCACTATCACAGTTTCAGAGGCCATGAAATGCCCAGATAGCACAACCCCCCGCCCAAATTACCCCATTTTGGAAAGTAGACACCCCAGGCTATTTGCTAAGAGGCATGTTGAGTATTTTGCAGATATCACTTTTTGTCACAAAGTTTTGAAGATTGAAAAAAGAAAAAAAAAAAAACATTTTTTCTTTTCTTCATGTTCAAAAACAAATGAGAGCTGCAAAATACTCACAATGCTTCTTATAAAATACCTTGGGGTTAATATTCCTGAAACTTGTGGCAAAATATACAGTCAGGTCCATAATTATTGGGACATCAACACAATTCTAATCTTTTTGGCTCTATACACCACTACGATGGATTTGAAATGAAACGAACAAGATGTGCTTTAACTGCAGACTTTCAGCTTTAATTTGAGGGTATTTACATCCAAATCAGGTGAACAGTGTAGGAATTACAACAGTTTGTATATGTGCCTCCCACTTAAAAGTACTAAAAGTAATGGGACAATTGGCTGCTCAGCTGTTCCATGGCCAGGTGTGTGTTATTCCCTCATTATCCCATTTACAAGGAGCAGATAAAAGGTCCAGAGTTCATTTCAAGTGTGCTATTTGTATTTGGAATCTGTTGCTGTCAACTCTCAATATGAGATCCAAAGAGCTGTCACTATCAGTGAAGCAAGCCATCATTAGGCTGAAAAAACAAAACAAACCCATCAGAGAGATAGCAAAAACAACTGTGGTGGATGACCGAAGAATTCTTTCCCTGGTGAAGAAAACATCCTTCACAAAAGTCGGCCAGATCAAGAACACTCTCTAGGCGGTAGGTGTATGTGTGTCAAAGTCAACAATCAAGAGAAGACTTCACCAGAGTGAATACAGAGGGTTCACCACAAGATGTAAACCATTGGTGAGCCTCAAAAACAGGAAGGCCAGATTAGAGTTTGCCAAACAACATCTAAAAAAGCCTTCACAGTTCTGCAACAACATCTTATGGACAAATGAGGCCAAGATCAACTTGTACCAGAGTGATGGGAAGAGAACAGTATGGAGAAGGAAAGGAACTGCTCATGATCCAAAGCATACCACCTCATCAGTGAAGCATGGTGGTGGTAGTGTAATGGCGTGGACATGTATGGCTGCCAATGGAACTGGTTCTCTTGTATTTATTAATGATGTGACTGCTGACAAAAGCAGCAGGATGAATTTTGATGTGTTTCGGGCAATATTATCTGCTCATATTCAGCAAAATGCTTCAGAACTCATTGGACGGTACTTCACAGTGCAGATGGACAATGACCCAAAGCATACTGTGAAAGCAACCAAAGAGTTTTTTTAAGGGAAAGAAGTGGAATGTTATGCAATGGCCAAGTCAATGGCCAAGTCAATTACCTGACCTGAATCCGATTGAGCATGCATTTCACTTGCTGAAGACATAACTGAAACTGGAATTACAACCTGTTGTACTTCCTACACCGTTCACCTGATTTGGATGTAAATAACCTCAAATTAAAGCTGAAAGTCTGCAGTTAAAGCACATCTTGTTCGTTTCATTTCAAATCCATTGTGGTGGTGTATAGAGCCAAAAAGATTAGAATTGTGTCGATGTCCCAATATTTATGGACCTGACTGTAAAATATTTAATGGACACAACATGCCTCTCAGAAAAAGCTTGACGTGTCTACTTTGCAAAATGGGGTCATTTGGGGGGGGTTTGTGTTATCTTGACAATTCATGGCCTCCGAAACTGTGATAGGTAGTGAGGAAGTGAAATCACCATTTTACGTCCATAGAAAGCCTAAAGGTGGTGCTTGGTTTTCGGGGTTCCGTACGCGGCTAGGCTCCCAAAAAGTCTCACACATGTGGTATCCCTGTAGTCAGGAGAAGCAGCAGAATGTATTTTGGGGAGTTAATTCCACATATTCCCATGGCATGTTTGAGCAATATATCATTTAGTGACAACTTTATGCAAAAAAAAAAAAAAAGTTTGTCATTTTCCCGAAACTTGTGGCAAAATATAAAATATTCCATGGACTCAACATGCCTATCAGCAAATAGCTTGGGGTGTCTACTTTCCAAAAAGGGGTCATTTGGGGGGGTTTGAACTGTCCTGGCATTTTATGCACAACATTAGAAGCTTATGTCACACATCACCCACTCTTCTAACCACTTGAAGACAAAGCCCTTTCTGCCACTTTAGGTTTACATGAAAAAAAAATTTTTTTGCTAAATTACTTTGAACCCCCAAACATTATATATTTTTTTAAAGCAAAGGCCCTACAGATTAAAATGGTGGGTGTTGCATTAATTGCGCATCGATTTTTCAAAGGCAATTTTTTTTTAAAAAAAAAACACTTTTAATTTTAATGCACTAGAACACACTATATTGCCCAAATGCATGGATACCAAACATGACATGCTTTAAAATTCTGCACAAACGTGCAGCGGCGACAAACTACATACATTTTTAAAATCGTTCACAGGTTACCACTTTAGATTTACAGAGGAGGTCTACTGCTAAAATGGCTGCCCTAGATCTGACCTTCGCAGTGATAGCTCACATGCATGGTGCAATTGCTGTTTACATATGACACCAGACCGACGCTTGCGTTCGCCTTGGCGCGTGAGCACGGGGGGACAGGGGTGCTTTTTTTTATTATTATTTATTTTGCTTTTTTTATTTTATTTTTAAACTGTTGCTTTCATTTTTTTTTTTTTATAATTTTTATTGTTATCTCAGGGAATGTAAATATCTCCTATGATAGCAATAGGTAGTGACAGGTACTCTTTTTTGAAACAATTGGGGTCTATTAGACCCTAGATCTCTCCTAAGTCATGAAATGTTCGTAGCTTCCGTTTTTTTAGGCCATAGAGCTGATTGGAGCCCTTCTGGTCTCCGATCAGCTCTATGGTCAGCTGGCAGAACCACCGGCTGCATTCTCGGGTTCCCTGTTGGGTCAGGAGAGCCTGAGAAAACCATGGAAGACGGTGGGGGGGGGGACGTTCCCTCCCACTGCTTGTAAAAGCAGTCTAGAGGCTAATTTGGTCAACCAAAGAAATTGAGTGCACATGCTAAGCGTCATATCGAGATTGTCTTTGGGAAATAGATGTATGGCTATCGTCCCAGAAGGAAGCCTCTTCTAAAGATGATGCACATGAAAGCCCGCAGTTTGCTGAAGACAAGTAGACTAAAGACATGGATTACTGGAACCATGTCCTGTGGTCTGATGAGACCAAGATAAACTTATTTGGTTCAGATGATGTCAAGCGTGTGTCGCGGCAACCAGGCGAGGAGTACAAAGACAAGTGTGTCTTGCCTACAGTCAAGCATGGTGGTGGGAGTGTCATGGTCTGGGGCTGCATGAGTGCTGCCGTCACTGGGGAGCTACAGTTCATTGAGGGAACCATGAATGCCAACATGTACTGTGACATACTGAAGCAGAGCATCATCCCCTCCCTTCAGAGACTGGGTGGCAGGGCAGTATTCCAACATAACAACCCCAAACACACCTCCAAGATGACCACTGCCTTGCTAAAGAAGCTGAGGGTAAAGGTGATGGACTGGCCAGGCATGTCTCCAGACGTAAACCCTATTGAGCATCTGTGGGGCATCCTCAAACAGAAGGTGGAGGAGCACAAGTTCTCTAACATCCACCAGCTTCGTGATGTCGTCATGGAGGAGTGGAAGAGGACTCCAGTGGCAACCTGTGAAGCTCTGGTGAACTCCATGCCCAAGAGGGCTAAGGCAGTACTGGAAAATAATGGTGGCCACACAAAATATTGACACTTTGTGCCCAAATTGGACATTTTTACTTAGGGGTGTACTCACTTTTGTTGCCAGCGGTTTAGACATTAATGGCTGTTGAGTTATTTTGAGGGGACAGCAAATTTACACTGTTATACAAGATGTACACTCACTACTTTACATTGTAGCAAAGTGTAATTTCTTCATTGTTGTCACAAGAAAGGATAGAATACAATATTTACAAAGATGTGAGGGTTGTACTCACTTTTGTAAAATATTGTATCTAAACTGACAAAGTAAACACATAAAGACAATCAAATTATTTATGCAAAAAAGAAAGTAAAATGATAAAGAAGCCAGTCTCAGTACTGACTTTTAAAGCTCCATTTATCAAGCACGGTTTTGCACACTGCGGTGCTTGCTGTTTTTCTCTGGAGCAGCTGTGCACACAATACTTTTATTTACCGTTTTTGCTGTTGGGTATAACAAGCTGCGTAGGTGAGCATCTGTTCCCAGCGGCCTCTTTCTTTTGGTTGATAGTTGAAATGAAACTGCTGAACGTCGAGAACTGGCCCTTAGCTCCTCTCTCCATCCCCTGTAATTAAAGGAAACAATTACTGCAAAATTTCGTTTTACAGCTAATGTTCCTTGTGTGATTTGAACTATCACTAGAACATGTAGGAACACAAAAGTATCATTACACTATAAGAAAGCTGCAATTTCTACATAAACAATCTTCCTACACTCAATCTGTGAATAAGTCACTGTTGACATAATACTAGTGGCGAGTGCGAAGAGGAATTATGAAAAGTTTTATACTGTAATTATGGGTGTTGCCGCTTCAATGTCGCTATTGTAATTTATATTAATAAAACAGAAAGCAGGGAGAAAAAAGTTCATTGTCTTCTAAGTGCACAAAAAGAAAAATTCAAAACCCCAACCTTTTTTTTGTTTAAGTAGATAATGTAAGCTGGGCAAAGAAATCCTCAGCTTGGTAACAGAATTTATTAAAGCTTACATTCCTTTACTCCTCCCTGCCCAGCCCCTGCGTCCCTTGGTTTTGATGCCCAGGGGACCAGATGGACTTCCCTGATCATGTGACCATTGTGATTGGCTGTCACAGTGGTCACATGATCGGGAGCCCATCCTGCAGCTTTAAATCATGATTAGAGACTGACACTGTCATTGACTGCTTGGTCACAGAAACCTGGGACATCCATTGAAACACATATGTGGCGTGTGGGCATTAAAGCCCACCCTCCTTGCCGTTACATAAATGCATTACATTGGCAGCAGGATGTTAAAGTGGAGTTCCACCCAAAAGTGGAAGCTCCGCTTATCTTCTTCCTCCCCCCTCCGGTGCCACATTTGGACCTTTCGAGGGGGAGGGGGAAGCAGATACCTGTCAAACCTGTAAGGGCACTGCGGCGAACTGTCATTTACGGCACCTCCTCCTTCCTCCCGCTGCCTTCTGGGAGACACACAGGTCCCAGAAGACAGCGGGACCATTTGGAAAGCGCAGCGCAACTCGTACATGCGCAGTAGCAAGGCTTCACTTCCTGTTTCCCTTAGTAAGGATGCCGGTGCCTGCACCTGAAGACAGGTAAGTGTCCTTATATTGAAAGTCAGCAGCTACAGTATTTGTAGCTGCTGACTTTTAATTTTTTTAAATACAGGCTGGAGCTCCACTTTAACCATTTGCCGGCCACCTTCCGCATATATACTGCGGCAAGGCTGCGCAAACCGACGTACCTGTACGTCGTCTGTGCATGAGATACAGTGGGCAGGCGCCTGCCGCCAGAGGTACATCGCGATACAGAGAGGCAGGACGGGGATCTGCGGGGATATGTAAACAAGGCGGATCCCCGTTCTGACAGGGGACAGCACTGAGATTTGCTGTTCCTAGTGATCAGGAACAGCGATCTCTGTGTTGTCCTAGTGAGCCCATCCCCCACACAGTTAGAACACACCCAGGAAACACAGTTAACCCCTTGATCGCCCCCTACTGTTAACCTTTTCCCTGCCAGTGTCATTTATACATTGATCAGTGCATTTTTTTTGCACTGATCATGGTAATAATGTCACTGGTCCTCAAAAAGTGTCACTTGGGGTCAGATTTGTCTGCCGCAATGATGCAGTCCCGCTAAAAATCGCAGCTTGCCGCTATTACCAGTAAAAACAATAAATTAATAATAAAAATGCCATAAACCTATACCCTATTTTGTAGACACGATAACTTTTACGCAAACCAATCACTATATACGCTTATTGGGATTTTTCTTACCAAAAATATGTGGAAGAATACATATTGACCTGATAAATTTGTTTTTGGATATGTATTATAGCAGATAGTAAAAAATGTTGTTTGTTTTTTTTTTTTAATTGTCAGTCTTTTACTATACAATCGGATTGTAAAATCTTTTAGATGTACCCAAATTATGTAATATTTGGACAAACCAAAACAATACTTTTTGTATCCAATCAGACAGGCCACTGAACTACATAGTAGATGGTAGATGTAAAGGAGATTCAGACTGTCAAGTGGGCTTCAGCAGCGTGTGCAGAAGACTAGCCTCAGGTGATACACAAATCCTCTTACATAAGTTGTACCTGTTTTTCTGCAGTCTTATCTTCTCTACAGTCATTCAAAGTGCAGAATTTTTACCGCTGTCCGTACTGAAAATGTTCAAATGACTGGTAAGCTATAACATGTTACATCTTTGTTCTCCTATTTAGCTATCTTTTAGGAATGTCTGCAAAAACCCAAGAAACCTTTCAAACCTAAATACCATTCAACTGTTCTGATGTTACTCTCCTGTCACCTATTGTGAATCTAAGCTGGTTCCAACCTGATATCCTTACTACAGTAAAATACCTAAAAATCTTTAACTTAGGTTCCGTTCACATACATGCGAATTGTATGTGTTTTGAACCGCATCTGATTCGCACGACATATGGCTTTCTATGTAGCTGGTTAACATATGTCCGCTGCAGTGGCAGTGCAAATTCACTGCGAATTTGGAAAGAGTCCTGTGTGCTTTTTGAGCACTGCGGTGCGGTTCAGATGCGAATTCCAGGCTATTGCCTTTCATGGGAACACATCTGAATCGCACATCGGATCAGTTTTGAACACGAATTTGATCCAGAAAAAACTAAAAAAACAGTGTGAGGGTTCCCCCCAGTCCATGCCAGGACCTGTCAGGTCTGGTACGGATTTTAAGGGGAACCCCGAGTCAAAATGAAAAAAAAAAAAAAATCGGTGTGGCCCCCCCCCCCCCGATGCTTTGTTGCATGCTGGGTCAGTGACGTTTCTACAGGGGCGGTGTCACCTGGTGATGTTGTTGGGTGGCCCCACCCCTTACCTATTTAAGAACTGTCACATGACGGAGCAGGCAGACGGCGGTAGCCTTCGTCACAGGCGGTGCATTCTTTTCCTTTTTTCGATTCCAGCAGTGTGGCGGGTGTCGTGATTGACAATGGATCTACACCGGGGGACATTTTTTTTTTTTTAATAAAGAAATTGTCAAAAACTGTGTATCTGCTTTTATTTCTTTTTGACACTCTTTTTAGTGAATGAATAGGGGTACAATGTACCCCATACTTATTCATATGGGGGGCCGGAATCTGGGAGCCCCTTGTTAAAGGGGGCTTCCAGATTCCGATAAGACCTCCACCCACAGTCCCCGACAAGCACTGCCCAGGGTTGTGGGGAAGAGCCCCCCTGCACTCGCTCGTCACCACCTTTCCTGGCCTGCCAGGCTGCATGCTCGGATAAGGGTCTGGTATAGATTTGGGGGGGACCCCACACTGGTTTTTTTTTCTAATTTTGGCACTGGGTTTCCCTTAAAATTTGTACCAGACCTGAAAGGGTATGGATTGGGGAGCCCCCCCCACGCCATTTCTTTCATTACAGTGGTGTAGTGGGTAGCACTTTCGCCTAGCAGTAAGAAGGGTCACTGGTTCAAATCCCAACCATGACACTACCTGCCTGGAGTTTGCATGTTCTCCCTGTGCCTGCGTGGGTTTCCTCAGGGTACTCCGGTTTCCTCCCACACTCCAAAGACATGCTGGTAGGTTAATTGGATCCTGTCTAAATTGTCCCTAGTATGTATGAATGTGAGTTAGGGACCTTAGATTGTAAGCTCCTTGAGGGTAGAGACTGATGTGAATGTACAATCTATATGTAAAGCGCTGCGTAAATTGACGGCGCTATATAAGTACCTGAAATAAATAAAAAATAAAATAAAATTGCCGGCAATGTTTTTTTACATTCAGCTGTCAGCGGAGTACCCCGCTGACAGCTGATGAGTCATCCATTGTTAAGGATGCGGCGGCAAGCTTCCCGGCCTGCTCCTTAACATCTAGCTAATGTTAAAGATGCCAGTGGCCTGTGGTCCAAAAATTTGTATCTGAACCGCATCTACTGCTTAATGGCCCTGTTATATATTTTCCATAAAATAGTTTTTTTTTACGCCTCCTTGAAATATCCTACATCAACTTCTGAACTTTTCCTTTCCCCCTTATTTCCATTTGTTTGGAACAAGCAGTGCATGTTAGTTGCTGTCATGTGCACTGCTCTATGCACACTACACATCTCATAAAGCATAGTCCCCTAGTCCAGGGGTGCTCAACCTTTTGAAAAGCGGGGGCCCCTTAAGTGATTTAGTAACCGGCTGCAAACCATAATGAACTATGGGCTTTTACTGCCCTCCAAACTGCAAATGTAACTAAGCCCTTACTGTCCTGAGCCCCTACTTTCCGAAAGTGCACCAAAACTTCTGCATTCAGGAGTTTTGATGCGTTTTCAGAAAGCGCACTAACCCTCAGGATATAATAGAAGTCTATGGCTCAGTGCAGGAAAGCCTCAGGTGCACTGTGCTGCACCTGTGGATCAGTGTGAAAGCAGCCTAATAACCATTGCAAAACTATTGCTCATATATACCCAAACTCTGAAAAACTCAACACATTATGCCGATTTCTGTGATTGCTGTGATGCCCAAACTGTGATTTTCATAAACTGACCTATCTTCACTTTCTGCCTCAGCAGGAATCTCTAGCTGTAGAAAATGTTGCTGTCTCAGGCAGAGTGCATTTGGTATCACTCCGCCTGGAAAAGAGGCTGTCGCTTTAGCGGAAGCTTCCGCTTCCTCCACAGCCGCTTGCTTCCTCTACTGCCGGCTCTATCCACAACATTGATGCTCTGGGATGGTGGGTCGGCAACCCAAAATCTGGCCTTGCCAACCTGCCATGCCAGAGCAGGAGGTCGCAGGCCAAATCAGAGGGCTCAGCGGGCCACCATTTGGGCACCCCTGCCCTAGTCCATCTCAAGAGCAAGAAATAAAGGGTGGCTACATTTCTACAGTGCCTTGCATAAGTATTCACCCCCTTGGCTTTTTACCTTTTTTTGTTACATTACAGTCTTTTTTTCAATGTTTTTTTAATCTGAATTATATGTGATGGATCAGAACACAATAGTCTAAGTTGGTTAAGTAAAATTAGAAAAATATATACATAAAACTATTTTTCAGAAATAAAAAACTGATAATTGGCCTGTGCGTATGTATTCACCCCCTTTGTTATGAAGCCCATAAAAAGCTCTGGTGCAACCAATTACCTTCAAAAGTCACAGAATTAGTGAAATGATGTCCACCTGTGTGCAATCTAAATGTCACATGATCTGTCATTACATATACACACCTTTTTGAAAGGCCCCAGAGGCTTCAACGCCTAAGCAAGAGGCACCACTAACCAAAACACTGCCACGAAGACCAAGGAACTCTCCAAACAAGTAAGGGACAATGTTGTTGAGAAGTACAAGTCAGGGTTAGGTTATAAAAAAATATCCAAATCTTTGATGATCCCTAGGAGCACCACAAATCTATCATAACCAAATGGAAAGAACATGACACAACAGCAAACCTGCCAAGAGATGGCCGCACACCAAAACTCATGGACTAGGCAAGGAGGACATTAATCAGAGAGGCAGCACAAAGACCTAAGGTAACCCTGGAGGAGCTGCAGAGTTCCACAGCAGAAACTGGAGTATCTGTACATAGGACAACAATAAGCTGTACGCTCCATAGAGTTTGGCTTTATGGCAGAGTGGCCAGAAGAAAGCCATTACTTTCAGCAAAAAATAAAATGGCACGTTTTGAGTTTGCGAAAAGGCATGTGGGAGACTCCCAAAATGTATGGAGGAAGGTGCTCTGGTCTGATGAGAGTAAAATTTAACTTTTTGGCCATCAAAGAAAACGCTATGTCTGGCGCAAACCCAGCACATCACATCAACCAAACAACAACATCCCACAGTTAAACGTGGTGGCAGCATCATGCTGTGGGGATGTTTTTCAGTAGTCGGGACTGAGAAACTGGTCAGGGTTGAGGGAAAGATCGTGCTAAATGCAGAGATATTCTTGAGCAAAACCTGTACCACTCTGTGTGTGATTTGAAGCTGGGACGGAGGTTCACCTTCCAGCAGGACAATGACCCCAAACACACTGCTAAAGCAACACTTGAGTAGTTTAAGGGGAAACATGTAAATGTGTTGGAATGGCCTAGTCAAAGCCCAGACCTCAAACCAATAGAAAATCTGTGGTCAGACTTAAAGATAGCTATTGACAAGCGCAAACCATCCAACTTGAAGGAGCTAGAGCAGTTTCGCAAGGAGGAATGGGCAAAAATCCAAGTGGTAAGATGCTCATAGAGACTTATCCAAAGTGACTTGGAGCTGTGATAGCAGCAAAAGGTGGCTCTACAAAGTATTGACTTTAGGGGGGTGAATAGTTATGCACATTGACTTTTTCTGTTATTTTTTCCTATTTGTTGTTTGCTTTACAATAAAAAAAAAAAAAACATCTTTAAAATTGTGAGCATGTTCTGTAAATTAAATGATGCAAATCCTCAAACTATCCATGTTAATTCCAGGTTGTGAGGCAACAAAACACGAAAAATGCAAAGGGGGTGAATACTTTTGCAAGGCACTGTATATACAGTGGGAACATGGAGAATGAACATAGCCACCTTCTATCAGGAAATTGGATCACAGCAGCAAAAAATAAATTGTGGGAGAGTGACATAGAAGGTAATTATTGGGTTAAGAATACATATATACTTGAATAGAACTTTTCATTTAAACTTTTTATTATTTATTTATTACACTAGAGTTTAGTGTTGTTTTAACTCATTGCCTTACCATTAATAGTTACTGTATTTCAGAAAAGAAGGTGAGCAAAGGCGGGTTCCATGCTGCCTTAGTACAAGTTTAATTGTACTGAATATTATGCCGCGTACACACGAGCGGACTTTACGGCAGACTTTGCCCGGCGGACTTTTCTACGGACTTTCTGAATGAACGGACTTGCCTACACACAATCAACCAAAGTCCGTTGAATTCGTACGTGATGACGTACGACCGGACTAAAACAAGGAAGTTCATAGCCAGTAGCCAATAGCTGCCCTAACGTGGCTTTTTGTCCGTCGAACTAGCATACGAGCTGACTTTTCGACCGGACTCGAGTCCGTCGGATAGATTTTAAACATGTTTCAAATCTAAGTCAGTCCAACTTTTGAGAAAACAAAGTCCCCTGGAGCCCACACACGATCGATTTGTCAGGCGAAATCCCGTCCGCCTGGCAAAGTCTGCCGTAAAGTCCGCTCGTGTGTACGCGGCATTACACATCTAAAATGAAAAAAATATTTTGTAATATGTAATTTCATAAAAGATATTAAAATAAGTATTCAAGGGTTTATTTCTAGAAAGGCGCAGAATTCTAATGAATATATGTTGTTAGAAATGAGTGAAGGATAAAAGCAGAACAGCATCAAAGCTTTTTTTATTTTATGAGATCAATGGCTTTCAAAACAAAGGAAGCCAGACCATGGGAAAGAACCTCATCTGAATACGCTTATTGCAGCCGGCAGCGCTTATCTGGCTAGATTGAATCTTCGTTTTCTGTGTAAAGTTTTCAAATAAGAACATTTTTGTTTTAACTAGAAAAGACAATCTAGAAAATGAGAATGTCAGCACTACCTATTTATATTGTGATACAGGGCATTGAAGTTCAGAATGTTATTTTTGGGTGAAGCTGTAAAATGTTGTCACCGTCAGACTGGGCTTAAAAGCAGCCATGACTGTAAATCACATCATGTGACCAAATAAATATTATTTCGATTTGTGCAAAGGTTTCTGGGATTTTTAAAGTGTAGCCATTTCTTTCTGCACATGCCAGTGCCACCACATATTCAGTCTTAAAGTGGTTGTAAACCCTCTGGGACCACTTTAACCTACAGGTAAGCCTAGATTAATGCTTACCTGTAGGTGCAAAAAATATCTCCTTAACCTACACGGTTAAGGAGATATTTTACAAAAACCGGGCACCGCTGTCTACGGCGCGCATTGCACCGAGCATGCCGTTAGTGAAGGCGAACATGCCGTCACTGACGGCACCCGCGCACATGCACCGGAGTGACGTCATCGCAGCTCCAGCCAGTCACAGCGCCGGAGCTGCGATACCCGGAACTCACTCCGGGATAGATGGCGACGGCGGAGGAGGCGAACGAGGGTCGCTTCGGAGGCTTCGATCTGAGGTAAGTTATTCATAATGAGCTAGTATGCTGTGCATACTAGCTCATTATGACTTTGCCTTGCAGGGTGTATTTTTTTAGGTTTTACTTCCTCTTTAAAGGGATTGTAAACTAGTGGTGCACCGAAATGAAAGTTCCATTGCCGAAACTGAAAATTCAGGATGCAGTAGGCTGATTTCCTAGCATAGCTAGAGAACTGACCACGTGTGTTCTTCTGCTTAGTGTGGTCAGTTTTTAACAGGAAAGCAGAGGGACTGGCAGGAACACCAGGGATTTGACACAAAGGAAGAAATACAAAGAGAACAGGATATTTTCTCATACAAGTACACGGTACAGTAGACACATATCAGGAATATGAAATGCTGGGTTTACATATTCTAGTAATCTGTCTGTTTGGGTTGTTTAAAGCAGAACTTTAACCCCCATCCCCCGAACAGAATTGTGTTTTTTTCTGTGTTTATCTTTTTTTTCTTCTCAATTTTCTTTTCTTTTGCCCCCCCCCCCCCACCACCACAATTCTGGCCTAGGTCAGAATTATGTGTCACAGGTCCTGCAGCCTCCTGGGATACTTACACATCTCCCAAGAAGCTGCAGGATTGGACACACAAAGCAGCCAGGGGCGGGCCCATTGGGTCATTGGTAGTTGGCTGCCCTCACCCAAAAGAGGCAGCCAGCTGAAGAGGACCAAGATAAAAGCACAGGATCCAATGTATGTCACTTGCATAGCAGATTGCAGTGGGGAAACGCTGGATTCAGTGCACGATGAAATATGTGTTTTGAAGAGAGGGCAGCACTACAGGTAACAGGGAAAAGAAAACATGGGAGGGTTTCAGTTGAGTACCATTTTATAACATGTTCCTATTACAGTACCTCATGGGTCTAGGTTTGTTAAGCCAGTGAATTGGTCTATCCCGTCTGTGTGTAGCACGTTGCATGGTTTGTGGCCTTTTGGCTTTGGCTGGTTGTGCACTTGTTAGTGTGCATTGGCCTGTGTCCCTGACACTGAGCTTGCATTGGGGCCAGAAATGTACTTAAACTATTTCCCCTATGGTAGCTAGTGCTGTGTCTTCTTGTCAGCTACCTAGTGTATGAGATTACTATTGTTCTTCCTTGCTAGTTACTGACCCGGAATTCTGACTCTGCTTGTGTCTCCTGCCCTTACTGCCAACACTCCTGATATCCTCTTGCCTGCAACACTGACTACTCTCTTGTGTGCCCCCTGCCACCAACTTAGCCTGGACACTGACTATTTTCTTGCCTGCCAACTGTCCCAACCTCTGCTGGAACTCTGAACTATATCATTATCCTAACCCCATAGTGTAGACACAATGTTCCCAACCTGGTGTCATCTTGCAGCAGAGTTCCCCATTGGCCACTGAGATCATAGGTCCATCACACCTTCTGGGGTGCTCTGGTGAAGACCAAGATGTCACTTAAAATGCTTGTTTTAAGTGAGTCCATGTCACCTGCCAGGGGTGTCAATCCTAACAGTAGTTGTGTTCAGTCAACCATGTCTACCATTTTCCATTATCTAAATAAGCTAAACCGCCTAAAGCCTAAATCTAGCCAAACCTTTTTTTTTTTTTAAATTTGGCTAGACTGTAAATTAAGTTTTCATTTCTGTCTGTAAGTCCATTAAGGTGATTTTCTTACTTACTGTCCCTTTAACACCAGAACAGGAATTTGGGGGAGCAGTTATTGTTGGAACATAACTAAAAGCATGTCCCCATTGGGAGAAATTCTCTTTCACTTACTTGTCCTAACAGGAATTTAGGGGTTATATCCCAAATATGGACACCAAAAACCTGACAGAGACTCTAACCTTTGTGCTCTATCCAAAACAATATAAACATTTCTGGCTTGTATTTTAAAACAGATTTCTGCTTGGCTGGCATAGACTACTAAGTATTTGCACCGTGTTGTTCAAGGTCCATTTGACCTTACAGACTGTCCCTAAAAGGTCTACAAAACAGGCAGCAGTAACATTATAGGACATTGCTCATCTCCAGAAGGTTTTTCTGTCCTGTAGTGACAGAGGGAACTGCGGAGGGACCAAAGAGTATATCTGGATGATGGACTCTGGCACACCTGGAAGTGAAGTGTCACAAATGTCACGTTTACCCCAACGCAGGTGGTCAGACACTATAGCTACCTACTGTGTGCTTCGCCTATAGCAGCCCTCTTTCCCTTAAGGCAAGCAGGCCTACCGATACTTGGTTTCCCCCAGGACTTATACACAATGCTATAGTGCCTGGCCACCACACCAGGGCAGACGCGAACAGAGCAAACAACAGACTACTTGCAGTTTAGCAGACTGCATGGTTCTATGACAGTTCAGGTAAAAGGCAGGCTGAGTTCAGGGAATAGTCCAATATCCAATCCAATGACAATCTAGGTAAAAGGCTGGCTGAGTTAAGGGAGTAATCCAATATCCAATCCGGGTCACACACAGGGAAATCCAACAGCAAAGCAGGGCAGACAAACGGGAGGCTTGATCAAGAACAATGCAGGTAACTCTGTCTCTATCACAAGAAAGGGATAGAGTGTTTAGTTTGCTTATATCAGGTGACTGACTGGCTTAATCACCTTCCAGGTGAACACGGACAGGGGGAATGCAACAGCCAAAACCGGGATGCTGGAATCAGTAGCAGGAACTCGAAGTGATCCTGTCATGAAGATTCAACTCCTTTTCCTTTATGGAAGTTTTTTTTAATTTATTTTCCAGCAACGTGGTCATCTTAAATTATGTAAGACCAGCTCTAATGAGAAAACCTGCATCTGCTTGCAATTATCCCACAACAATATTTTTTTAAATTTTGGATTTGAGTCTACATTTTAGTTGATTCCAAATGACCATAAGGTATATAACATGGTCTTTTTAGGATCTACAATGTATTGTGTCTGATAGTTGTTTAATAGCTCGGGTATGTATAAGAAGCCTTTCAGGATAGAACTATGGGAGGAAGCTGCCATTGAATTGGTGTAAAAGCTAGTGCTGTCACACTTATTTTTTCGCTACGACTTGATTGGTCATTGACCTGGAACAAGCATGCAGTCAGGGAAGTGTTAGGTCACCTCAAAAACACATATTTGTTTCAGGTCTGTGACATATGAAAAGTGGTGAAGGGTGGCAGCCATGGAGCATGCGCCATAGTCCAAGTTGGCAATGGCAGATTCCATATTTCTTTACTGACCAGCTCCTATCAGGTAGACCAGTGATGGGTGAATTGATGTATGATTCATGAGCCAGCCAGTTCAGTTTGATAGCCAACAAGTCCATGAATGGGACCAGGGGATATCTGCTGTTTTAAGCAGTGAAATAAAAAGATATAAAATACCTAGGTGTGAGCACTAATTTTATAAGAACATTGACTACTGGGTTCCTGGGGTATGCTAAGCCTCGAGGCAGAACATTATCCCTTCTCCAAAACTTTAAGACCAAAATACATATACTGTAGTTACATTGACCCCTTTTGATCATTATCGTATGAACAGATTGCCCAAAGCCTCTGCATCTCAACAAGAGGTAAAAAAAAATAAATGGGCAACTCTCATTAAGCTCTGTTACCTGCTGGGCAAAATCAATTTTTTTGTCAAGACGGCTGATTTCTGCACGTCCAAACTTAACAATTACCAAGCGGGCATTTTATGCCAGTTTTTTTTTTCACAGGCTATTTATTATAGGAAAAGCTATTGCATGCTGCATTGCCTGTGGTGTGCTCACAAAAGCACTTGGATGAACAAAATAGATAAGGACAAGAGCATGTAAGAATGGCAGAAAGGACATAATAATCCTTTTATTGTGAGTTAGCAAAATCGCTGAACTGAAGTTTCAGGCAGTTCATATATAAATGATTTTATCCTTTTAAACTATTGCATTAGTGGAGCCGATTTATGAAAATGAAGCTGTAATAAAATTCTAGAGACAAAAGAAATCAGTAATGCTAGTTATTAAATATGGTGCATGCATTGGTTTTCTTATTTTTTCAGGCTCCTTTTCTTCGTCTCTTCATCTCCTAATTCTGCACATTACATTCATCCTGCCCCTCAGTGGCTACGGTCACTCAGTTTACATCTGTGTGGTGCATTGCGATTTAGGTGAGTTTTACATGCTCTTTCAGGGTGTTACAATTGAACGTTATAGAACGTGCATTCTGATGAAAGCACCGCACCTAAAACGCACAGGTGTGAACAAAACCTTGAGCTATATCTATAAGGAGAACCATGATAGCCACCCGGGCTTTGACATCAAATATGTCAACCCTATTCATCTAATTGGAATGGGGAATGGGGAGGTTAGTAATTCACAGAAGAATGATAATATTGTTCTATGCTTCTAGCTGAGCTCTTAGAACCTCACAAGGACACAGAATTCCTGACAAAATAAGCATGCGTTTTCTGTAGTCGCCAAAAATGTTCTTAGCCTGAAAATGAAAATGAATACAGCCACTACATCTAAGGACTAGTAAAATGCAATATATTACATTTTTGGGTTTAACTCTGGCCTTGGTAAATCAGTCAGTGTAACTTCACTATGTTTCTTTGAACCAAAACAGTGGAATTTGGGTCCCACCCATACCCAAATTTGTGGAAAGCAGCAATTTGAAGTGTTGTCCATAAGACTCTTAAAGTAGATGTAAACCCGGGGTCGGTAACCCACCGATCGCGAGCTACCTGTCGATTGTGGGAAGCCAACAGGTAGATCTCGATCAGGGCTGTGCCAATTCTTCCCCCAGGCTCCGCCAGCGTTGCTCTCCCTTCACTAGCAGAGGGGAGCGAGAGGCAAAGCCGTGCTGGATGGAAGGCGGGACCGGGAGCTACTTTAGTTAACTTTGCAAGTTAACTAGCAGATGATTGGTTGCTAGGCGGTCCTAGCAACCAATCATCAGCTTGTTAACATAAAAAGTTAACTAAAGCAGCTCCCGGTCCCGACCTCCATCCAGCCTGTCTTGTACAAGCGCTGTAAGGTAGGAGAGAGCTACCTACCCCTGTGTTGGGAGCGAAAGAAGAAACGGCTATTGAGGGGCAGAGGACACTACTGGGGGGGGGGGGGGGTTGGTGCAGAAGACATTGCTATGGGGTGCAGAGGGCACTACAGGAGGGGTGCAGAAGAAACCTTTGTGGGGGGATAGGGGGCTGCAGAAAACAGTGCTATGGGGGGCACTACAGAGGGGGGTCAGTGGACACTACTGTGTGGGGGGGGTGCAGTGGAAATTGCTATGGGGTGCCAAGGGCACTACAGGGGGGGCAGAGGAAACTTTTGTGGGGGTTTGGGGGATGCAGAGGACACTGCTGTAGGGGGCACTACAGAGGGGGACAGAGGACACTACTGTGTGTGTGGAGGGGGTGCAGAGGACACTGCTATAGGGGCAGAGGGCACTACAGTGGAGGGGGGTGGCAGGGGACACTGCTATGGGGGGCACAGGACACCTCTGTTGGGGGGGTCAGAAGACACTACCATGTGTGGGGGGGTCAGAGTACACTACCATGTGTGTGTGTGTGTGTGTGTGGGGAGGGGGCAGAGGATATTACAGTGGGGGGCAACATAGTATATTACTGGGGGGGATGATGTGAAAGGAGGCAGAGGACACCGCTGTAGGGGATGGGATGGCAAAGGATACTACTGTAGTTGGGGGGGGAGTGATTTGAAGCGGGGCAGAAGACACTACTGTAACACACTATGTGTTTTCATTGAGTGCTTTATTTATTTTAAATGGTGACACCAACGCCCCAACCCCCCCTCCCACCGGGGATCTTTGATTTTCTACATGTTGCCCAGGTAGATATCAATCTCCCTGCTGTCAACCCTCACATATACGCAGTGAAGTGAATAGCCTCAGATGATACACAGAGATGAAACAAATCTCCCTACATAAGTTTTACATGTATATCTGCTTTCTTTCCCTTTCTATATTCTTTAGAATTCTTACATCGGATTAGAATTTTCATTTCCTCATTCAGCTGTAGGAGTGTATTCTTGGCTTACACTGGGAGACAGCTGATTGGAAGAAAGGCACACACCCCTCTCCACATTGGCAGAAGAACGAAGATACTTTCAGAGCTGTGCTGCGACAAGATAAGACAAGCTCTCTGCTAATCGATTTATAGCAACCCCTGACACACATTTTCAGCTGCTATCTCCCGACTTGAAAAACTTGTCAGAAGTTATCATGCTGATAACAGAGGAACAAAAGAGAAGAAACACACTGGATGTGAACACTATGTGTTCAGGTCAAATTTTATGAATCCGGTTTACATCCACTTTAATCACTTCAATACCAGGCACTTTCACCCCCCTCCTGCCCAGGACAAATTTCAGTGCTATCGCATTTTCAATGACAATTGCACGGGCATGCATCACTGTACCCATATAAATTTTTTATCATTTTTTTGAGACAGATAGAGCTTTCTTTTGGTGGTATTTAATCACCATTGGGTTTTTACTTTTTGCTAAACAAATTAAAAAAGATACCTCTGAGGATGTGCATACGCATGAAACGTGTCCGGTGGAGCCCTATACGCTGGTGTCACGCCGCCGACTGCTTGTGGAGCTGCGGCATTGTAATTAATTTTGGCCACATTTGTTTGCCAATGTCCATGTGGATTTTTTTTTGTTGTTTCATGATTATTAATAAATCCTACACTATATACCGAATTTCTGGCTCCGGGTGGTGAGCATTTCCCTAGTAGGACAGATGTCTGGCAGCACTTTATATTGAGAGAAAAGCATATCGCAGATCTCCTGAGAAGGTGGATTATATATACAGGTTAATTATCATTGGTCTTCTAGTGAGTGCAATGTGGTGGAGGATTTGCACCAGTGGATAAGTGGATTGAACATGCCCTTTTTTCCTGCACTAAAGCACTTTGCGGTTTATATCTGGGACACTAACGTGCTTTTTGTGACACTCATATCTTTATAGGTAAAAGATTTATGAGATATATCATTTGGTATTTTGCGCTGCACTTTTTTGTTTTGTTTAACCACCTCAATACTGGGCACTTACACCCCCTACCTGCCCGCACCAATTTTCAGCTTTCAGCGTTCTCACACTGTGACAATTACTGTGACAAGTCATGCAACACTGTACCCATATGAAATTTTAGTCCTTTTTTTCAAATAGAGCTTTTGGTGGTATTTAATCACTAGTTTTTATTTTTTGTGCTATAAATAAAGAAAGACCGTAAATTTTGTGAAAAAATGCCCTTTTCTTTGTTTCTGTGATAAAATTTGCAAGTTAGTAATTTTTCTTCATAAATTTTGGCCAAAATCTATACTGCTACATATCTTTGGTAAAAATAACCCAAATTAGTGTATATTATTTGGTCTTTGTGAAAGTTATAGAGTCTACAAACTACGGTGCCAATCACTGAAAATTGATGATCTATCTCATTTCTTGAGACACTAACAAGTCAGGAAAGTACAAATACCCGCCAAATGACCCCTTTTTAGAAAGTAGACATTCCAAGGTATTAAGTAAATATTAAGTAAGTATCATGGTGAGGTTTTTTAAGTTGTATTTTTTTCCCACAATTCTTTGCAAAATGAAGATTTTTTTTTTTTTTTTTTACAAAATTGTCATATTAACAGGTTATTTCTCTTACAGAGCATATGCATACAACAAATTACACCCCAAAATATTCCCGAGTATGGCGATACCACATGTGTGAGACTTTTACACAGCTTGGCCAAATACGAAGGCCCAACATTGAAGTAGCATCTTCAGGTGTTCTTACGAGCATAAATGACACATCTCATTTCTTAACCACCTATTACACTTTTGAAGGCCCTGGAGCACCAGGACAATGGAATTGCCCACAAAATGACCCCATTTTGGAAAGCAAACACCCCAACGTATAATCAATGAAGCATAATGAGTCTTTTGAACGGATTATTTTTTTCCAGAAGTTTTTGGAAAATGTGGGAAAAAATGAAAACGCATTTTTTTTACACAAAGTTGTCAATTTATAAGATATTTCTAACACATAGCATGTATATAGAAAAAAATTCCCCCCCAAAACACATTCTGCTACTCATCCTGAGTATGGCGATACCACATGTGTGAGACTTTTACACAGCCTGGCCACATACAGAGGCCCAACATTGAAGTAGTACCTTCAGGCCTTCTAGGAGCCTAAATTACACATATCATTTCATTCCTACCTATCACACTTTTGAAGGTCCTTGAGCACCAGGACAGTGAAATCAACCACAAAATGACCCCATTTTGGAAAGCAAACACCCCAACGTATTTTCTATGAGGCATGGACTGCAGATAGATACTCGGGTACCCTGATGGGCTGCAGA
Source organism: Lithobates septentrionalis (assembly GCA_037952835.1). Classification (NCBI taxonomy): domain Eukaryota; kingdom Metazoa; phylum Chordata; class Amphibia; order Anura; family Ranidae; genus Lithobates; species Lithobates septentrionalis. The sequence continues at coordinate 544,124 of JBBDGP010001870.1, read as the reverse complement.
TAGGTACTCAGGTACTCTGATGGGCTGGCGACAGGTACTCGGGTAACTTGATGATCTGCAGATAGGTACTCGGGTACTCTGATGGGCTGGTGACAATTACTTGGTTACTCTGATGGGCTGGTGACAGGTACTCGGGTACTCTGATGGGCTGGTGACAGGTACTCGGGTACTCTGATGGGCTGGTGACAGGTACTCAGGTACTCTGATGGGCTGGTGACAGGTACTCTGATGGGCTGGTAACAGGTACTCGGGTATTCTGATGGGCTGGTGACAGGTACTCGGGTACTCTGATGGGCTGGTGACAGGTACTCGGGTACTCTGATGGGCTGGTGACAGGTACTCAGGTACTCTGATGGGCTGGTGACAGGTACTCTGATGGGCTGGTAACAGGTACTCGGGTACTCTGATGGGCTGGTGACAGGTACTCGGGTACTCTGATGGGCTGGTGACAGGTACTCGGGTACTCTGATGGGCTGGTGACAGGTACTCTGGTACTCTGATGTGCTGGTGACAGGTACTCGGTTACTCTGATGGGCTGGTGACAGGTACTCGGGTACTCTGATGGGCTGGTGACAGGTACTTCTGTACTCTGATAGCCTGGTGACAGGTACTCAGGTACTCTAATGGGCTACAGATAGATACTCGGGTACTCTGATGGGCTGGTGACTGGTACTCGGATACTCTGATGGGTGGTGACAGGTACTCTGAAGGGCGGTGACAGGTACTCAGATGGGCTGTGACAGGTACTCAGATGGACTGTGACAGGTACTCAGATGGACTGTGACAGGTACTCAGATGGACTGTGACAGGTACTCAGATGGGCTGTGACAGGTACTCAGGTACTGAGATGAACTGTGACAGATACTCAGGTACTGAGATGAACTGTGACAGATACTCAGATGGACAGTGACAGGTACTCAGGTACTCGGATGGACTGTGACAGGTACTCGGGTACTCAGATGAACTGTGACAGGTACTCAGATGAACTGTGACAGGTACTCAGGTACTCATATGGACTGTGACAGGTACTTGGATGGACTGTGACAGGTACTTTGATGGGTGATGACAGGTCCTCTTTATTGGGGGGGCAACCTGTGTGATTGGTGTACACTGTAAGCTGTAACGAGATGTTACCACAATCTCCTTCTCACACACGATCGGTGTGTGTGAGGAGGAGAACCCAGTAACATCTCGTTACCGCTCTGTGTTTACATTTAGTGATTGACTGTGAAAGGATCACAGCCGATCACGTGGTAAACAGCCGCCGGCCAATGGCTGTTTACCAGCGTCGGTGACAAGCAGTGTTCCCGGGAACACGCTGCCACCGACGTGCTCACGCGCATCCGCCGTGCAATGTGGGGAGGTACTATCTGTGATCTGCCGTGATTTCATCACGGCCGATCACGTGGTAAACAGCCATGCCCAATGGTTGTTCACCCCCGTCGGTGACGAGCGGTGTTTCCGTGACACGCCGCCACCGACAGTACAGGGCTGCGCGCACACGATCGTGCGTATGCCCTGTTTAAATGGACGGACGTCATATAACGCCCGCCCAGAGGGAGAGCCATGTTTTTTTCAGTCAACCATCCAGAGCACGATCTCCATTTTTTTCAGTACAAGGATCATACTGTATTCTTTACAAATATTTACAAGCCAGAAAAGTATAATAAATGAATGATTACAAATTAAATGTATGAATAAACGTGCTTCAAGAAATTACATCAAATCGGCAGTCCCCCCTTTTGCATCACATGCACCCCTTTCACATCAGAAGTCACCTTCACATCAGAGACTACCCTTCGACATCAGAGTCCTCCCTTCACTTCAAAGTCCTGTTTCACATCAGTCCCTCTTTAATATCAGAAGTCCCTTTCCATCAGAGTGCCCCCTTTCACATCAGAGTTGCTTCCGGCTAGGTAAAATCTTACAGCGGGCCGGAAATGGCCATGGTTTGGAAACCCCTGATCCAGAGAGTACATCTACATCCGGAAATAAAATGTTGGTCCAGAGATGACACAATTCTGTAATTCTTTGTGCCTGAGCAGGAAACCTTAGGTTCTTTGCTGTGTCTACAATTCTCACCTTATGAACTGCCAAAGTCAAAGTCAAGAGTTTTAGTTTTGTTTCTTTACAGTTTTTCAAGAAAAAAGAGTCACAAGGCAAACTCAGTGCTCACTACCTAAAAAAATGCTGTCTTTTATTAGCAAACCTTACTAATCCTCATTCCTTATAATGGCACAGCATCCTAAAAAATGTTAGTAGTATTTCATAGCTCTTCGAAGAAGCTGGAAATTAGACATAAGGCCTCCAAAATCTTTTACATTTCCCAACATTTAACTGGAGCCACCAAATGACTTAAATGCTGTACATAATGAACTTTTCTATAGCACTGATATTTGGGGACTTAATCATAAAAGGTGCACAACTGTGCCTGTTTTATTTTGAAAATGCTGATTTAAACGCTTTGCGTAATAAAATTGTTTGGTATAAACTTGGCAGTAATTTTTATTAGTAATTCAAATGATTCTGAACTATCTGTTTTGCAAAATGAACTAGTCAAGATAAGTAGACACTTTTCCTTCTTGTGCTGATTATACAGTTGAGAATGTTGAACTGGTGCAATCTACTTTCGTTAGGAAAAGTGGGAAGACATAAGGATATATTATTTTTTAGCTTCCTGCACTTCATAACTTTTGACAGTTTTTTTCAGATTCCAGACATTTTCTACATTTCTCTCAAATGTACTTAAATTCTATTTACACATTTACATAAAAAGAAAAATTCTGAATTGCGTTTTTATGGATCTTTTTTTTTTTTTTTGCAGCAAAATGTATGTTGACACATGAAAGGGCACATTAAAAATGTCACCAAAGTGTGCATTTTTAATTTTAAAACTGCTATTTTTTTTTAGGCTACACGGTTTTCAAAAAGGTTTAAAGTCAAATATGTTTGTACAAATTGGGTAAGTTAGAAGCTATAAATATTCAGGTTTTAACCAGATATGTTGCTAGAGAAATGAGAGAAGTTGGTAACAATTTTTACGTATATGCCAATGAATAACTTTTACATTCAATAGTTTGTTTTTCCATTCTTAGGATTGTACTTTTTATGCTAGGGTGATGAGCTAACACCATTACTCAAGCTGTGACTGTTGCAACATTCCATCACAGCTCCCTATAGCAACATATTGTACCTTTCCTACTAAACATAGTAGGCCCACTAGTCTGTTTTTTACATACAGGTCAGCCATCGGCACATAATTTAAAATTCACAAACTTTCAAACCTGAAGTACTGTTGAAATTGCAGACAAGCCTGTCCCATTCTACCAACCTGACTGTAATGGCAGAAATGCAGCCCTACTGAAATATCAGTTTCAACCCAAAATACCACAAAGGTTTTACTTGCAATGGACAGACACTGCAAATTCTGAAACATCATAGCAATTTTTTTTTTCTCAGACTAAAACATTTCACATAGCAACTCCCTGTCAGTAATTCTCTAAGTCAGACATCACTAAATGGATAATCACAATAGTCCCATCTGGACCGATGTGATCCCGCAAATCAGCCGCCAGAGTGTCTTTCTTTCCGCTTCCTACATCTGCACTGTAGACCCTCTTGTAGGTCTCCTCTTAGCTGCCACTGCTGCTGTCATTTTGGCAGCAGGACAGAGGCTCCTGTAAGCAAGTGGGTGAATGGTTGCTAGGATGAAGGGCGGTCCTAGCAACCAATCATCACCTGCTTGTTAACATGAAAAGCCGGATAGCTCCAACCCTCCATCCAGGACTGCTGCGCCTGTGAGGTGGGCACTTGTAACTGTGAAGAGTAGAGAGCTGTGGACACTAATATGAATAAGGAAATGTGATATGAAGGGGAGTCTGATTTAAAGGGGGGGGGGGGCTGTGATATAAAAGAGACGCTTGGGAGACCGATGTAAAAGGGGGGGGGGCTGTGGTGTGAAGGAGAGCTGAGGATACTGAATTAAAGAGGGCTATGGTGTGAAGTGGCGACACCAAAGTAAATGGGGGAGGGGCTTTTATGTGAAGGGGAGGCTGAAGATACTGATGTAAAGGGGAGCCTGTGATGTGAAGGGGAGGTTGATATGATATGAAGAAGAAAATTGAAAAAAGGGATGTGATGTGAGGTGTGTGTGGGGGTGATATGAAGGGGGTATGATATGAAGGGGGTATGTGGAATTCCCTGCCCCAGTATGTTCGATCGGCCCCTACCCTGTCCACCTTTAGGAGATCCCTGAAAACTCATTTATTCAGGGAAGCCTATCCCACACCCACATAACTGTCCCTGAGCCACCCCCTCAAATCATTCTTTGCAGCTATTACCTTTTGTACCACCACCCCCTCCCTTTAGAATGTAAGCTCTAAGAGCAGGGCCCTCCTGTACCCTTTGTATTGAACTGTACTGTAATTGTGTTGTCCCCCTTATACATTGTAAAGCGCTGCATAAACTGTTGGCGATATACAAATCTCGTATAATAATAATAATAATGTGAAGGGGGTATGTGATGTAAAGGAGGGGGGCTGTGATATGATGGAGGTACGTGATGTAAAGGAGGGGGACTGTGATGGGATGGGGATATGTGATGTAAAGGAGGGGGGCTGTGATGTGATGGGGGTAGCGTACCACTATGGTGCTGAGTCACACAGCCATTTACATTTAAACGTGTTCTGACATGTTCTAACTTGCACTCGCCTGGGTCGCTGACCATTTGATTCAGTCTTTATGGAATAGTAGAAGAAACACATGTGTGCGTTGAGCTGTTGGCTGAAAATGAGTGGCAGGAGTCTGGAACGTCAAATTTTTAATAAAACTTGGCAAAAGTGTGAGTGAAACTTCAGCTCTCTATATGCTTATGGTGAATATTCCATAAGAAGGGGCATTTAAGAAGGGGCAGGAAGGTATCCACGATGACACAAAAAGTGGGCTACCAAAAATGCAAGGGATGGATACAAATGTGGCCGGAGTGTGAACTCTTGTACGCTCAGATGGAAGATTGAATGTGTGAATGATGGCAGAAGAATTGAACATGCACAGGGAAACAGTACGATAGATTCTAACGGAGGATTTGGGAGTGAGAAAGATTTCCACAAAGATGGTGCCTCGAATCTTGACAGAAGATCATGAAGAATGTTGTCTTCAAATTTCATCTGATCTTTTGAAGAACGCAGAGGTGGTGTTCGATAGGGTTATTATTAGTAGTGATGAAGCATGGTGTTTCCAGTATGGTCCAGAAAGAAGACACCAGAGCATGCAGTGGAAAACAAAGAATTCACCTCGCCCGAATAAAGCACACGTCTCGTTCTTAAACCCCATACACACTATCAGATTTTCTGCTGATTTTTCTCTTCAGATTTACCAAAACCATGTAGTGCAAGGGCCTGCCTGATTGCATACAAATTGAAACTCCTAAGGTTTGACCTCATAATATATGGGTTTGGTAAATCTGAAGGAAAAAATCAGCAGAAAATCTGATAACGTGTATGGGGCTTTAGTTCACAACCATGCTGCTGTGTTTTTTTGATCACAAAGGGATAGTTCACTAGGAGTTCATAGAACATAGTACAGCGATCAAACAACATTGTTACTTGGAAATTTTGAAAAGGTTACAGGAATCTGTTTGGAGGAAAAGGTCGAAACTCTGGCCTGACAAATGAGTTCTCCACCACACCGATGCTCCTGCACATAATATGTTAAGTGTTTGTGAGTTCCTGGCCCAGAAATCCATTCAGAAACTTGACCAACCACCTTGTTCCTCTGACTAAGCACCCTGCGAATTCTGCCTGTTTCCAAAATTAAAAAAATGCTCTAAAATGACACAAATTTGATGACATTCTGAACATCCATCGTGCTGCAACAATGATACCGCCCAAGGTTCTGGAAAACTAATTCCAGGAAAGTGTCCAACAGTAACACAGTAGTTTACGAAATTGCATTGGTTTACAAGACTATTTGAAAGGTGACAATAGCTACTAGTGTATAGATAAGGAAACATTTTTTTTTTTTTACAGTAGGTTCCAGGAATTAAATTGTCACCTTGTATATAAGGGGATTGTGATGTGAAGGGGGGAACTGAGGACACTGATACAGGAAGGGGGACTGTGTTGTGAGGGATGAACCAAACATACATTTTAGATCTTTGCTGGAAAAATGTTTTACACAATTGAATTCATTTTTAATATTCAAAGCAAACTCGCCCATCCATCCACGTCTCTATGCTTTATTTTCTTGAGAAATCACTTTGAAAAACAACCCCCTAGCATTTCTAGCCATTGCTATCTTGAGTAAGGGCAAATGATTCATGTAGCATTTACTTTCTGGAATCCATCTGCCCTTAGCTCAAGCATGCAAACAGGAGAGTGTGCTTAGCTGAAATAAACCCTCTTCCTCTCCTCCCCTTCTTAAGACTCCTGGGATAAATGACATCATTTGCCTAGGCAAGAAACCAGGAAGTAACTGAAGAAATGTAAAAAAAAATGTTTAAAACAAGTAAATATGATATACTTTCCTATCTATTTACTAATGCTAGAAGCATAAGAATTAAAAATAATGTTGATTGGAAGAGTTAAACAAGCAGCGGTGCCCTCATTTATAATTAGTATATTGCAGTGACATTTCTCATTATCACAATCTTTTCAGTGGGTACAAACATGACCAATCATTCATTAGACTAGAGCTAACAGTTCAGCTTTGGAAGATGTACTAGGACAACTAATAAAAGATGTATAATATTGCTTGCAGGATAGAACCATCTTTGATAGAGCACAGAGTACGGGTATAAGGTTAGTTCTACAGCCTGTAATTTAAATCCCCAATGCAAGGGTGGATTTTTTTTTTAATTCCAGGAGTTGGGCTTTATTTGTCAAGTATTTTTACTATATGTCCTTAATTTACCTATTTCTCTGGTTACTGTAGGAGCTTACACTACTTCCCACTGATGCTGAAGAACATCTATTGGCAGCTCCAGCCAATAGTAAAGGGGAAGGATGCACAATGACTGATCTATAAATAGCACACATTAGCAGTAAACATTACATTAATGCTGTCCATTGGAGTGGTTGCTTTTCCAGCTCAGTGCTCTTATATTACTGTCCTATGTCCCCCCCCCAAATATAAATCAAATAATATACCTAATGAAGGACCAGCTGTCCGACATGATTTGTATCTGTTGTCTGCATTTATTTTTCCATCTCCAACCATATCGTCACAGCTTTAAGGGCTCTGACAACTACAATAAACAATTAGATTGCAAGCACCCTTACTCCTTAGGGGCCTAATCAAACACTGGCATCTTTGTGCGTTGTGCGTGGTGTACATCAGTGGCATCACTATGGGGGTGCAGACCGCACCCGGGTGATACCACACCAAGGCAATGGATCCCCCTGCAGCGCTGCTGGCTTTCTCCCATTGGCTGCTCTGCAGAGGGATTGGTTGTACATACTTCAAAAGCAGGTGTGACACCAGGTGGGTACTATAGCATCCCATCCCATCTTTGCAGAGACGGGACTTCCTATGTGTCCCAGACAGTTACTCTACCCTCCTCTAGTAACCCTCCAGCTCCCAGGCTGTATGCTGTCCCCCAATCATTGAGCGTCCCAACTTCCACCTGTCCAGCCCAGAGAGAGTTAGGAAGCCGGGACAGCCAATTGGAGGTGAGCAGCGGCTGTGTGGCGGGACGCCACTGGTGTACATGCTTTGTGTCGTGCGTTATCATGCATTGCGATAAGGCATTTTGAATGGGCTGCCAACGCATAAGAACAGACATAAAAAGTACATGTAGCATTTTTTTCTGACACAGCACACCACAACGCAAGATAGTGCCTTACTGTGCAATATATGTGTCGGAGGTGCATGTGGATACTATTTAAAACGAAAGGCACTGCAATGCACATAGTGTGCATTAACATGCATTGCGGTAATGCACTGTAGTGTAAAAAAAAGTGTCATTTGCCCCTAAAACTCTGCAAACAGAAAAATGTATAAATAATGTGCAGAAATCCAGAGCAACCAATCAAATTTAATTGTCCTTAGATCACCAATGCTTTGTGATTACCTGCTATGGATTACTGCAGTTTGCACATGGATGCTGCAAACCCAATAACTCCAAAAGGGCGAAATAACACACCACATTATTATTAATATAAAAGCTACCTGCCTGGAGTGTGTGTGTTCTCCCTGTGCCTGCGTGGTATTCCTCCAGGTACTTTCTCCCACACTCCAAAGACATGCTGATAAGTTAATTGGCTCCTGTCTAGATTGGACCTAGTATGTGTATGAATGTGTGAGTTAGGAATCTTAGATTGGGTTTAAAAAATACTGCGCTAAGAAATAAATATAATGAGCTGCAACTACAAAGTGTTATACGACACCAATCAGAAATACAAAGCAAAAAAGTCACGCTAATGTCAGCTCATAGGGAGGAGGAGCTACATTCTGACATCACCGCTGCGCGTTCAGTCCCGGAAGTTACGGGCTGTTTGGGAGCCGGCCGGCTTACTCTTATTGTTTTTGCCTACTTATTTTCGCTGATCTGTAAGTGTCCATTTGTCCGTTTTATATTTGATTAAATGTTAAAGGATTTACGCTATGTGGAGCCCTTTGTTGTTTTTTTGGTGATATCACTGCCCCGCTGAGTTTTCTGCTGACGATCCCCATTGACGCTGAGGTATCCAGTGCCTGTCTGTGAGATCCCGGGCTGGGGTTACAGCCACCCGCTCAGTGTGGTCCCCTGTAATAAGGGACCTACGATTTCTGGTAAGCGGCAGTATTTTTCCGTGGTGGAGGCTTCATCTGTGCACTTGTCACTACAGTGTGAATTTTCACTACGCATCACCTTGGGATTTATATTTTGCATTATGGACTCATTTACATTATGTAATATATATTATAAAAATTATTTATTTTTTTTTTGTTTTTTTCACTTCACTAAGTTTATGGACATTCCTAACTGACTTTCCCTTCACATTTGCATATTTTTTGATTGTATTTGCCTCTTGATGTATCTTAATTAGATTCATGTTTAGTTTGTAACACTCCAGTTTGCACTCTAGTTATTTGATTTAATTCATGTAGTATCACTATTGTGATTTCTGGTACCCATCATTGGGAGCCATAATACCATTTCTCCCATTAGCGCAACTTTTTTGCTAGGAATCTTAGATTGTAAGCGCCTTGAGGGCAGGGACTGAAGTGAATGTACAATATATATTAGGGTTGCACCGATACTGATATCGGTATTGGTGCCGATACTGACTATTTTTCACAAGTACTCATGAAAATGCTCCAAAACCGATAGCTTTGCGGTGCGATTTGAGCCCATACAAAATGAATGGGCTCAAATCGCACTGCAAAGAATCACATGCGATTTCAACAGGAATGTGGTGCGCTTCCTGTCCGAACTCCATGTGGTTTCACAAACCGCTCCTATGTGAACCCAGGCTTGTCATAGTGACATAGTTCAGCCTGGGTTCAAACAGGAGCAGTGCAGGAACTATTGAAACTCGTGCTCGCTGGTAAAAAAATTGGTATCAGTGCAACCCTAATAAACAGTATATATGTAAAGCACTGGATAAATTGACAGCGCTATATAAATACCTGGAATAATATTATATTATTATATATATATTATTAAATATAATATATTTGTTAGTAAATCCAGTACAGCTGCACAATTAGTCATTAAAATATCACGATCTCGACTCAACCCCCCTCACAATCTTACTTTGGCATTTCCACGATTCATGTAACAAGTGCAGAGCCGTTTTCTGCTCACAGCTGTCAAAAAAAAAAAAAAAAAAGGCAGCCCCAAAGTTTATCACAACATTGCTCAGGGCTGAAATAAAAAGAAACATTGTATCTATCATTTGGTTCTTTTAGATTAAGGCCCCTTTCACACTGGGGTGGTGGGGGCGTCGGCGGTACAACAGCGCTATTTTTAGCGCTGCTGTACCGCCGTTCTTGCAGCGGTATTCGGCCGCTAGCGGTGCGGTTTTACCCCCCCCCGCTGGCGGCCGAAAAAGGGTTAAAATCCCTCGTACAGCGCGGCTATAGCCGCGGTATTGCCGCGGTATAGCCGCGCTGTCCCATTGATTTCAATGGGCAGGAGCGGGGAAGGAGCGGTGAATACACCGCTCCTTCCCCGCTCCAAAAAAGCGGTTTGCAGGACTTTTCTCACCGCCCTGCCTGCGCACCGCTTCAGTGTGAAAGCCCTCGGGCTTTCACACTGAACAAACAGCGGAGGCTGTTTAGGAGCGGTTTTCAGGCGGTATTTTTAGCGCAATACCGCCTGAAAACCGCTCCAGTGTGAAAGGGGTCTTAAGGTATGAATTTTGGTCTGCAAATGAGGGCAGTGTAACCACCTAAGCCTTTTTCTGACACTTACAAGTTAAAATAGTATTTTTTGCTAGAAAATTACTTAGAAACCCCAAACAATATATATATATTTTTAGCAGAGACCCTAGAGCAGTGATAGCGAACCTTGGCACCCCAGATGTTTTGGAACTACATTTCCCATGATGCTCAACTACACTGCAGAGTGCATGAGCATCATGGGAAATGTAGTTACAAAACCTTGGGTGCCAAGGTTCGCTATCACTACCCTAGAGAATAGAATGACGATCGTTGCAATATTTTATATCACACTATATTTGCGCAGCGGTCTTTCAAAAGCAATTTTTTAGAAAAAAACTAAAGCCCAGTTTGCCCAATTTCTTTGTATAATGTGAAAGATGATGTTATGCCAAGAAACGTGATCTCTATTCTAAGTATAAAAATTTGTGATTCTCATTTTATCCAGAATTGTGCAGCTCTAATATCCAGCATGATCCCTATTCATTGTGGTAGTTTAGTCTCCAAATCACTTATTATTTATTTTTTAACTAGTTACCAACCATCCGCCGCAGTTGTACTGCGGCTAGTTGGCTCCCCTGCGTGAATCGCCATCATTGTACGTCGGGCACGTACACAGCGTTTTGTGGGCCCATTCACGAATGGGGGAGCCAACCAGCGGTTCCGGCGGACTCGATGTCCGCCAGCCACCCGCGATCTGTCAGTGTAAACAAACAGATCCCCGTTCTGTCAGGGGAGGAGAGAGAAATTGTCTGTTCCCAGTGATTAGGAACAACAATCTGTTTCCTCCTCCAGTCAGCCCCCATACAGTTAGAAACACCTCCCAGGGAACACACTTAACCCCTTGATTGCCCCCTAGTGTCAACCCCTTCCCTGCCAGTGAAATTTATACAGTAATTAGTAGCTATTTTTAGCTCTTATCGCTGTATTAATGTCAATGGTCCTTAAAAAGTGTCAAAAGTGTCCGATCTGTCCCCCACAATGTCGCAGTCCCGCTAAAAATCGCAGATCACCGCCATTACTAGTAAAAAAATTAATAAATAATAAAAATGCCATAATTCTATCCCCTATTTTGTAGACGCTATAACTTTTGTGCAAACCAATCAATATACGCTTATTGTGATTTTTTTACCAAAAATATGTAGAAGAATACATATCGGCCTAAACTGATAAAGAAATGTGTTTATTTTTTTATTTTTGTGGGATATTTATTATAGCAAAAAGTAAAAAATATAGTTCTTTTTTTCAAAATTCACTTTTTTTTGTTTACAGCGCAAAAAATAAAAAACGCAGAGGTGATCAAATACCACCAAATGAAAGCTCTATTTGTGGAGAAAAATGGACGTCAATTTTGTTTGGGTACAGTGTCGCACTACCGCGCAATTGTCAGTTAAAGCGTCGCAGTGCCGTATCGCAAAAAATGGCCTGGTCATTAAGGGGGCAAATCTTCCGGTCAATAAGTGGTTAAAGTGACACTAAATGATACCTTTATTCTCTGAAAAAACCCAATACACACCCTATTTTTAATGACCCTGTAATGTAATGTACCTGCAGCTTTCATGTGGGTTACCTATGGTTTCCCATAGACTTCTATTACGTTTCGCAGTTTTCATGTATTTTCTGAAAGCGCACCAAAAGTCCGGCATGCTGCATTTTTGGTGTGCTTTCAGAAAATGCACTAAAAACGTGGGACATAATAAAAGTCTATGGGAAAGTGTGGGTAACCCACATGAAAACCTTGAGTACACTGCGCTGCAAACTGCAGCAGCGCAATGTGACACTGCCCTTGCTGTGTCTTTCGGTCTCCTTGTAACATCCTTAGTGAGCTCCTGAACTTCTCCTTTTCCTGCTCACTTCCATTTGTTTGGAACGAACAGTGAATGTTGGTTAGTCATGTGCACTACAAATCCCATCGTCCTAAGTTCCTATCAGGACCTTCTTACTAATGCCCTGTACACACAATCGGACATTCCGACAACAAAATCTTGGATTTATTTCCGACGGATCTTGGCTCAAAGTTGTCTTGCATACACACGGTCGCACAAATGTTGTTGGAAATTCCGATCGCCAAGAACGCGGTGACGTACAACACGTACGACGAGCCGAGAAAAGTGAAGTTCAATAGCCAGTGTGGCTATTCTGCTTGATTCCGAGCATGCGTGGAACTTTGTGCGTCGGAATTGTGTACACGCGATCGGAATTTCCGACAACGGATTTTGTTGTCGGAAAATTTGAGAACAGGCTCTCAAATTTTTGTTGTCGGAAATTCTGACAACAAATGTCCGATGGAGCCTACACACGGTCGGAATTTCCGACAACAAGCTCCCATCAACCATTTGTTGTCGGAAATTCGAACCGTGTGTACGCGGCATTACAGTTGGACCATGGAGGACCAGCATAGCCAACCTCTAACAGCAAGTCTCATCACAGCAGCAACAAAAAAAAAAAAAAGGGAATTTGGAGATTTGGAGGAAGCTGAGAGCAAAACAAGAATAGAATATACTTTTTGAATTAAGAGTACACTGTATACTTAAATAGATTTTTTTTTTTGTTTAGTGTCACTAATTTTGACAATTTAACATTCAAAGCGAACCAAAATAGGTAACTTTTAGGCACCTTTTACACATGTGGATCCATTTTCACGGACTCCGCTTGCTCAGCAAACGATCGATCCTCGCTGAGCTGGCGGATGACAGGTCCGTCTCTGCTCACTGTGGAGAAAGATGGACCTGTCAGATCTCCGCTTTCCTCTATGGGGGAGATCGAATGAAAATGGACCGCCTGTCCGCTTTCATCCGATCCACCAGACGGATGGAAAAAAGGGTAGAGAACACCTGTACTGGGAAAATATTATGACAGCTGCTGAAGAGTTAATTGTTATGCTATACAAATTCTTTCATTAGTAGGACTAGTGTGCAAATCAAGGGATCTGACTTCACTATCTGCATGCATGTCCTCTATTAGTGACTAATAAAATATGTAGCCTAGAGATAACCAGACAACAGCTGCCTTTACTATTTCTAAAATATAGCTTTCTGGTAAAAAGCATCTAGTATATAATATGAACTTTGCAGCACTGGGTAGACAAGTTTAGAAACTGGAATAGATAACCAGAAAAATGAAAATATCTTAATAATACCAAATACTGCACCTCAAATCTAACACAAACATCCTCCATGCCGCCTACTGCACACATCTGACAAGTACACAAATGTTTGGGTTTTAAATGTAAAAACAGCCAAATACTGCAGCAAAACAAACCCACCGCCTGTACACAAAGATGAATATTAGTGCTGCTTATATAAAGAGAGCTGAACACCAACCCCAACTACACATCCCCGACTACAACTCATCTAATCATTTCACTGCAAAACAAATGAAAACCATGAAATCAAATCACAAATGTGCACACAAATGTCTTCATTGTAAACACTAAAAATCACCCGCAGCCTGCAGAATAACATATACATCATACAGTACAGATAAACAGAGTCCAATGTCCCTCTACACAAAGTGTGTCTGGCAGCAAGGAAATTAGGCTGAAATAAGGAAATAATTCAATAGTTACAGGGGAACTACCACCAATCAGGATAGATAGATAGATAGATAGATAGATAGATAGATAGATAGATAGATAGATAGATAGATAGATAGATAGATAGATAGATAGATAGATGACTTCTGTAAACAATGCTCTCAATCTCATTAGAACGGCTATTCTCAATCAGAGTTCCTCCAGAGGTTGTTAGGGGTTCCCTGAGCTGACTGATCTCCATCTGGTCCAATGCCACTTGTAGGCTTTTTCCCACTGACCCCCAATGTAAGGGACATTCTTCCTACTGACCCCCAATGTAAGGGACATTCTTCCTACTGACCCCCAATGTAAGGGGCATTCTTCCTACTGACCCCCAATGTAAGGGGCATTCTTCCCACTGACCACCAATGTAAGGGGCATTCTTCCCACTGACCACCAATGTAAGGGGCATTCTTCCCACTGACCACCAATGTAAGGGGCATTCTTCCCACTGACCACCAATGTAAGGGGCATTCTTCCCACTGACCACCAATGTAAGGGGCATTCTTCCCACTGACCCCCAATGTAAGGGACATTCTTCCTACTGACCCCCAATGTAAGGGGCATTCTTCCCACTGACCACCAATGTAAGGGGCATTCTTCCCACTGACCACCAATGTAAGGGGCATTCTTCCCACTGACCCCCAATGTAAGGGACATTCTTCCTACTGACCCCCAATGTAAGGGGCATTCTTCCCACTGACCACCAATGTAAGGGGCATTCTTCCCACTGACCCCCAATGTAAGGGGCATTCTTCCCACTGACCACCAATGTAAGGGGCATTCTTCCCACTGACCACCAATGTAAGGGGCATTCTTCCCACTGACCCCCAATGTAAGGGGCATTCTTCCCACTGACCCCCAATGTAAGGGGCATTCTTCCCACTGACCACCAATGTAAGGGGCATTCTTCCCACTGACCCCCAATGTAAGGGGCATTCTTCCCACTGACCACCAATGTAAGGGGCATTCTTCCCACTGAACCCCAATGTAAGGGGCATTCTTCCCACTGAACCCCAATGTAAGGGGCATTCTTCCCACTGACCACCAATGTAAGGGGCATTCTTCCCACTGACCACCAATGTAAGGGGCATTCTTCCCACTGACCACCAATGTAAGGGGCATTCTTCCCACTGACCCCCAATGTAAGGGGCATTCTTCCCACTGACCCCCAATGTAAGGGACATTCTTCCTACTGACCCCCAATGTAAGGGGCATTCTTCCCACTGACCCCCAATGTAAGGGGCATTCTTCCCACTGACCCCCAATGTAAGGGGCATTCTTCCCACTGACCCCCAATGTAAGGGGCATTCTTCCCACTGACCACCAATGTAAGGGGCATTCTTCCCACTGACCACCAATGTAAGGGGTATTCTTCCCACTGACCCCCAATGTAAGGGGCATTCTTCCCACTGAACCCCAATGTAAGGGGCATTCTTCCCACTGAACCCCAATGTAAGGGGCATTCTTCCCACTGACCACCAATGTAAGGGGCATTCTTCCCACTGACCACCAATGTAAGGGGCATTCTTCCCACTGACCACCAATGTAAGGGGCATTCTTCCCACTGACCACCAATGTAAGGGGCATTCTTCCCACTGACCCCCAATGTAAGGGGCATTCTTCCCACTGACCCCCAATGTAAGGGACATTCTTCCTACTGACCCCCAATGTAAGGGGCATTCTTCCCACTGACCCCCAATGTAAGGGGCATTCTTCCCACTGACCCCCAATGTAAGGGGCATTCTTCCCACTGACCCCCAATGTAAGGGGCATTCTTCCCACTGACCACCAATGTAAGGGGCATTCTTCCCACTGACCACCAATGTAAGGGGTATTCTTCCCACTGACCCCCAATGTAAGGGGCATTCTTCCCACTGAACCCCAATGTAAGGGGCATTCTTCCCACTGAACCCCAATGTAAGGGGCATTCTTCCCACTGACCACCAATGTAAGGGGCATTCTTCCCACTGACCCCCAATGTAAGGGGCATTCTTCCCACTGACCACCAATGTAAGGGGCATTCTTCCCACTGACCACCAATGTAAGGGGCATTCTTCCCACTGACCCCTAATGTAAGGGGCATTCTTCCCACTGACCCCCAATGTAAGGGGCATTCTTCCCACTGAACCCCAATGTAAGGGGCATTCTTCCCACTGAACCCCAATGTAAGGGGCATTCTTCCCACTGACCACCAATGTAAGGGGCATTCTTCCCACTGACCCCCAATGTAAGGGGCATTCTTCCCACTGACCACCAATGTAAGGGGCATTCTTCCCACTGACCACCAATGTAAGGGGCATTCTTCCCACTGACCACCAATGTAAGGGGGTAGTCTCACTGACCATCAATATAAGGGATCACTCTTCCCACTGACCTGGGAGGATGGGGATGAGGATAGTGATGAGAATGAGGAGGGTGATGATGATTCCAGCTAGTTACCCCGGAGGAGGCGCTGGTCACACAGAGGACAGGGATGAGGATAGTAATAGTGATGAGTATGCTGGTTAGTTACCCCAGAGGAGGCACTGGCCACAGGGAGGATGAGGATCAGTATAGTGATGGGGATGAGTAGGGTGAGGATGCCGGCTAGTTAGCCCGGAGGAGGCGCTACTCGCACACAGTATGGGGATGAGGATAGTAATAGTGATGAGTATGCCGGTTAGTTACCCCGGAGGAGGCACTGGCCGCACAGAGGATGGATATGAGGAGGGTGGTGATGAGGATAGTGATGAGGAGGGTGGTGATGAGGATAGCAATGGTGATGGGTGGGGATGAGGAGGGTGAGTACGCCGGTAAGTTACCCTGGAGGAGGCGCTGGCTGCACACAGGATAGGGATGAGGATAGTGATGAGGATGAGGAGGGTGGTGATGAGGATAGTGATGAGGAGGGTGGTGATGAGGATAGCGATGGTGATGAGTAGGGTGGGGATGAGGATGAGGAGGGTGATAAGGAGGGCGAGTACGCCGGTAAGTTACCCTGGAGGAGGCGCTGACCGCACACAGGATAGAGATGAAGATAGTGATGAGGAGGGTGGTGATGAGGATGAGGAGGGTGGTGATGAGGAGGGTGGTGATGAGGAGGGTAATGGTGGTGATGAGGAGGGTGGTAATGAGGATGAGGAGGGTGGTGATGAGGAGGGTGGTGATGAGGAGGGTGGTGATGAGGAGGGTGATGGTGGTGATGAGGAGTGTGGTGGTGATGAGGAGGGTGGGGATGAGGATGAGGAGGGTGGTGATGAGGAGGGTGGTGATGAGGAGGGTGATGAGTACGCCGGTAAGTTAACCCGGAGGAGGATAGAGATGAAGATAGTGATGAGGAGTGTGGTGGTGATGAGGAGGGTGGTGATGAGGAGGGTGGTGATGAGGATGAGGAGGGTGGTGATAAGGAGGGTGGTGATGAGGAGGGTGATGGTGATGAGGATGAGGAGGGTGGTGATGAGGGTGGTGATGAGGAGGGTGATGGTGATGAGGATGAGGAGGGTGGTGATGAGGGTGGTGATGAGGAGGGTGATGGTGATGAGGATGAGGGTGGTGGTGATGAGGAAGGTGATGGTGGTGATGAGGAGGGTGATGAAGATGAGGGTGGTGATGAGTACGCCGGTAAGTTACCCCGGAGGAGGCGCTGGCCGCACACAGGATAGAGATGAAGATAGTGATGAGGAGGGTGGTGATGAGGAAGGTGATGGTGGTGATGAGGAGGGTGATGAAGATGAGGGCGGTGATGAGTACGCCGGTAAGTTACCCCGGAGGAGGCGCTGGCCGCACACAGGATAGAGATGAAGATAGTGATGAGGAGGGTGGTGATGAGGAAGGTGATGGTGGTGATGATGTGGAAGGTGGTGGTGGTGATGAGTACGCCGGTAAGTTACCCCGGAGGAGGCGCTGGCCGCACACAGGATAGAGATGAAGATAGTGATGAGGAGGGTGGTGATGAGGAAGGTGATGGTGGTGATGAGGAGGGTGATGAAGATGAGGGCGGTGATGAGTACGCCGGTAAGTTACCCCGGAGGAGGCGCTGGCCGCACACAGGATAGAGATGAAGATAGTGATGAGGAGGGTGGTGATGAGGAAGGTGATGGTGGTGATGAGGAGGGTGATGAAGATGAGGGCGGTGATGAGTACGCCGGTAAGTTACCCCGGAGGAGGCGCTGGCCGCACACAGGATAGAGATGAAGATAGTGATGAGGAGGGTGGTGATGAGGAAGGTGATGGTGGTGATGAGGAGGGTGATGAAGATGAGGGCGGTGATGAGTACGCCGGTAAGTTACCCCGGAGGAGGCGCTGGCCGCACACAGGATAGGCGGCAGTCTGTCGTCCATGTCCGCATTGCTGGTGTGAGCTCCGGTGGAGGGAGATCCGTGCAGTGACATGGTGCGGAGATCCCGGAGAAGCCCGGATGTCAGTGCAGTCCCGGGCCGGTCCTCCGCTCCTCATGTCCCCGGGACTAGCAGGTGACGGGTTGCCCCCCCATTGTGAACTCCTCGCCTTCTCTCCCTCCGGCTACTCTGCCCTTCCAGCCTTCCTGGCCGCCATGTTGTTTATAAGATGTTCCTAGAGACCGGCTTGGAGACAGGAGGAGGAGGAGGGGGGCTTTTCCTATTTTCGGGGGCTGAGATACGCCTTTTACGCAGAGAAAGTTCCGCTCTCTCCCTGTGACACGCCGTTTGCGTAGACGGTGTTGGTGAATGGCGCAGGTACGTAATCCGGATGGGAGTCTGCAGAGTCCTCGTAGTCGGGGATCGCACACCGGGCGGAGGGCAGTCAGTGCCAGTCAGTGTTGGTCCCCTCCCGGGCACTGGGCTGTGTGAGTGTTCCTGGAGGATGGGGGGAGGGGGAGTTGGCACTCACACACATGACATACTTTCACTCTGCGCTCATATCCTGACCAGCCACAGGCAATGGAAGCCTTCATGTGATGGGGAGTCGTCGTCCTGTTATATCTGGGGGGGGCACTCAGTGTGATCTCATGAGAAAAGCCCACCCTCATGGTGTACAGACGATTGGTGGCCAGGCGTACAGTGTTGCGTTTTTTGGCAGACGCCATACACAAATAGTACTCCACAATGTTGGCATTTGTGTTTTTCATGGCTCCTCACTGTCCATTTTTTGCAACCAAATCTTTCTCTCTCCTTATTTCTTCAGTTGCCCCCCAATTATTAAAGCATTGCTAATCCCTTCCCCAGTATACTCACCTCCACCTTCCCGCCATATGGTAGGTACATGATCTAACGTGCATGATCCAATGTACATGATCCAACGCACATGATCCAACACACATGATCCAACGCACATGATCCAACACACATGATCCAACGTGCATGATCCAACACACATGATCCAACGTGCATGATCCAACACACAAGATCCAACGTGCATGATCCAACATGCATGATCCAACGCACATGATCCAACGTACATGATCCAACATGCATGATCCAACACACATGATCCAACGTGCATGATCCAACACACATGATCCAACGTGCATGATCTAACACACATGATCCAACGCACATGATGCAACATTCATGATCCAATGCACATGGTCCAACGTACATGATCAAACACATGATCCAACGTGCATGATCCAACACACATGATCCAACATACATGATCCAACACACATGATCCAACATACATGATCCAACGCACATGATCAAACATACATGATCCAACGCACATGATCCAACACACATGATCCAACGTGCATGATCCAACACACGTGATCCAACGCACATGATCCAACATACATGATCCAACGCACATGATCCAACGCACATGATCCAACATACATGATCCAACGCACATGATCCAACATGCATGATCCAACGCACATGATCCAACATACATTATCTAACGCACATGATCCAACATACATTATCTAACGCACATGATCCAAAGCTGGCCGCTGTCATCTTCTCCTAGGTTTTCCTTCTCTCCTGCATTTTTATGAAAAATACTATTGGTATTTTTTATTTTTTTTTTGGCTTTTTTTGTTTTCAATCACTTTTATTCAATATTTTCAAAAGATTAATGAACAACATAAACAGAAATCAAAATTTCCCAGTTGACAAGGATTCTGTCTGGTTGAAAGGAATACAACATGGACTCCAAAAGGACTTAGCAAATAGAAGATAAGCACAGAATGGAACATAAAGCGGTTACCGAATAGAACATAGAGCAATTGGTTTTACTTCTCTTGATTGGCCAGTTTGGGAATGACGTCGCCCCGCACTCGGGCACAGGTGTCAGTGATTCGGCACAGACAAAGTGTACCGGAAATGTTCGCTGAGCTCCGCATGCACAGTTCAGTAGAAAACTGCGAGCAAGCAGGGACATTTGTAATATTGCAGAGGAGACATGGCATGTACCTTCTGCAATAAAAAGCTGTCTGTGTGCAGTTTTCTAAAAGTTAGGTTTAGTTCCATTTTAACAAAAATAATAAAAAAAAATTCTATGCAGTGGATGCTTTTTTTTTCTGGACTGCAGCCTGCACTATTGTATTTTTGGCCTAGACCAGAATGATGTCCACCCTTCCCAAACCCTCCTGGAATACCCATATCAGAGATCCCAGGAGGTCGACTGCTTAGCCCCCAGAGGAGACAGCCGACCTCCTGATGACATCACATGGATGACATCACATGGAGATCATTCAAGGAGGCAATTCCTACGTCATCCTCACCTTGACAAGGAATCTGGAATTGGAGGGCTACACCTCTATCTAACAAAAAAGAGGGATTTATTTTTGTGAAGTATACAAGCTGTCTGTGATTAGAGAGATGGGAGAGAGCGCAGATAAGAAGGTACGACGAGCTGTCTGACGATTTTCGGATCAAAAAAGCTGGATGTGCAGACTGTAACATTTTTGGCAGGTGTGAACAAGTTCCTCCACCTCAAACTCGCTCATCCATGTCTTTATGGACCTTTCTTTGTGTACTGGTGCGCAGTCATGTTGGAACAGGAAGGGGCCATCCCCAAACTGTTCCCACAAAGTTGGGTGCTTGAAGTTGTCCAAAATATCTTGGTATGCTGACGCCTTAAGAGTTCCCTTCACTAGAACTAAGAGGCCAAGCCCAACCCCTGAAAAACAACCCCCCCACCATAATCCCCACTCCACCCAATGATTTGGACCAGTGCACAAAGCCAAGATCCATAAAGACATGGATGAGGGAGTTTGGGGTGGAGGAACTTGACTGGCCTGTATAGAGTCCTGACCTCAACCTGATAGAACACCTTTGGGATGAATTAGAGTGGAGACTGCAGGCCAGGCCTTCTCATCCACATCAGTGTCTGACCTCACAAATGTGCTTCTGGAGGAATGGTCAAACATTCCCATAGAAACTCCTAAACCTTGTGGACAGCCTTCCCAGAAGAGTAGAAGCTGTTATAGCTGCAAAGGGTGGGCCAACTCAATAATGAACCCTACAGACTAAGACCCCTTTCACACTGGGGCGGTTTGCAGGCGTTATTGTGCTAAAAATACCGCCTGCAAACCGACCCAAAACAGCCGCTGCTGTTTGTTCAGTGTGAAAGCCCTCGGGCTTTCACACTGAAGCGGTGCGCTTGCAGGAGAAGAAAAAAACTCCTGCAAGCCGCATCTTTGGAGCGGTGTATTCACCGCTCCTAAACCGCTCCTGCCCATTGAAATCAATGGGGCAGCGTGGCTATACCGCGGCAATACTGCGGCTATAGCCGCGCTATGCGAGCGGATTTAACCCTTTTTCGGCCGCCAGCGGGGGTTAAAACCGCACCGCTAGCAGCCGAATACAGCCGCAAAAACGACGGTAAAACAGCGCTGTTTTACCGCCGACGCGCCCACCGCCCCAGTGTGAAAGGGGCCTAAGACTGGGATGCCATTAAAGTTCATGTGCGTGTAAAGGCAGGCGTCTCAATACCTTTGGTAATATAGTGTATTTATGTAAAACCTATATCCCAAAAAGGAAAAAAAAACATTACTGTCACTGCTTAAAAAGTGTTAGCTGGAGTTCAGCTTCAATTTGTCAAGTCCATCTAAATCTGTATAGTTAGTAGGGGTCTCAAACTGGCAGCCCTCCAGCTGTTGCAAAACTACAAGTCCCATCATGCCTCTGCCTGAGGGAGTCATGCTTGTAACTGTCAGCCTAGCAATGCCTCATGGGACTTGTAGTTTTGCAACAGCTGGAGGGCCGCCAGTTTGAGACCCCAAGCCTGCTACACACTCACTGAAAGTCTGTCAGTTCAGCAGGAATCATCCGACTTTCAGTACAGTGTACTGTTCAGCAGAAGACAGTCTAACGCCCAGCTTCTGTTGTACGGTCCTGCTGGAAAACCAGAGTTCGATCAGCACTTGCAGCCAATGGCTGCAAGCCCTGATCAGTATAAGCTCAAATACGTGCATAAATCAGCCCTCAGCTATATTGTTTTGCAATGTGAGAGCTAGAAGAATTTTTTCACATGTAAGCATTTAACCGAGGCATACGCACAATTTTTTGGGAAGGGACTTTCTGGCGTATAGATTCGGCATTTATACATCAGTATCATCTGCAAGGATCCTTGGACCCATAGGAAGTGTGCTAAGCAGTTAAAGCAAACGTTTTTTTTTCTTTTTGAATAAATGTTTTACACAAATTAATAAAAGGTTTGTCTCAACCCTCTAACTGCCACTTTTGCAGCCAGATTGCAGACTTACTGTCAGAATCACCATGTGAAATAAAAAACCTAAAATAATAAAACTAATGCCGCAACCACATTTAGTACCTGGTAAGCTGCAATATGTTCCATTTATGTTTTTGGGTTAACACCGCTTTAAAGAGCCAGTATAAAGCAAAAGCATTGACGAAAAAAGCACTTGCAGGTATAACCAATCATGTTTTCCTATTAGTTATTTCATGGTCCACATAACTGAAGGCATGATGATGTATCCTTAAAGAGGAACTGCAGTCTGCTCACATAATTTGTAATAAAACATCTTTGCCATTCTGAAGCTTCCCTCCAACCACTTTGCATATTACCGTATTTATCGGCATATCACGCACAGTCGTAAAACACGCACCTTCATTTTAGGAGGGAAGTTTCAGGAAAAAAACTCACATTTTAAATAAAGAACTTTGAAGCAAAAGAAGGGTCAGTGCCCATCAATGCAGCCTCACCATTGCCCATCTGCAGCCTGATCAATGCCATCTGCAACCTCACAATTGCCCATCAATGCAGCTTGATCAATGCCATCTGCAGCCTCACAATGGCCCATCAATGCAGATTGATCAATGCCATCTGCAGCCTCACAATGGCCCATCAATGCAGCTTGATCAATGCCCATCTGCAGCCTGATCAATGCCCATATGCAACCTCACCATTGCCATGAATGCAGCCTGATCAATGCCCATCTGCAGCCTCAACTCAGATTACTGCAGCCTTGGAGGGGGGTGGGACGAGCGCCATCAGACTACATACAGCGAGAATCTCCTGTTTACTCGGCGGCCTCTTTAATACAAAGTCCCGCCTCCTGGACCGGCTTCTATGATAGACAAAACACTGGTCCAATGCCGGCCCAGGAGACGGGACTTCCTATTAAAGAGGCCGCCGAGTAAACAGGAGATTCTCGCTGTATGTATTCTGATGGCGCTTGTCCCGCCCCCCTCCCCGTTCCCTCCTAAGCAGCCCAAATTGCAGTATCGGGATATAACACGCACACACTATTTACACTCGATTTTCAGGGTGAAAAGGTGCGTGTTATACGCCAATAAATGCAGTATTTTATATATACTGTGACTTTGTACTTGCCAAATATGCTGCAGCAATCTCCCTCCACTGAGTCTGGCGGCAGCTATTTTAACTGTGGGCAGCTGAAGCTGCTACCTGTTCATTTCCTGTATTTACACAGAGACACACCTCCAGCTCTGCAGCCCTGCAGCTCTCATTGGCCCTCTTATGACTCATCCCCCCTCTCTTCCTGGCAAACTTTCACGAGAGAGAGAGCTGTACATGATGTCATAATCCTAGGCTAATGACCAGACAAGAAGCAGGAAGTGGGCTGTATAAGGTATTTACTGGCAGAAAAAAAATGTTTTACTATCCAAATTTAAAACAACAAGGGCAGAAGATTTAATAGATGGAAAGATGAAAAAAATGACTGAAGGTCCGTTTTAGGGCTCATTCACGGAGCACAGAGACCAGTACAACATGCATGATCTGTTTAGTCATGCATCCATACAGGGGCGGAACTACCACCATAGCGACCCACGCGGGCGCTATGGGGCCCGCATCCAAGTGGGGCCCGGTGAAAATGAGAGCACTGCCGGCACAGTCTCCCAGCCAGGGGAAGAGAGAGGAGAGGAAGAGGCAAGCTGTCCATGTCAGCAGAGAGCTGAATTGCCCAATGTAATAGCTTTCATTAGAACTTCCAGTGTTCCCGGGGCTCACGTCACATAGCTCCACCTCTTGGCCCGGCGCCTTTGATAGACAGAATGCCGATCCAATTTCCGGACGTGTGACGTCATCAAAGGCATCGGGCCAAGAGGTGGGGCTATGTGAAGATGAGCCCCGGGAAGACAGGAAATTCAAATGAAAGCTATTACAGCGGGCAATCCCGCTCTCTGCTGATCCGGGTGGCTTGCCTCTTCCTCTGCACAGGTGAGGCTGTATGGGGCACAGGCAGACCAGGCTGTATTGGGCACAGGCAACGCTGCATTGGGCACAGGTCACGTTGTATGGGGCAGAGGTCATGCTGTTTGGGGCACAGGTCATGCTGCATTGGGCACAGGTCATGCTGCATTGGGCACAGGTCATGCTGTATGGGGCACAGGTCACGCTGTATGGGGCACAGGTCACACTGCATTGTGCACAGGTCTCGCTGTATGTGGCACAGGCCACGCTGCATTGACACTAGGGCAGCTGTTGGGGGCAGGGGCTGTTTGCAGGGGGGCCCCATACAACATTTTGCTATAGGGCCCTGCTATTTCTAGTTATGCCCCTGCATCCATACCTCCCAACATTTGGGAATGAGGGACACCCACTAAGAAAACATATGTAGGCATAGGGCACGCCCCCTGCCACACCCCTTTAAAGGAGAATTAACCAAAAAAAGGTTAAATCCACAAGTGTTTTTTATACCACTACTATTCCTTTATATTGGCTTTTAAAATGTACAAATGCAGCAATTTAAAAATTGGATGAAAGGTTTAGCACTGGGAAACACTTTCTAAAAGATAAAAAGTGCATTTTATATACAACTATATAGATCAGACCAAAAAGAGGGACAAATGAGGGGGAAAGAGGGACAGAGGGACATTGCTTCAATTCAGGGACAGTCCCTCCAAATCAGGGAAAGTTGGGAGCTATGATGCATCTGGAGCAGTGTGGAGCCATGTGCAAGCAGGCTATGTTAGTCAATGGAGATGCAGCGGGTGTATTTAAATACCCATCTGTCCATAGTTGGAAGCGTGCAAGGATGGGTGCATCACCCCAAAAAGCACAGGGTCTGCATTCTAGACTGCACACCCGTCTTTGTGAAACTAGGATGTGCAGGTGAGTTTGTGCAGCTGATGTGTCTCTATAACTAACATAGGCTGCCCAGTGCCTACATGCAGCTCTACGCTGCCCCAGAAACATACACAAACGTAGGAATATGGAAGAAGTTCAATTGGGCCTGCAGAATAGATGTTTGTCTCTCATCTCAGAAAGTTTTATGGGAGAAGTAAACTCTTCTACTCCGTGGACCCAGTAGTACTTCTTCCCCATTCCTTCTTAGCCAGATTTCTACAGGGACCGCTGTATATGCTGCAAACACATCTTTTAAAAGTGTTCTACTTTATATCATAGCCTAGTAAGATTTCTCCTGGCACTTGGCGCCCTGATCAGGTATTCCAGTAGTTGTAGCGTTTGGAAACATTCATTACCACAAGTGGAAACTATATTTTTTATCCACTTTCAATCCATGCATGAATTGAAATTAGCGTAGCTGTATTTTCCTTATGGAAACTGTTATTCAGATGTCCTACTGTGCAGTCGGAAATAAAAATAGAAATCCACTTTTTTTTTTCTTTTTTTTTTGTCCACTTTACAGAAGCGTCTCATTTTAGGTTGAGTTTATTCTGGCAGGCTGCAAAGAAAGTGAGGTCATTCTCTTGGACCGTATCCTGGTTTAATCCTTGGATGCGTACACAGTGACAGCCGCCCTAGACGTTGAAAAAATTGTGTAATTTTATTGATTTAGTGATTCTTAAAAAAAAAAGCTGCCGACGTTCCATTTTGAGGAAGGGACAATGAAAAAAATTGATTTAATACCCTACAAAGCTGCCAATGGGATGTATTTTGTTAGACATTGCTAAGGAATACACTTGAATGCTGCAATGTAGATGTTAGACAGATATTTAAAAATACTTGGCATAAGATAAATATTGAGAGTCAACAAGTACACTGAAGTATGGCGTGTGAACAAAATATTTGTCTGTTGGAATATGTGGAAGAAGACACAGGAAAATGTGCTGGTGTAAAGTAAACTGTTGCAACCTTAAGCATATGAAAAAAATGCAAAACAGTGTTTCTCAACCAACGTGCCATGTAGGTTCTCCCAGGGTGCCACATGCATGGGCCCCAGCTTGCCCTGTATCAGCATCATGAGTTGTCATGGTACAGGCGGGCTGGCTGGACCATGGCAATGCATGACTGATCCAGGGCAGGCAAAAGAAGATGGAGGACCCAAAAAGAGGAGGTTTGTGGCCGCTCTGTGCAATGGAATAGGTATTTTTATTTTTTTTATTTACAATCACTTTAACTCAGAATTATTTATCTTTTTACTCTATTGCCATACCCGTAAAGCAGTCAGAAGTAAACAATATTCTGAGCTTACAGAAACCCCAACAAAAGCAGAACAATTCAGAGCTCAGGTTTACTACAGCCTTGCAACAACACTAGATACTGTATAAGCTAGGGACACTCCTGCTTAAGGCATGGTCCCTACACAGAGGTTATCTTGATGAAAAATAGGATTTTTATAACAGCTTACCTGTAAAATCCTTTTCTTTTGATGTACATCACGGGACACAGAGCCTCATTAATTACTGATGGGTTATATAGGGTAGCACTAGGTGATTGGACACTGGTCACACCCTAAACAGGAAGTTCAACCCCCTATATAATCCCTCCCCTTACAGGGATACCTCACTTTTGTAGCAAAGCAATATAAGTGTATTAGAAGAGGGGTGGGACCTCTGTGTCCCATGATGTACATCAAAAGAAAAGGATTTTACAGGTAAGCTGTTATAAAAATCCTATTTTCTTTCTCGTACATCACGGGACACAGAGCCTCAGTAATTACTGATGGGATGTCCCAGAGCAATGCTATCTGAGGGGAGGGGAACCACAACAAAGTAGGGTGTATTCAGACCTGAGGACCTCGTACCGCTGCCGGCAGCACACTATGCCCAAAGGCGATATCCTCACGCCTTCTTACATTCACCTGATAAAATCTGGTGAATGTATGGACTGAAGACCAGGTTGCGTCCTTACAGATTTGAGCCATAGAGGCCCGGTGATGCCCCGCCCACGAAGCACTAATAGCCCTTGTGGAGTGTGCCTTGATTTGAATAGGCGGAATTTTCTGTTTTAAACCATAAGCTTGAACAATCGCTTGTCGAATCCATCTTGAAATGGTAGACTTTGACGCTGCCTGTCCTCTATTGGGACCTTCTGGCAACACAAACAAAAAATCCGTTTTGCGAATTTGAGCAGTTGCTTCCAGATAGGCCTTGACTGCTCTTACTACATCCAAAGAATGTAGTGACCTTTCTTCTGTAGAACAAGGATCTAGAAAAAAGTAAGGCAGAACAATATCTTGGTTTAGATGGAAATCTGAAACCACCCTCGGTAGAAAGCTAGGATGAGGGCGCAATACCACTTTATCCTTGTGCATGATTAAATAAGGCTCTTTACAGGAAAGAGCTGCTAATTCTGATACTCCTCTAGCTGAAGAAATTGCTACAAGAAAAAATTAACTTCCTTGTCAACAAGACCAAGGGAATTTGACGTTTTGGTTCAAAAGTCTGTTTCTGTAAAACTGACAGAGCCCAATTCAAGTCCCAGGGGTTTTAGGGGCGTCTTAACCGGAGTATTAAGGCGCGTTACCCCCTGTATAAAGCTTCAGACCAAAGAACGTGAAGGAAAGTGGCCGTTGAAATAATACTGACAAGGCCGAGACCTGGCCCTTGATGGTACTCAAGGCCAGAGTAATTTCTAATCCCATTTGCAGAAAGTCAAGAATTCTGCCTATTACATATTTTCTGGGATGCCAACCCCTGGATTCACACCAGGATACATAAGTTTTCCAGACTCTATGATAAATCACTCTAGAAGCTGGCTTCCTTGCATTGATCAAGGTAGAGACCACAGGACCTGAAAGCCCACGACTCTTCAGAACGTGGGTTTCAAAAGCCAACCAAACCTTCAAATTTAGCGTTTGTAAGGCAGGATGGAACACTGGACCTTGGAATAACAGGTCTGGACATGACGGTAGTGTCCAAGGGGAACCTACTGTCATCTTTACAATTTCTGCATACCAAATTCTTCTGGGTCACGCTGGGGCCACCAGAAGTACCGAATTCCTTTCCAGCCTGATCCTGCAAAGAAGACGTGGCAGTAGCAGAATAGGCGGGAGTGCGTAAATCAGTGAAAACCGATGCTACGGAGTCACCACTGCATCTGTCCCACATGCAAGAGGATCCCTTGTTCTTGACACAAATCTGTTGATCTTGTTGTTGAACCTGGATGCAAAGAGATCTACATCCGGAACCCCCCATCTTTGGCATATAGCCAAAAGGACATCGGGGTGAAGAGACCACTCCCCTGTGACTAACTGCTGGCGACTCAAGTAGTCCACCTGCCAGTTCTCTATCCCCGGAATGAAAAATTGCCGTTATATATGGCACATGTTTTTCTGCCCAGATTAAAATCTGGTTCACCTCTTCCTGAGCTGCACGACTCCTGGTGCCTCCTTGGTGATTGATATAAGCCACTGCTGTGGCATTGTCAGACTGGATTCTGACAGGGCAACCCTGTAGCCTGAGCGTCCAGGCCTTTAAGGCTAAATATGCTGTCCAGATCTCCAGAATGTTGATGGGTGAGGTCCTCTCGATTCTGGACCATTTACTGGGGCAGTTGACTGATCCAGAACTGCACCCCAACCCAAAAGACTGGCATCCGTTGTTACCACTGTCCAGGTAACTGGTAAAAAGGATCTTCCTTTTTGCAGATTTTTGGGTATTAACCACCAACTGAGACTCTAACGCACTGTAGGAAACAGACGCGTTGGAAAATCTAATGCCTGAACCTCTTGTTCCAGGCAGACAGGATATTGTCTTGCAGCAGTCTTGAATGGAACTGAGCATAGCGAACTGTTTTGAATGAAGCCACCATCTTTCCCAGCAGCCTCATACAAAGGCGAATAGAGGGGCCCCTCTTTGCCCTGACTACCTGAATCAGTTCCTTTATGGCACTGATCTTTGCCTGGGGTAAAAATACCTTCTTTTGGCTTGTATCTATGATCAGGCCCAAATATTCTAGTCTTCTTACTGGTTTTAAAGAAAACTTCTCTAAGTTGATAACCCAACCTAGATATTCCAGGTAGTTGACTGCGGTAACCAGGTTTTGGTTCAAGTGGGCTACCGACCGGTCTATCAAGAGCAGGTCCTCTAGGTATGTTATTACCGTTATACCTTGCGCCCTTAATCTGGCCAAAGGAGGAGCCAAGATTCTTTTAAACACCCGAGGTGCAGTAGCTAGCCCGAAAGGCAGAGCTTTAAACTGAAAGTGGCGTTCTTCTACTTCGAAACGCAAGTACCTTTGATGAGCAGGGAAATTAGGTACATGCAGGTACGTATCTTTGATGTCTATGGATGCCAGTAATTCTCCCCTTTGTAGGATGGAGACTACCGTTCGGATCGATTCCATGCGAAAGGACCGAATCCTTAGGCACCGGTTTAGATCCCTTAGATTTAAAATGGGTCTGACATCTCCATTTGGTTTTGGAACCATAAAAAGGTTTGAATAAAACCACATTCCCTGCTCTTCTGTGGGAACCACCCTGATAACATTCTGCGACAATAGTCGCTAGAAAGAGAGACTTCTTTTTCTCTGGATCTCTGGGAACATTTGACCTGAGGAATCGAGGGGAGGGGAATACTCGGAACTCTAGCTTATAACCTAGAGTTACTGTGGAGATCACCCATCTGTCCTGAAAATCCTTCTGCCAGAGCCTTGAGAACTGTAGAAGTCTTCCCCCCACCCGAGCGAGCGGGGGCGCACCTTCATAAGGAGGCCTTAGCGTCTTGTCTAGTAGGCCTCCTACCCCAGGACCTCTTTTTTCCCTGGGGTCGACTCTGAGATCTATCCCTTGAGCCTGACGGAGGAGGCCATCGAGACTGTCTGGAGGCTGATGCTCTTGGCACTGAAGACAGGGCCCATTTAAAAGAAGATCATTTACTCCTCTTCTTAACTGGTAAGAGAGTGCTCTTCCACTAGAGATCTTTTGGATATAATTGTCCAAATCCTCTCCGAACAGCCTAGCACCACGAAAAGGAAATCCTGCCAGGAGCTTTTTACATGGAGCTTTGGCTGACCAATTTTTTTCAACCATAAGATTCTACGCATATGCACCAACCCAAGTGAAAGACGAGAGGTTTGGATGATAGAATCTCTGATGGCGTCAACAGCAAAACATAAGGCCGCTGGAAGGTTAGCCAACTCCTGGGCCTGCTGTTCAGGTAGAACTTTGAGAACCTGCTTAACATGGTCTCTTAAGTATTGACAGACTCTGATCGCTGCCACTGCAGGTTGAGCTACTGAACCTGCTAAGGAGAAAATATCTTTCAACAGGGATTTAATTTTTTATCAACAGGATCCCTGAGCATCTGAGCATTGTCTACAGGACAAGTCAGACCTTTATTTAGGGAGGAAATGGCGGCGTCAACAGCCAGTATCCCCAACATCCTTATAAACTTTTCTTCCATAGGATAAAGTGTTGAAAACTTTTTAGGTGGAAAAAAACATTTATCTGGGTGATCCAACTCAGAATAAATGAGCTTTTCTAGTAAATTATGAACAGGAAAAGCATGTGTTTGTTTGAGGAGGCTTCAGTGAACCCAAAGAAGAAGAGGGTTCTTTAACTGACTCAGATACGGGTAATTTAAATGTGGAGTGGACCAATCCAGCAAGGATCTGTACTAAGACCTTCTCATCCTGAGAAGCTGAAGAAGGCCCCATCCTGATCCTCTGAAAGGGATTATTCTCCTTTTTCCCAGAGTTCCTCTGCCTGAGGGTCCTGGGTAACAGAGGAAGGCCTAGTGCGTTTTCTTCCACTGAATGAATGATTAAGGCCATTAATCTTTCCTCTAGTCCATTAATGGTTGAGGAAAAAACATATCCTGCGTAATATATACAGGGGCTGAAGTGCCAGAAGCAGATGCAACCCCTGACCCCAACGGCTCTCCCTGGCCGGCCATCCCAGGTCCCTCAGGGGGGAAGGCGCTGCGGAAGGGGGGTCCTCAGAGCCTGAGGGAGATCCCCTAGAGCCTCTGTTTTTTTGGGTATTTGTACCTCTTCTATCCATAGTGCAAAGCAAGCAAGGTGGAGGTATCACACAAATGAAACACTGAATGCTGAGCGATGTAGTCCAGCAACTGCCGCTGCTACCAATGCCCAGCCAAATGTTTCTTAGTAAATGCTGCCTAGGAGAATGCCTGTGTCCCACCTTACATGCGACCGTCAGCTCTGTGTCCCTCCATAGGCTGTGTGCACCTGAAAAAGTGTGCTTCTTATAGCCTGTGCTGCCGGCGATGTGGGCGTCTAAGCACACCGGACGTCGCGCTAACGCTCCGCCTCCCCCCTGACCATCCCTCCCGCCCCCCTCTTTTTTTCAAAAAAAGTGCACTTTCCCGCGCGAGCCGACCCTCCGGGACAAGCGTGGAGGGGAGGCTGGGGTGGAGGAGGAAGGAGAGAGGCCGGCAGATGATGGGGTCTGCCAAATTGTAATGGTGGTGGCAGAGGTGATAGTGCGGTATACTACCACCTCTCAGACCACCGCGGCCCCCCCTAATCTTGGGGGGAATATCCTTGAGGAAGAGCCCCCCATCCCATCCTACCTGGAGCTCGGCTGGAGGAGCTGTGCAGCGTGAACACTGAGACAGACCATCAAGCATGTGAAGGTATGTGCTCTTGGCAGCCCCCGGTGGCGACAATAGGCATAGCATACATTTACTTAAAGGAGAAAATTACTAGAATTAAAAAATTCTGTGGAATCTCCCTTACCAGCTGCAGGGTTCTGTTATACATATGCAAACCATGAACACACAAAAACATGGAAGGAGAGAGTGTCAGCACCTGCCTAACGAAGATTGCAGGTGCTGCTTGCTTGCCCTCACACTTCTCGCCAACCACAGGGAATTCCGCAAGTGTAACTCACCGCAAGTCACGCAGCTGTGCTCGGCTTTCCCTGTCGGGGTGTTGACGGGCCGGGAGTATCCTGGCTGGGACCAGGTATGTGTGTGTGTGTGTGGGGGGGGACCTTGGAGAACACCGGGTTTAGGAGTAACAGCCTTACGCAAGTGATTGCGCATGCATATCCTCTGGAGAAGACCCGATGGGGTTGAGACGCGTCAGGATTTACTAAAGCACCCTAATATTTTCAATTTGCATTGTATTATGTGTCAAGTTTCCCATTTGTGGTCATGCTGTTTATTTATCTCCTGTAACACAGCTCATATTTTTACTGCATTGTCATCCTTTGCAATTATGTCCCAATAAAGCTCATCATTTTCACACTCGTTATTATTTTTTGCTGCCTAGAAAGCCCCTTTCCGGTTGGGGGACCATTTCCTTTTTTTGATCACACTCCGGGTGTGCAGCATTCTCTTCTTTTCTCAAGTGTTTCCCTGTTTCTGTTATACAGACCCAATCTTCACCTCTCACAGTGGGCTCCATTTGGAAAACCTTCAGAGACTGGGGCCCCATATGGATAGGGGGATCCGCAGTTCTGGGCCTGTAAAGCACCCGGCCAAGAATAAGGCTAGAAAAACCAAATTCTGAAATGCGGGGTCCAGCTCTCTAAAAAGAGAAGCGTTACAGGTAAAACCTTGTTTCTTCAGACCATCCAATTCGGCCTAGAAAGGACACTTTGAAATGGATCTGTTTCGTCTGGCTTGCCCCAGTATAGGATATAGGATCTTCCCTTTGGAGCTCAGCACAGCACATCTTTACACGTGACCAACACCTAAGACACTGGCGAAAAAACTGAGGTATCCCTGTAGGGGGAGGGATTATATAGGGGGTTGAACTTCCTGTTTAGGGTGTGACCAGTGTCCAATCACCTAGTGACACCCTATATAACCCATCAGTAATTACTGAGGCTCTGTGTCCTGTGATGTACGAGAAAGAAATTGAAGTTTAGGCAGCAAAACCTAAATGCACATTTTGAAAATGCCTTGAAAAGCTGAGCTCAGCCCTCTTCTTCCAGTCTCCCAAACCTCCCTATTGGTCAGAAAAGCAACTCATCACATTAAAGGACCATTAGAAAGTGTTCCAGAGGTAGAAGAGGGAGAAGGTAAGCTTGCTATAACTCACTAGCCTCAGCTTATGCATTTCAACACCCGAGGATGAATGACCTACTGTTTTTAAAAATAGTATCTATTAATACTGTACCTGAAATACTGCTCTCCATCTGATGTCGAGGTCCTCTTTTTGGTAAGATCTGGAGTCTATAAGACCCCAGATCCCTCCTATGCTTTAAAAACATCTGATCAGTTTGATCAGATGCTGTACAAGCTTTACAAGGTAAGGGCGGAGGGCAACAGCAGGAGGGGGGTGTCCACTTTTGCGCCCTGTAGAAGTGATCAAGTGACTGTATAGTTACTAGGATATTTTCTACAAGAAGTCCAATCGCTGGCTGAAAATTGTGATACTGGGAAATGCCTGTAGATGCAGGCATCATCCCAGTATAACCACTTCAACCCGAGAACTTATGGGTACGTCCTAAGTGGTTGAAGCAGTTAATGTGAAACTTGGGTTTGCCCTTTTCTGCACAGATGTTTAATTCTTGGTCAAGCACACACAAATTTTATCTTCAACTAAGGTTAGAGAATTTTGGTCCTTGCTCTTGATGCCTATTAAACAAGAAAAAGTTTGCATAAACAAATTAGAAGTAGAAAATTGCAGCAAAACATTCACACCTTTCTGTGAATGTCAGGAAACGCTTCTTTCACTGAAATCCAGAATTTGTCCAGGGACAGGTCATTAAAATCCATCTTGAGGGTATGATCAGACTTGTTCTCTTAAAGTCAAGTTCACTGACTAAGCAGAAGACTCAGGCTGGGTTCACACTATGTGCGGCCGCGGCTCGCAGCAGGGGGTCTGGTGCGTCACTGTTCACAGTTTCAGGGGTGAATCAGGCCTGAATTTTTGCCTAAATTCAGACCTGAAGCAAAGACGTACAGAACCCTTCTGCTGTGTGCTCTGCAGCTCCCCCGGAGCTGTATGAGCCGCCTCCATTGCGAGCTGGTCACACTCTCCTGTCATGCAAATTGGATGAGGCGAAACCCACATCCAATTAGCATTAGTGTGAATCCAGCCTCAGAGAAAAGGCCCCTCACGCAGTCATACATTTGTGTTGAAAGGGAAGGAAAATAAAGGTCAATTTTGTTCTGCAATATATCCAAGTGGATTTCAATTAGGCCTAAAACTTGCTGATATCCTTCCACACTTCCAAGCCCAAGCAACAGAGGAAACATCTAAAGATTTACATTTGCATCCTGGCTTTTCCAAAGATTACATTTCCTTTTAAATTCAAGTATCTTGTCATTTGAAGTCAGGACACTTCAGAATATTATCCAGAATCTTGCAGAGATGTATTTAATTGTTTCTGTCATGAAAAATGTCAGCCAAGAAGGCAAGCTACTGCAGCCATTCCTCATTTTTAAAGCACCAAGCAAAATCTGGCCTACCATTTTCTTGAAAGTATTTCTTTAGTTCTTACGACAGCTCAAACACAGTAGAGAACTTATCCTCTGATAATCCACCCGATTTATGTATGTAGAATGAGAGTTATGTTCATGGTTTTACCATGTTTTTTTTTTAAATTATCTTGAGTGAAGTGGTCAAATATTGCTTAATAAAGTTAACCATGTTTCTGGCGTCATCCAAAACATTTTTCATTGAGTTTTTGACACAATCACGCAGTGTGGTGTGACAATATCAAGGTTTTCCTTTTTTCTTTTTTTTTTACAGGTGATGAAAAGCCTCCCATGGAGCCAACCATTGATGGGGCACCACCAATACAGATGCCAACACAATCCTTGCAAGACAGACCTTTTGTTTCCAAATATGCAGACAAAACGTTAAATATATCTTGACCCTTGGTTGTACAAAGTCTACAACATAACATGCATTGGTGATATCAACTGATTCATCAACATGGATAGCAAAGCTGTTGTTTTTCAGGATATCAGACAAGACCTCTTCCACAGCATGTGACACATCATCAATAAGTCGACCTATTATACTGTTTGAGAGTGAACCTTTTAAATTTCTCTTAGGCCCCTTTCACACTGGAGCGGTTTTCAGGCGGTATTGCGCTAAAAATACCGCCTGAAAACCGCCCCTAAACAGCCTCCGCTGTTTGTTCAGTGTGAAAGCCCGAGGGCTTTCACACTGAAGCGGTGCGCAGGCAGGGCGGTGAAAAAAGTCCTGCAAACCGCTTTTTTGGAGCGGGGAAGGAGCGGTGTATTCACCGCTCCTTCCCCGCTCCTGCCCATTGAAATCAATGGGACAGCGCGGCTATACCGTGGCAATACCGCGGCTATAGCTGCGCTGTACGAGGGATTTTAACCCTTTTTCGGCCGCCAGCGGGGGGTAAAACCGCACCGCTAGCGGCCGAATACCGCTGCAAGAACGACGGTACAGCAGCGCTAAAAATAGCGATGTTGTACCGCCGACGCCCCCCACCGCCCCAGTGTGAAAGGGGCCTTACTGCAGCTGCTCCTAGAATTTGACTCACTATAATTTTGCATGCTGCCATTATTAGATTCTCACCAACTGTGACTTTCTTTTCTGGGCAATAATCTCTGCCAACTAAATTTGTTTCCTGTGCCTTTTTACCAACTGAGACCATTTTTTTTTTTTTTTTAACAAAAGCTGCACTTTGCTTGTTTGGAGTTTCCAATAGCCATTTGAAATAATCAACACCTTGAATGCCAAATGGTAGTTTGTAGCAAAGGGGTAGATTTACTAAAAGCAAATAGACTGTGCACTTTGCAAAATGCAGTTCCACTCTGCAAGAGCAGAGCTTCAGAGCTTAGTAAATGAGCAGAAGCTCTGCTGACTTCAATTATGCAATCATGTACAAGCAAAAATGCTGTTTTTTTTTTTATTTTTCTTACACGTGATTGGGTGCACTTTGCAAAGTGCACAGTCTATTTGCCTTTAGTAAATCAACCCCAAAGTGTCTTATCAGTTTTGCTGGAGCCATTGCTGTATTTGTGAGCTGCTTGCCACAGACAAGGCACAGTGGAATAGGGCAATTTGGATCACCAGTCCATGAAAAACCCTTAGCTTTAAGACTTACAGATTTAAAGACTGACTTTTTTGGGTCAAGTATTGTGCTAGTGCATGGAAAAGACTCAGAACGTTGTAATTCTTACTCACTAGCCTGTTCAGAGTTTTCTGTAGATGATGCTACACAATCTTCCTCTTGTATCTCTGCCTCACAAAATGCCATATTAGGCCATGAGACATTTTGCTTGTAAAACACAGACACTGAGACAGAATCGTATAAATATATCAATCACACTATCACAAATACCAGCTTTAAACTGGTACTGCAAAACTAACTCTGCAATGCTATTAGTGCAACATTCTGGTACTCAGTGCAAAACCCACTGAGTTGTTGCTCAGTGAACCATATATCCCCTAGATATAAGGGATGACAGTGCTTTCTAAACTAATAAACAGTGAAACAAATGCGGTAAAATAAGTAGTCCACAAATCAAAGTCCATAATATGAAAAAATCCACACATGTATATGCTCAGTGTTCATAACAGTTAAAATTTTATGATGAAACATGTTGGGCAGTAACTTCTGGTGACATCACATCCAGTTCCTTTTGGTAAGCTACAGCGACCATCTTGGAGGAGGCATGACGTGTACAAGGCTATTGATACTGTTTATTGTATAAGTGCAACTTTTATATGTTTTTATGATTTAATAAATTGTGCGTTCTATATATATATATATAGTATTTATAGTAATGTCTGACTGATATAATATTAGTGTTGGGAGATCTGTGGCAATAGAAGTACTGTAATTTGCCATTAGGCATTTTCAAAATCTGGCTTGGCTAGTAAATGTCAATGTAAGTTGGTGGTACTGACCTGTAAGCGCTCATCTTGTTTTTTTTTTTTTCTTCCTAGTAGGCCTCCATGGAAGGCTAAAAAAGCCATATACAACCCTCAGTCTGCCCCTTTATCAATGGACACAGTGGATATATCTCAATATATCAAATTGAGTAACTAATCCTCATGAATCTTTGAGAAATGCAATGTTTTGTTTTATTTTTGTATACAGTTTGTTCTTAGAGTAGCTTTTGTATATTACTCAATCACCATCTGCTTTTTCTTTAATATAAGAGTGTTTATAATTCGTTTGGTATAGGCAGGGCTTTTGCTTCCTCATGTCAAAGCCTCCAGCAAATAGACTAGTGAGCAGCACATAACTGGGACTAGCAGTCAGAGACAGCAGTGTCTTAGATCTCATACTGCGGGTATACAGTTATGAAGCTGTAGGCACAGTCACATACCAAGAAGTGCACTAATATTTTTCAGGAGGAATTCCAGGCAAAAGGTAAAAGTTTCAGGGCACTGCTTAGGCACAATGGCCATTTCTAAATTTCCCTTAGAGCATAGCAAATCTTTCTACATTTTTCTCTTCTTAATTTAGGCCAGGGGTAGGCAACCTTGGTGTAGCACCCTGGAGTTTAGAAAGGGAGCTCCTCACAATTTTACTTGCCAAGAGTAGTTATCTTGGTCCATTGATAGGGATCTATTGATTTCTCCCTAAACTTGGCCTTGTTGCACTTTTTTCTTCTACCACTAGGTGGCAGGGTACTCAGTGGTACTGGATACGAGAAGGGCAACCCAAGGTCAGGTTATGGGTATGTGGGTGTCCCAGCCAATGGGCAGGGGTTTTCTTTAATACCTTGGCCTGCTGGGAGAGCATATATATTCGGGTGAGGTCAGGTGATCTGTGTTCTGTGCCACCCGGACTGCTGTCTGGGTGGACGTGTGTTGTCTGCTAGGGCAGTGATTGGGCCTAACCTGGGGGCATCTGGCTGCCAGGCTGTGTGAGGGCCTATCCAAAAGTAAGAGGGCAGCGTAGGGTTGGAACTGCGGCTTGCTGGCCGGAGAACCTGTCAGTGGTCGGAGGTAGAAGGGAAGCTGTCGCCATAAAGGGACCAATCGCCTTTACCAGGGACCACACTGAGTAACTGAAGCAAGTACCAGAATCATATTCTCACTGAAGGGCAAGGTGGAGAATCTGGAAACTTCAGGCGGTGATCAAGCCAGGGACCCAGCTGGTGTTTCAGAAATATTTATACCTCACTTAAACGATTAACGATACAAATATAAGTGATTAAACCTTTGTCTATATAAGAATAAAAACGAGCGATAACAGGGAAAAAGATAAACAATTACATTTATTTACACAGAAAAGAAAGTTAGAATAATTAGAATTCGTCATATATCTCCAGTGATGTCATAAGTACATTGTTACTCTAGGCTGCAAAGTTAATTTAGGCCGAACTCAGAAATGGTTACAATGGTCATACACAGGACATACAATATCATAAGACAAATCCTAGGATACAAAAAGGTTAGAAAGAAAGAAAAACATAGATTCCAGTATACATTACTCAGACAGCATATCCCCTAGATGGTCTCGGGCTGGACAGTGTAAAACCATTTAGCCCTCTCTCTTTTATATGCATTCTCCACCAATCAACAGATGCAACATATTGATTGGGTCAGAGATGTCTCAAAGTCTGGTGGGCTACATTTGAAGCCCCTTTGCTAATTGGCTTACAGCTGCTTTAAATTCTGATTGGTCATATCTGAAGCTGTCTAAAAGTTCATGATCGAACATTGCTGGGAGATTGAAATCCTTCGGTGCCTCATAGTCTATGAATTAATGAACAATCTCCTTTGATCTCCCAGCCCAAACAGTCCCGACAATAGTATGTTAATGGCCCCCTGGTGAGTTGATTCAATTAACGCCTGGGGACCTTTCCGGGTTCCCACCAGTGTATTGGAAGCATGTTAATGGCCCCCTGAAGAATGGATGCCTTTATACCCTTTGATCCAGTTAACACCTGGGGGGGGGGGGGGCCTTCTCGTGTAACCACATTCCTAAGGTGAGCTATGTTCTATCATGATATTAAGAAACATATACCCATATATAAATATATATATATACCCACACATAGATACACACATATACACGTAGATATATATATACATATATACACATACATACATCCTATGGGGCAAGGCAGTTTAATTCGAGTCCTTGCAATGGTCCACTTGACCCTCATTGATATAAATATGAAATTTAATTTCTCCATCACATTTCCCCCTGAAGTTCATTCTTGAACTTATGTCCTCCTTCAATGATCTTGCACCCACCCACAACAGCCCAGAAGCCCCGACCCTTCTGCATCCTTTAGTCTTTTTCCCAACTGATGAACGTCCTCCTGTAATCTTTTGTTTTCTAGTACTAATTGCTGGTGGATAGCCTCAAAATTTGACCTAGAAGCTTCTAAAGTCCTGATGTTACCTTTTGTTATTTCTAGCTCTTCTTTTAGGGATGTGTTTTGCACTTTCAAATGTTCATACTGTTTCGCTAACCACCTGGCCGCAAAGATTAGCGGCGGTTTTCCCGTGCGCTTATTACAGCTTCTTTCAGTGAGATTTAATTTCACATCCTCTCCCGTCAGCGGGACAGAAAGTGTCCCTTCTGCCTGGAGACCTTCCTCCCTTAATGCCAGCATGGCCATTTGGTCTCCTTGTCCTGCTACTCTGCCTTCTTCTTCCTGTACCTCCCAATCCCCCTGTAATCCACATTTTACTGAGGTATCAGACTTGTGTTGTGGCTCTTCCTTTTTGTCCATCACTGAAAGGTAACAATTCATGTCAGCCCATGAGCATTCAGCTGACAAGGACTGGGCAACTGCATAAGGCCCAAGTCCTGACAACTGCTCCTTGTCTCCCTGACAATCACTGTCACCCCTTGTTGGGGGTTGTGATGGTTTCCGCTTGTCCCTACGTTCAAGCATTGTTTGGAATGATTTCTCCTTAAATCCCATAGTAATAACATTCACTTCCTCTGTTTAATTTGCTGACTCCAGCATCCATATAAATAACGTATCTTTTTCATATGGTCGTGTCATCTTTCTGTGATGAGCACGGTACAGATCTTCCCAAGCTTTTGGCTTAAAAGTACCTCTTTTAAAATACTTCTTCCCAGGCCAACCAACCCCAATCTTGAATATATTTCACAATCCAAGGTCCATATTTATCTATCATCTCTTCCCTTGGGGTCATTTGATAGGGTTTACCCCATTCAGACCCCCTCTTTGAAGCGATTAGATTACCCATCCTTTACGGACTCCGGACCTTGAACTGATTCCCCCAACCTTTCTATAGGTTGCCTTTACTCCAGAGGTAGCTACTCTCTGGCCAAGAATTGGGTTGACAGGTACCGCCCCTGTCACCGCTGCCGCTTTTTTTTCACTACTTGCCAGACCAATTCCCTGTCCTGGCTATAGTCCTTCAAAAAATTAGCCTGGAGATTTCCCAAACTAAATAATAGTTTAATCCCCTCTGTGGACTTTTCTGAAGTATTCCAAAATAAATGCTTAACAAAAGGTTATTACTAATGATTAGCACGAACTTAGATAATCGGGACCCTATGTGTGCTTGTAGTACAGGAGATAGTTAACTGATGCACACCTAACTGTAATATGATTTGCATGACAGATCTAATCACAAAGCTTACGATCCCCCGTTAGTAGTTTACACAGAAAGATAGATACATACATCGAAGATCATTCAGTGTGTACTAGGCCCACAGGTGCAATTCGATCTCAAAGACCGGGAAGCGTCTTGACCTAGACTCATGCAAGGGTCAACCAGAAGCGCTTGTTGGCAGAAAGGCCCAGATCCTACTTCAAGCGTCCAATCAGAGCCCCTTATCATTCACGCAGACACCCTCTTGCAGTTTTGGCCCAACCGAGCAGGATGCCTTCTCATACACTCTCAGTACAATTTTATTTCACTTATACTGTTCATATCAGTCTCATCAAAGTATTAGTACAGACAAAAGGTTATATATATATAAACAATGTTCAAAGAAGCTTGCTAGTTTGGGTGTTCATACAGGGGAGACAGATATACAAACGAGGACAGAAAAATGCTTACCGTTTTTGGAGTTAGACTTGTCCTCCACCCGCAAAACCACAAATCACTCAAACGTGAAGCTTCCTCACACGACGGGCACCATATGTTTCAGAAATATTTATACCTCACTTAAATGATTAACGATACAAATATAAGTGATTAAACCTTTGTCTATATAAGAATAAAAACGAGCGATAACAGGGAAAGAGATAAACAATTACATTTATTTACACAGAAAAGAAAGTTAGAATAATTAGAATTCGTCATATATCTCCAGTGATGTCATAAGTACATTGTTACTCTAGGCTGCAAAGTTAATTTAGGCCGAACTCAGAAATGGTTACAATGGTCATACACAGGACATACAATATCATAAGACAAATCCTAGGATACAAAAAGGTTAGAAAGAAAGAAAAACATAGATTCCAGTATACATTACTCAGACAGCATATCCCCTAGATGGTCTCGGCTGGACAGTGTAAAACCATTTAGCCCTCTCTCTTTTATATGCATTCTCCACCAATCAACAGATGCAACATATTGATTGGGTCAGAGATGTCTCAAAGTCTGGTTGGCTACATTTGAAGCCCCGTTTGCTAATTGGCTTACAGCTGCCTTAAATTCTGATTGGTCATATCTGAAGCTGTCTAAAAGTTCATGCTCGAACATTGCTGGGAGATTGAAATCCTTCGGTGCCTCATAGTCTATGAATTAATGAACAATCTCCTTTGATCTCCCAGCCCAAACAGTCCCGACAGTAGTATGTTAATGGCCCCCTGGTGAGTTGATTCAATTAACGCCTGGGGACCTTTCCGGGTTCCCACCAGTGGAAGCATGTTAATGGCCCCCTGAAGAATGGATGCCTTAAGGTCTGCCAATACCCTTTGATCCAGTTAACACCTGGGGAGGGGGGCCTTCTCGTGTAACTACATTCCTAAGGTGAGCTATGTTCTATCATGATATTGAGAAACAGATACCCATATATACATATATATATATACCCACACATAGATACACACATATACACGTAGATATATATATACACATACATACATCCTATGGGGCAAGGCAGTTTAATTGGAGTCCTTGCAATGGTCCACTTGACCCTCATTGATATAAATATGAAATTTAATATCTCCATCACACTGGTTAGCAGGGGTGAAGTTTGAGGAGTATCTGGAGTGCCAAGCTAGGGACCCAGCAGAGAAGCAGGGGTGACACTTGAGGGGATACCACCACAAACCTTGGAGGAGCTCAAGGGATTCATAGTCAGTGAGAGACCAGGAGCTCAGTATTGAAGAACTACAAGGAGCAGTTGTAGTGGAGCTGATAGAACTGATACGTTTGAGTTAGGAACTGTTAAAGGACTGTTATCATAGGAGACAGCAATCCTGAACGTGCAGAAGTGGCGCCTTGCTGGGGATTTTCTCTGTACGGCTGTTCTCCTATTGAAGTCTCGGAGTCTGCCAGTTGAGTTTGCAACTAAGGGTGTCCTGGCCCTAACCCTCTTTCCCCCAAAATATATAAAAAGGACTGTCAAAAGAAATAAAACTGCCCCAATGACTTTCACTATCTTTGCACCCACTATGCCCCACAACCCACCACATATTGAAGGATGTCAGCTATCTTTGGCCTTGGAGGTTCTCATTAGACCAAAAGAGGTAAGATACCTTGCTACATTTGAGAGGTGTAGATCTACCTGATAAACCTAAGGAACTATCCCGGGGGGGGGGGGGGGGGGGGGATCAACAGATTGGATATCCCAGGGATAAAGACAGCTACTTATGGTCAGAGAGGGCAGTCAAGGCAGCAATATATAAAATTTAAGTATCAAATTTTATTAATAATTTAGCTAAAGACACACAGATATATAAGAAAATATATGTTACTTTCCAATAAGACTTGTAGAACATGAGTCCTCTGAGACCACTCATAAAATGGTACACCAAGTATATAGGTTAACAGATGGTGTATCAATGAAACAGACCAAATGGGGACTGACAATACACACACTATGACAGACAGATTATACATTCAGTGCAGGCGTCAGTGTTGATCCACATTTGCATAGCAATCCCGATGGCTAATCGCCAGTGATAGTGATTAACAATAATACAAAGAAATATAGGGATGGCTATGCAAGTGTGGTCCCCGGGGGTGCTAGAAAACTAGAACTGTCTAAGTAGATACCACCGACATGTCCAGTTGAAGCTACGTAACATGACATTGCGAAACGTGTCGACGTAAGCTGCGTGCATGGACGCCGTTTCAGTAATCCCTGGCACATCGTATGGGAGCGGAGAAGCGGAGACTAGCCGTACCTAAACAACATCATTTGCTTAACTGCAACCACCTTCAGTAAAATTGCAAGCCTGTCTGCAAGGTCCCGCCGTGGCGCTGCTCATCAAAAAGCAGGTAACTGCTAGACTTTCAGGACGTCAGACCCACCAGCAACCGTCCAGTTATTCTGCGCAGATGGACGAAAATGTGAGGAGCCTGCTACACTCCTGAAGCGCCCGAATCCATATCGGAAAGAAAGGCGGTAATGTAATCTTTGCAACAGATCTGTTTATTTCACAGCACCTTATCATAGGAACGTTGTTAGTGTACAAAGGCTTGGGGATAATCTTAGATCCCATGTTAATCAGGATCTGATGGTCATACAGCCTAGGTACATTGTGCGCTGATGAAAGCCTGGGAAACAACATGGAACTTTAATACCCAGAACTTCTATTCCCTCAGGCCACCTATACACAAGCAACTCACCCTTGATACGGCCTGACCCGCTTGATTTGATCCATCAATATAACCTCTTGGAACTTTATATTTATCATCAGTCCCATTTTGTATTTCATTGTATTTCAATATATACAGGATCAATTTCCTGGATGAACTATTATTTAGAGACTTTAATAATCCTTTGCAGGCCCGTTTGGGTGTGATTAAACCTTTGTCTATATAAGAATAAAAACGAGCGATAACAGGGAAAAAGATAAACAATTACATTTATTTACACAGAAAAGAAAGTTAGAATAATTAGAATTCGTCATATATCTCCAGTGATGTCATAAGTACATTGTTACTCTAGGCTGCAAAGTTAATTTAGGCCGAACTCAGAAATGGTTACAATGGTCATACACAGGACATACAATATCATAAGACAAATCCTAGGATACAAAAA
The DNA here is from genome assembly GCA_037952835.1 of Lithobates septentrionalis. Lineage (NCBI taxonomy): Eukaryota > Metazoa > Chordata > Amphibia > Anura > Ranidae > Lithobates > Lithobates septentrionalis. The sequence continues at coordinate 499,536 of JBBDGP010001870.1, read as the reverse complement.
GGTTAGAAAGAAAGAAAAACATAGATTCCAGTATACATTACTCAGACAGCATATCCCCTAGATGGTCTCGGGCTGGACAGTGTAAAACCATTTAGCCCTCTCTCTTTTATATGCATTCTCCACCAATCAACAGATGCAACATATTGATTGGGTCAGAGATGTCTCAAAGTCTGGTGGGCTACATTTGAAGCCCCTTTGCTAATTGGCTTACAGCTGCCTTAAATTCTGATTGGTCATATCTGAAGCTGTCTAAAAGTTCATGCTCGAACATTGCTGGGAGATTGAAATCCTTCGGTGCCTCATAGTCTATGAATTAATGAACAATCTCCTTTGATCTCCCAGCCCAAACAGTCCCGACAATAGTATGTTAATGGCCCCCTGGTGAGTTGATTCAATTAACGCCTGGGGACCTTTCCGGGTTCCCACCAGTGTATTGGAAGCATGTTAATGGCCCCCTGAAGAATGGATGCCTTTATACCCTTTGATCCAGTTAACACCTGGGGGGGGGGGGGGGGGGGCCTTCTCGTGTAACCACATTCCTAAGGTGAGCTATGTTCTATCATGATATTAAGAAACATATACCCATATATAAATATATATATATACCCACACATACATATACACGTAGATATATATATACATATATACACATACATACATCCTATGGAGCAAGGCAGTTTAATTCGAGTCCTTGCAATGGTCCACTTGACCCTCATTGATATAAATATGAAATTTAATTTCTCCATCACATTTCCCCCTGAAGTTCATTCTTGAACTTATGTCCTCCTTCAATGATCTTGCACCCACCCACAACAGCCCAGAAGCCCCGACCCTTCTGCATCCTTTAGTCTTTTTCCCAACTGATGAACGTCCTCCTGTAATCTTTTGTTTTCTAGTACTAATTGCTGGTGGATAGCCTCAAAATTTGACCTAGAAGCTTCTAAAGTCCTGATGTTACCTTTTGTTATTTCTAGCTCTTCTTTTAGGGATGTGTTTTGCACTTTCAAATGTTCATACTGTTTCGCTAACCACCTGGCCGCAAAGATTAGCGGCGGTTTTCCCGTGCGCTTATTACAGCTTCTTTCGGTGAGATTTAATTTCACATCCTCTCCCGTCAGCGGGACAGAAAGTGTCCCTTCTGCCTGGAGACCTTCCTCCCTTAATGCCAGCATGGCCATTTGGTCTCCTTGTCCTGCTACTCTGCCTTCTTCTTCCTGTACCTCCCAATCCCCCTGTAATCCACATTTTACTGAGGTATCAGACTTGTGTTGTGGCTCTTCCTTTTTGTCCATCACTGAAAGGTAACAATTCATGTCAGCCCATGAGCATTCAGTTGACAAGGACTGGGCAACTGCATAAGGCCCAAGTCCTGACAACTGCTCCTTGTCTCCCTGACAATCACTGTCACCCCTTGTTGGGGGTTGTGATGGTTTCCGCTTGTCCCTACGTTCAAGCATTGTTTGGAATGATTTCTCCTTAAATCCCATAGTAATAACATTCACTTCCTCTGTTTAATTTGCTGACTCCAGCATCCATATAAATAACGTATCTTTTTCATATGGTCGTGTCATCTTTCTGTGATGAGCACGGTACAGATCTTCCCAAGCTTTTGGCTTAAAAGTACCTCTTTTAAAATACTTCTTCCCAGGCCAACCAACCCCAATCTTGAATATATTTCACAACCCAAGGTCCATATTTATCTATCATCTCTTCCCTTGGGGTCATTTGATAGGGTTTACCCCATTCAGACCCCCTCTTTGAAGCGATTAGATTACCCATCCTTTACGGACTCCGGACCTTGAACTGATTCCCCCAACCTTTCTATAGGTTGCCTTTACTCCAGAGGTAGCTACTCTCTGGCCAAGAATTGGGTTGACAGGTACCGCCCCTGTCACCGCTGCCGCTTTTTTTTCACTACTTGCCAGACCAATTCCCTGTCCTGGCTATAGTCCTTCAAAAAATTAGCCTGGAGATTTCCCAAACTAAATAATAGTTTAATCCCCTCTGTGGACTTTTCTGAAGTATTCCAAAATAAATGCTTAACAAAAGGTTATTACTAATGATTAGCACGAACTTAGATAATCGGGACCCTATGTGTGCTTGTAGTACAGGAGATAGTTAACTGATGCACACCTAACTGTAATATGATTTGCATGACAGATCTAATCACAAAGCTTACGATCCCCCGTTAGTAGTTTACACAGAAAGATAGATACATACATCGAAGATCATTCAGTGTGTACTAGGCCCACAGGTGCAATTCGATCTCAAAGACCGGGAAGCGTCTTGACCTAGACTCATGCAAGGGTCAACCAGAAGCGCTTGTTGGCAGAAAGGCCCAGATCCTACTTCAAGCTTCCAATCAGAGCCCCTTATCATTCACGCAGACACCCTCTTGCAGTTTTGGCCCAACCGAGCAGGATGCCTTCTCATACACTCTCAGTACAATTTTATTTCACTTATACTGTTCATATCAGTCTCATCAAAGTATTAGTACAGACAAAAGGTTATATATATATAAACAATGTTCAAAGAAGCTTGCTAGTTTGGGTGTTCATACAGGGGAGACAGATATACAAACGAGGACAGAAAAATGCTTACCGTTTTTGGAGTTAGACTTGTCCTCCACCCGCAAAACCACAAATCACTCAAACGTGAAGCTTCCTCACACGACGGGCACCATATGTTTCAGAAATATTTATACCTCACTTAAATGATTAACGATACAAATATAAGTGATTAAACCTTTGTCTATATAAGAATAAAAACGAGCGATAACAGGGAAAGAGATAAACAATTACATTTATTTACACAGAAAAGAAAGTTAGAATAATTAGAATTCGTCATATATCTCCAGTGATGTCATAAGTACATTGTTACTCTAGGCTGCAAAGTTAATTTAGGCCGAACTCAGAAATGGTTACAATGGTCATACACAGGACATACAATATCATAAGACAAATCCTAGGATACAAAAAGGTTAGAAAGAAAGAAAAACATAGATTCCAGTATACATTACTCAGACAGCATATCCCCTAGATGGTCTCGGCTGGACAGTGTAAAACCATTTAGCCCTCTCTCTTTTATATGCATTCTCCACCAATCAACAGATGCAACATATTGATTGGGTCAGAGATGTCTCAAAGTCTGGTTGGCTACATTTGAAGCCCCGTTTGCTAATTGGCTTACAGCTGCCTTAAATTCTGATTGGTCATATCTGAAGCTGTCTAAAAGTTCATGCTCGAACATTGCTGGGAGATTGAAATCCTTCGGTGCCTCATAGTCTATGAATTAATGAACAATCTCCTTTGATCTCCCAGCCCAAACAGTCCCGACAGTAGTATGTTAATGGCCCCCTGGTGAGTTGATTCAATTAACGCCTGGGGACCTTTCCGGGTTCCCACCAGTGGAAGCATGTTAATGGCCCCCTGAAGAATGGATGCCTTAAGGTCTGCCAATACCCTTTGATCCAGTTAACACCTGGGGAGGGGGGCCTTCTCGTGTAACTACATTCCTAAGGTGAGCTATGTTCTATCATGATATTGAGAAACAGATACCCATATATACATATATATATATACCCACACATAGATACACACATATACACGTAGATATATATATATACACATACATACATCCTATGGGGCAAGGCAGTTTAATTGGAGTCCTTGCAATGGTCCACTTGACCCTCATTGATATAAATATGAAATTTAATATCTCCATCACACTGGTTAGCAGGGGTGAAGTTTGAGGAGTATCTGGAGTGCCAAGCTAGGGACCCAGCAGAGAAGCAGGGGTGACACTTGAGGGGATACCACCACAAACCTTGGAGGAGCTCAAGGGATTCATAGTCAGTGAGAGACCAGGAGCTCAGTATTGAAGAACTACAAGGAGCAGTTGTAGTGGAGCTGATAGAACTGATACGTTTGAGTTAGGAACTGTTAAAGGACTGTTATCATAGGAGACAGCAATCCTGAACGTGCAGAAGTGGCGCCTTGCTGGGGATTTTCTCTGTACGGCTGTTCTCCTATTGAAGTCTCGGAGTCTGCCAGTTGAGTTTGCAACTAAGGGTGTCCTGGCCCTAACCCTCTTTCCCCCAAAATATATAAAAAGGACTGTCAAAAGAAATAAAACCGCCCCAATGACTTTCACTATCTTTGCACCCACTATGCCCCACAACCCACCACATATTGAAGGATGTCAGCTATCTTTGGCCTTGGAGGTTCTCATTAGACCAAAAGAGGTAAGATACCTTGCTACATTTGAGAGGTGTAGATCTACCTGATAAACCTAAGGAACTATCCCGGGGGGGGGGGGGGGATCAACAGATTGGATATCCCAGGGATAAAGACAGCTACTTATGGTCAGAGAGGGCAGTCAAGGCAGCAATATATAAAATTTAAGTATCAAATTTTATTAATAATTTAGCTAAAGACACACAGATATATAAGAAAATATATGTTACTTTCCAATAAGACTTGTAGAACATGAGTCCTCTGAGACCACTCATAAAATGGTACACCAAGTATATAGGTTAACAGATGGTGTATCAATGAAACAGACCAAATGGGGACTGACAATACACACACTATGACAGACAGATTATACATTCAGTGCAGGCGTCAGTGTTGATCCACATTTGCATAGCAATCCCGATGGCTAATCGCCAGTGATAGTGATTAACAATAATACAAAGAAATATAGGGATGGCTATGCAAGTGTGGTCCCCGGGGGTGCTAGAAAACTAGAACTGTCTAAGTAGATACCACCGACATGTCCAGTTGAAGCTACGTAACATGACATTGCGAAACGTGTCGACGTAAGCTGCGTGCATGGACGCCGTTTCAGTAATCCCTGGCACATCGTATGGGAGCGGAGAAGCGGAGACTAGCCGTACCTAAACAACATCATTTGCTTAACTGCAACCACCTTCAGTAAAATTGCAAGCCTGTCTGCAAGATCCCGCCGTGGCGCTGCTCATCAAAAAGCAGGTAACTGCTAGACTTTCAGGACGTCAGACCCACCAGCAACCGTCCAGTTATTCTGCGCAGATGGACGAAAATGTGAGGAGCCTGCTACACTCCTGAAGCGCCCGAATCCATATCGGAAAGAAAGGCGGTAATGTAATCTTTGCAACAGATCTGTTTATTTCACAGCACCTTATCATAGGAACGTTGTTAGTGTACAAAGGCTTGGGGATAATCTTAGATCCCATGTTAATCAGGATCTGATGGTCATACAGCCTAGGTACATTGTGCGCTGATGAAAGCCTGGGAAACAACATGGAACTTTAATACCCAGAACTTCTATTCCCTCAGGCCACCTATACACAAGCAACTCACCCTTGATACGGCCTGACCCGCTTGATTTGATCCATCAATATAACCTCTTGGAACTTTATATTTATCATCAGTCCCATTTTGTATTTCATTGTATTTCAATATATACAGGATCAATTTCCTGGATGAACTATTATTTAGAGACTTTAATAATCCTTTGCAGGCCCGTTTGGGTGTAGCACCTATTGCTTCCAACTGCATCCCTAATAGTTCTCTGACCTTTGGCTCCATATTCACAGTGGTATCTACTTAGACAGTTCTAGTTTTCTAGCACCCCCGGGACCACACTTGCATAGCCATCCCTATATTTCTTTGTATTATTGTTAATCACTATCACTGGCGATTAGCCATCGGGATTGCTATGCAAATGTGGATCACAACTGGCGCCTGCACTGAATGTATAATCTGTCTGTCATTGTGTGTGTATTGTCAGTCCCTGTTTGGTTATCTGTTTCATTGATACACCATCTGTTAACCTATACACTTGGTGTACCATTTTATGAGTGGTCTCATGTTTTACAAGTCCTATTGGAAAGTAACATATATTTTCTTATATATCTGTGTGTTTTTAGCTAAATTATTAATAAAATTTGATACTTAAATTTTATATATTGCTTCCTTGACTGCCCTCTCTGACCATAAGTAGCTGTCTTTATCCCTGGGATATCCAATCTGTTGATCCCCCGGTTTATATGCTATATAAGCTACGGCCAGAGCTTCTGATTTAGAGGAGTGGCAGCAAGCAATCAACCATCATCTTATTAGTGGAGTGTGAGTAATTTTGCGGCCATCCTCTTTTTGTTAAAATAAAGTAGATCTACCTGAACAACATGAAAGAGATCAAAGATCACCAGGGTTTGGCACCCTTTTTTCAAAGAAATCAAAGTGGTGTTGCAGGTTCAACTTAAAAGAAAAAAAATAACAAACATGTCATACTTATCTTCTCTGTGTAATGGTTTTGCACAGAGCAGCCCCAATCCTCTTCTTCTCGAGTCCCCTGCAGACGCTCCTGGCTCCTTCCCCTTGACCAGTGTCCCCATAGCAAGCCACTTGCTATGGGGGCACTGGTGCATGCTCGGTTTCCGAGCCCTACTCTATGTGTCCATAAGATACATAGAGCAGTGGGTCGACCCTGCCCCAAGCTCTCTGTTATTGACAGCAGTGGGACCCAATGGCTCCCGCTGCTGTCTCAGCCAATGAGGATTGGGAGTGAGCTCAGGCGAGTATTAGGGGGAGCTGAGGGGGAACACCCTTTATAACCTTTAACTAGCAAAGCCTAACTAAATAGTAAGGAAAACTTGTGTCACATGTTACTGTAAAAATAGAAACTTAGCCTAGCTTAAAAGTGGACAGTGTTAGTAAGTCAGAGGTTGGTGTCAGTAGGGCAGTGGATGGTGTCAGCAGGGCAGCAGATGAAGCCAATAGGGCAGCTGATGGTGTCAGAAGGGCAGAGGTTGGTGTCAATAGGGAAGTGGAAGGTGTCAGCAGGGCAGCAGTTGGTGTCAGTAGGGCAGTGGATAGTGTCAGAATTGCAGAGGTTGGTGTCAATAGGGAAGTGGAAGGTGTCAGTAGGGCAGTGGATGGTATTAGTAGGGCAGTGGATGGTATTAGTAGGGCAGTGGATGGTATTAGTAGGCCAGTGAATGGTGTCAGTAGGGCAGTGGATGGTGTCAGTAAGGAAGTGGATGGTGTCAGTTTTTATTTGTATTACCGTATTTAATTTTTTTATTATTGTTTACAACTTTTTTAATTTAAATTTTACCATTGTATTTTTAATTTTATTTTTTTAGGAGCCCTGTTGGGGAGCTTCGGTGAAATATCAGTCTAAACCCCTAATGTCTCAGTTTTGAGACAGAGAAAGGGACTAAGGACAAATTCCCAAGTCCCTTTCTCTGCAGCCTCAACTGCAAGTGGCTGGGGATTCGGTTTTTACTTCCCCTTTATCCTGGCGCTCTAAGGCGGCTGCCTAAGCAGCCTTATGCTGGTGCTGGCCCTGTCCACTGTAGTGTCTCCTGTCCCCCCACACAGTAATGACCTCAGCCCCCCCAAAGCAGTGTCCTCTGCCCACTTCTAATCACCCCCCCCCACCTACAGTAGTGTCTTCTGCTCCCCGCCCCCCCCCCCCATAGCAGTGTCCTCTGCCTCCCTTCACATCACTCCTCCTCATTCACAGTAGTGTCTTCTGCCCTCTGTGCCCCCTTCCCACATAGAAGTGTCCTCTGTCTCCCTTCCCCCACAGCAGATTCCTCTGGACCTCTGCAACCCCCCCCCCCCCCCCCCATAGCAGTGTCCCTTTCATCTCACCCTCACAACAGTGCTCTCTGCCCTCATACCCATAACAATGTCCTCTCCTCTTTTGACATTACAACCCTCCACACATATAAAATTGTGCCCTCTGCACCCCCAGCAATGTCCTCTGCCCGCTTTACCACTTCCCACACACAGTGTACTTGTACACACAGCGGAGAGCAGGAAGCTGTACAGCTCTGGAAGGAGGGTGGGGGCAGGAGCTGCCAGAGTTATGTTTCCATAATACCATAGTTACATAGTTGGTAAGGCTGAAAAAAGACACCAGTCCATCCAGTTCAACCTGTGGTGTGTGAGTGTGCTTGTGTTTTTGACAATAGTACATTGTACATCCCTGTATGTTGTGATCGTTACGGTGCCCATCTAATAGTTTTTTTAATCTAGTGACGGTCCCTGTTGATACCACTGCTTGTGGAAGAGAATTCCACATTCCCAGGACAGAGCTTTGGGGGACCCCACTTACCACACCAGACCATTCCGAGTACTCGCTATTTGTCACCCCCATTTGGACTCATCCCTGTAGCTGCACAATGTCCTAGCAACCAATCATCTGTTGGTTAACTTGAAAAGTTAATTTGGCCATCTCCTGCCCTACATCGTCTGTTCAGAGCTGTGTCTCCACTCTGCCTTACCAGTCTAGGAAGGTGCCGAAAGGATAGAGCTAGCTTTAATCATTGCTAGGAAGTGTAGTTAAATGCAATGTACTTTATTATAAACATCAGTTGTATCAATGAACAAAATACTTACAATAGAAAAGAGAAACATCCAGCAGGCTTGACAAAAAGGCTGGGCAGCCTTGAAACACGTAGCCTCATACCCTCATGCCTCCCAGCGCCTGGCATAATTCTTCACTGATTCACTGATTCCCATGATGTCTGAAGCTTTTGACATCTCCGGCAGACCCGGCTGGCAGTGGAATTCTCTACTTCCAGGTCTGGATCCTCCACAGTCATCATTACTGCTGCCGAGAAAAAAACTATGCCTGGCAGAGACCATGAGATAAGCCCTTCTCTTTGAGAATAAATGTTGGGTTTCCATTTGTCTTTGAGTTTACTAATAAATGTGTTTTTAATATTACACTCAGAGTGCACCCTCTGGTGTTTCTCTTTTTATATTGTTGGTTTGAGGATTTCTTAACGTCCCTGTGGGGAGCTGCCATGAGTATATGGGAATAATACGGAGTTAACCCCTGATTTGCCAAACCTGGAATTAAATAGACTTTTGTTTTGTTTCTCAGTTGTTTTCTTATGCTAAGCAACAAATACACTCAATCTGCGCCATTTGTTTCATTAACCTTTAAGTTGAACAAAATATGTTGTACACGAATGCTATATTGTGGATACACATATGATGGGATACCAATAGGAAGTTATGATTACAAACAGATGAAATGTTCTACAAATGCAAATTTTACAAATTTGTACAATCTGTTTAAGTGTATCTAAGTTCACACATATTCTTTTCTACATTTTAATTATTTCTACCCTACTCCTATTAATCAGAACAATCTTGAAGGTTGTACACTTACTTTTACATGTACTTCCTTGAATTCTGTAACATGTCTTCACTATGCCCTGTGAGTAGGCACTGCTGTGTCACACGTTTCACAGAGTCTGCCTTCTGATCTACAAAGTTGCTGGGAGGAGGAGTTTCAGGAGGAGGAATCTGAACAGTAATAATTGCTTGCATGCAGCAAGGTGCCATGGGATATGTAGTCCTTAGAAATGGAAAGTAAACAGCAGAGGGGAAGCTGCAAAGTGTGCAGGAATTCCAGATGGCAAGCAGATAGGCAGAACTCACAACATGAAAGGAGAAAGAACTAATATGTGTATTGATATTACAATACTCATGTTATAAAGTAAAAAAGTACGCTGTGACCATACAACTCCTTTAACATTGGAGGTTTTAATGCAAGATTGTAAACATTGTTTTCATTGATGAAAAGTCTCCTTTTTTTTATTATGCTGGCGCCTCTAAAGTCCTGCCTTTAAAGTCCCATTGAAACACAGCAAAATTGTAGTAAAAACGCATATGCAATTTTTCACTGCAATTTTGCTACAGATCAGTGTGAAAGGGCCCTTTAGGTATTTGTAAGCAGGCTCCCATAGGCGCTTTACTTTATTTATTAGGCCAGTTTAGGGATAGCATACATTAAACTCTATGTCTGTATACTTACTCTGGTGACTCACTGAGTATTGAAGCTGGAAATGAGCACAGTCCAGGAACATAGAGGTTCAGAAACAAGTCAGTAAATGCAACTTCCATATTTTTTGCTTTAATGATTTATGCCTGCAGGCAATTAGGGCCTTACATGCTGATGCACCAGAAGCAAACACACAGTTTTATTTCTTTACATTTAAAATTGTGTTTGATATAAACTCCTCATCTCCCAGCAGTATTTCCAATGTTTTGACTTAATTCTTGAATAGAAATTAAAATTTCCCTATCTATCTCTATAGATGCATACATACAGTACTCTATTTTAGGATACCATCTAAGATGCATGCCATGATTCCTATCAAAATATTATTATTGCAGCAACATTGTAAAAATGTCTGTCTGTTGACCTCCAAATTAGCAGTGAGAGTGTGTGAACATCGCCACCTTGTGGCCAGCTCCTTGTAACTTATTCCACAGGAGAATACATAGCAAAGCTTTGCAAATGTTAATTTTTCAATCTGAGTAAAAATGTAAGATTTTTTTTTTTTTTACCAGAAAATGTGGAATCAGCCACATTAGGCATGGAAGCCCAACAGTCCTAATAGCATTTTCTGAAGTCATACATATTTTCAGATGTGCACAGAATGACACATAGGCTGGAATTTGTGGAAAAAAGGGCCCCTAGGGTTTCTAAGCCCCTGGATACTTTTGATTTCATGCCAACATGCAGGCATCATAATGCAGTGTTGGTTTAACAGAGTTCCTGGTCCTCAGGTACACTTTAGGAGTATCAAACCCTCAGAGTTGTATACCGTAGTTTAATACAATGAGCACAATAAAATACAAATGAATAATACATGCTTTCCCAGTGCTGCTTTCTTGAACTTCCGGTCTTCATAAGAAAGAATTAACCAGTTCAGCCCCGGAAGATTTGGCTGCTGAATGACCAGGCCATTTTTTGCGATTCCGCACTGCGTCGCTTTAACTGACAATTGCGTGGTCGTGCAACGCTGTACAAAAACAAAATTTACGTCCTTTTTTTCTCTGTGGCCTCTGTGGTTTTTATTTTTTGTGCTTTAAACAAAAAACGAGCAACAATTTTGATTTTTGCTATAATAAATATCCCCTTTTTTTTTAAAAGAAAGGCTAATTTTTTCTCAGTTTAGGCCGAGATGTATTCTTCTACATATTTTTGGTAATAAAAAAAATTTTGTGACACATTTTTGGGACCATTGGCATTTATACAGTGATCAGTGCTATAAAAATTCACTGATTACTGTAAAAATGTCACTGGCAGGGAAGGAGATCCTTGTTACGGCTACGTGTTTCGAACTGAAGGGGGAGGGGACTGACTGGAGGAAGTGACGGGTCGTGGTTCCTAGCTAATAGGAACACACGATCTGTCACTCCTCTCAGAACAGAACAGGGAAGTGTGTGTTTACACACACTCGTCCCTGTTCTGTCTCTCGTGCTTGCAATCGCTTGTGGCCGGCGGTCATCGCGACCGTCGGCCACAAGCATCGGCACCCTCGCTGTGCAGCGGGCGCGCACCTGCTATCCCGAGAGCCGACATATAGCTAGGACGGTTCGCGGGATTCTGCTGACCTGCCGCAGTAAAATGAGGGCGGCTGGTCGGCAAGTGGTTAAAAGGCAGATCCAGGCAGATAAAAAATGATATAAAATATATAGTATGCCCATGTCTACGAATACTTGGAACAAAGTAACCCAAATAAGGGTTTACATTGGGTAAACCATCAACTTTATAAATGCATATATCATTTATTAAAGTCATTGTAAAGCTTATTTTTTTTTCTCAAAATATTAAACTTGTTATACTTACCTGCTCTATGCAATGGCTTTGCACAGAGTGGCCCCAAACCTCCTCTTCTGGGGTCCCCCGCCGGAAATTTGGCTCTTCCTCTTTTCCAAGTGCCGTCCCAAGTGGTGCCATAGTAAACCGCTTGCTATGGGGCACTAGTGCGGGTTCACTCCCATGCCTGGCTGTGTGTGTCTATAGACACACACAGCTCAGCCCTGCCCTTTGATTAACAGCAGCAGGAACCAATGGCTCCTGCTGCTGCTGAGTCTCCTGTGAGAAGAGAGAGAGGGAAGAAGAGCTGCTGCAGACGGGCACAGTGCTTGATTGAGATCGGACTCAGGTAAGTGTTTAAAGTAATTCTAAAGGCTTAAGGTTTTTGTACCTTATTACATTCTCTTCAACAAGGTAAAAAAAACCTTCTGTCTCCAGACACCTAAATACTTACCTGAGCCCAATCTTGATCAAGCACTGTGCCCGAGATCAGCGGTTCTCTCCACTCTCTCTCACCTCACAGGACCTCTGGACAAGCAGCAGAGGGAGCAGGAGGCCATTCTGTGTGTATCTGTGGATGCAGGCAGAATGGCTCAAGATCAAGCCCGCATGAGTGCCCCCTTAGGTTGCGGCTTGCTATGGGGGCACTCAACAAAGAGGAGGAGCCAGGAGCACCAGCGGGGGGGGACCCCAGAGGAGGATAATTTGGAGCTGCTCTCTGCAAAACCATTGGTCTTGAGCAGGTAAGTATGAAAAGTTTATTATAAAAATAAAAAAAATTAGAAACTTTAGAATCACTTTATGAGAGGGCTGGGGGAGCAACTTATGAAATGTTTTACTTACATTACCTTAATGATGAGAATGCATTAAGAAAAAAAAACCTTTTTGCCTTTTTTTTTAAAGACTCCTGATTTGACACAACTATCCTAACATGTCTACATGCTTCATGTATTGACATGTGTCACTGTTTGGCCATTTGCATTCATGAGCAGCTGTATCTAGCGAAGTACCCACTGAGCATAAACTAAGCATAGGCTGGGCTATTATTTACATTTAACTGGACTTGTTCTGTAATGTTCAAGACTTCCCCTGCTTATACACCGTTTCCCCAGCTTTAAAGGATTAGTTCACCTTTACCAAAAAAAATAAATGTATAAAAGGGGTGTCTGTAGATAAAAAACAAACTGTGCAGCTTTGACCAAAGTTGAATAATGCTGTTGCTATAAGTGTAGGCCATTTATATACTTCATGAAGCCTGACAAGAAAACTCTTAAGAGATTGCTAAGGACGTTGCTAAGAGACACCTAGCTGTTACTATTCACCTTCATCATCACAGGAGTGAGCTCTCAAATGTGTAGCTGAGAGCAACTGAGAGGGGAGAGAAAGCGTATGTTAGGGAGTTTGAATCAGAGAAAGAGCTTGTTCCTGTGATGGTAAAGGTAAACAGTAACAGCTGGGCCTCTCTTAGCAACGTCCTAGGAGTTTTCCAGTCAGGAAGCTGTGTGTGTCTTTTATTTTGTCTGTGGTTCAGCTTAAAAATCCCTCCAGAAAGGTTTATTCTTTTGGCTTATGAGCCAGAAAACTGTGTTTCATATATGAGGTAGAGTAAACCTTCTACCTCAAGCCTCTTCCAAAATAGTATCAGAAATGCACTTGCTTTAGCCTTCAACGTTTGTGCTTTGACATATCAAGCTGATGAAACTATAACCTGCAGGACACCCTGTGCTGGAATGCAGTTTCCACCCATTCCGAATGCCAGAAGAAGATTAATATCTCAGTACTCCTTCATACTCCAAAGCTTTGTCCTGTAAAAAAGCAGAAAGAAATTCATGAAAAAGATTTTCAGGAGAAGATAAGAATAAAGGCAGCGACTAGTAAAATATAAGCCAAGAATGAGGCAGGGATAGGCTGGGAGTTACCGTTCTCTGGTTTAGGGAAGGTAATTTTTCATTCCCTCCCCCAATAGAGGGTTACATAAAGAAATTTAGCCAGATCAGTATAATCATTCTCTATATAGACATGTATCATGCACTGCAGACCTGTATTGGTACTGGCCGTATATTCACACGGAATGCCCTGCAATATAAATACTAGGTGTGTTGTGCAGCACATACAGTTGAATAGGGATGAGCCGAACACCCCCCGGTTCGGCTCGCATCAGAACCTGCGAACGGACCGAAAATTTTCGCGAACGTTAGAACCCCATTGACGTCTATGGGACTCGAACATTCGAAATCAAAAGTGCTAATTTTAAAGGCTAATTTGCATGGTATTGTCCTAAAAAGCGTTTGGGGACCCGGGTCCTGCCTCAGGGGACATGTATCAATGCAAAAAAAGTTTTAAAAACGGACGTTTTTTCGGGAGCAGTGATTTTAATGATGCTTAAAGTGAATAAAAAGTGAAATATTCCAAGTCGGTGGACAGGCGCACCCTGTGATTGGTTACAAAGCCTCCAGCAGCACTGAATGTGCGTTCTAAAAGAACGCTGGATGCAGGACAGGCCAGTAGCTCAATTGCATACTGTGCAAGCTCTGGCCAGTGATCAGGGGCGGACTAATAACTCATGGGGCCCCCGGGCAATAGGAGATTATGGGGCCCCGGGGCAATAGGAGATTATGGGGCCCCCAGGCAATCAGAGATTATGGGACCACACAGTATACACACACACAGTATACAATCACACAGTATACACATACATGTACACACAGTATACACAGACAGATGTAAAAAAAACACAGATTTATACATACTGTCCCTGGTTTTACTGAGGCTGGCAACCCTGATGGGGCCCCCTAGTGGCCCAGGGCCCTCGGGCAGTGCCCGAGTGGCTCAATGGTCAGTCCGCCCCTGCCAGTGATCCATCCTCAAGACCCAGTAACCCAGAGGATTTTCGGTGGGAAAGGTGTCCAACTCAGATCTTGCCCCTAGATATTCCTGCACCATGTAAAACAGACGCTGGCGATGGTTGCTGGAACCAATCATACCTTGGGACTGCGGACTAAAAAATTGTCTGAACGCATTGGTCATACGGCCACCTTCACCACCGCTCCTTCTTTGACTGACTGAAGCTTCAGCAACACATTGTCCAGGAACAGGAGTTTGTAACCTCCCAGTCTCTGGGAATGCGTTGCACAGACCTTTCTGCAAGGCCTCCCAAAGATGTTTCATCCTCTGCTCCCTCTGCGACGGCAAGATAAGGTTCGCAACCTTACCCTTGTAACGTGGATCAAGGAGGGTTGCCAGCCAGTATTGATCCCTCTCCTTGATACCACGAATACGAGGATCCTTCCGTAGGCTTTGCAGGATCAGGGAGGCTATGCAGCGTAGGTTTGCTGAGGCATTCGGTCCGGAGTCCTCTGGGTCACTAAGGACGACATGATCCGCAGCCACCTCCTCCCAGCCACGTACAAGTCCATGGGTTTCTTGGGACTGTAAATGATCCCTTAAAGACTGCTGCTGATGCTGAGTGCCAGGCTCCACCTCCATGCTGACACAATCCTCCTCCTCCTCCTTGTCCTCTTCCTGTGTGATCGGCGGGCACGCAGGAACACTGTCTGGATAAAGGGGGCCTTGAGAGCTAAGGAAGTCCTCCTCTTCCTGCCTCTGTTCTACCTCAAGTGCTCTGTCCATTATTCCACGCAGCGTGTGCTCCAACAGGTGGACAAGGGGGACAGTGTCACTGATGCATGCACTGTCACTGCTCACCATCCTCGTGGCCTCCTCAAATGGTGACAGATGCCATAGGGAAGGACTGACTGATGCCATTGAGCTGTTGGCAGCTGCTTTGCCAGACAAAGTACCCTGAGCCTAGGTGAGAGAGGATGAGGAGGATGAGGACAGCTTGGTCATCCAAGTCTTCTGCATGTTGCGGCTCAACACGGCCAGCTGCCGAAAAAAAAGGCAAGCGTGTCCCACGGCCACGTGCTGATGGGGATGCACCATGTCTATGACCAGCACTGTTGCCTCTAGACACAGAGCCTGCTTGCCCTCTTTTATTGGCTTGTGACTGTCTGCCTCTCCTTGTTGGCCTTCCAGACATACTAATGGCCTGCAGTGAGATGTAGCTGCACAAAACTATATATATACTGATTATACTGTAGCTAGCAGAACAGCACTTGTCTTCAGGTAGCTATAGGTGCAACTGTGCAGGGTGCACAGTACACTAACTGTAAATACTTCAATCTGCCTGCCTATGATATTAATAGGATCAGAAGAAGAACAACAGTACTTGTCTTCATGTAGCTATAGGTGCAACTGTGCAGGGTACACAGTACATCAACTGTAAATACTGTAAAAACACCTGCCTGCCTGTCAATATATTAGAAAGAGAATAACAGGAATGGATCTAGCTAAACTGAATACAGTATATATATATATATATATATATATATATATATATATATATATATATATATATATATATATATATACAACATCGGGGATGCATATATATATATACACAATACACTGTAAGTGAAGATAACTGACTTGCCTGCCTACTCTATCTAACTAAAATCAAATGACACTGTCTCTCTCTCTGTCTGATGCCCCGTACACACGGTCGGATTTTCCGATGGACAATGTCCGATCGGAGCGTGTTGTCGGAAATTCCGACCGTGTGTGGGCGCCATCGGACATTTTCCATCGGATTTTCCGACACACAAAGTTGGAGAGCAGGAGATAAAATTTTCCGACAACAAAATCCGATCGCGTCAATTCCGACCGTGTGTGGCCTGTTCCGATGCACAAAGTGCCACGCATGCTCAGAAGAAATTCCGACACGGGACAGCTCGTTCTGGTAAACTTAGCGTTCGCAATGGATACAGCACTTTCGTCACGCTGCAATGTAAAAAATGGTTTAATACAGCGCACTCTCTTCTTCTTTATAATGTGACAAGAATTAAGTAGTTTTGCTGCTCATATTCACGCACACTTCTCACAAAGTTTTATTTGTCTTTTTTTAGTGGGATTCCCTCAATATATTGTTATTAGTTGTCACATCTGACAGTTTTATATATTTTTTTTTTTTGTTTTTAAGCCTTTTTTTTTCTTTAATGTTTGTATTTTTTGCAAGGCTGATCTTTGTTCAATGTTATTTTTATTTTTACTTCAGAATATTTTTGTGTGTGTTTTGTGTGTCAAGTTACCCCAACACCATTGATATCTTTTATTATTTAATCTCCATGAGATTGTTTGTTGTTGGTGTCCCTTGTTAATTTCACATTGTATATTAGAAATGTACCTGAATCCTCACAAACAAACCATCATTTTTGAAGTAAAACACATAGGAGAGTATAATTCAAACAAAAATCCTTTATTAAGGTATCAGAACCAAACAAAGAGGAAGGCAACACTGGATCAACATGAGAAATTAGTGAAGCCTGGGACCCCCACGGCAGACAACAATTCTTCAACATCAAAATTGGTGGCCTGAGGAGTCCATATATAAGGGAGGGCAGTCTGGTCCGGGATTCACAGAGATCGGGATAGCAGCAGATGACATCAGTGTCCCCAGGCTGGGGTACCACAAGAGGCTGCATTTTTTGGCCGACCAGACTGGATCCAGGGTCCAATCACTCTCTAGTCTTCCTTTCACACTTCCTTCCGGGCTGTGGCTGTGCAGTTGGAGATGTGGCAGGAGGAGGAGTAGGACCTGGAGGAGGAGGAGGACTGGGGGGACCTGGAGGAGGACTGGGGGGACCTGGAGGAGAGGGAGGAGGAGGAGGAGGACCTGCAGGAGGAGGAGGAGGACCATCCCAAAGATGTGTGTCAGGTGTAATTTGGCCCCTCATACCTTTCTCCAGAGCCTCTGATATGAGGGCCTCACACATGGCTTGTTGGCCCTCCTCCATCCTCTGCATTTTATATTCAATGAATGCACCAATGTTCTCCTGCCTGGTGCGGGGTGCTCCCAGGACCTCTGTAGCCCTACAAAAAAATCTGATAGCCGCCTCCTCTAGGGTACTCCTCCTACTGCCACTTTCTGTTTTCACCGGGGGTGGAGGGACCTGCACATCAGGCAGCCGGCTCGGCCCGGCCACCTCCTGGCTGAGACTTCCCTGTGTATGAAAAAGGGACATGGTTTTAGTTTTTGCATCATCAATCACAATCATAAATTAGTACTCCCAACTAACATCTAGTTAACATCATTGATTGGACAAGCAGAAATATTTAGAGGAATGCTATACCTGGCTCAATCTGGGCTCCTCCACATGCGGCCTGGAAGGCGCAGGTTGGGTGTCAGAAGCCTCAGCCAGGGGGGAAGGAAGCGTGGAAGGAAGACTTGAGAGGGATGGCCTGGGTTCAGTCTGGCCTGCCAGAAAATGCAGCCTGTCGTAGTACAACATCCTGGGGACATAGATGTCATCTGCTGCTCCGGATCTCTGTGAATCCAGGACTTTCCTGCGCTCTCTCAGATATGTGCTCCTCAGGCCACCAATGAAGATCTTTAAATAGGTGATGTCTGCCGTGGGGATCACCTGCTTCACAATTTGCAACAATTGCTCCAGTGCTGCCTTCCTCTTTGCTTGGTTCTTGAAATGGGGGTGGGTAATCTCCCACAGACAGGGCAGCTCCCTTAGCATATCAATGAATAGTGACAAGAAGTCAGTATCTTCTTTCAGTACCATATCCATGTTCACTGCAAGACACAACACAAGACAAAGCCTAATGTCAGACCAAACTCTCCTAATCTTGTTACAATATAGGCCTTAATCTATAGAAGCAGTATAGGCCCAAGTTTGTCTCTTACCTTCGTTTTTACGATCGGCGCGTGCAATGCTCCTTCCTCCGCTCACAGATCAAACGTAATACGCACGTGTGTTACGCTTTATATACACTGCGCATGCGTGTAACTCCGCCCGCCCCTGACGTTCTTTCTAGTGTATTCCCCGCCCCTTTTTGTTCGGCGCAGTGGGTGAAGAGCATGATGGCGGACATACAGCAGGTGCGGGCTAATTGTAGCAACGAGGAGGAGGAGGAGGAGGAGGAGGAGGAAAGGGCGGATCCAGGCACGTCCCGATCCAGAAGGAGACATTTTAAAGCCACAAATATGTCGTTTGGGGAGATGTTGGAGATGGTCGACATCATGAGGAAGTCCGACTATGACGGAAAATATGGGCCTTACCCCAACCCCAATATCCGAAAGGCCAAAATCATGGCGAAAGTGGTCAGGAGTCTAGAGCGGAATTTCGGGGTACGAAGGTCTAAAGATCAGCTCAGGAAGCGGTGGTCGGACCTGAAGTTGAGAGAGCCAGAGCAGTACCGAAAGATCCGGAGAGTGCTGCAAAAAAGTAAGTAGTTGTGCTGTGTTCCTATTCTTTCTGTCTTTATTGCGTTCGTTCTGCTCCATATGCTTGGATTAGTTGTAACGTTTCCAAAGGTCAACTTTAATGTTCATGGGCACATTATTCGTTCGTATCAAACATTTTTCTTTCGGCCTCTAGAACACCATTGTTTAGGCCATATGCATTTTCACACATTTTTGGGGGCCTACTTGGATGCCAACTATTTGTTTGTGTAGATGGGTTTGTTACTAGAATGAAATGCCAACTAGATTGTGTGTAAGGAGAGGACACTGAGCAGCTGTTTTCACATCTGGACACTGGAGCACTAGTGTGGAACAAAAGAACACAATTTTTATTAGGGGGGCCACACAGGTGCTCCAGTTTATACTATAGGGGGGTCTCCATCTGTGAAGCTTGTACAAAACAGGTAAAGTATTGCAGCTTGACAAAGGGCAATAAAAAAAAAACATCTTGGAACTCGGCTAAAATAGACAATTGTACCCCACTTCCAAGCAATGTTTCCTATTTATAGTTCTGCCATCAAATTTCTGTGTGCTAAGTATACCATTTTTGTTTTACATAGGGGAGAAAAGACTCGGAGGACACCCCTCATCCGAGGAGACCAGAGACCCCCCACCTCTGGAAGAAGGAGAAATACTGCAAACCCAAGAAGAAGAGCAGGAGGAAGAAGACGTGGTGGAGATTGGCACCACAACAGGTGAGTGTCTGCGACCACAGACTCAGGTAAAAGAGATGGCTGGTGGCAGATTTTTGAGACCTTTTTTTTTGTTCTTTATCTCTTTTTAGGTGATCGTGATGTGAGGGAGAGAGAACGCTTTACTTCTGAAAGTGCCCAGATCCTGATCGGGGAGATCATGGGATGTAATCTCGAATTGCACAACATACAGCAACAAATCAGTGATGTTATTAAAAAAAATAATAACATCATTGATGTTTTGGGGCGAATTTAAACCCCACAAAATCACTTGTTTTATTGTGGTCCAATCTTTTTAAATTTTTTACAATGTTTTGAAAAGCCAAATTTGGAGGATGCACACAGTGTGCCAACATGTGCTATCTGCCATCACGGGAGATCAATGGACGCGTTTTGGGGGGGCAACCCCTTCCTCAATTATAAAGTAGCGTTGAGGAAGGGCTTGCTCCCCCCAAACACGTCCCTTGATCCCCCCTGATGGCAGATAGCACATGTTGACATTCGTAAATTGGTGTGCATCTTCCAAATTTGGCTTTTCCAGGGGTGATTTCCCCCCATCTGAACGCTATATCAAACCCAGTTCCTAAATACTGATGTCTGATATAGCCTTCAGGTTTTACCTAATGTGAACTTTGTAAGTTCAAGTTTTTTGGCTTTCTTGTTGGTTTTACACAGGCCTGTTTTATCTGAAATGGATATTTCGAATTTTCATAATGCTACTGCAAACATTGTTATACAACAAACATGTTGGTTTGTTTTAAAAACCTTTCGTAAATGCACATGTGATTGTGCAGCTATAAAAAAGTGGCTTAATCAAGAATGTGTGGATTATTGTCTCAACACTACAACACTTTTGGGGTGATGTAATTGCTCTTTTATGCAAAAATTGGGGTTATTTCCTAAGGGAAAAGACACTTTGCACTACAAGTGCAGGTTCAGTGCAGTTGCAAGTGCACTTGTAGTGAAATGTGTTTTTGCATTTAGGAATTACCAGCCAACACAGTTTTTTCTAAGGTTACCCAAGCACGACATTTTCTGCACTCAACACATTTCTGTCAGGGTCAGCTAAAAGAAACACAAGCAGTAAATGTCCACAAAGAATTTTTTTGGGTTGGTTTTTATTTTAAAAAGTTTTCACAGATTGTCTGGCATATTGATAGCCCCCCTACCCGCAAAGAACTCCAGGTAGCGTAACCGGACATCACGGGCACTCAGGGAGGGCAAGCCAGGACGGCCACTTTCAAGCGCCGTCAGTGTTGATGGATTTGGATTTCCGGCCTCAGGCCCAACTGAGCCAGCATAGTTTGCTGAATGTTTTCTTAAAAAATTATGGAGAACACAGCAGGCAAGTATTATTTGGTTCAGTTTATACTCCGCCATATGGATGGGTGTCAGAAATAATCGGAACCGGCTGGCCAGGATTCCAAATGTGTTCTCCACCACTCTTCAGGCTCTGGCCAGCCGGTAATTAAAAACCCTCTGTTCCGGGGTGAGGGTCCTCATCGGGAATGGCCGCATCAGGTGGTCCCCCAGCGCAAATGCTTCATCAGCAACGAACACAAATGGGAGACCTTCAACATTGTCCTCTGGAGGTGGCAAGTCCAAGCTGCCATTCTGGAGACGCCTGTAGAACTCCGTCTGGGCGATCACTCCACCATCGGACATCCGGCCATTCTTCCCCACGTCCACATACAAGAAGTCGTAATTAGCCGACACCACCGCCAACATCACTATACTATTAAACCCCTTGTAATTATAATAGTACGACCCCGAGTTGGGTGGTGGGACGATGTGGACGTGTTTCCCATCAATTGCCCCTCCGCAGTTAGGAAAGTCCCACCGCTGGGCAAAGTGGGAGGCCACAGTCTGCCATTCCTGTGGCGTGGAAGGAAACTGTTGAGGAAAAAACAATAAACATTACTATTTTGGCAAAGAAACCTGGCAAGCAGATTAGACACAAACATTATGGGTCAACCTCCAGATAGCATTTATTAAGGGGAAATTAACAACAACAAAGTATAAGGTACACCTATCATATCCCCCCCCCCCTCTCATGGGCCATTTCTAACATTATAGGGGGGGAACTCTTGGACAGGTAACCCTCTTCACTTCATTGAGAGATGAATGCCTAAATACAGGGTATTACTTGGAACAGCCCCTCCTTAGTTACACTATTGGCAGACCACTGGACAGGTAAGAAGTGTCATAATACAAAGATATAAATACACACTGTACACATTTGAGCACATTTGGACATTCTGCTATTACCTATCAAGATCATAATAGGATACAAGAACTTTAAACAGTACCATTGGAAAGTATACAGGCAGACCCTACTACATGCTTTGGGGAATTCATCCATAAATCTGACCAGTAAAGAGATGGGTATAGTGTGTATGGGTTTGGCAAAGTCAGCAGATAGATGATTGAGGATAGAGAATTGGGATCAGCTGACTTAGCAGTTGGGGGGAGGGAGGGTTACAAAAAATTTGGGGACACCACAAAAAAAAGCCTCTGGCACTCTGTCTGAATTTAAATCAAAAATAACATTTCCTAACATTTTAGGGGGTGTTTGGGGTAAAGCACTACTATGGAGCTGATAAAATACATTGTTAAGTGACTACATGAGGTGAATATAGGGCAGGAGACACCATGCTGGAGAGGTTATTGAAGGGCAAATATGTATGAAGGACATAAAATAATAATTACATAAAAATCCAGCATGCATGAGGACAAAGGGGACATTCACAGCATATTACAATCATGGTAATTAGGGAATGAGGAAAGAAATACAATATATTACCAAACATTCAATACAATAAAATGTGATATTAAAGGATAAAAATCTTACCTTCATATACTCCTTCTGCAGGACCTGGATGATGGCAGAACAGGTCTCTGGGATGATGATACCCAGAGCCTGGGGGGAGATGCCTGTCGAGAACTTGAGGTCCTGCAGGCTTCTCCCTGTGGCCAAATACCTCAAGGTAGCGACCAACCTCTGCTCCGGAGTGATGGCTTGCCTCATGGAGGTATCCTGCCTGCTGATATAGGGGGTCAGCGAAGCCAACAAACGGTGAAACACGGGGTCCGTCATCCGGAGAAAGTTCCTGAAATCATCAGGATTATTCTCACGGATCTCACGGAGCAAAGGCATATGAGAGAACTGGTCACGCTGAAGCAACCAATTCTTGGTCCATGAACTCCTCCCCACCCTGTTCATGGACTGGACTTGTGTCAAGGTCAGGACCCCAATACCAAGCCCCCGCACAGCACGAACTCTACGAGGAGTATGCATACGAAACATGGCTAGAAAACGGTCGGCTGCTCAGAACGAAGTAACAGAACGCACTGAAGAACAGCAAGGCCTGTGAAGAGCGACCTGAAAAACAGCAACGAGCGGACAAGATCGCACAGAAAACTCCAATACGAACTGACTGCACGCACTGAAGAGCAGATACAAACCCACAAGCACAAACTGAACGGCAGAAAACGATCTGAAAGCCACGAGTCTGAAAACGCGCGAATCGTCTCTCACCAAACTTTTTCTAACACGAGATTAGCAAAAGAAGCCCAAAGGGTGCTGCGCTTGGTTCTGAACTGGCCTTTTCTAGTCTCGTCATACGTGCTTGACGTCACCGCGTTTTTGTCGATCGGAAATTCCGACAAATACATCCTGTGGCAGAGGATCATACCGGTTTATCCCAAACAAGTCTGTGGCAGAGACTTTTGTTCGTGCTACGTACTGGCTGCTAGGCAAGTGAGAGAGGCCTATCCAGGTGAGCGGGGAGTGTGTCCCACGAGGGGAGCGCACTCTATTATAATATATAAATCCTACCAGGACATTTGTCAAGAACCTTATGAGAAGATATTTGAGTTTTTTCTGCAGTTTCCCTTCTGCCTCTTTCCTGCTATTTCTGTAGAAAATTGTTCAATAAAGCATTGAAAACGTACTCAAGTGTTGGTGCGTGTGTCGTCCAGAGGTAAACTCAATGGAACCCCTAGACCTGGTGCCGGTAAAACAGAGGGAAGGAGAGTGAAGGTAACAAGCCCGCTTAAACCAGCAGCTCCACCGAGAGTTAGTGCTACATGTGGGGGCGTCATCCGGAATTTGTTGACCGTCAATTCTCGCAACCCAGAGAAGTGTTTTACCGGGAGTTTATGGACTTTGAAAAAATCCTTCAGGAAGAGAAAAGGTTAAACTGCAGGACTTTGTTTCTGAGTGCGTAGACGGTGGGCGCCAGAGAAGGCCCGGGAGCTATGTGACCAGAAGAATAAGTGGGAGGAGCCTACCCTACTTGTTACTGCGTGGGACGCGTGTATGTGTTTGGCGCGAGAGGAGAGGAGAGGCCTCGTGATCGTGCTGAAAAGATCAGAGTGTGGCTATGTCTTTTCCGGTGATGCAGCCAATGATGGGACCGAGAATGTTCCCTACAAGCACCGTGATGAATGCTGTGCTATCTGGAACTCTGCTTACAGATACGGGAGTTCGTTTGAAGCCGCAGGGGAGGTTTGTCCTGTATACCTCAGGAGATATTGAGGGACTGGGCATTATCTGCCATCAATGTGAAGGATTGGCCGTACATCTTCGTCCGTTTGGCCGATGTCCGCAATGTGAAGAGTACTTGTTTGTGGTGGAGCAACCTACCACATCGCCCCGTGCTTATCGGATGGATTGGGCAACAGGTATCGCCACAGTAGAAGCTGCTACCGCTACAGAGAGAGAGCGACAGGCCCTCACTTTGCCTGTTGTTGCTGATAATGTTCCGGAGAGAGACACTGCTGCTGTCGTCTCGTCAGGGGACATTACTTTGATTTCTGCGTCCACTACACCTACTCCTGTTGTGCCTACTCAAAGGAAGGTGGGATATGTGAAGACTTCCCGCGGCCGTGGTCGAGGCCTACCCCAGAGTTTACCTGAACTGGAGCTACCCGAGTCCACGTCAGGAACGGGTAAGCCACTGATGGGGAATGTATCTGGGACTGTGAGTAAATATCTACCAGCAGAAGAGTTGGGAGACTCGGAATTAGAATCCACGTCGGATCTTTCCGGGGATGATGACCTATTTGAGACTATGTCACAAGAGCTGTTATGGTCACAAAGTGAAGATGTTGCCTCTGCTGTGACTTTCCCCGAATGGACAGCCCTGAGTTCTGGGAAGACGTCACCCTGTGTGGAGCCACACAGTACTGTTACCGGGACTTTGCCAAAAGTTGCTAGTTCACTACAGACACCGGCTGGGTCTATGGTGAGCAAATCACTGGATTCCTGTGTACCACCTGGTATGGGGAGGGACAGATCTTTGCCCAAACTTGCACGTTTGCAGAGGATGTTAAACAAGCGTGACGCTGCCCAGTATGGTTTGGAGTTCCCCTATGTGCCCCAGGACATAATGCAGGTGATTGAAACTAATCAGGAACTTTGGTACAGTGAAGCTGTTTGGGACTATTTGTCTGTGCCTAAGCCTTTCCGAAAGAATGGATGTTCTGCTAAGATAGATGAACGTTTTAGTGGATGTTTCATGCACTGGAACTTCGGTTGGCACATCTATGCTGACAAGGTGGTTATCTGCAGGCCCGGAAAAGATGATGTTGTTTATTTCATTACCACCGTGGATAAAACGGGAAAACCACTGACATTGCCAGATCCCCGGTTTTATTGGTAATTCTGGACAAAAGAACTTTGCAAGTAGTTAGCTAGTTAGTGTCAGTGTAAAGAAATCTGCGTGGTCAAGATTTGCATATTCTGCTCTGTGTTTTAAATCCAAGGACTTCTTTTTGCTAGCCGGATTTATTTTTTTCTTTATTTGAATAGATCATAGTACAGGGATGGACTCCTTAAGTTAATTCCGATATGGATAAAAGGAAGAGAGGCTCATTTTCTTTAAAGATGAGGCTTTTCTCCTAATATTGTACAGTATATATATATGTGTGTGTTTAATAAGTTTTCCTTTTCAGGAATTATAGGATCTCCTATCAAGCTGGGAGGCTTTTCAGCTAAGATAGATAGTGAGGTTATGCACAATCGTAGGATGGTTTTGTTTGCGGATGTGAACATAATGTTTTATAGATGTAAGTCTTCTAGTATCTTTCCACTGTCTTTTCCTCTCTCTTTGTCTATCAAAGTTATAAGAAACTCAAATACTTACTCCCAGGCTTGGGAGTTACTGTTACTGTTTTTGGACAGACGTTGGGGACAAAGTCTTCTGTAGTGGGGGGAGTATGTAGCGCTGGTAGATTTGCGATCTACCATATGTAAATTAAATACCATATGTAAATAGGTAAATTTAGTAACTTGTTCATTAAATAGGTTAAGTTTGCCTCTGTTCCAGCTTGGCTGACGTTGTATGTGTTTCCAGACTCACTGGTGGGTGTCGCTGTTATTACTGGTCAGTGTTGGAAAGGCAATGTGTCGAAGCGTATGGATGCTCTTCTGTCCTGGAGACAACTCGGTGGAGGTGGTCCTCCGAGTTGCATTCTGGGCGAGGTTATTTATGGGACAGACGCCATATTGAGGGGTTCGTTTTTCAGCCACCTGCTGGCCCTCCTGGCCGACAGGTATGCATTAGAGAGCAATCTCGTGGTCCTCCGTTCCGGAGGCCCACGCCGCTGCGGCGCAGGGGTGGGCCCAGAAGCTTGTCTGGGGCCTACCACAGCAGCCGAGGAATGGTCCTGAGCTGTCTATCCAAAGGGAGGAAGCTGGACAACCGAGGAGATCCCAGGGGAGGACCCGTCATGGAAGGATCACGCAGCGTGCTGGTCTGGAGAGGGGCCTGGTGACTCGGTTGGAGGACGTATCCTAAAAGTAACTATACAGCATAGTGTTGCCGGGTTGGCTTAAAGGTTCCAGCACTGTGACTGATGTTCATTGCAGAAAAAAACAATACATCCTGTGGCAGAGGATCGTACCGGTTTATCCCAAACAAGTCTGTGGCAGAGACTTTTGTTCGTGCTACATACTGGCTGCTAGGCAAGTGAGAGAGGCCTATCCAGGCGAGCGGGGAGTGTGTCCCACGAGGGGAGCGCACTCTATTATAATATCTAAATCCTACCAGGACATTTGTCAAGAACCTTATGAGAAGATATTTGAGTTTCTTCTGCAGTTTCCCTTCTGCCTCTTTCCTGCTATTTCCGTAGAAAATTGTTCAATAAAGCATTAAAAACGTACTCAAGTGTTGGTGCCTGTGTCGTCCAGAGGTAAACTCAACGGAACCCCTAGACCCGGTGCCGGTAAAACAGAGGGAAGGAGAGTGAAGGTAACAAGCCCGCTTAAACCAGCAGCTCCACCGAGAGTTAGTGCTACATATGGTATAATGGGCATTTTTTATACAGCACAGGCACAGGGACACATAGCATTATATAACAGAGAGGATGGCATGATCATATTATAGTGGGTTAATAACCACTTTTTTCCACTCCATTAAAGTGTTTGTAAAGGCAATAAAAAAAAAAAAAAAAAAACATGTTATACTTAACTGCTCTGTGCAGTGGTTTTTCACAGAACAGCCCTGATCCTCCTCTTCTCAGGTCCCCCATCCATGCTCTGGGCTCCTTCACCCTGCCGAATGCCCTCATAGCAAGCTGATTGCTATGGGGACACTCATGAATGCTCACTACCAAGCCCTGCTCTCTGTGTCCATAAGGCCCCTTTCACACTGGGGCAGTTTGCAGGCGTTATTGCACTAAAAATAGCACCTGCAAACCGACCTAAAACTGCCGCTGCTGTTTCTCCGGTGCGCTGGCAGGAGAGAAAAAAAACTCCTGCAAACAGCATCTTTGGAGCGGTGAAGGAGCTGTGTATTCACCGCTCCTTCACCGCTCCTGCCCATTGAAATTAATGGGGAAGCATGGCTATACCGCGGCTATACCGCCGCTGTAGCTATGCGAGCGATTTTAACCCTTTTTCAGCCGCCAGCGGGGGTTAAAACCGCACCGCTAGCGGCCGAATACCGCCGCAAAAACGGCGGTAAAGCGGTGCTAAAAATAGCGCAGTTTTACCGCCGATGCCCCCACTGCCCCAGTGTGAAAGGGGCCTAAGACACACAGAGTGGGGCTCAACCCACCCCCCCACTCCCTCCTCTCTGGCTGTGATTGACAGCAGCGGGAGCCAATAGCTCCTGATGCTGCATCTCAGCCAATGAGGAGGAAGAGCCACTGCTCTTGTGTGCTTCCCTGATCGAGATCAGGCTCAGGTAAGTATTAAGGGGGCTCAGGGGGGACCTGCACACATAAGGTTTTTTTACCTTCATGCATTCATAGAATGCATGAAGGTAAAGAACTTTCAGCCTTTACAACCACTTTAAAGCCCCATACACACTATCAGATTTTCTGCTGATGTTTGTCTTCAGATTTACCAAAACCATATAATATGAGGTCAAACCTTAGGAGTTTCAATTTGTATACAATCAGGCAGGCCTTTGCACTACATGGTTTTGGTAAATCTGAAGACAAAATTCAGGAGAAAATCTGACAGTGTGTATGGGGCTTAAGTTACAATAAAAAGATTTGCCCTTGGTTATTGTGTGACTATTTGCCTTGTTTAAAATATATATAAAAAATATATAATTGCCCTTTAAACTACATTTTAAAATAATGATCTTATTGTAAACATAGCAATTTTCTTCATGCATATTGCTGTAAATATGTCAGCTCTTGAAAAAAGGTAATTAGTACACTTCACTGTGCCGTGAATAAAAATTTCACTAATAGCAATCACTCAAGTCAAATGATTAAAAAAAAGAATAACATTTACTGAACACGATCCTTCTCTTTGTCTATTAAAATATGCCAGTTTCGCAGTTTTCATTTCAGTGGTGAGCTATCATGGACAGCGTAGGCTGAATTTGGCATGTTGCAAGACAGAATGATATCCAAACACATCCCCTATTAATGCTGCTATTGGATGGGTCTGCGTACCGCTTTTTTACTGCTTCTGTTCTTCAAGGGACCACCAGTGATCTTTCTACATATATATAAAAACTGACCTGGGTACGAAACTTGGGCTAAGGTTATCAGAATTTTAAAATAAAATCTGGGGACACCCTACTGACCATGCATACAAAACCACAAACTAATTTGTAGCCATACTCAGAAAACCATGCGCCCTTTTTTAACATGTCCTGAAAATGGTGAAAGGGGGAATGTGCTTCGCAGCAAATCGTGGGTTAAGTAAAGCAGAGAGTTTTCAGAGGTCAGGATTAATTAGCACACAGGGTTCAGAGGTCAGAGTTAGGCAGTGTACAGAGTTCAGAGGTCAGGATTAGGTAACACAGAGAGTTGAGGAGGCAGGATTAAGGAGTGCTTGCATACACACGGTCACACAAATGTTGTCGGAAATTCCGAACGTCAAGAATGCGGTGACGTACAACGCGTACGACGAGCCGAGAAAAATGAAGTTTAATAGCCAGTGCGGCTCTTCTGATTGATTCTGAGCATGCGTGGAACTTTGTGCGTCGGAATTGTGTACACACGATCGGAATTTACGACAACGGATTTTGTTGTCGGAAAGTTTGAGAACACAGCTCTCAAATTTTGTGTGATGGAAATTCCGATGGAAAATGGCCGATGGAGCCTACACACTTCCAACAACAAGCTCCCATAGAACATTTGCCGTCGGAAAATCCTATCGCGTGTACAGGGCATAAGGGTTCAGGGGGCAGGATTAGGTAACACTATAGAGTTTAGGGGTTGGGATTAAGTAACTCAGAGTTCAGGGGTCAGGATAAAGTAACACAGACAGTCCAGGGGTCAGGATTAAGTAACACTAAAGAGTTCAGGGGTCAGGATTAAGTAACACAGAGTTCAGGGGTCAGGATTAAGTAGCACAGAGAGTTCAGGGGTCACGATTAGGCAGCATGCAGAGTTCAGAGGTCAGGATTAAGTAACACAGAGAGTTGAGAGGGCAGGATTCAGGAGTGATTAAAATTCAGGGGTCAGGCTTAATTAATACAAAGAGTTCAGGGGTTAGAAGTAAATAACGCTTCGAGTTTAAGGGTCAGGATTAAGTAACACAGAGAGATCAGGATTAAGTAACACAGAGTTCAGGGGTCAGGATTAAGTAACACAGAGTTCAGGGGTCAGGATTAAGTAGCAAACAGTTTAGAGGTCAAGATTAAGTAACATAGAGAGTTCAGGGGTCAGGATTAAGCAGTGCAAAGAGTTCAGAGGTCAGGATCAAGTAACAGAGAGCGGAGGGGTCAGGATTAAGTAGCACACAGACTTCAGAAGTCAGGAGTAAGAGTTCAGGGATCAGTTAGTATTGTCACTAGGATATGGTAGTGTACTCAGAGCCGGCACTGCCACTAGGAGAACTAGGCAGCTGCCTAGGGTGCAGCCACGGCCACTGGTTTCCCTACTCTTCACCGCAGGGACGTAGATAGGGGGGGGTAAGAGGAGGGTCTGACCCCCCCCAGAGCACCCTGCCCAAATGCTCAGTCAGTCCCTGCTGCTGCACGGAGCTGTGCCACTCATCCTCAGCAATTAGACCTGTCAGGGAATATAGGCTAATCGGCAGCGGTGGTGTGGTGCCCAGGCTTCACCCTCCTCTTTCTCTGAAAGTCTGGACCTGGGGGTGGGGAAAGCATGTGGTTGGATGCTAGGACATCGGCAGTTCTAGCAACCAATTACTGTATGTGCTTGTCCTGCCCGCCCTACAGGCCCTGAAATTCAAAGAAGCAGGAGGGCAAGGACGGAACTTCCTTGATCAGACCTACAAAGCCAGGGAGTGACATCACTGCAGGCAGGAAACTGGGACACAGGGCAGCTCTGCACAGATGTTCCAGGCTCTGTGTCCCTTTAAGCCATGGCCAATATTCAGCACAACAAGAACCACGACCCAATATATTTTCTGTGTGCGCCACACTTTCTTTTTTACACCCAGGAGACTTAAAAATTTTGCACACAGGCCCACTGCTTTCAGGAAACACCTATACAGGCAACCTTACTGAGCAGTGCAAGAGACACCATATTGTGTTTGCTCTTGCTGTTTGGAAGCTGAACCCTCCCCCACTCCCAGAAAAAAAAAGATCTACGGCCTTGCTCTGCCGGCTTCCTAACACTCCATTGGCTTCCCCACACAGTCTTCTGATGATCCCCACACACAAACATTCCGCATACCGCTGCAGGATTGGATGAAGAAGAGGTATCCAGCCAATGAGGTTCCGCGCAATCCATGCTGCGCACAACATCACTTCCTCCCAGCTGCCCAGTCAGTTTCCACACAGAGCTAAAGTTGGCAAGGAGGTGAGAAAGCATCCCTGAACAGGCTGCATTTCCTGATATGTTAAGAAATGTATCAGTAGTTGGACTTGCCTAGGGCACAAAATAGTCTAGCACCAGCCCTTAGTGGTGTACTGTAAGGTTTGCAGTGTCCAGGGTCCAACTCATCACACACTGAACTCGTCAATCCAGAACGGCACAGATGGAGCAGCCTTTGCATGCATGGCAGCATAAATTGCTGTGTAGGGCCAGGGCCTTTTTTCAGGGGGAACTTGGTGGAACTGAGTTCCACCACCTCTGGCTCAGACCCTTTGGTGCCTGCTCATCACAATCACTTGTAAACACAGAAGTCTGGTTTCTGTGTTTACAAGTGACAGCTCTGCATTCTGTGTGTAACCCCCATGAACTCTGCACTCTGTATGTAATGCAATCCTGATATTTAATGCCCCTTTAAGACCCTTCTACTGTTTGTGAAATATGACCACACCCACTATTTGATGTGATTTGGAGGGTGTGTGTGGGGGGAGGGGTTTTGGGGGGTCGTGGTTGAGTTCCAGCACCTATTGTTTGAGAAAAAAAGCCCTGTGCAGGGCAATCTAGAATTGCTATTTGAGCAGTGTGATGAGATGGAGCCTGAGCACTGCAGACTTTATGGTGCCTGGCCTGGCGACAGATCTGGGGATCCCCTTTTCCCTAGGACTGTCTCTGGGAAATAGGGACGAATAGTAACCTTAGGCCGGCCATACATGGGTCAAATCTTGGCCAGTTCAGCAGAAATTGGCTGAGATTCGAACCGTTAATGGGCAGGTTGAATGTAGCAGGTTGATCGAGCGATCAACTTGGGTACAAAGAGCCTGCTGGATTCTCTTGCGATTATCGCTAGGGGCTGCTATAGCCACTAACGATAATCACTGTATTCTCCCGCCAGGGATAGCTTCCCCCCGCCCGTTGGGAGCAGACAATGGCTCGGCAGGAGGGATTCCCCTGTCAGCGCTGTCTGTGTTGATAGGGAAATTGTGCAAATTTCTTGACCATTGTATAACAGATGATCCATACTTCCCCATACCTGCCCAACCAACCCGTACTCCAATCCTCCTTTACCAATAGCCCCATTAATGGAAACCACACCAAGTTTGAGTAAATATTGGCCGTAGCAGCCTCTTTATTAACAAACTCAACTTAAATTAACATAACTGCATAAAAAACATCTGTTAAACCAAAAAACCCATCAGTCAATACTTACGTTGGTGTTTGCAGGAAACCCCAAACTACCATATAATTTTAATAATGCACTGCAGTACCTTTTATCCTAAATAGGCCTTCAGCTGACATACTAGCTTTGAGACAAAACCACTGACCGCAGTGCACCCGTTAACCAAATTCCAGCTAAACCACCATTAGCTGTAATACCACCAGCGGGACCCATACCGCCGATGGGTGCCGAACTCTTCTTTATCTGAGGTTTCTTCCTTTATCCGCAAATACCAACACCCACCAACTGCCACGACATCCTTAGGACCCAACAGCTCTGTGGGAAAAAAAGCCATAAAAGAGAAACAACAATAACAACAATAACAGGGGGGGTGGGTGGGAAGCTTGCTCCTCACGCTGCCACTGAATGCTGGGGAGGGGCCATCTCCTTTTTCACTGCCTATGACCCCTCCTCCTCCAGCTGCCCCAATCAGGTGAGCTCTCCTATTCTTTCCACTCTTCCCCCGGTTTACCCTGTCATGCAAGTCCTGCGCTATTTTTATTTTATTTGCTCTGGGCTTCTCTTTCCTGCAACCCATGGTTGCAGGAAAGAAATTTGCACCGTGTATGGCCTGCCTTAGTTTAGGTATCTGAAAATTGTGTCACACGTTTATGTAAACAGTCTTTTGTCTATGAGAGGAGAGCCAGACTTTTGATTGATAGACCAGCATTTATAGAGTATTGTAGCCACACAAATGTGGGAACATTGAGCAGAACACAGCAGCCTCACCTGGACCACCCTTCATACTGAACTAAGGATTATTGGTACAAATATATTTTTTTCACTACCCCTTCCAAGAAAAACACAAAGCAGGATGTCATTTCCTCCAGTTCAGCATTTTGGAGCATCGCATCATAACTCTGCCACATGTACTTCTATATAAATAAAAAGTTGCACCTGTTTTATGAGACATCCAGAATGACCTCAGCAGGTTACTAATGCCCCAGGAATTCATCATCCTCAACATTTACTGAGGTCTGGATACAGATCAGATCTTGAGAGTGTATTTTGAGGACTAGCAAAATGGTTTCATTAACACGACCTTCCATTTAGGCACATGGTGATAAAATAATGCAGTGCATTTCAGAAATGTTGTCAGCAGGAGTTCAGGCTTCAAATATAATTGTTAGTATAATGTCAAGGTTATGACTTGCTTTGAAGGTAGTAAGCTTATACAGGGACAAGCCTCCTGTGCAATGTTTATGAAACAATCACCGAAACTGAAGAACAGCAGCCGTAACAGACTGCTAACTGTTTGCATGCTACTATCTATTCAAACAAACAGGTTTTCTTATGCAAAAGGGAAACATAGTTGCCGATATGCCATGGCTGATAGATTCAACGGCACTTAAAAAATATGTAAACTCAACACTTCATTTTCCTGATATGTGCCTGCTGTACCATGTACTTGTATAAAAAAGTATCCTGTTCTCTTTGTATTGTTTCCTTTGTGTGAAATCGCTGGTGATCCTGCAGTCCTTCTGCTTTCCTATCAAAACCCCAAAACTCTAGACATGAGAGCACAGCCTTGTCAGTTATCTAGCTTTGTTGAGAACTCAGTCTGTTCACCTCCAATGACCAAACTTGTCTCTGTGCTGTTTGGCGTATTGTAAGCGGGATAATTTGTGGCATTTGCGTAGTAATGGCTTTCTTCTGGCGTCTCGACCATGCAGCCCATCTTTCTTCAAGTGCCTCCTTATTGTGCATCTTGAAACAGCCACACCACATGTTTTCAGAGAGTCCTGTATTTCACCTGAAGTTATTTTTGGGTTTTTCTTTGCATCCCAAACAATTTTCCTGGCAGTTGTGGCTGAAATTTTACTTGGTCTACCTGATCGTGGTTTGGTTTAAACAGAACCCCTCATTTTCCACTTCTTGATTAGAGTTTGAACACTGCTGATTGGCATTCTCAATTCCTTGGATATCTTTTTATATCCCTTTTCTGTTCAACTACCCTTTCCCGCAGATCCTTTGACAATTCTTTTGCTTTCCCTGTGACTCAGAATCCAGAAATGTCAGTGCAGCACTGGATGAAAGATGCAAGGGTCTGTCAGGAGTCCAGAAACTCATGGACCTTTTATACACACACTAATTACAAGCAAACAGATCACAGGTGAGGATGGTTACCTTTAATAGCCATTCAAACCCCTTTGTGTCAACTTGTGTGCATGTTATCAGGCCAAAATCACCAGGGTAGCTCAGTCAGCAAGTGGTTAAAGCAGAACTACACTGCATCTGAGCACCACAAACCGAAAACGCAATTTAATTCATTTTTAATATTCAAAGCAAACTTACCTTTCTTTCCATGTCTTCATGCTTTGTTTTGCTGAGGAAGCACTTTGAAAAACACCTCCTAGCATTTTTGGCTGTGGCCATCTTAAAGTAAGGGCCGGTGATTCATGTAGTATTTGCTTCCTAGAATCCATCTGCCCTTACCTCAAGCATGTAGGCAGGAGGGTGTGCCTGGCTGAGAAAAGTACTTCTGAAGACTCCTGGAATGTATAGCACCATTTGGCTAGGCCTAGAAACCAGGAAGTAACTGAAGAAATATAAAAAAAGGGTTTAAAACAAGTAAATGTGATATACTTTCCTATCTATATACTAATGCTAGCAGAATAAGGAATAAAATAGTAAATGTTGATTGAGAGAGTGAAGTTCCACTTTAACCACTTGCCGCCCGCCATATAGCAGAATGATGTCAGCAAAGTGGTTTCAATATCCTGACTGGACGTCATATGACGTCCTCAGGATATTGAGCCGGGGGGCGCGCATCGCGGCGATCGTTGTTGCGGCGTTTCAGTCTGACACCCCGCAACACCGATCTAGGTAAAGAGTCTCTGACGGAGACTCTTTACCACGTGATCAGCCGTGTCCAATCACGGCTGATCACGATGTAAACAGGAAGAGCCGGTGATCGGCTTTTCCTCACTCGCGTCTGACAGACGTGAGTAGAGGAGAGCCGATCGGCTGCTCTCCTGACAGGGGGGGGGTCTGTGCTGATTGTTTATCAGCACAGCCCCCCCTCGGATCCTACCCAGGACCACCAGGGAAGCTGCCCAGGACCACCAGGGAAGCCGCCCAGGACCACCAGGGATACCAGCCACACTGGACCACCAGGTATGCCCCCTAGACCCCCAGGGAAATACTGATCTGTGCAAAGGCAGCTGCCAATCAATGCCCAGGCAGCTGCCAATCAGTGCCCACTCCCACGCCTACCACTGCCAGTGCCACCAGGGATGCCCATCAGTGCCGCGTATCAGTGCCCATCAGTGCCACGTATCAGTGCCCATCAGTGCCCATCAGTGCCACGTATCAGTGCCCATCAGTGCCGCCTATCAGTGCCCAGCAGTGCCGCCTATCAGTGCCCATCAGTGCCACCCATAAGAACCCATCTGTGCAGCCTTTCAGTGCCCATAAGTGTTGCCTAACAGTGCCCATCAGTGCCCACCAGTGCCACCCAGTGCCACCCATAAGTGCCCATCAGTGCCACCTATCAATGCCCATCAGTGCTGCATATCAGTGCCACCCATTAGTGCCGCCTACCAGTGCCCATCAGTGCCGCATATCAGTGCCCATCGTCAGTGCCCGTCAGTGCCCGCTCATTGGTGCCACCTCATCGCTGCCGCCTTATCAGTGCCCGTCAGTGCCGCCTTATCAGTGCCCATCAGTGAAGGAGAAAACTTACTTATTTACAAAATTTTTAAACAAAAACAAAAGCAAATCTTTTTTTTTTTTAGAATTTTCGGTCTTTTTTTATCTGTTTCGCAAAAAATAAAAACCGCAGAGGTGATCAAATACCACCAAAAGAAAGCTCTATTTGTGGGAACAAAATGATAAAAATTTAGTTTGGGTACAGTGTTGGATGACCGCGCAATTGTCATTCAAACTGCGACAGCACTGAAAGCTGAAAATTGTTCTGGGTAGGAAGGTGTCTAAGTGCCCTGTATTGAAGTGGTTAAATAACCATCCTTGGGTTCATATCTAACCGTGTACTAGTGGTCTGTGGATGTGAGGAGGAGATTGAGCTCCCTTGTAGGGTTTTTTCATGTAGACTGGAACATGCAGCTAAAAATAGGCATGGATGAGCATATGAATATGACTAGTATGACAAACCGCGCACTGAGTGTGACGAGAGGCTGTCAGTGGAGGGAACAGCAAAGGATTAAACATAATGAAAATTAAGCTGCTATTCATTTGGGACAGACAACACACCCAGATTTCTGCATCCATCCGGAATCACAGTGATACTCAGCCAAATGCCTGTCCAGACGAGGCCTACTCTACTACTTCGTATGATTCTTCTACACTTGTATAAAGATTACAATGTGTGAACAAACATGTTTAAATGACAGTTAGCAACAGGAATACCAATAGGTACACAAGCAATTTAGGATATTAATATAACCAGCGCTAGGATTCAAACGCAGGTAGAGCAGCTGTATACAGTATCAATCCCTGTGACAGGGATTGATACTGTATATCGCAATAATTCTCCAAACTTATACAGCGCTGACCTACTACATCAATATTTATATCGCTTTAAGGGCAAACATATACTGTATACCTCATCTATGTATACACTAGTGCGACAAAGAATCAAAAACGTGTTGCTAAAGAAGTCCATATACCACTCAATAAGGGGTCCATATAAAGTGATCTATTCTTAAACAACTGAAAAAAATGCTATAGTGCTGTACAAAAAAAATCCATCAAAGATGTCAGAAATCCTAAAATCCTTAAGGAAAAGTGCTGCAGTGCTGTGCAAACAATATCTTCAAAAAGTGTCACCAATCTTCAAACAAAGTTCTCCAGTTTTTATTGAGGTATACTATTCGTTCCAAGGCAGGATGAGAACAGGATATTGGTTCTATATCTGAGGAGGTTTGGGAAGAGATCCCTCCTTCTTGCCTTTCTCTCTCCATCACATAGATTGACCCAGATTTTTATTCTCCACAGGGTATATAGAACCCCAGAATTTTTGCATTCTATAGGCCTGAGATCTGACCCAGCCTGTGCCAGATGTGGCAATCCAGGTACACATATACATCTTTTGTGGTGGTGCCCCAAACTCCAGAGATATTGGGAGGAGGTGGTTGGCACACTTAATGGGCTCCTCAATGTAAATATTCTTGTTGAGACTTTCACATGCCTATTGGGCTACCTTGATCCTACTCTTTATTCTCCTCCTTTTTCTAATACTATTTTGCATGCTCTTTTTGTGGCCCACAGACAAATTGCCCTTAAGTGGACCTCTCCATATCCTACTTTATCTGATTTAATTTTGATTTTAATAGGCTTATCTCTTTAGAAAAAAAAAACATATTTTTTAAAAAAGTCAATGAGGAAGTTTGGTCACAATGGATTGAGTCTATGTCCCTGTTAGTGGTGTAGGCCAATTTGAGTTATAAATTATAAATATTCTTGCTTATATAAGATATTCTATAAGTGGTTTTTCATTTTATTTTTTTTTGTGTTTTTGAAGTTTTGTGTGATGTGTTTGGTATGCTATGTCTGTATTTTGTAAAAAAGAAAAAAATTCAATTAAATAAAACCTGATTAAAAAAAGTGCTCCACCACCTTTGCAACACCAGAGAACTCAGCAGATGACCATGACCACCCGCTACAGAAAAGTCTAGCGTGTTGTTATCAAAAAATCCACAACAATTCTGATGTTCCTCCACTTTCACCATCCCCAGGGGGTTGTCCTTCCTCTATATACTTTATCTAGCAATTCTCTCATAGAGCTCACTCAGAAGTCACATGAAAAAACAAGGGATCACCATAGTATAAAACCTTAAATGTTTATTTAAATTAAAATGCAATGGGTCCTGCTCACATATGGTGGTGCTACACCTTGCACCAAGGAGTATTCACAATATGGCACTCTAAAATCCACTGAAGTGTGTTCCCTGGTAAATCAGATAGTATTTGTTACTACCACTCTCACTGGCCGCTTCCTGTTCGGTCCCGGGTGTATCAGACATCACTTCCGGGTGTAGCTTGCGTGATGGCGTCACTTCCGGTAAGGTCCCCAAATACTCCTTGGTGCAAGGTGTAGCACCACCATTTGTAAGTAGTAACATTGAGTTTTTAATTTAAATAAACAATTAAAGTTTGGCCACCTATCCTGCAGGACTGAAGGTATAAACAATAGCCCTCCAGCTGGGAGATCACTCCCCAAGTGAAACGTGAATAGATATCAAAGAAGTAAACTGGCTAGCTCACTTGTAGGCTCTCAGTCAGGAGAGTCTAGGTTTACACCTATAAAATCTATTAGACCTCCTGCACACCAGTACTTCTAGAAATATAGGCTCTGGGTATGAACAGTCAGAAGGTTGGTCCTTCTGTTTGCTTAGTTGGGGCCCTTAATTTGACATGCAATACAAGGTACTGTCCCTTTAAGAGGTAGAATGAACAGGATAGTTCCCTTTTAAAGGCAAGGTTGTGGGAACAGATCATTTTAAGAGATAAGGTTATTGATACAGTTCATTTTAAGGAACAAGGTTGTTGAAATAGGTCACTTTAAGATGTGAAATTGTTGACGCAAGTCACTTTAAAGTGTGAAATGGTAGGTATGGTTAACCTTAAAAGTTAAGTTAAACTTGGACGGCAAAAGCTCCCTCTTCAAATGGCCTAAGCAAACCTGGATGGCAGGGAAAGATTCTGCTTACAGGGAGCAAAGAGCTAACTCAGTCCAGCAACCTGCGGGCAGTAATCACTATGACAAAACAAGGGATGGCAGCTTGCAGCAATAAAGGGTAGTGGAATACTTGTCTTTAATGTGGGCCATTGTTAAAGAATGTTTGTATCCCTAACAGTAACAAGAACTGATTGTAACAGGTGGCAACGATGTTTTGGTCGGTGATCCTCTCACCAGTCCTTTTGCGACAATTCAGAGAGGCAACAATTGTTATGCAGTGGGGGGCCCCTTTAACACGCTATGCGGTGTTGTGCATGCGACTCATGCCCTTCTACAGTGGAAAATGGTTCCTCGGAGCAGCCTTTTAAGTGTGGTGTTCTGCAGACACTTCCTCAGCTCTCTCAGCTAGTCCAGAACAGCATGGCTCATTACAAACTCTCACACGGTCCTTCTGCTTGAAAAGCCTCTCTCC
Organism: Lithobates septentrionalis; assembly: GCA_037952835.1. Lineage (NCBI taxonomy): Eukaryota > Metazoa > Chordata > Amphibia > Anura > Ranidae > Lithobates > Lithobates septentrionalis. Next base: position 460,338 of record JBBDGP010001870.1, on the reverse strand, counting down.
AACTTCCTTGTGTCTGTCATGTACCTGTGTAAGGAGTAGGACACAGATTGACATGAGGGCCGGTGTAGCAGGCAGCACCGGCTGGTGTTTGTAGAAAGTAGATGACCGTCGATCACTAGGCAGGATTCAGGAACTGGAACATGGCAAAACTTGATCGTCAGACAAGAGCGTAGCCTGGACACAAGTCAAAAGGTCAACAGTCAGGCAGCAAGGGACAGGAACACAAGCCGAGGTCACAGCAGGCAGGCAAAAATCCAAAGACAGGTCAGGGGCAAGCTGAGCTGTACGCAGGTATGCAGGTAAGGCAGGTCAAGGCTCAGGTTAAGCAGAAACTACAGTGCCTTGAAAAAAGTATTCATACCCCTTGAATATTTCCACATTTTGTCATGTTACAACCAAAAACTTAAATGTATTTTTTTGGGGATTTTATGTGATAGATCAACACAAAGTGGCACATAATTGTGAAGTGGAAGGAAAATGATAAATGTTTTTCAAATTTTTTTACAAATAAATATCTGAAAAGTGTGGCGTGCACTTGCATGGACAATTTCAAGGGGTGTGAATACTTTTTCAAGGCACTGTATCTGAAGACCACTCAGCAATCTTTTCATGTCAAAGCCCAGCTTAAATAGGCTGGCACCAGTGATTATACAGGCTCGCTTATACATTTGCCTGAGTTTACCAATGCCCCTTGTGCAATGAGCCTTTGCTCATAATTATGAGCATGGAATAACCTTCTTGTTCCAACATAAATTGAGCTTCTCTTAAAATGTCTTCTGGGGCTTTTACTTTATATGCTCCCACCTCTTGGTGATGGCTCATGGATTCTGTAGTTTAACTTCAGCTCAACCATGAAGAAAGTTCTGCTTTCACCCTACAATTCCCAGCAGCCTCCAAACACCTGTATTAAAGTTGTAACAAAAATAAATGCCGAAAACTGCCATTTTGTGGTTAAATACAAATCTGCATTCACAGCAACAATTCACAGTGTTACAATTTGGAAAACGCAAGGGAAAGGTATCTGCACATTTTCCAATATTGAAGCCTCAGGGAAAACACATAATGCTATGCCATTCCCAGCATGCTTAAGGTGCACATGGAATGACTTTACACAGTACAAACAAAACAAATGTTTTCCCAGCACACTTAGCAACTAGCCATCAAAAAAAAAAAAAAAAAAAGACACGGTCTAAGAATTTGCATTATAAAGGAAAATTTATTGTCAAATACTTACCGTAATTTTCCTTTCCTGATGGACTCCATGGCAGCCTACGTGTGGGTTAACCCCGCCTCCTCTCCAATGCTATAGGACCCCATTCCCATAAATGAGTGCTCACCACTAGCTACTGTGTTCCGTAACTAGCCTACTCGTTGACCAATGGGTGGGAACTCCGTCTGCCATGGAGTCCATCAGGAAAGGAAAATTACGGTAAGTATTTGACAATAAATTTTCCTTTTTCCTGACAGACTCCATGGCAGCCTACGTGTGGGAAATAACTAGCCAACCACACGGGCGGGTATGCATGATCAAAACATAAATTTTAATTTGTCCTATCGGTCGATAGGATTTGTAACCCAAAGTTTACAGAGGATAGTGAGGCAGGCTCTATACAATAGTGCAACATGAAGGTATTAATAGAAGCCCATGAAGCTGCCTTGCAGATGGTATCTGGAGCCACATGTCGAGCCGCTGCCCACGAGGCTGCCATTCCTCTGGTGGAATGGGCTGTCACCGCCTTTGGAGGAGCCAAGCCCTTAGCCCTATATGCCTGTTGTATGGTCTGTACGATCCAGGACGCGATAGTCCTGGTTGAGGCTTTCTTCCCTATATTGCTGCCTGAGTGAAGCACGAAGAGATGACTAGAACGTCTGAAGGGAGAAGTAACCTTGAGATATTCCTTAATAGCTTCGCCCACATCTAGAGGGTGATTCTCAGTGGACCCTGGGGTCCTAAATGTAGGTAACACGATCTCTTGATTGACGTGGAATACTGAAGACACTTTTGGGTTGAAACCCAGCATAGGAATGAGGACTACCCGGTCCGGGAAAAACGTTAGGAAGGGTTCTTCGTGACCAAGTGATGCAATTTCAGAGACCCTTTTGGCTGAGGTAATGGCCACTAAGAAGGCCACCTTTGCTGAAAAGACCTTGATAGGGAGCGGGGAGGGCCCCGAAGTACTGAGTCCAGAGATCGAGTCAAGGACTAATGGGAGGTCCCATTTGGGGAACCTCGGCTTTCTCTGGGGCTTGAATCTCGATGCGCCTCGGAAAAATTGTCTAACCAGAGGATGAACTGCCCATGAAGTGCCGGAGAAGGCCGAAAGTGCCGAAACTTGGACTCTCAGAGAGCTGACAGATAGATGTAAATCTAGGCCCGTTTGGAGGAAACTGAGAACGTCCTGGACTTTTGGATGTCTAAAAGACCTGCCCTGAGGAGAGCAGAACTCCACGAATTTGGACCAGATCCTTCCATAGACTTTATTTGTACTGGATCTTCTCGAGCTCATGAGAGTGGATATTACTTCTGAGGCACAACCTAGGGATTCCAGCCTCTCCCTCTCAAGAACCAGACCATCAGTCTCAGCACCGCAGGACAAGGGTGCAGGACTGACCCTTGAGAAAGAAGATCCGGTCTGAGAGGGAGAGGCACTGGGTCCCGACAGCTGAGCTGGACCAGGAGAGGGAACCAAGGCCTGTTCGGCCAGTAGGGAGCTATTGTCACCACCTCCACTGGCTCTGCTCGGAGCCTCTGCAGGAATCTCAGCAAAACTGGCAGTGGCGGAAAGGCGTATGCCCGCTTGAACCTCCACTGATCCGTCAGGGCATCTGTCCCGATGGCTTGACTGCAGAGCCCCCGGGTGTAGAACTTCTTCAGCTTGCGATTGCAGGATCTACTTCGGGATCGGTCTTTAGTGACAAGATCCACCTGAACGTCTCTATGTGGAGAGACCACTCGTTGTTGTCCAACTCGGTCCGTGACAGGAAGTCTGCTTGAGTGTTTTGGACGCCTGGGACAAAGACTGCCGAGATGTTGGCAAGGTATTTCTGCGCCCACGATAGGATGGGCTCGACTTCCCGAAGGAGTGTGGGACTCCGAGTACCCCCTTGCCTCTTCACATACGATACTGCTGTGGTGTTGTCCATTCTCAACAGCACTGACTCCCCCATCAGAAGATGAGAGAAGAACTGTAGGGCACACCAGGCCGCACGAAGTTCCAAGACATTCGACCCTGGGTTGGGGAGACAAGTTTCCCACTTGCCTTGGGCCAGGTTCGACCCACAAAGGGCTCCCCAACCGGTACCGCTGGCATCGGTCGTGACCGTCACCCAGGAGATGGGAGCGATGGAGTGGCAAGTCAGGAGGTTCTTGCGCTGAAGCCACCAGAAGAGGCTGTTTCTCATTGCAGATGTTATGCGGATGACCTGGTTCTTGTCCCCTGACTTCCATTGCCGTAGGAGACCTGACTGGAAGGGACGCAATCTCCATAAGGCCCATTTGACCATGGGAGTCGTAGAAACCATCGTGCCAACGACTTTCAGACACTGAGAGGCTTTCATTTGCCGAGCATGTAGAGCCCGGGAGACTCTGTCTCGAACTGTAGGAATTTTCTGTAGTGGAAGGGAGATAGTGTTTGCCACTGTATCGAACTGGGCTCCCAGATATATTAGACGCTGAGTTGGGCTCAGTTGACTCTTTTCTATGTTTAGGAGCCACCCGAAGTTGGACAGAGTGGAGATTACTTGATCCCGGTGGACCAGCAACTGCTCCCTGCTCTGGGACAGCACCAGCAGGTCGTCCAGGTAGTGGTAAAGACGTACCCCTTTGGATCTTATTAGTGCCACCGTAGCTAGGAGGACCTTTGAAAAGACCCGGGGGGACGTTGTCAGCCCGAAGGGGAGGCAAATAAATTGAAGATGATCTGACCCAATGTGAAAGCGGAGGTATTTGTGAAATTCTTTTTCCACTGGAACGTGGAAATAAGCGTCCTTCAGGTCGATTGATATCATCCAGTCGCCTGGTTGTATGGCTCTCTGAATGGTCACCAAGGTTTCCATCTTGAACCTTCCATTCTCTATGAATCCGTTGAGATATGTGAGGTCTATGACTGGGCGCCAAGAGCCCCCCTTTTTTTGAACTAGGAAGAGAGGGGAGTATATCCCCTGGAACCATTCGTCCTGTGGTACATGTACTACTGCTCCTTGAATTTTCAGGAGGTCCACATAGGACAGCAAAATTTGTTTTTGATCCTCTGCCCGAGGGAGAAGAGTGGAGACGAACCTTGGGTGCGGAGTCCTGGAAAAGGCCCATCTGTGGCCTGACGAGACCGTCCTTATGACCCAGAAGTCTGAGATCGAGGCCACCCAGACGTGCCGGAAGAGGAGCAGACGAGCCCCCACCCGGCCCGCCTGGGCGGGCGTAATCTCAAAAAGATTTAGCCTGATCACGAGCACTGGACGTTTGATTTTTAACGGGTTTGCGGAAGGATGACTGCCCTCTGCTCCAATTCTTCCTAAAGTCCCGGCCAGGCTTGTAGGAGCGTGCTTCCCTGGAGCGCTCCGGACTTCGTCTTCTGAACTGGGGCTTCTTTCGACCCAGCATGCGCCTGTCCTGGGGAAGAAAACCCGATTTGCCACCTGTGGCTCGCGTAATGGCATCGTCAAGCTTATTGCCAAACAGTGAGGACCCCTCAAACGGGATTTTACACCACGCTTGCTTAGAACCAGGGTCCGCAAGCCAGGGACGCAACCAGAGGGCTCTCTTGGCCGTAACTGAGGACAGCATAATACGAGCCAGAAGGCGGATCAAGTCAATGGACGCCTCCCCCAGGAAGACCGCTGCAAGCTTCAGCTCTGCGGCTGCTGAACTTCCAGCCAGCTCTTCTGACACGCCTCTAAGGAAGGATTCCACGTTCTCCGTCCAGGCCTCCATGGCCTTAGACATGGCCGCTAATGCCAGGGCTGGTTTACAGGCCATACCCGCGAGCCCATAGATTCTTTTTAGATCTAGGTCTATCTTCCTCTCGAGCCCATCTTTAAAAGATACTGCGTCTTCTAGAGGAAGAGTCACATGTTTGGCCAGACGCATAAGAGCTGCGTCCACAAGGGGAGTATTCTCCAAATTCTTTACTTCTTCTGACTTGAAGGGGTACAATCTGGAGGTTTTATTAGACATGGAGGATTTTTTCTCTGTTTTACTCCATTCTTCCTCAATGATTTCCTTTAGCTCTGGAAGGAGCGGAAAGTTTGCGCGTTCTCTCCCCAGGTGCTTGAAGAATTTTTTCTGCTTGGCTGGGGGAGTGGAAGGGTCTTCCCACTTCAAGGCTTCCTTGATCGCTTTGATTAAAGGGGAAACCATCGCGAAGTCGAACCCTCCAATGACCTCCTCACTGATAGACTCATCCTCTGAGGAGTCAGGAGAGGTGATATAGGGCTGCGAAGTACCCGGATCATCACGGGCCTCTTCCGCCGGCGGGCCAGACGCAGTGGTAGACTGGCTCAATGTGCGAGGTGCTTCCCTCTCCATTAGGGATTGCTGTACCACTCGTTTCACAAGAGACTCTAAACGCTGGTTTTCCGTCTCTTTTTCCCCAACCGCACGGGCAAAACAACGGTCACATAAGGACTTGCCCTCCGGGATTCGTGTCCTACATCCCCAGCAGGCTCTGTGGTCTGAGCGGCTGTCATGGCGGTGGGAGCGGTGTCTTGAGGAGGAACGAGAGCGTCTCCTCTGGTGGGATCCGGACTGTGAATCTCGTCTGGATGAAGATGAATTGTATTGTGGCTTGGCAAGGTCATTGGCATTCTGGACCGCATTTAGCGGGTCCGACCTAGAAGGGCTGGGAAGAGAAAAAATAGGGGAAGGGGAGAGAATAAAGGTAGAACATGGTATCAGCACGACAATAATGTGCATAAATCTCATCCCCTCCCCTCACGAGCACATACCTTGTGCGTGAGGGCTGGCCACTTAAAGGCGGTGAATTGTCCATAACCAGGGACACGAAATGTCACTTTAATAGTCTGCAGGGATAATGGTCTAAGAAAACCTAGGCATCAAAATATGAGAAGGTTTTAGAGAAAAAGAAAAAACTCTGCTTGCCTCTTCTTTTTTTTTTTTTTTTTTTTTTTTTTTTTTTATAATATGCACAAGGCATGTATCAACATATAATCAATGCAAAGGAGAAACAACTTCCAGCCGCATATGTATGTATATTTAGATAACATATATAATGATAAAAGAACAATTTTCCATTATTTTGCTCTCTTTTTTTTTTTTTAAATGCAGAGGTTTCCACCACTCACCTGGAGACCAGCAGGGATCCGCTCCTCCTTTCCCTACCAAGGGAGATCCCAACTCAGCAGGACAGGAGGGCGGAATTTAAATTCCCCGCCGTGACATCATTATCCCCTACAGCGCATGCGCAAAGGGGAACCACCGTACAGCGCCTGCGCGGACGAAGAACGAGCCGCCGTACTGCGCATGCGCGAGCCAAACCTCGCTCTCAGGTTGGCTACAGCGCAGGTGCCAGCGGCGAGACTGCCGCAACCCGGAAGTGCCGTGGCGGGCTGGAACGCACGCGAACCAGCCGCCATGAGGGGGATAGGACACACTGGATCACCAGGGAAAATACATACAACACATAGAAACACTGCCATGGAGTATGAGAAAACATCCACAGACCTTGCCAGCCGTTGATGAGAACTGTCCGCCGGGCATACAGAGGCGACCACCCATCCACCAAGGGGGAACATTCAAGCCTCTTCAAGCTACTCGCCCGCTCATAGCTGGGCTTTTGAGCTGCACCGCACAGGTATGCCAATCTTGGAATCAATCAATCTTGGATTCAATCAATCTTGATGCGAACAGCATGTGTAGGTCCATAGAGGAGGACAAAAAAGGAACACAGTAGCTAGTGGTGAGCACTCATTTATGGGAATGGGGTCCTATAGCATTGGAGAGGAGGCGGGGTTAACCCACACGTAGGCTGCCATGGAGTCTGTCAGGAAAAAGAGGTTTTAGTTGCTCAACATTTGCAAATATACACTATATTACCAAAAGTATTGGGATGCCTGCTTTTAAACACACATGTACTTTAATGGCATCCTAGTCTTAGTCCGTAGGGTTCAATATTGAGTTGGCCCACCCTTTTCAGCTACAAGAGCTTCAACTCTTCTGGGAAGGCTGTCCACAAGGTTTAGGAGTGTGTCTATGGGAATGTTTTTCCAGAATCGCATTTGTGAGGTCAGGCACTTATGTTGGACTAGAAGGCCTGGCTTGCAGTCTCGGCTCTAATTCATCCCAAAGGTGTTCCATTGGGTTAAGGTCAGGTGAAGGCCAGTCAAGTTCTTCCACCCCAAACCTGCTCATCCATGTCTTTATGGACCTTGATTTGTGCACTGGTGCGCAGTCATGTTGGAACAGTAAGGGGCCATCCTCAAACTGTTCCCACAAATTTGGGAGCATGAAATTTATCCAAACTGTCTTGGTATAGTGACACCTTAAGAGTTCCCTTCACTGGAACTGAAGGACCAAGTCCAACTCTTGAAAGGCAACCCCACACCATAATCCCCCCTCCACCAAATGATTTGGACCAGTGCAAGGTCCATAAAGACATGGATGAGCGAGTTTGGGGTGGATGAACTTGACTGGCCTGCACAGAATCCTGACCTCAACCCGACAGAACATCTTTGGAATGAATTTGAGCTGAGACTGCGAGCCAGGCCTTCTCGTCCACATCAGTGCCTGACCTCACAAATGCGCTTCTGGAAGAATGGTCAAAGATTCCCATAGACACACTCCTAAACCTTGTGGACAGCCTTCCAAGAAGAGTTACATAGTAGGTGAGGGTGAAAAAAGACACAAGTCCATCAAGTCCAATCTGCGTGTGTGATTTTATGTCAGTATTACATTGTATATCCTTGTATGTTGTGGTCGTTCAGGTGCTTATCTAATATTTTTTTGAAATTATCGATGCTCCCTGCTGAAACCACTGCCTTTAAGGTTAAACCTATTTTCTTCTAATTTTAGTGAATGGCCACATGTCTTATTAAATTCCCTTTCGCTGAAAAGTTTTATCCCTATTGTGGGGTCACCAGTATGATATTTGTACATTGAAATCATATGCCCTCTCAAGCATCTCTTCTCCAGAGAGTACAAGTTCAGTGCTCGCAACCTTTCCTCATAACTAATATCCTCCAGACCCTTTATTAGTTTTGTTGCCCTTCTCTGGACTCTCTCCAGTTTCAGCATATCTTTCCTGAGGACTGGTGCCCAGAACTGGATGGCATACTCCAGGTGTGGCCAGACCAGAGTCTTGTAGAGTGGGAGAATTATCGTTTTATCTCTGGAGTTAATTCCCCTTTTAATGCATGCCAATATTCTGTTTGCTTTGCTTGCAGCAGCTTGGCATTGCATGTCATTGCTGAGCCTGTCATCCACTAGGACCCCCAGGTCCTTTTCCATCCTAGATTCCCCCAGAGGTTCTCCCCCCCTGTGAGTAGATTGCATTCATCTTTTTGCCACCCAAGTGCATTATTTTACATTTTTCCAGGGCTTTTATTCTCAGAGAATAGGTGCAGGAACTCATCCCTTATGAGTCATCCGTCGCCTCTGCCCCCCTACCCACCTCCGAGCACTGTCTCTTGGCTCCACCCCCTACCCACCTCCCAGTACCACCCCTTTTTAGAGAATACAGAACCAAGTATCATTTTGTGGTACTAAATTGTATGGAATTTGATAGACCCCACCCAAGCAGCAACAGACCCCACCACAGCAACAATAGATCCCTCCACACACAAGGACAGACCTCCCCCCAGCAACAATGGATGCCCCGCAACAAAATACCACCCCAGCAACAATAGACCCCCACAAAAAATAGATCCCCCGTGTCAATAGATCCCTCAGCAGTCAGCATCAATTGACTCTCCAGCACACTTTGCCACAGAATACATTCAGTGCTGGAGGTGCTGGAACTGCGTTCCCCCGCGTTCCCGCTGAAAGTAAGCCCTGCATTTTTCTACATTAAACCTCATTTGCCATGTAGTTGCCTACCCCAAATTTGTTCAGATCTACTTGCAAGGTTTCCACATCCAGCGGAAAAGTTATTGCCCTGCTTAGCTTAGTATCGTCCACAAGCAAGTTAAAGCTGTTATAGCTGCAAAGGGTGGGCCAACTCAATATTGAAGCCTACGGACTAAGATTGGGATGCCATTGAACTTCATGTGCGTGTAAAGGCAGGAGACCTTCTGCTGCCATTGTTCTTTGCTGGGTTTCTAGTGTGTTCAAGTTATCCATTGCTACAGTATATATGCTCCAACATGTAAACTCTCATAGACTAGAGTTAGGACCGCACTATACAGAGGGGCCTTGGCGAGGCAGTGTGGCTTTTACACATATTTGCAAATGTTGTGCCTTTAAAAAGTCTGTTTTTCATGCAAATTATTTGGCAGTGTTAGCTGGTAAATGTGCTGGAAAATATTTTGTATTGTTTGTGCTGTGTAAAGCCCTTTCATGTGCACCTTCCTTTAAAAGCTATTTATAAAATTGGGGGGAACAGCCATTTTTGCTTAATTTGTGCTACAGTACCAGTTCCTTTAAATAGATCTTCTAAATGCACGCCCTGCTAGGGACCATCGAGTTTACCAAAATAGAAACCATGTGTGAGATCTAGACACACAATGTATCTTAGTCAAACATATTCATTAAAACGGGTTTGAGGCATACTTGAGTAATGCTGGGTACCCACGGACTAAAAATTGATCACCAGGAACTGGCCAGCATTGGGCCAGTGTGTACAGCTGTCTCTCTGACAGAAGCCGGTCTAATTGTCTAATTACAACTGAATCGGGAATAGGTTTGAGGTATGGGGAGAAGAAAAAGAAAAAAAAGGGGGGGGGGCTATTAAAGTGTAGAGGTTAGGGGAAGATACGCATCTAGTGTTTCAGAGCCATCGCCACCCCCCTGCACCTGAAAGCTCCTTGTAATTTACCTGGTGGAGAAGCATGAAGCATTCAGGAAGGCCTCTCTTAGAGCCCTGGCTCTGGAGTCCCTGGTAAGGGGAACACCGGAGTGGCAAGAGTGTCTGTTAAGTCTCTCACTGGCAGGTGCTGGTGTGCACCTGGAATGCAGGAACGGCAGAACTGGACAAACTGGTGGAAGGACTGGAACCAGAGAAGAGTGCAGGAAGGCAGGTGCAAGGTAGGTACAAGACAGAGTCAGTCCGTCCAGGTCAGCAACTAGTGAGCAGATCAAGTTCAAGCAGCAGGCAGGAGGGTAGTCAGGAGGCAGGCCAGGGTCAGTAATAGAAGGATGGATGAGCAGAAGGAGCAGACAGAAGCGTAATCCAGGGACAAGCCAAGGGTTAGTACAGGCAGCGTTCAGGCAAAGTCAGAGGCAGGTCAGGTCAGCAACAGAAGATCAACAGGAACAGGTAACAGGAACACGGGAACATAGTAAACCAAACTGCACCGACACACTGCACTAGTGCAGTTTAAATAGTTCTTCTGACGCTACCGGCAAGGTTTCTCAGGTCAGTGCATCTGCGTGCAGGAATATTCCTTTCCTGATACTCCTACACTGGAGTTAGAGTAGATAAACAGATTGCCCCTAAGGGTTATCAGGAGGTTGTTGCCCGATGCAGAAAAGTAGTATATTGAACAGAACTGGTAAATGCCATCGATAGAAGCCAATTGTCTCGAAATTTAGCCTCTCTGTAGTATTGTGTAGTGTTGCTGTTAGCTCTTCCATTGACCTTATTTTATTGATTTTGGAAAACCACTGGCCTATCTTGGGTGGTGTTGTTTGCTTCCATAATTCTAGGATGCAGGATTGTGCAGCTTTCAGCAAATAGACTGTCAAGGAAGACTCATACTTTTTAAAGCAGTTGTGGACTACAGTCTTTAAACTGAATGGAAGCTCTGGTTGATTGTTAGGTTTAGCACAGTATGCTGCTATACCCATATGGAACACCATGGTCTGCTTTTTGGTAAGGGTGAATGTACACTTTAAAATGCTGAAAAATAAATGTAATAATATATTTAAGATTATAGTGGTGCATGAATTTGTTTATTTTTATATCTGACTAGGTTTTAGATATTTATTTATGCATTTATTACAGGTACTTATATAGCGCCATCAATGTACGCAGTGCTTTACATACATATATTCTACGTTCTCATCAGTGGAGAATGGTAAGTAGGAGCTCTTCTGCTAGAAGAGTCCTCCAGCAGAGGTTTTGAAGAAGGAGCCTTTAAACATGCTCCAAAACTAGTCACTGCCCCATTGTTGATGTCACGCCCGCCCCCTGTGTTCCATGGTGGTTTCAGGAAGGGTAGTAACCATCCAGACTCTGGGTTCCAATGTTCTGTCAGAATAGGCAACCCGTCAGATTAGGTAACAAAAGTAACGTTCCATCAGCGGAATACTTATTGCGCATGCACTGGTCTGCTAATCTGGCAGAACACCTGCAGTCATAAGGCATCAGCAGACATCTTACCATCTTAGGTTTAGCGCTGACCAGTGCGGGGTGTACCAACAATTTCATTTGTTTTTAATTTTTTTTCACAATGCTTTATGGGGGAGGGTGTTGGGGCAGTGGACCGTGTTGGTAGGGCAGGGGGGAGTCGTGTCAGTAGTTTTTTTATTTTATATTTTTTTACAATTTAAGTTTTTTTAAATTTTTTTTACAATTTAATTTTTTTTTTCTTAATCAGCCTTGTTGGTGGTGTAGTGCTGACAAATTTTTGCCTGTTTCCTTAATGTAATGTAAAAGTATGGATAGTGCATGCTTTGGTATTTGGCGCCATCTAGTGGCTAAAATGTGAAATGGACTTTATTTTACATTCTGTTTCAAGAACATTGGAGGAATGTTACAGGAAGTGACTGTTTACATTTTACAAAGAACTGACCTACCCACAATGCCAAGTGACCTCCCATGGACACTCAGCACTGAACTGCATGCTGGGTAGGTTATAAAAGGCCCCGCGCGGCCATCTTAGGTCTCTTCTGGACTGTGGGTGTGTGTCCCCGCGGCCTACCTCGTGCGGAGCGGAGCAGCCAGCGATCCTGCCTTACATCACAGCATGCTGGAGCAGCAGTGTGATCAATCCAGAGACCCTTGAAGGAGATAACCCCAGACGCCCGGGCATCTATGAGAAGGAACAGCATGACGGCGCGGCCACAGCGAACGAACTGAGATACTGTGGAGCGGAGGCACCCATCTGTCTGGACCTAGATTGGTGAGAGGACTGCTGTCTATAGTTCCTTAATGCACTTTTATAGACCTAGACTTTTAACACAGTGTTGTTGGGACTTGTAGTCCCACAGAGAAGATCTTATTCAAAAGGACTGAGTTTAAACAGGCCTCAAGCCTACCCTTCACTGCACTACTGACACTGTGTTACTAAAAGCCAAATTGCACCGGAGGCAGTTGCAGGTGTACTGCACTACAAGAATAGTTCTAGCATTCGTTTTCCTTTGACCTTGATTTGTTCAACTGTCGGATTACAATTGGTACAACACAAATAGCTAGCAGAAGACCGAAAAGACTGCATCTTTAATTGCAAGGCCTTGCATCCTATTAATGATAAGAGGGGCTGCATTATAAAAGTAGGGGGTATAAAAGTAGGGGGAGCTCCCTAGGAATTGTGTTGTGCTTTATTGAATAACATTGTTATCTTGTGTTTACCAGAGCGTGCTGGAAGTGGGAAGGTGCTCAGAGTTAAGGTGTTTTCACTCTGGGCATTAGTCCCACTTGGAGACGCACTTCCAGGGGTCATCTAGGACAACTTCATATGTGCAAACTGTTGTAAATACCTATTGGACTGTTGCATTACGTTTGTGTGACAGTGCAAATAAATGTAATTACTATTTTATACCAGTTCCAGTAAAAATACGTTCCTGGTTAAGTAAAATTGATGTGGAGTGTTCTTCTTATTTTCAGCAGGTGAAGCAGTGGATACCCAGGTAATAACAGAGGTAAACTATTGTTATATTGCACATTGTGGGGTTATCCTTTACTATTAGCTTCACACTAACATTGCACCACAGCTGTGTCAAAGGGATTGAGCCAAGTTATAGGGGGTGTGTGAGCAGAGTACAGGCCCAATCAAATACCAGCAGCTCCTTCGGGGGTAAGTGCTACAGTGGGCTTTGGTGAGATATCAGGGGTCTAAACAGACCCCTGACATCTCCCCTTTGAGACAGAGAAAGGGACTGAGGACAAAGATTATCCTGTCCTTTTCTGATTATTGAAGATGAATGGACAAAGACAGAGGCTCCTGTCCATTCATAAACTGAAGCAGAGTAAACGCAGCTCAGTTTTCACAGGACACAGGAGCGGGCGCTGCTCACTGTGTCCAATTACATATTTACCAGTCCCTTCCTCGGCTCTTCATCCTGACACATCCCCCGCAGCCGGCGGGAGAGGAGGGAAGCCGGCTGCGGGGGACCAAGGGGGGCAGAGGAAGAGGAGGACAGGGAGCCGGAGGAGAACAGGGGGGGCGGAGGAGGACACGGAGGGGGGTGGAGAAGGACACAGAGGGGGACCGGAGAAGGACAGGAGGCCAGAGCAGCAGCTGATGGAGGAGGACACAGGGTACAACCGGGAATGATCGGTGCGGTGGGAGGGACAGCTGTAAACACCGATCTCCCTTTCTAGCTTTCTAGCCGACAGCTGTGGGAGGGAGAGAAGAAGAAGCGGCTGTCGGCTAAAAAGCTATACAGGGAGATCGGTGTTTACAGCTGTCCCTCCCGCTGCACCGATTATTCCCTGCTGTAAACCAGGGGACAATCCAGGATCAGCCCTGAAGCCAGGATATCGAGAGGCGCTTGCGAGTGTCCGGGAGCCGCAGCCGAAATGCAGGAGGCTCCCGCACCTCGCGGGAGACTTGGGATGTCTGAGTAAGTATTCAGCTGATGGAACATCACTTCTGTTACCTAACCTGACGGGTTGCCTATTCTGAAGAAACACCTGCAGCTGCTGGTCGGTACAGTTACAGGCAAGACCATTTCAGGAGGACTCGATACATTAATGAGCCTGTTTACTCTATAATCCTGTAAGTGTTTTTAACTGTTGCCTTTTAATAAAATTGCTGACATACTGCACTTAGAAGCGCCTTTCTCTGCATATCTTTATAGTCACATTAATCGCTGCCCTCGAAGAGCCTACAATCTAAGGTCCCTAACTCACATTTATACATACTGTACACATACTAGGGCCAATTAACCTACTAGCATGTCTTTGGAGTGTGTGACAGGGAGAACATGCAAACTCCAGATATGAGTTGGTGATTACTATAAATTGTGTTATATTATCTGTCTGGGGTTTAGCTTTGATACACTAAACAAGTCTAATGGATGTGCAATATAATTTAAATCCTCTACTGAGTCAGAGACAACATTTTTGTAATTAGCTACTTAAAATATATTTTCAGTTTTGGTTATGTAACACACATTGTATGTGAAACAGAGCAGGCTTATGCTGTGTGACAGCTGGCTTAATAATAAGTCACTCTGGTAGTCTGATAAATTATCTACACAACCACATGAATTACTTTTTTTTTTATATAAAATATTTGATTTCTGCATTACATGATGTCACGGGTTGAAGTGCCAGGCTGGAAGCAAAAATAAGAAACAAAACCTTGCTTCGCCCCTGCACTGTAAGGGTTAAATGATCTATTACATCATACATTTCTTACCTTACCCCAGTGGTGGAGGTTTTAGATTGCTCCCACTGACACAAATGACGGCTTCTTTCACTCCCACTTACTTTTCAACGTGCATTGCAAAACACTGCACAATATACAGCAGGACTGACATTTTGGGGCATTAAGACATACCTCACAACTTTTTGAGATAGAAGTTAGGGACACCTATTAGCAAAAGTATGTAGGCATAGGACACACCCCCTTAAAGGAGAATTATGCAAAAAAAATTAGTTAAACTCAAAGATGCCCTTTTTACCATTATGATTACTTTATACTGTCTTTTGGCTTTTACAAATGCAGCAATTTAGAAATTGAATTAAAGGTTTAGCACTGGGAAACTGGGATTTTTGAACGATAAATAGTGCAATTTATATACAACTATAACATTAATTTCTCCACAATGCTTATAAATACAAATATGACTGAGGTTTTTTTTATTTGCTTTTATTTTTTGTTCAGAGTAACAGTAAATACTTAACTGTGCATAATTTGGACACAGGTACACTTTAAGAAATATCAACAGTGTTGATACATACAGCACATCTATCATGTTGCATTCAAAACCTTATTGGCCTATTGGGTGGTAAATATATATAAAAAAAGGTATTCATAACTTGAACGTTTTCATGTTTTACTATCATAGATCATTAAATCATACTTGATTTAATGTGTTTATTTTACAGTTTTTACAAAAATAATGTATACACTTCGCTCAGTGAAGTAAATTGAAAATAGATTTCTGCAAAGCGATTTAAATTAATACAAATGACAAATTAACTGACTGCATAAGTATACATTCACTTAACAAACAATAAATGGGCATATAAATAGCCCAAGATCGGACTTTAGAGGTACAAATGACAGTAATAAGTATAAAAAAGGTATTTTTTATTTATAACAATACATGATATAGAAAAGGCAAAAAATAATTAAAAGCATATAATACACAATACATAGTAAAGTTGAACATATATAGTATACGTGGTAGTGAGCCCCTGTGCGTCAACGCGTTTCGCTGTATAGCTTCATCAGGACACTCGGGTTGTTGAAAGAGAAAAACAGGTCTCACTATCTGAAATAAAACAAATGGATAAGATTTCATATCATGGCAACATATATTTAAAATGGATCATTTTCACGTTTGAGGGACACATGTAGCACACATATGAAAATACCTTGCACGGAAGTCCACAAAGGCTAATTTCGCCCCTTTGGCCTCAAGTATCACCATATACAGTATCCCAGGTGCTCTGATATTTATAACACAGAGCCAACTAGAACAATTCATATATTGACATCAGTCACTAAAAGAACGATAGCATATAAAGTATTAAAAATGGATAATACTGCACTAGAACACAAAAGATACTCACTGGCTAAGGGTGCAAAGTAGCACCTATGTTGGCAAAATTGGTAGGGGACAAGGTTCCACAGAACCGAAAGGGGAGGGGAAGAAACAGGGGGAGAAAGGGAAGAGGGGGGGGGGGGGGTGATGATATTTTTGTGTTTTGTTGCCTCACAACCTGGAATTAACATGGTTTGTTTTTTTTTTTTTGTTTTTTTTATTGTGAAGCAAACAACAAATACCACAAAATAACAGAAAAAGTCAATGTGCATAACTATTCACACCCCTAAAGTCAATACTTTGTAGAGCCACCTTTTGCGGCTATCACAGCTCCAAGTCACTTTGGATAAGTCTCTATGAGCTTGCCACATCTTACCACTGGGATTTTTGCCCATTCCTGCTTGCAAAACTGCTCTAGCTCCTTCAAGTTGGATGGTTTGTGCTTGTGAACAGCAATCTTTATGCCTGACCACAGATTTTCAATTGCATTGAGGTCTGGGCTTTGACTAGGCCATTCCAACACATTTACATGTTTCCCTTTAAACCACTCAAGTGTTGCTTTAGCAGTGTGTTCAGGGTCATTGTCCTGCTGGAAGGTGAACCTCCGTCCTAGCCTCAAATCACACACAGAGTGGTACAGGTTTTGCTCAAGAATATCTCTGTATTTAGCACCATCCATCTTTCCCTCAACTCAGGCCAGTTTCCCAGTCCCAACTACTGAAAAACATCCCCACAGCATGATGCTGCCACCACTATGTTTCACTGTGGTTGGATGGTGTTTTTTGGGTGATGTGATGTGTTGAGTTTGCGCCAGACATAGCGTTTTCTTTGATGGCCAAAAAGTTCAATTTTAGTCTCATCAGACCAGAGCACCTTCCTCCATACATTTTGTGAGTCTTCCACATGCCTTTTCGCAAACTCAAAACGTGCCATCTTGTTTTTTGCTGAAAGTAATGGCTTTCTTCTGGCTACTCTGCCATAAAGCCCAACTTTATGGAGTGTACGGCTTATTGTTGTCCTATGTACAGATACTTCAGTCTCTGCTGTGGAACTCTGCAGCTTCGGTTACCTTAGGTCTCTTTGCTGCCTCTCTGATTAAAGCCCTCCTTGCCCGGTCCATGAGTTTTGGTGTGCGGCCGTCTCTTGGCAGGTTTGCTGTTGTGGAAAACAATAACCCCGCGCCAATAGTGACCATAGTGTTTTTTTAAAAATTGTAAAATATAATCATCATAATTAGTAAACAAAAAAATGATAATGACTATGAAAGGTGTACAATTAATTAAATACCTATACCAAGCAGCTCCCCTGATTTGAACAATTATGTCAAAAATGTATGTAATATAGATAGAGGGCGCTAGAGGCTAAAAAAATGGTTTGAATGGACTAATACAAAAAAAACAAAAAAAATGTGCTAAATTGGAAAAAATAAAAATAAAAATAACAATCACAGTGAATAAATATGTTGAAAGAACAACCAATAAAGTGATGACAATATTAGTGATAAAATAGTCCCGATCCAGTGAAGTATTGCAAACTATATTGAGTGATATCTTCAAAATATGATTAAAAAATATGTGCCAAATTCTGGCCATTGATAGAGAGAATTCCGTCACCAAATAAGAAAGAATACACCATGAAGTATAAGATATCTGCTTACCAGATACCAATGACCCCTTTACTTAAAAAGAGAGTCACTAGCGCTTGTGCAGGATTGTGCCTGCTCACATGGAAGGCTGAATACCCGGATGATGCTTTAGGCATGGATCTCTCCCGTCCCACTCATTCAAGACAAGGATATAGGGAAACAAACAGAGTCTCCATAGCGTAAAACCATTTAATATAAAATTGAAATATCATAAAAAATGCCAAATGGCCTCTTACATTGGAAGGTGCCCACCTGGCACTGGGGCTGTTCGTATATCAGGGTAGATTGGTGTCATGGACCCATCACATCGCTTCGTATGCGGCGTGCGTTCCACCCAGTACGGATGTACCACCAGAGGATCCGGATGTTGGAAGGCAAAGGGAAAAACACGTGACCATGTACCGCTCCGACGTACATTCCGTTGTGAACGTCTTCAGGGAAGCGTAAGTTGTGGTAATGATCAGTATACACAAATGACCAAGAAGTAAAAAACTGCCTCTAGTGGCCAAAAATTATTATACTGATCCGATGGTTTCAAAGGCTAAAGAATTAATTCGGCACCTACCACAAATTTGTAAGGTGCTCCCCCTGCTGGTCATTGCCAAGCAGGCGGAAGAAATAACCTATCATAGTATATATGGACTTAATCATTAGGTTGAGAGTTAATTGATTAGTAGGGTATCAAAGTTAATAAGGTAAAAGGTATATATAACTATGGTTTATACCCTGTGATACAATGCAGCCACAGTCTCGGTTAACATTTTAGTACATACTAAATACTGAGCAAAGGTTCTGAATACTTAGGGCCATGTGATTTTTCAGTTTTTCTTTTTTAATAAATCTGCAAAAATGTCAACAATTCTGTGATTTTCTGTCAATATGGGGTGCTGTGTGTACATTAATGAGCAGAAAAAATGAACTTAAATTATTTTAGCAAATGGCTGCAATATAACAAAGAGTGAAAAATTTAAGGGGATCTGAATACTTTCTGTCCCGACTGTATATATCATCCTATATCATCCTATGCCAATGTGGAGCTTTCTACCTATGCCAATGTGGAGCTTCTCAGACCCCTCTGGAAGAGTATGAAAGACCACATGTACTATGCTACATGTGGTCTTCTCAACATGGCCATTGGTTATCATGTGGCCTTTAACCACTTTAATACAGGGCATTTTCACTCCCTTCCTGCCCAGCCCAATTTTCAGCGCTGTAACATTTTGAATGACAATTGTGCAGTCATGCAACACTGTACCCATATAAAAGTTTTATCATTTTTTTCAACACAAATAGAGCTTTCTATTGGTGGTATTTGATCACCTCTGCGTTTTTATTTTTTGCGCTATTAACAAATAAAAGCGTCAAGTTTGAAAAAAACGCAATGGGGGGTTATTTACTAAAGGAAAATCCACTTTGCACTGCAAGTGCACTTGGAAGTGCAGTCGATGTAGATCCGAGGGGGACATGCAAGGAAATTTAAAAAACAGCATTTTAGCTTGCACATGATTGAATGATAAAATCAGCAGAGCTTCCACTCATTTCAGGTCTACCCCTTAGATTTAGAGAGACTGCACTTCCAAGTGCACTTGCAGTGCAAAGTGGATTTGACTTTCGTAAATAACCCCCAATATTTTTTACTTTTTGCTATAATAAATATCCCATTAAAAAAAATTCTCAGTTTAGGCCGATATGTATTATTCTACATATTTTTGGTAAAAAAAATAGCAATAAGCGTATATTGATTGGTTTGCGCAAAAGTTATAGTGCCTACAAAATAGGGGATAGATTTATGGCATTTTTATTATTATTTTTTTTTTACTAGTAATGGCGGCAATCTGCGATTTTTATTGTGACTTTGACATTGCAGCGAGCATCGACATTGACCATTCACATTTACACAGCGATCATTGCTAAAAAATGCACTGATTACTGCATTTAGTCAATTAGTCTCAAGTCTGCAAAAGACTTGAGACTGGGGTGGAGGTTGACCTTTCAGCAGGACAACGGCCCTAAAAATACAGCCAGAGCTACAATAGAATGGTTTAGATGAAAGTATATTTATGTGTAATGCCCCGTACACACGGTCGGACATTGATCGGACATTCCGACAACAAAATCCATGGATTTTTTCAGACGGATGTTGGCTCAAACTTGTCTTGCATACACATGATCACACAAAGTTGTCGGAAAATGATGTGCCACTTTGTGTTGGTCTATCACATAAAATCCCAATAAAATAAATGACGTTTTTGGTTGTAACATGACAAATTGTGGAAAATTTCAAGGGGTATGAATACTTTTCAAGGTACTGTATCCACAAATCGCTTTATTATGGCCGACCAGCCTATATCCAAGCCTTGTTTTGGTTTTCAAAATGTCCGATCAGCATACAAAGCTCAATTTGAGTCTCAGCCCCTTGATTAGGAAAGACCCATCTTGGTGTATAGAGCAATTGGACTGCCCCACAACAAAAATATGATGTAAGAATCCAGAAGAGGGCACAACACCCCATGGTGGGCAGACTAATGAATTGTAAAACCTGACACCATAAAAACATTATACAATAGTAAAAAATTTGTCCATGGCACAATTATCGAGAATATAAAAATAAATAAATAATGAGGAGTGGAAATAAGAAAAATAAATATTAATACATCACACCCCACATTAGAAATTGTATAATATAACAAAATAAAATAATGTCATGAAATAAAATAATTAAAAATAAAACAACCCAGTTAGAGGTATATATCAAACTCTTTCCCACTTCTTTTTTCCAACATGAATGTCTCTCAATCTCCTGTTGTATGGAACACATATAAACACATAAAAAATATTATTAAAGCCTAATACTAAGCAGAAATGTAACCTTAAATGGACAAAAAATAGTACACTGGAAAAAATAATTATAAAAAACACAACAAAGTGCATTTCACATAAATGAATGGCAAAGACGCTGTGCCGGATCAAGCGTCATTAATAAACATGTAGATTTCTTATTCAACGATGATACCATATGTGCTATAAGCTTTCAATTCCTGAATCCTGTTAGGTCATGAAAGAAAGATGGTTTGCTGGGGGGATCCAAAACGTTTGGGGGCTATTTTTAGTTGTAAGAGGGTACACCTCTGTACACAACATTTGGTTTGCCAGGCAAAGGGGGGCCCAAAATCCTGTCATTTTAAGTGCCGCCCAGTATTTATTCATAATATTTTTAATTTATTTATGTTGCACCGAGTAAGAAACAAGAGACCACTTAAAATGATCAGAACTGGTAGTATTTGTATCACATCTCTGAGTAACTCATTTGTAACTTGCTCAATCCCCTCATTGAGTTCTTGTTGCGTATAACCCTTCTGAAGAAAACAGTCTTTTAACAATAAAGCCTGCCTCTTATAGCCCATGGCTTCCGTGCAGTTGTCACGCAGTCTGAGGATTTGGCTGCAAGGCATTGAACGCAGCCAGACCCTATGGTCGTAGCTGTCCACGGGGATATATGAGTTACAATAGGTGGATTTAAAATGAGTGCGAGTAATCAACCTCTGATCCACTACCATAATCTCCAGATCCAAAAAAGTGATGACTACCATTCCATAGTTGGAGGATGTCACCTATACAACTTGCCCACAACAAGAGCTCAGATCTGCCGTGGGCATAGACAACATCCTCTTCCCATTTGGCCATAAAAAGGTTTTGCAGACTGGGGGCAAACTTCGCTCCTATGGCTACACTTTTCTTCTAGATATAAAACTGGTTATTAAACCAAAAATAGTTTTGGGTGGTAGCAAAAAACAACAAATTCATGATAAATTATTTTTGTGTTTGTGGGATGCCATCCTCTTTGGACAAAAAATAATCAACCGCCTCATAGCCCAGCTTATGAGAAATGAACGTATACAAACAGACCACATCTGCTGTGGGTAGTAAAACACCTTTATTAATGGTCACCCCATTTAGAAGTTTGATATTATCCTTAGTATCCTTAAGGAAGAAAGGTGGCCGTCTAACTATTGGTTGGCAATAGAAATCAATATACCTCCCAATCCTTGCTGTCACTGAGTCGATCCCACTGATGATGGGACGATCTGGAGGACAGACAGCATTTTTATGGACCTTTGGGAGGTAGTAGAAATCCGAGGGGCAGTAGGTATTAAATACTTTCTCTTTCTTGTCCAAAATGCGGATCTTATAACCGTCATTAATTAGTCTTGTCAATTCCTTTTTGTAAACTGATGTAGGATTATTGGATAATATCTTATATGTGTACTGATCATTTAAAATCTTGTACATCTCCTACTATAATCCTGTTTGTCTAAAATAACTATGCCTCCCCCCTTTGTCCGTGGGGCGAACAACTAAATCTTTCCTCTCACATAATCGTTTGAGACCCACATCCAAGGCAGGATTATATGTTTTAGGATTAGAAATCAAATACCTTTACAGGTTTACCTGGTGGATGTATTTATGAATATTGATAATTGTTTGAAATCTATCAAGCTTTTGTGGGGCACCAAATTTCAGACCTTTATCTAATACCTCAGTTTCCTGTTTTGATAAAGTCACTTTACTCTACTAATAACAATTAATCCCACACAGCGTCTCTGACATTCATTTATGTGAATATGCACTTTGTTGTGTTTTTTATAATTATTTTTCAAATTTACTATTTTTGGTCCACTGGTGAATTGGCGATATCATGAGGATCTGATTACACCATATGGGTCTTAGCATTGTGTAATAGGATACTGCTTGCAGGCCAATTCAACTCTGTAATAGAGTCCAATTATTCTGGTAAGAGTCCATTCAGTTGTTGGTGATGGCCCACGTGGTGAATATGGAAGTTTGTTGAGACCTTCTATCACACAGCGGTGTATGCATCTTTGGATTGCTCTCATCTTATGTATTTGAAGCAGACTTACATTTTTATTTTTACTTTTATTTTTTGCACTTTATTGGTGTGTTTTGTATCATGTTATTAGCTTTGCAGAATTTTGTTTACTTTTTTTAATTTCATCTTCTTTAGGCCCCTTTTACACGGACGGAGCAATTAGATCCGCCTATCAGTTTTGCACGCAGACCTGATCAGACATGTCCACTGACATCAGATCTGATCCTGTCTGCTAAAAACAGACAGATGAGAGGTCCCTTTCCCATATGTCTGGCTGATTGGATGGGATGACAATCGGAGGGAAATGGACAGGCGGTCCATTACCATCTGACTGCCCATGGGGGAAAGCGGGCTGTGTCCGTATCCATTCTGCATCAGCGGAGCAGACATGGACCTGTCATCCACCTGCTCAGCAGGGATCAGTGGACAGATTCCCCCTGAGCAGGCAGATCCGGTGCCAGAATCTGCTTGCCTGAAAGGGGCCTTATTTCCATGCTGTGATGGTCAACTTTATGCCAATCAAGAAGGGCATGCCTAGTTAGCATATTGGCATTGCTAAAAACATCACAGAGCCCAAATAGTAACAATATGCCATAGGCTACACACCACTGACTGGCAGGGAATTACCGGTAGTTGTATTCCATTAACATAAACAGATCTGCATGACAGCCTATTTAAAGCAAACAACTTCTCTATCTACATAAAGTTGCATAGATAGACATGACAGACCAAATCATATTGCTTTCAAAAATTCTATTATAAGTTAAGTTTCTCATACAGGTAAACCAAATACATTTGTTTTACCATGTGTTTAAGCTAGACCACTGAAACCAATTTGACTGAAATTAATTCCCGTAAAAGGGAGATTTTAGAAAAACATCGTAAAGGATACAAATGGTAGTAAAAGTTAGTAGCCTGGAAAATTGAGTATGCAGTGTTTTTGAATGCCTTGAGAACATTTTCTCTTCCTATGTCGGTTTGGGATTAAAGCCAACACTTTTATGAATTAGAAATGCAACAACATGCCTTCCAAATGAGGTTGTTGGATATTTGCCATTGAAAGGAGGTGCTCAAATTACAGTGTGCCAGCAGATTTAAGTTTGTTTAATGGAAACTGGACCAATAAATCACTTCTCATTCTAAGGAATAAGTTAGGAAAAAATCTATTACCCTTATAAAAACTGTTACATAACATATTATTACAACGCACACTAGATCCTGTCCAACATTCAGAACTGTAGAATTCAATGTATCCATGATGTAACTTAACGCTTTAAAGAATATAGGAAATAATCAGTAATGTTCTTAGGCGTACTGTTAAATTTGTAATTAAAGTACAGTGAATTTCAGCATTAGCCTAATGTATATATATATATATATATATATATATATATATATATATATATATATATATATATATATATATATGTCCATGTAAAGGTTAACTGAAATGCTGAACTTGAGAGGCCTGATGCAATGATGACAATAAATACGGTATATGCTTCTGCATGATGTCCTTTCCGATATCAGGTCAAACTTTATCACTGGCTGGGCTGAGCTCTTTAAATTCAGCCCAGCAGCAGTGACAGAACATATGCAGCAAGGATTTTTTCTTCTCTCCTTCTCCTATTTGATGGACAGCTGCAAGGAGAGCAGCAGCTGGGCTGTATACTGATTGGCTGTTTCTGTATCTGAGGAGGGCACTTCACTAGCAACCCTGGACAGGTAGACAGGGCGAGCCAGGAGGCATGTGATTGGCTGCTACATTAGGCTCCACCCACAGTTCAGGAGACGAGCGAAGACCCATGTGGGGTACATTGAGGAGTTCCTGGACTTGCAGGGAGAACAAGCTAAATGGGGAAAAAATGTGTCAGACAGTGTCCCAGTGTTTTTTTTTGTGTTTTTTTTTTTATCCAAACAAATTTTATTGTGGATATACATCAATTACAGTTGCAGTGTAACATCAATCTAATAATAAGGTTTTGCAACAAATAAGCTGTAGGTGATTACCACATATAATGTCATGGCTCACATTCGATACATCTTATACATAGAAGACAGAATATGTTAAGTAACGAGAATAGAGAAACCCAAACATCTGGCAAAAAGCCTCTATCAAAGAAATGTATTCATATTTGTAAGGTCATATTCGTACCACATGGTATTGTGGGATGACCTATAAAAAGGGGTATAAGAAGTCCCAAAAGGACCCGAAGGGCTGGCAGCTCCTTGGTCCTGGATAAGATATGTTAGATATGTGTTGTAGCCGGCGGAGGGATCCGGCGGGGCTTGTGACTTACTTAGTTATGGGGGTCCGGGTACCGCTCTGGGGGACATGTAACAATGAAACAATAGTTTGTAAAAAAACATCATTTTTAAATGAGCAGTGATTTACTAATGCTTAAAGTGAAACCCTAAAAACGAGAAATAAAAAAATAAATGAAATATTCCTTTAAATATAGTGCCTGGGGGATCCCCTTATGCCGCGTACACACGAGCGGACTTTACGGCGGACTGGATTTCGTCGGACAATTCGATCGTGTGTGGGCTCCAGCGGACTTTGTTTGCTCAAAAGTTGGACGGATTTAGATTTGAAACTTGTTTAAAATTTATCCGACGGACTCTTCTTTCTAGCGGACAAACCGATCGTCTGTGTGCTAGTCCGACGAACTCAAACTGACGCATGCTCTGAAGCAATTACAAGACGGAAGCGCTCGGTCTGGTAAAACTAGCCTTCGTCTTGAAGCTAGCACATTCCTCTTCTGTGGTCTTTTAATACAGCCTTTTTTTAGGATTGATAATGCGAGAGGAATGAAGTTGTTTTTCTGCTTTATATTCACACAGAGTTCTCACAAACTACTTTCTTCATGATTTATCCTCCTGCCATGACTAATATAATATTTTGTAAAAGCCAGATCTACCTAAATTATAAAATTTAAAATCGATTTTTGACTCTTTTTTTTTTTTTTTTTATTTCAACACTTATCTATTTTACAATGTGTGTTAAATGTTAACCAAATTTTTTGTGTGTATTTTCAAGTTACCACAATTAACATTCATATTTTGTGTTTTTTTTAATGAACCTTAATGAGGTTTTTGTCCCTTGTTCATTAGACATAGGGGGGTGTATTTAACAAAGGCAAAATCATTTTTCACTACAAGTGCTAATTCTACATTGAATTCCACAGAAAGAGCATTTTGAAGTGCCTTCGCTGTGGATTCGAGGGGCACATGCAAGGAAGCCCAAAAAAATGATACTAATTTTTAGTTAACATGATTTTCAGAATAAATCAGCAGAGCTTCCCCGAATTTCAGCTCTTCCCCTCAGATTTACAGCGACTGCACTTCCAACAAGTGCACTTGCTGTGCAATTTCTCAAGTGAACGTTTCACTAGTACTTTTCACTTGATATTCTTAAATGATTTAGCCTTTTGTCAAAAACACACATAGGGGTTGATTTACTAAAGGGAAAAAGACTGTGCACTTTGTAAAGTGCAGTTGCCCTCTGCAAGAGCAGTTGCTCCCAAGCTTTATTAAATGTGAAGCAGCTCTGCTGACTTCCATCATCCAATCATGTGCAAGCAAAAATGCTTTTTTAATAATTTTACTTGCACAGGATTGGGTACTCTTTGCAAAGTCAAGCTTTTAACTAATTTCGGATGCTCTGGAGCAATTGCACTTGCAGAGGGCAACTGCCCTCTGCAAGGTGCACAGACTATTTGCTTTTCTCAAATCAACCCCATAGTCTTTTGGACCTGTACCTGCCTACTCCCAAAGAAAATGGCGTTTTTTAATCAAAACACATAGGTAAGAATGTAAGGTAACCAAAAATGTATTTATTTATTTATTTTAAAAATTAGGAAGGCAACACTGGAGACACTTTTAGAATCTGGGAAGCCTTTCGTCCCCCAGGACACACATCAAGTTTGAGGACAAGAAAATTGGTATCTTGCGACTATAGGGAGCACAGGGAGCACAGTCAGACCAGACAGAAGCCAGGCAATCACTTTCGACTCTTCCGTGCAGCCTTCCCTCCACGCTTCTCTGCAGCCTTCCTTGGAGGTTGTGCCTCTGGTGGTGTACTTGGGGCAGGAGGAGGAGGAGGAGGAGGAGTGGCTTCATCTGCCAGATATGTGGTAGCAGTAAGCTCCCCTCTCAAGCCCTTCTCAAATGCCTTAAAAATTAGTCCCTCACAGAGAAGGCGTTGGCCCTTTTCCAACTCCAGCAATCTGCTGGCTATATAGGTGCCGTACGCCTCCTCGGCATTGGGTGGTTTGCTGAGGATGAGGCTTGCTTCCCGTATGAGGGCTAGGGATTCCTGCTCAGTTGGTGTCATTCTCCTGGGCCTTTTGTGGAGAATGCGGAGGGGAGGCACCTGACACTCTGTGCGGCTTCGACTTGGCCCAGCCACAGCCTCCTCCTCTCTCCCACTGGGCAAGGTCTCCTTCTCTCTCCCACTGGGCAAGGCCTCCTCCTGGCTGAGGTCATCCTGTTTAAAAAAAAAGGGACATAGTTGTAATTTTGTGTTATGCAATCACACACAATTTTCAGCTCATGACTTTCAAATATAATTACACAAAATAGTAAAGGCTATCTATTTGACACCACCATTATTTCAGATGATCATCAAGATCTGAAGTTAAGTATATTTTTGGACACTACTGTCTAGTGATATGTCTACATATTAATCTTTGTGCAGAAGTCATTTTTTAGGAAGCACTTGCAAAATTAACACGTGAACATCATTAATAACATTTACACAATCCCAAATTTAAAAAAAAAGGATACCTGGCTGAAGCTGGGCGCATCAACTTCATCAATGCTGAAAAGGCCCAGTTCATCCTGGGACTCCTCAGCTGGGGTGGAGGTGGATGGAAGGCTGGAGGGAAGAGTGGAAGGAAGGCTGGAGGGAAGGGTGGGGGGAAGGGTGGAAAGTGATTGCCTGGCTTCGGTCTGGTCATCCAGGAATCGCATTTTGTTGTAGTACCACAACTTGGGTACATATACTTGGTCAGCTGCTGCACCGGATCTGAGCGACTCCTGGATTTTTTTGTGTTCCCGCTTATACATGTTTCGCAAGATACCAATTTTCTTGTCCACAAACTTGAGGTCTGCCTGGGGGAGTCGAGTCTTCACAAACTCTAAAAGTGTGCCCAGTGTTGCCTTCCTAACATCCCTATTATAATATAGGGGGTGTTTGACCTCCCACAGGTTTTTCTTGTCCTCATAGAGCTCAATAAATTGGCACAAAAATTCTTCCTCTTTAAAGGGATTCATTTTTTCTGCAAGACAAGACACAAGATCCAAACTTAAATGTCATTCCCAAATCACAGGATTCGTTTTGGTTGTAATCTAGGGGACACATACACACACACACACACACACACACACACACACTTTAATCTTACCTTCGTTTGTGACGCTCGCTACTTCCGCACGGACATACGTAGGCCATCGTAATAGCTTTATATACACTGCGCATGTGTCATGCTCCGCCTGCGTCGCCCGCCCCTGACGTTCGTAAGTACGATTTGGCCCCGCCCCTTCACTCTTCGTTGCGCAGTGGGAGTAGATAGCAAAAGATGGCGGAGAGAATCAGTGGAAGTAGCGCGGAGGAAAGCCCGGAGCCCCAAACATCCACATCCCGGAGGAGATATAAGGCCACCAACATGGCTTTTGAAGAGATGGTGGAGATGGTGTCCATATTGAGAAGGGAGGACTACGATGGCAAAAAAGGACCGTACACACGACCGAATATGAGGAAGGACAAAATAATGTCCTCAGTTGTCACCGCTCTTGAAGCAAAATTTGGTACAAAACGTTCGAAAGAACAATTGAGGAAGCGGTGGTCTGACATCAAAAGTCGGGAGCCAGAACAATATTGGCGAATAAAGAAGCTGCTTAAAAAAAGTAAGTACTTGTGTTTTACTATTGAGATACTTAACTTGCATGCTGATCCTTATTTTTGGACTTTATTCAGCATCGTTCGTAAAGACCGTTCTTTAGAATATATATGATACTTTAGAAAGTGACGTTATTTTTCGCCAAATACGATGGGACAGGGTTGGACATACATTTATGTCTTGCTAATTTGTCAAATTAACACAATTAGTTGATGTGGTGTAGATGTGTTTGAAAATATAATGCTTCTTTAAAAATGATTCAGTGTAATGTAGGGACAGGACACAACAGCTGTTTCCACATCTGGACTCACGAGCACTATAGTGTACTATGTGACCATAAATAAAGAGGGGTAATACACATAGGAGATCATTGAGGTGTCTGCATCTGTGAAACCTGCCTGAAAATGAGCAGTGTTTATAATTGTTGTTCAGAGGTAATGTTCATCCTGTCTTCAAAATTTATTATGATGAAAAATTGGACACAACTCATAACCAACGTTTAAGTTTATTTATTAAAAGATAAAATATCACTGTGTTTTAACTATACCTTTTGTTCAATTCTCATAGGGGAGAAAAGACTCAGACAACAGTCCAAGGATCTCAGGACCCCCCCAAGTCACCAGCCTGAGGCAGAAGATACCCCAAGCCCCAGCCCAAGACCACGCCCACCTGACGACCTTGAGGAAGGAGAGGTGGAGGAAGTGTGCGAGGTTTCAAGCCCACCAAGTGAGTGACTGACACCCCAGCTTGAGTTACTGTATTTTGGCGTGCATATTGTAAACCTTGTTTTTATTCACTCATTTTAGGTGAGTTTCTGGTTGTGGAAGGCCAAGCGGCAGAGCCCTTCACCACAGACAGTGCGCAAAGACTGATTGGCCAGATAATGCTGTGGAATGGCCACATCGATAAAATGCGTGACCAAATTCACAGCATGCAACTTCGCCTGGACTCCATGCAACAGGAAATGAAGAACATGATTGATGTTTTGGGCCGAATCTAATCACGTTTGGCCTAAAAACATCAATCATGTTCTTCATTTCCTTGTGAATTTTGGTTTTTGCACAAATTGTTAGTTTAATTTTTGGGGTCTACCCAAATTTACATTCTGATGCACACGGTGTGTCATCATGTGCTATCTTCCATCATGGGTTAGCAATGTACTTGTTTTGTGTTTGCAACCCCTTCATCCTGAAAATTCTTTGGTGGTGAGAGGAACCAAAAAAGGGATTGCACACACAAAACACGTACATTGCTCACCCATGATAGGAGATAGCACATGTTGACTTGACCCTTTTGTAAAGCTCAAGTTTGAGCATATTCAAAATGAAAAATTTCCACTGGTGACATCACATGCACCGTTCTCTAAATGTTGAACTTTGTAAGTTCTATTTTTTTTGGTTGGTTTTGCAAAACACTGTTGTGTTTGTAAATCTTTTTATATAAAAGGTCTATATATTTGTGAAAATATGCCTTGAATAATTTTGTAAAAAAAAAATTTATTAAACAACGTAAAATAATTTTCTAAAAAAAATAAAAAAAATAAAAAAAAATAAAAAATGCACCTTTCAATGTGCACAAAGTAAATATTTTTACGGAATACAATGTGTGTGGCTGATTCTTTAAGTCAAATTTTGTGGTTTGTTTTTGTGGGCCGGATTAACTAAAGCTAAATGCAATTGACACTACTACAAGTGCACTAGGAGACAGACATAACTAAATGTAAACAACAATAAAAACAAGATATTTTGAGAAAACTATTTTATTTTTAATTTTTTGAAGAAAATTACAGCTGTTGCTGAATAGCAATGGCCCCCCGACCATTAAAATAATTGACATAACGGTCACGCACTTGACGTGCGGTTCGGGGGGCCAAGCCAATACGGCCAATTTCTAGGCCTGTCAAAGTGATATCCTGTTCCAGTCTGGCCTCAGGCCCAACAGAGGATATATATGTTGCTGAATGTCTCCTTAAAAAGTTATGCAAGATGCAGCAAGCAAGGATGACGTAGTTTAGTTTATAGTCTGTAAAATTAATTGAAGAAAGAAATAAACGGAACCGGCTGGCCAGAATCCCAAAGGCATTCTCCACAACTCTTCTTGCTTTGGCCAGCCGATAATTAAATACCCTCCTCTCAGGGGTGAGTGTCCTTTGGGGGAACGGCCTCATCAAGTTCTCACCGAGAGCAAATGCTTCATCAGCAATAAAAACTGAGGGGAGTCCATCCACGTTCTCGTCATCAGGTGGCAATTCCAGGCCACCGGTCTGGAGACGATGGCACAGCTCGGTCTGTGCAAAGACTCCTCCATCAGACATCCGGCCGTTCTTCCCCACATCCACAAACATAAAGTCCAAATGTGCCGAGACCACCGCCATCAAAATTACACTATGGAACCCCTTGTAGTTATAGAAATAAGACCCAGAATGCGGTGGTGGCACAATCCGGACATGCTTCCCGTCAATCGCCCCTACACACTTGGGAAAGTCCCAACGGTCAGCGAACTGGGAGGCCACAGTCTGCCATTCCTGTGTACGTGAAGGAAACTGTGGAGTGAAAAAAAAATAAGATAAGGACTTTAAAACATAAATTGTATATCAGATTACACCTAAACATTAGTAAACAACAGCAGTCAAATATTAGTAGTATGTGTGTTTGTAATTGAAATGTTGAAAAACATAAGGCACACTTATAAGATTAATCACCCCCTCTGATGGCCCATTGATACATTTGAATGTGGGGGGAGGGGTTCTAATTAGGTTAACAAACACACCTGACTGGTTGAAACATTTGTGGGGTGGGGGAGGGGTTCTAATTAGGTTAACAAACACACCTGACTGGTTGAAACATTTGTGGGGTGGGGGAGGGGTTCTAATTAGGTTAACAAACACACCTGACTGATTGAAACATTTGGGGGGTGGGGGAGGGGTTCTAATTAGGTTAACAAACACACCTGACTGGTTGAAACATTTGTGGGGTGGGGGAGGGGTTCTAATTAGGTTAACAAACACACCTGACTGGTTGAAACATTTGTGGGGTGGGGGAGGGGTTCTAATTAGGTTAACAAACACACCTGACTGATTGAAACATTTGGGGGGTGGGGGAGGGGTTCTAATTAGGTTAACAAACACACCTTACTGGTTGAAACATTTGTGGGGTGGGGGAGGGGTTCTAATTAGGTTAACAAACACACCTGACTGGTTGAAACATTTGTGGGGTGGGGGAGGGGTTCTAATTAGGTTAACAAACACACCTGACTGGTTGAAACATTTGTGGGGTGGGGGAGGGGTTCTAATTAGGTTAACAAACACACCTGACTGGTTGAAACATTTGTGGGGTGGGGGAGGGGTTCTAATTAGGTTAACAAACACACCTGACTGATTGAAACATTTGGGGGTGGGGGAGGGGTTCTAATTAGGTTAACAAACACACCTGACTGGTTGAAACATTTGTGGGGTGGGGGAGGGGTTCTAATTAGGTTAACAAACACACCTGACTGGTTGAAACATTTGTGGGGTGGGGGAGGGGTTCTAATTAGGTTAACAAACACACCTGACTGGTTGAAACATTTGTGGGGTGGGGGAGGGGTTCTAATTAGGTTAACAAACACACCTGACTGGTTGAAACATTTGTGGGGTGGGGGAGGGGTTCTAATTAGGATAACAAACACACCTGACTGATTGAAACATTTGGGGGGTGGGGGAGGGGTTCTAATTAGGTTAACAAACACACCTGACTGATTGAAACATTTGGGGGGTGGGGGAGGGGTTCTAATTAGGTTAACAAACACACCTGACTGGTTGAAACATTTGTGGGGTGGGGGAGGGTCAAACAGGACAATGGAGCAGACAATATACATTGTTCAAGGGACTATAGGCTAGAGATATAAATGGACCCAGGATTGCATGGTGGGGAGGTTAATGAAAGAAAATATGCATGTAGGGCAATAAATGATTAAAACAGACATGCATGAAGATAAAGGGGACATTCACAGAATGTTGAAAGCATGGCAATTAGGTAAGGAGGACAGTTATACAATACATCAAAAAACATTTAATACATATCATGTAAGGTTAAAGGATCAAACTTACCTTCATATATTCCTTCTGCAGGACCTGAATAATAGCAGAACAGGTCTCTGGGATTATGATCCCCAGAGCCTGGGGGGAGATGCCTGTTGAGAACTTCAAGTCCTGAAGACTTCTCCCTGTCGCCAAGCAACGTAACGTGGCAACAAGCCTCTGCTCCGCACTGATGGCTTGCCTCATGCAGGTATCCTGCCTGCTGATATAGGGGGTCAGCATAGCCAGCAGACGCTCAAAGACGGGGTCCGTCATCCTGAGAAAATTCCTGAAATCCTCAGGATTATTCTCACGGAGCTCACGGAGCAAAGGCATATGACAGAACTGGTCACGCTGGCGCAACCAATTCTTGGTCCATGAACTCCTCCCCACCCTGTTCATGGACTGGACTCGGGTCAAAGTATTAACCCCAACACCAAGTCCCCACGCAGCACGAACTTGAGAACGAGAACGTCCACGCGACATGGCTTCAAAACGGTCGGCTGCTCAAACAAACAAACTTATAACAAACGCACTGAAGAACAGCAAGGCCTATGAAGAACGACCTGAAAATCAGGAACGAGCGGAGCAGAACGGCCTGCAAGGCAGGTTACGAACTGACCAACACGCACTGAAAAGCAGATACAAACCTCACAAGCACAAACTGAACCGCAGAAAACGAACGAAATAAGCTGAAGTGTGAAAAGCGCGAATCGTCTCTAACCAAACTTCTACTAACACGAGATAAACACGAGATTAGCAGAAGGAGCCCAAAGGGTGCCGTAGTGGGGCTTGAACTTCCTTTTTCTAGTCCCGTCGTACGTGCTATACGTCACCGCGTTCCAAACCAGCGGACTTTTGCAGTGAGCGTGTGTGGCCAAGTCCATCCGTTTTTAAGTCCGGCGCAAGGAGCCAACAAAGTCCGACGAAAAGTCCGCCGGGCAAAGTCCGCCGTAAAGTCCGCTCGTGTGTACGTGGCATTAGTCTGCCTGTAAGCCATGTATAAAACCTGCTGCAGCAATAATGCCATTTATAAAGTCAAAAAAATGACAATTTTCCCTGCAAGCGTTCTTTATTTTGTAAACAATGGCTTGGGGGGGTCACAATTTAGTGCACTCGGAACAAGATTTTTTGTATAAATTCTGGTGTCTCTACCACAGACTTTGGATAGAAGTAACAGGTGGGAAAAAATTGGGCTTTGGGCATTGGTGGTGCCTTCACACCGTAACTCTATAGGGGTACTCATGATGAAAGCAAGAATTGGCCTTGCTGTCAAAAATTTAAATGATATGCCCCTTTCAAACAGGTGCTGATCAATTGGTCCTTGGTTATTAATTGTGCCAATGAAACCTACACCAAAAATTTCTTCTAGATGAAATGAACACCCACAAAGCTAGGCAACCTAGACAGTCTTTCAGAGATTCCAGATCCAGAAAGCACTTAATCAGCAACATCAGCATTAGGGGGCTTGATAGCTGCTGCTAATCCAGGACTTATTAATTTTGATAAATGTCAGCCGGTCCACAGAGTGTGTCGACAGACACACTCTCTTATCTGTCACAAAACCTCCGGAAAGCACACTGCATGCAGGCAGCCCAGCAGTTCAATTGCATACTGGACAAGTTCTGGCCAGTGGTCTATTCTTATGACTCAGTAACCCAGTGGACCCTCAACTGGAAAGCTCTCCATGTCTGTTTTCACCCCTAGATAATCTCCCACAATATGATGCAGATGCTGCCTATGGGAGTTGGAAGCTGACAGCCCTGGGCACTGAGGACTAAAAATTTTTTGAAAATGATCACTGAGGGGGCCCCCTTCTCTACCGCTCCTCTCTTGACCAACAGAGGCCTCAAAACTACGTTTTCCACGAGACTGTAACCTACCAGAGTCTGGAAAGGTGTTACAAAAACACCTCTTTAAGGTGTCCTCGAGAGATTTCATCTTCTGCTCCGTCTCCTTGATGCCACATATTCTCGGGTCCTTTCGCAGGCTTTGAAGAATAAACACGCTTGAATTTAGACGCTTAGCATGTGGGTGGCAGTGACTTTATTTTCTTTTTCGTTGCAGCAGATGGGGCAGAGAAATTTGCCTGCTATAATCTACAGCTGGTATGGTGTGCTACTATCAAACATGCTGCAAGGACCTGTGACACCCTTCGATATACCATCATCCCTGTTAGTGGAGGCTGCTGAGAGGTCATGAGGTATAACGTGTAGACCGGAAAGGTGAGGAGTGAGAAGTAGAAGAATTGCATCCGTTTTGTGTGGCTTTCAGGTGTTCTTGCCAACGGGCTGAGTGGTGGGAGGTTAAATGCCTTGTCAAGCATGTGGTACCCAAAAGGCTGGTGCTTTTGCCACGCTTGATCTGCTTGAGGCAAAGTTTAGAAATTGCAACAGTGCGATCGCCTGCACATGTGCTAAAAATGGCCCAGACAGCTGAGCTGTGGGAAGTGGGCCCTTAGATAACAACTCCACAATCTGGTGGAATAGAGTGGCTGCTCTCTACTCTTCCATGATGGCTACCTCGTTGGGGTTGTGCCTCACCCTCACTTTCCTCTGCTCTATCCGACAACCAAGTCGTGTCAGTGACCTCATCATCATCATCCCCTCTATCCTCATCATCACTCAAGCCAACTTGGCAATACACTGTGGATGGGGGAACATGACTGCCAATTTGTTGTTTATCAGTGTTCTCCCCTCTCTGTAGGCTCATGTTCCTATCTTTTTCAACCTCAGAACCAAGATCTGAATCAAGTAATGGCTGTGTATCGTCAAGAAGCAAGTGGCTGATGCTGTTTCAAATAGCTGACTCCTCCATGGCTGATGCTGTGTTCAAATAGCTGACTCTTCCATGGCTGATGCTGGGGCTTTGGCAGGAATAGCTATGGACAAGGAGGCAGAATAAAGCACTCTGAATGCTGTGGCTGGATAGCATAGGCAACATCACTAAACAAAGGAAATGGTACTCTGCCTGAGGACTGACAACGTCCACCTTTGCCTGCTGGCCCCCTCACAGTGCCTAGGGAATGTCTGCCTCTCCTTGTTGGCCTCCCAGACATGATGGGGGGCTTATTACCGAAATGTAATAGAGAAGGGGTAATGTGTATGTGGATGCAATTTAATCAATGGAAAGTGGTGTTTGGTGCACTTGTGGGTTTTACTTCCTCTCTATTTTCCTGAAAAGGTAAAGCATAATGGGCTACTATGCATCGCTATACTATACTGCAGTAAAACTGTACTGACGCACTGCAATATACTGTGGTAAACGTGCACTAACGCACTGCTATGTACTGCATTAAACGTGCACCAACGCAATGAAATGTACTGCATTAAGCGTGCACTAATGCACTGCAGTATACTGCGGTAAATGTGCACTAAAGCACTGAAATATACTCTGTTAAACGCGCACTAATGCACTTCTTAAATAAATATGCACCAATGTACTGAAATATACTGCATTAAACGTGCACTAACACACTGAGATATACTGCGGTAAATGTGCACTAACGCACTGCAATATACTGCGTTAAACGCACAGTAACTCTCAGTAGCTCAATAACACAAAGTGTTGGGGATTGTGTTTCCATGAAGTGGCCGCCACTCTGCAATAGATTGGTGGCGTTCCATGTAAGTGCAAAAAGTCTACTACTTAAACGTAATATTTTGTGCTTGAGGTCCTTGCAGCCATTTTCCCTGGCTAGATTGGTGGCTTTTTATTTAAGTGCTCTTTGCACATGTGTTTTTATGTTTTTTTTTTTATATGCTAGTTCTCCAATAAATACTCCACCATGAAATTTTCTCTTTTTTGTCATTGGTGACTTATTGACTACTGATGTTGGCTACATACCTCTGAGGTCCTTGATTTTATCACATGCGTTTTTTGTTGTTCTAATTCTAGACGGCAACTCCATCTGGTCAGTGCGTTTTTCTGGCATTGGTGGAAGTCACACTGGGTGTTTGTCACATTGAGGGATCACTTGAATTACATCATCTGATATTTCTTCATAAGAGTTTTCTTACGTTGATTTGAATATATCCTCACTTCATGGACACACAGGTATAACACTTTGTGTTCAGCATTTCTTTTGATATTATTATTTAGTGCTGCAATTTTTCTTTGTTGCTGTTTACACAAGTGTTTGTATATCTGCACTTATTGCTAGCAGCTATATATGCCATTAAGCACTGACATTAATTTTTCTATAAACGTGCATTAATGCACTGAAATATACAGCAGGAAACCTGCCCTGACAAAATAAAATGACACTAAAGTAAAAATGAATGGTCGCAATACACTCATGCTGCACTATCACTAGATTCACACTAAACTGACACTTTATAGACAACAGAATCAGAATAGCATACTAACTATCTAGTAGCACTGAACAAAGCCCTGTTCTATCTCTGTCCACGCCGATATCACACTACAAATGGCCGCTATGGGAAGAATATTTATAATAGTGTGGGGCAGGACTAAGAGCAATTAGCCATGGTTGAAAAGAGTCATCATGACACTGTCCAATCATGGCTTTGACAGTACTATGTGCCCTGTTTGGGCAAAAATTTCATTGCTTCAGCCAATCAGGACTTCCATTGCACTGTGTGGCGGCGCAGTGCACTGTGGTCGTTCAGTGGGCTGAACAAATGGTCAAACACCCTGATAATGCGGGTGTTCTTCAAATGGGCAAACAGCCAATGTTCGTCCCAAACTCATGCTCGGGCCAAACCATTCCGCCCCAATACTACTGGAGAGTTATTCTGGAAATCGAGTAGCTCCAGAAAAAAAAATGGTTGGGGAGAAATGGAAAGGGGGGGGGGGGGTTGGCGAGGGGCAGGCAAGAAGGAACAAGGGTAAGATGGTGGGAAAAAGAAAGCAAAAAGGGGGAACCCAAGTCGGGAATGAATGGGGAGCATTCCACCCAGGACATGTAAGGTAAAAGAAAAAGATAAAGGGTAGAAGGCTCTCCATCGAAATGGCCCTGCAGCTTCCTTGCCCCTACTTCCCATATGACTCAGCCAGTCGAATGGTGTCGCTATAAACAGAAGTAGGACAGAGCTATATAAAAGGAGAGAGTTTGTAAGCTAAATCGAGAGTGATAGGGGCTCAAAAGGATAGAGACCTCTCTCTGACGTCACCCGGGAAGGTCACGTGACCACCGTGCTGGCCACTCAGCCCCTCTCGCTGTAGCCCTGGATCGGAGTAGCAGAGCGGCCAGGAGTCAAGTGACCGGCCTGAAGATATCTGAGAAAGGTATTTAGGCTTTGTTTTTAAAAACACTTACACAGTGTGGTATTCAGGGATAAAACAGAGGGGTTGGCAGTGACAATTTTAAAACGTATTAAACGTAGAGCAGCAGGAGGGGGGCGGAGGCACAGACACATGGAGCCGACAGGCAGGGAGGGAGGAGGACAGAGGAGAGCTGTGGATGACGGAGGCACGTAAACTGACTATAGTAATCAGAGCTCAGCTGCCATTATCATGGTCAGCACACAGAGGGGGACACAGGAACTGCCAGGATCAGCCAGGCTTTTCACAGTTTAGAGAGGGACAGATTAGACAGCACAAGCATTGTGTTGTTTAATCTGCTATAAGGGAACAGGATCTTTTTTTTTGTTTTTTTTTTAAGGTTACAAACACTTTAATGCGTTCTTATACCCCGTACACACGGTCGGATTTTCCGACGGAAAATGTGCGATCGGAGCGTGTTGTCAGAAATTCCGACCGTGTGTGGGCTCCATTGGACTTTTTCCATTGGATTTTCCGACACACAAGGTTTGAGAGCAGGCTATAAAATTTTCCGACAACAAAATCCGTTGTCGGAAATTTCGATCGTGTGTACACAAATCCGACGCACAAAGTGCCACGCATGCCCAGAATAAATTAAGAGACAGAAGCTATTGGCTACTGCCCCGTTTATAGTCCCCACGTACGTGTTTTATGTCACCACGTTCAGAACGATCGGATTTTCCAACAACTTTGTGTGACCGTGTGTATGCAAGACAAGTTTGAGCCAACATCCGTCGGAAAAAATCCACGGATTTTGTTGTCGGAATGTCTGATCAATGTCCGATCGTGTGTACAGGGCATAACAGTACAAGGTGATTATAATAAAAGTGTACACTGCGCTAAATTGAAAAAAAATATGGTGCGGAGCAGCTACTTACAAGGTGACAACAACCAAAGAAACATGTGAAAATGAAATAAAAAGTAGCGCATAAATGGTGCCAAAAGTCTTCAATCAAGAAAACAACTGAAAAAAACAAATGTCCACAAATAATAAACATAACAGTGAAAAAACTTGTAAGTCTCTCAATATAGGTGAATAAAATCCTGTCGGTGAGTGGGAAACAAATGACATGGAATGTCCCACTGAAAACCATGCGTGGATGCAGGGAGACAGAAGTTAAAACGCAGGTGAATCAACAAATCATCCCCAAGTTGTATCTCTCAACAACATGCGATTTGGTAAAGGTGGTGTGTAAGAAACTCTTACCAGATATGATGGACTCCCTTGTCAGCGACAGGGAGTCACTCGAGCGGGTTGCCTCTCAGGGCCAGTGAAGCATCCTCCTTGTTGCCCATTTTCGATTTTATACTCTGTGATCACATTTTATTGTTACCTGGCGTTTTTAGCAATAAAAATCCTATTTTTGCTCATCTACACTATGTGGAGCTTGTTTATTTATTCTCCACATACTTATTGAGAGATTCAACCAGCCTTCACTCCAGCGTTTGTACGTGACGCATTGTTCCCTCTGATCCGCACCTTGGCCATCCTTTGGGAGGACCCACCTGGCGACCCGGGGAGATCCGCGCAGAGTTTGACCCAGAAGGTTCGCAGAGCTGTGATGTCTGTTCACTGGCCCTGAGAGGCAACCCGCTCGAGTGACTCCCTGTCGCTGACAAGGGAGTCCATAATATCTGGTAAGAGTTTCTTACACACCACCTTTACCAAGTCGCATGTTGTTGAGAGATACAACTTGGGGATGATTTGTTGATTCACCTGCGTTTTAACTTCTGTCTCCCTGCATCCACGCATGGTTTTCAGTGGGACATTCCATGTCATTTGTTTCCCACTCACCGACAGGATTTTATTCACCTATATTGAGAGACTTACAAGTTTTTTCACTGTTATGTTCATTATTTGTGGACATTTGTTTTTTTCAGTACAAGGTGATTGCAAATTCTCTTTTGCAAAAAAAAAAAAAGAAGGTATTTGGACCTACCTGTAAATTACATATCTTGGAGTACACTACTGGACACAGGCGAAGGATACACCGCAAACTAGGTATCAACCTTTCTGTAGCGAAGTCCCTGTGGCAAATGTTCCCATGGAATGCATTAAGATAAAAAAAATCTTCTGCCTTTACAATCACTTTAAGGGCATATATTTATAAATGTATATAAACAAAACCCTTGTTTTTTAACGTAAATTGTTAACCACTTCAGCCCCAGAAGGATTTACCCCCTTCCTGACCAGAGCACTTTTTACAATTTGGCACTGCGTCGCTTTAAGTGCTAATTGCGCGGTCATGCAATGGTGTACCCAAACGAAATTTGCGTCCTTTTCTTCCCACAAATAGAGCTTTCTTTTGATGGTATTTTATCACCTCTGCGGTTTTTATTTTTTGCGCTATAAACGGAAAAAAGACCGAAAATTTTGAAAAAAATTTATATTTTCTACTTTTTGTTATAAAAAAAAATCCAATAAACTCAATTTTAGTCATACATTTAGGCCAAAATGTATTCGGCCACATGTCTTTGGTAAAATAATGTCAATAGGCGTATATTTATTGGTTTGCGCAAAAGTTATAGCGTCTACAAACTAGGGTACATTTTCTGGAATTTACACAGCTTTTAGTTTATGACTGCCTATGTCATTTCTTTAGGTGCTAAAATGGCAGGGCAGTACAAAACCCTCCAAATGACCCCATTTTGGAAAGTAGACACCCCAAGGAAATTGCTGAGAGGAATGTTGAGCCCATTGAATATTACTTTTTTTGTCCCAAGTGATTGAATAATGACAAAAAAAAATAAAAAATTACAAAAAGTTGTCACTAAATGATATAATGCTCACACAGGCCATGGGCATATGTGGAATTGCACCATACATTTAGCTGCTTCTCCTGAATATGGGGATACCACATGTGTGTGTCTTTTTGGGAGCCTAACCGCGTATGGGGCCCCGAAAACCAAGCACCGCTTTCAGGATTCCTAAGGGCGTAAATTTTTGATTTCACTCCTCACTACCTATCACAGTTTTGAAGGCCATAAAATGCCAAGATGACACAAACCCCCCCCCCCCCCCCAAATGACCCCATTTTGGAAAGTAGACACCCCAAGCTATTTGCTGAGAGGCATGTTGAGTCCATGGAATATTTTATATTTTCACACAAGTTGCGGGAAAATTACAAACTTTTTTTTTTTTGCACAAAGTTGTCACTAAATGACATATTGCTCAAACATGCCATAGGCATATGTGGAATTACACCTAAAAATACATTCTGCTGCTTCTCCTGAGTACGGGGATACCACATGTGTGGGACTTTTTGGGAACCTAATTACGTACGGGGCCCCGAAACCAAGCACAGCCTTCAGGATTTCTAAGGGCGTAAATTTTTGATTTCACTCCTCACTACCTATCACAGTTTTGAAGGCCATAAAATGCCAAGCTGGCACAACCCCCCCCCCAAATGACCCCTTTTTGGAAAGTAGACACCCCAAGCTATTGGCTGAGAGGCATGTTGAGTCTATGGAATATTTTATATTTTGCCACAAGTTGCAGGAAAATGACAAACTTTTTTTTTTTTTTTGCCCACGTTGTCACTAAATGATATACATCTCACACAGGCCATGGGCATATGTGGAATTGCACCCCAAAATACATTTAGCTGCTTCTCCTGAGTATGGGGATACCACATGTGTGGGTCTTTTTTTATATTTTGACACAAGTTGCGGGAAAGTGACAATTTTTTTTTGCACAAAGTTGTCACTAAATGATATATTGCTCAAACATGCCATGGGCATATGTGGAATTATACCCCAAAATACATTCTGCTGCTTCTCCTGAGTACGGGGATACCACGTGTGAGACTTTTTCAGAGCCTAGCTGCATACGGGGCCCCGAAAACCAATCACCGCCTTCAGGATTTCTAAGGGCGTAAATTTTTGATTCACTCCGCACTACCTATCACAGTTTCGAAGGCCATAAAATGCCAAGATAGCACAAACCCCCCCCCAAATGACCCCATTTTGGAAAGTAGACACCCCAAGCTATTTGCTGAGAGGCATGGTGAGTATTTTGCAGCTCTCATTTGTTTTTGAAAATAAAGAAAGACAAGAAAAACATTTTTATTTTCTTTTTCAATTTTCAAAACTTTGTGACAAAAAGTGAGGTCTGCAAAATACTCACTATACCTCTCAGCAAATAGCTTGGGGTGTCTACTTGCGCTTGCCTTTGCCTTTGCGTGAGAGCAGGGGGGGACAGGGGTGCTTTTTTTTTTTTGCTTTTTTATCTTATTTTTAAACTGTTCCTTTCATTTTTTTTTTAAATCATTTTTATTGTTATCTCAGGGTATGTAAATATCCCCTATGATAGCAATAGGTAGTGACAGGTAGTCTTTTTTGAAAAAATTGGGGTCTATTAGACCCTAGATCTCTCCTCTGCCCTCAAAGCATCTGACCACACCAAGATCGGTGTGATAAAATGCTTTCCCAATTTCCTAATGGTGCTGTTTACATCCGGCGAAATCTAAGTCATGAAATGCTCGTAGCTTCCGGTTTCTTAGGGCATAGAGATGTTTGGAGCCATTCTGGTCTCTGATCAGCTGAATCACCGGCTGCATTCTCAGGTTCCCTGTTGGGACAGGAGAGCCAGAGAAAAACATGGAAGACCGTGGGGAGGGGGCATTCCTTCCCACTGCTTGTAAAAGCAGTCTAGAGGCTAATTAGCCGCTAGGATTGCTTTTACATGAAAGCCGACCGCTGGCTGAAAAGAATGATACCAAGATGATACCTAAACCTGCAGGCATCATTCTGGTATAACCACTCAAAGTCCAGCCTTGTTGGGCATATATTGTAAACTTTTTTTTCATGCAGCCTGTGGGCTGCATGAAAAAAAAGAGATTGATCGGAGGGTATGCCCACCATTAGAATACCTCCCTTCATCCGCCCACTTCTAATGATGGGCATACATGCACCGTTTTTATATTCCGAAGCTTAGGGGCATCCACCCCAAAAGGTAGGAGCAAATCGCTCCTCCGCCCCTGCTGCCCCCATGCTTTGGCATATATGCTCTTTTTTTTAACTGTGGTGGTGAAATCACCTCCTACATCGCTGGAGTCGCGGCTTTATGTATCGTGGGAGCAAACGCTGTTGCTGTCAAGATAAATAAATCCGCGCTGCAACTGAATGGCGTACCTGCTAAGCAAATTATGGTTAACAATAAAACAAAGTAACATTGCAGTATAACAGTAAGACTTACCATACCTGCAAGGCAAATACAAAAAAAAACATAGTAAAAAATAAAACATTTAATGCAACCTGTGCCTAAAATATATATATGCCGAAGCATGGGGGCATCCTCCCGCATAAGGTAGGAGCAAATCGCTCCTCCGCCCTCTGCTGCCCCCATGCTTCGGCATATATGCTGAAGTATATAACTGTGGTGAAATCACCTCCGACAGTGCTGGAGTCACGGCTTTATGTATCGTGGGAGCAAA
Source organism: Lithobates septentrionalis (assembly GCA_037952835.1). Classification (NCBI taxonomy): domain Eukaryota; kingdom Metazoa; phylum Chordata; class Amphibia; order Anura; family Ranidae; genus Lithobates; species Lithobates septentrionalis. The sequence goes on along the minus strand of JBBDGP010001870.1, from coordinate 417,073 downwards.
CGCTGTTGCTGTCAAGATAAATAAATCGATCGATACTGCACTTGGGTGGGCTGGGCTGGGCCGATGGGCAAAACGCAGGTGCTAGCAGGTATCTGGGCTGATCCCGCTAACGCTGCGTTTTTGGGAACCCTAAACTGCTGGGGACGCTAGTATAGATCTGATCAGATCAGATATTGATCTGTTCAGATACTATACCACTAAGGGAGGTGTATGCTGCGTGCTTGGGTGTTAGCGGTACTGGCACTAACCTGACGCTGCCTGGGGCGACGCAGACCCTATCTGACCCTAAAACTTAACTTATATCACCGCCGGGCGATCAGAGGGTTAAACCTTATTTAGATAATAATCGGTGGGTGCCCTGAAACTATAAAAAATAAACTAACTAACCAGCGTCACCCGTAACACTTATACGGTGATCACTGGTGAGAGGGTTAACTAGGGGGCAATCAGGGGGTTAAAACCTTTATTAGGTAGTATATGGGGGTCCCTGACGCTATAAAAAAGCGGACGGCGAACCTATATATTTACCTCCCTAACTAGCGTCACCTGTGACACTAATACAGCGATCAGAAAAACGATCGCTTCGTGACACTGGCGACGGGGGGGTGATCAAGGGGTTAACCTTTATTAGGGGGGTATCCTAGAACTAAAGGGGGCTAACCCTAACTGCCCTACCACTAATAACTGTCACAAACTGACACCAATGCAATAATCAGAAAAAAAAAAAAACTGCTATTGGTGTCACTGTGACAGGGGGTACAGGGGGGTGATGGGGGGTGAAATGTGTGCCTAGAGTGTTCTACTGTTAGGGTGGTGTTTGGTGCACTTACTTGATGTCATCTCTCCTTGGCGCCGGAAAGGAAAAGAGCGACTCGAGGAGAGATGACATCACTTCCTCTGCCGCTGTTTACATTTCAGAGGCAGAGGAAGAATGTCATTGGCTGAGAGCGATCGCGAGGGGGTGGCCACGAATGGATGGCCTCCCCCTCACCTTTGATCGCTCTGGGAAAGATGCCGACTGCCTCGGGCACATGTTACTTTGCCTGCCCGTGCCATGCTGCCGCAGTATATCTGCGTGAGGCGGTCGGCAAGTGGTTAAACAAGGATAGATAGGTTGGGGTTGTTGTCACTTTTTGGTACAGTTAGTTTAATTGAGTGCGGGGACACACTGGATACCTACAGCTGCCATTGTGCTCTTGCTGGGAGACACGTGTGTCCCTGTGCCTTTAAGGAGGGGTGGGCTCCCTCCAGGCACACCTGCTCTTAATCTATCCACTGCTATATTTGCTTCTACTGGGTAGACTCTGAAAATTACAGAGTTAGGACCGTAGTATACAGAGGAGACTTGACATGGGCACTGTGGCTTACGCATATGTGTGCAAACAAAACCCTCTTTTTTTAATGTGAATTCCTACACAGTGTCAGCTTGTTTTGCAGGCTGGCTGGTAAGAGTGCTGGGAAATCTTTTGTTTGCTCGGGAAGTGCCCGAGTAGCTTATAAAGTCTTGGAAGAAGTGGTGGTTTAGTCAAACACATTACTGGTTTCCTGAAAAACAAAATACTATGCAGCAGACAGTAATAATTGTACTGCAATAAGTGGAGATACAAAGTCTCTCCCTGCTATAAGGCTACAGCATGATAATAGGATGAACCTGTCCTACCTTTTCATGTCACTGGTCCCTGTATGGGTCCAGGCTTCGCCCATCACAGAGGGTGTACCTCCCAAAGGGTCTTCAGGGTCTTAGAACCATAGAAATGCACCATGGCCCAGGAAGCTCATCATATACTATAAAGACATTAGCATAAAACTGAGCTTTCACGGAGTGGGGTAGGGTTTTAGGGGTACACCCAAAAGGTGCGTGTCCAAAAGCTTTGCCAAAGTCCAATCACTTGAAGGTAAAAGTATCCAGCTTGTGTCCTGTACCCTACAATTAAGATAAAAACATTCCCCCATGCTCCCAGCAGTTTGTCTTCTAGGATGTGCACTGTACATCCCTGCTTATTCTCAGAATGCTGAGACTAGAACCAAGCAGCAGAGCAATGTAACTTCTGCATGCATTCAAGCGAGTTACATCATTGTGGGTAAAAAATGTATGTATTGTGGAGTGACACATTGGGGGGTTATTTACGAAAGGCAAATCCACTTTGCACTGCAAGTGCACTTGGAGGTGCTGTCGCTCTAAATCTAAGGGGTAGATCTGAAATGAGTGGAAGCTCTGCTGATTTTATCATCCAATTATGTGCAAGCTAAAATGCTGTTTTTTTTATTGTCCCCCTCAGATCTACAGCGACTTTAATTCTAAGTGCACTTGCAGTGCAAAGTGGATTTTCCTTTAGTAAATAACCCCCAGTATGTACTGTGTATGTATGTATATATATATTGTATTTAATGTATTCATAGGCTTGTGAGGCTAGCAAACATGATTGACTAGATAAGCTGTATTTTACACATCAAAAGATAGAGTATTGGTTAATGTTATGCAAATACTCTATCTTGGTATGTGCAGGGCAGCCTTTTTGTGGTTGGTTATTCAATTACATTTGTAAATAACATCCTTTGAAAAGCGTATCTACAAGTGTAGAATTCAGGTTAGATATGAAAAGGGTCGTAAAGATCCAGGGGGCGAGTTAAAGCGGAGTTCCAGTCATATTTTTGCTTATTAAAAGTCAGCAGCTACAAAAAATGTAGCTGCTGACTTATTAAAACAGTCACTTACCTGTCCCATGATCCAGTGGTGCACTCACCAGCGCTGTGTTCTCCCCGTGTCCTCCCTTGGCGGCGCCAGCATCTCTACTATGGGCACCCAGCTGTGACAGCTTGCGGCTTCACAGCTGGGTGCCCATAGCGCAAGTGGTGCTGCACTCTGTGACTGGTCCTGAAGTCTTTTAGGACCTGTCATATGTCCCGGAAGACTTCAGGAGGGAGAACTTCTGCTTCTGATCGGCTAAGGTGACCAGAACAGAAGTGGGAGTGGGTACCCGCTCCTCCCTCCTCCCCAAAAGCTCAGTTTCACAAACAGGAGCCAGGGAGGAGGCCACACTTTTGGGTGGAAATCTGCTTTAAATGTTTATGTCCTTGTTTGTGATAAATTGTTTTTTCAAAGAGTAACAAAAAATGGCATTCAAAGGATAACTAGTTTACCTGGTAAACACTAGAGTGACCTTAAGCCCCTGTTCACACCAGTGCGACTTGTCATGCAATTTGACAGTTCAAAATCGCATGACACGTCACAACCTATTTGTGCCTATGGAACCGTTCAAATCGGTGCGACTCTGACTTGCAAGGATTTGAAAAAGGCTCCTGCACTATTTTTGGCGATTTCATGCAATGTTCTTGCATTGACATCTGTGCATGAAATCACACAGATGTCGGAAAGCTGCACATGAAATCGCACTGACGAGCAGCTGAAGTAGCACAATTTCAAAGCCACATTCAGTGTGAACTGGGGCCAATTGTTTTTTTCAGTAAATCATTACTATGATTTTCAGTAAATCATTAGCAAGTGAAACCTTAGACAAAGGAGTGGCTGTGAAAGTGGTATACTTGGATTTTGCAAAAACATTTGACATAGTTCCCCACGCATTGGCTAATTTGTAAGGAAACGTCTACAGTGGGGTTTTTTTGGTCTGGTTTAACAACAAGATCAAAAGTGCTTTGTTAGCCAATCAGAAACCCCTTCAGGGCCAATAACTGTTTTTTCAAGGGGAGGTTTCAGCTGTTACGAAAGGGATCATGATCTAAGAAATCATTATGGAAGCACAGTCTAGATTATGTAGCGCACCCCCTAAGGATCCGCAAGAAAAACTGGGATCCCCCACCATGCACACCGGATTTTCACAGGCACTCCAAAGTCAGAGAACAGTCCATGACTGTTTTTTTTTGTGTTAGGGATGGAAAGTTATGAAATGCCCACTTGACTTCAACAATAACTTCAGGGACAACTTCTCCTATACAGTCTCTATATACAGCTCCGCTTCTTTCTCCAGCACCCACTTTCTTACAGAACCCAGCAGGAACACTTTGAATATCTGACAGGCTCTCAGTCAGTTTGAAGCCATGGCCCATTACAAGCAGTAACCCGAGGCCCCTTGGTTGTGTAGCATAATTTTAGTGTCCAGCTTGTATCACTCCTTTGGCTACTGATCCCAGCGCCATCTCCTCAGGCACTGCCAACCAGCCTGGCTGCAGCTGCCCCTTTCACTAGCCCTCCAGGCTAACTTCTCCCCACAGTCCTCCAGACTGACACTCACCAGCCCACTTGGCTGACTCTCAGACCATCTCCCAGACATGCTGACCTGCTGTCCTCTTTCCTTGCTACCATGCCTCCAGGAAGTGCTTCCTCCATGTGTCTTGGTAGGATCCTTCAAGCACCCAAGCCCTGGCCCGAGTTCACCCCCCCCAGACTAGGGGGCACGCTCAAGGGACGACAGCCTTCTCAGCACTTCATCTTCCACCTGACCGCCCCTCCTGGCATGCCTATTTATAAGGTGGCCTGCACCCTGCCAGCCCTTACAGGGGATTGGCTAAGGCCCTCATAAATATTCCAAGCAGCTCCTTCTATCCTCCACCCATGATGCTTAGAACATTCTCCAATGTCCCAGAAAAAAGGGGGAGGCACCAGAGAAGAGCCTAGGATGAGTCACCAAACCCTGACCCAGATTCATAGCTTAGGCTTAGCCCTAAACAAACTACTGTACATTTTACCTGCCCTAACAAACCTAAATTAACTCTAGCACACTTCTAGAGGGTGCTACAATTATAACACAATATTGCATGGGTGGAAGTTACTTTATGCTGTGGAAGTTACTCTGCTGCAACTTTGCCAACTTTATCTGAAGAAACAAGTTGCTGCGAGTGAATTCAGCTGGATTGAATTAGTGTACTCCTGTTTCAGTGCCGGTGATCCTCACTAACGCCATCTTCTGCAGTGATCCTCTGGATCTTGAACACCGCACCTTTTGTATATCTTGATTCTGGATAAATATTTTAATATATTCTCCCATTTTATACCCCTGACGAAAGGCTTGAACCTGAAATGCGTTGGGTACGATAATATTTTCGGACTATGGCGAGTAATACTATGTTGACCGTTACTTTATGTACATGAATCCATTCTGTGTTATTGTTTTGTCCTTCTATGAAATCATCACATGCGTGTGTGATCTTTTTTAATATGTACCAATAAATATACAATTTTAGATACTTTGGTGGTGCTGCCTTAAAAATCCCAGACAGGGGGTCTTTCCATATTTGTGCTACAATTATAACACACAATATTGCATGGATGGAAGTTACTTTCTGCTGTGGAAGTTACTCTGCTGCAACTTTGTCACTTTATCTGAAGAAACAAGTTGCTGTGGGAGAATTCGGCTGAATAGAATTGGTGTACTCCTGTTTCCATAGTAACACTAATAATTACAAGAATTGTCATTAGTCATCACACATATATTTATAAAAAGAGCAGTGTGGGACCCGGAAGAAACAGTGGGGGAGAGGGCATCGAAATTGCATGGAATTGTGACTGGTTGCTAGACTTGTCACCACTGGAGGAGAGCACACCAAGAGTTAACGGTGTCAAAATGCGTAAGTATGCTGTGTTATACTTGCACATTATGGCCCAAGCTCAGCCACATGCAGTGGAATTTAGTTCCACTTTAATAACCAATTATTTCCATTGATGGTCAGAAAGCTGTTAGCATCTTTCTAAGAAAGGTGAATGGCTACAGCCAGTCTGGAACCATTACAAATGTGCTGATCAGTCAGGGTGGATGTGGGCGATAACTAACCGCCCCCTGCTAGAGACCATTCATTGGAAAAACCTGTTGAAAACTACATGCATACAGAGTAAATGAACAGCAAAGAGATTGTTTGATGTAGAAGTGGTACACCAGGAAGCTTTTTATTGATGAAAACAGAAGTGAGAACACATTCTTCTTTCTTTACCAATACAAATACTAATTTGACAGGCAAGAAATGGAAACAACAGTTTGAGATGAACATGAAGGAAAATATTGCTCAGAAAATGACATAATTCCCCACAAAAAGGGAGTATAGAACACGTTCAACCTTTAGTGATCAGTCTTTTTATAATGGTAATTTGGCTTCCCTTTTAAGGAATGGAAAAAAAATACACCAACAATCCAGTTTTAAAATTAGAGTAAACTTTTTTGTTACATGTTAAACTCTTGACTATTTATTTACAAAAACGAGCCACTTTTCGTAAAAAACGCATTTCACCTTCAGCATTGTTAAAAAATTTTAGATTTAAAAGGAACCGGCACAATGCAAGAAGCTCACTTACTCTTCAACAGGTACAAAATAGATTTAAACTGAAAATAACTTATAAAAATATACTTCTTGACATCAAGTCCCTTCTTCAAATATGGTAGTGCAAGGAATTTGGTCATTTTACTATGTATATAGTTATTAGAGATCATCCTCTAGTTATACATCAATTTTGGTTATTTTTTATTTTATTTTAATGTAAAGGCATCTTAAACGTTTTAACGTTTATTGAATTATATTTGTCAGCATGTTCTAATTTTGTTTTCAGTTCAAAGAAACATAGGTAAGAAAATATATCCACATCAATAAACAAGTATTAATAACCATATTCTTCCTAACTAGTCACAGTGCATATACTGTACACATTACTATAGATTTCTTATATAAACAATATATTGTATCATATACTGTATAATTCTATAATGGAGGCACACATTTTTCTAGAACAATACTATTAAGTGCTACCAGTCTACCCTTTTAAAATGTTTACATAAAAATGATGTAGACAAAGTAATAAAAAAAAACTGTAAATGCATAAATAAAATACTTATGCTATACATTATTAAGGTAAAAGAAACATTATAGACCTCGTATAACAAACTCACAAATCGCCCAAATAAATTTTACATGCAGCTTAAATTATTTGCATTCTATCTGTATTGTCCAATAAATTATCTGAAAACAAAATGGAAGACTAATGAGTATTAAACATTTGGCAGAAAATAATAGAAACGCATTGCGATATGGACATGGTGGGTGGTGGACGTATGTATACACATATTATATATATATATATATATATATATATATATATATATATATATATACACACATACACACATATATACATACACTGCATAATGTTTGTATATAAATTTCAAATACGGAGATACTGTATATTTTTACCTTCATATCAGTGCAAATAAGAACATGTATTCAGACCAGTTCTCTTCTTCAACTACAATTGCTGAGTAGCAAAAGCCCTAATCTGGGTATACACGTATTGGAATCTTGACGGTTCAGCAGGAACCGGCTGAATTTAGATCTGTGTATAACCCTGTCTATTCAACAGAAGGTGGTCATTAGACTGGCTTCTGACGAATGATCCTGCTGGAAAACCAGCAACCGACCAGCTGCTGCAGCACTAATCAGGTCCGGGACAAGGGGTGGGCAAGAGGGGCGGATGCCCTGGGCGCAGCAGTTTACTGTATAGATGGGGGCACCAGTGAGCTCATTCTGCTACAAGGTATTTTGACAAGCGGGGTAGCATCTCCTAAGCTTGCACATAATGAAAGGGGGGGGCGCACAGTTTGGAGCCTGGGCAACCTTGTCCCGGCACTGATCAATGTATTCTGACTGAAAGGGGGAGGGGTGGAGTTCCCTCCTGTCAGAATACAATAGCACAGAAGGGGGGATCCCTGCATCCGCATCACTTGTGTGGAGGCAAGAATCCGTGAGGTTGTTATTTTTGCTCAACTAACTAGTTGAAGGAAAAAACTCAGTGTATACCCAGCATTACAGGATATGTTCTGTGTAGTTCAGTGAGAACACTGAAGATTTACACCAGTGCACTACAATAATGCACTCGTTATGACAACACACAGTCACGTGCTTTGGTGTGCTGCAGTGCTATTTATTGTGACTTGGACCCCTACACAACTCAACATACCTGCTTTTTATAATAGGCTGCCCCATCGCAAAGCACATTATTGTGCATGCAGTTAATGCAACACAGCGGACTGGACCGGTGTGAATTGGCCCTCAAAGAGTAACTCAAAGACAGTTTTTCATCTAATACCAGGGAAGGGCCAGGATTTTGTTGGTGTGTCCCCATTATGCATATTTTCTCTCACTTCTTGTCCCAGCAATGACAGTCGCTGAAATAGGAAGCAAAGCAAAATCTTTCCAAAAAGGACACAGATAGCATTAAAAAACACTTACTTGTGGTGCAGGGTTAGAACCTTTGTCAGGTTCTTATAGATTTGAGCCCATTTCCCCTCACAGAGACAGTTATTACTATGACAAGAAAAAAGTAAATCTCCCCAACAAAACCACAGGCAGCAATTTAAAGCTAACAGAGGTTCTAGACCATCTCCAAAAGTGTGTGCAAACTTTTTTTTATATATATAGTTCTGGAGAAGGTTTAGAACTTCTGTAATCATTCTATTGCCATTACCACCAAATTCCTGTATAAATACTAGGACTGGAATTGAGTAGAATTAGTTTGCATTCTCTTCCAATAAATTTTCAAGTGTAACAAAAAATATTCTCCTCTCAAAGTACTTTGTGCTAAAATGATTTTACCCAAAAGTACTGCATTGAAGTTGCCATGCCCAAAACGATTGTACTGCACATACCGACACCTTATCAACTCCTATCAATAGAAAACTGCTTATTCCAAGAAGTTCAGGAAATTGGACGGTTTTCCCTTTTAGTAAGGTCACGTACACCAGGCAAACTCCAAATGCAACTATGGGTCACATTGTGTGGAAATAAAAGTCAGGTGGCCACATGTTGTCTGCTGAGGGCCATGCTCATTGTATTCCAGAAAACAAAAATTGTAGTACTTGGGTACAATCTCAAAATTGGTTGCCAAAGAAAAGGGGCACTAAAACATTTCTGGAATTACAGAGTTGCAAAATATTGAAGAGCAGCTTTTATCAGCCGGGGCACAGCTTGATCCTCATTCAATCTTAAAGCCCAACTCCTGGAAAAAAATAAAATATACCCATACAGTGGAACCCCACCTCCACAAATGTTTGTTTGGTCTAGGGGAAAAGAATTAAGGAGTAAATACTTACCCTACTCCTCACTCTTGTGCTGCAATCAGTCCCCTGTAGCTGCTCTCTAAGCTGCAACTGGTTGCACTTGAATTTCCTCAGTGTACCATACAGGGTGGTAGTAAACCGTCACAAAAATAAAATAAAAATCGGGCCCCCTGCAGGTTTGAGTTTTAATGTACTAATATGCACCACATACTAGCACATTATGACAGACTTACCTGAACATGGAGCCCTCCAGCGCATCGCTGTCATGGCTCCCTGGCACTCCCATCTGCACCGGTCTTCCTTCCGGGTTTCCAGGCTCTGGCTGCATGAATGGCTGGGACCACGATGACGTCACTTCCGCGTGGAATCCCCGGCCCAGAGCCCTGAAGGTACGGCACGTGTATGCCATCCCTTTAGAGCGCATGTGCCGGTGACGTCACTGGCTGCATCCCCTGTGAATAACTCCTAAATAGTGCAAGTTTAGGAGACATTCACTGTACCTACAGGTATAATACTTTATTATAGGCTTACCTGAAGGTACAAGTTAAAAAGTGGATTTTACTTCAACTTTAATGTCTCTGTATGGAGTGTGATGACACTTGTGCTCCAACCACAGACCAGAGCTTCAGGAAGAGGAGGAAAGCAACAGAGTGAGGACTCAAGTAAGTGAGACAGCTGCTTCATATGTCTCCCAAAGACATAATGAACAAAAACCCTTGGACTGGGGGAAGGTGGGTAAAGGCCCACTGCAAGGGTGTTTATTTTTTATTTTTCTGGAGTTTGGATTTAAATTCTTCAATCATTGAGGGCCACAAAGCAGTAGCAAGAGGGCTTCATGCAGCCCAGAAGCCACCCATCTGACATGCCTTACAAACACATTGGCTGTAAACTCTTCACTATGAACACATCAAAAGAACACGCAGCCTGTGAACTGTATCTATTATTTGGCAAAACTGGTAACGTTTAGTGACACTTGCAGTGATCTTAGTTTGAACCACTGCAAGCACCAGGCAGTTCGGAAATTACAGTTCTGCAGAATGGACACATATCTCTTCTGTCACAGACATGATGCTGCTGCCCACAGTTCAGATTATGAATGATCTGAAACAGACAGTAGTCTTTGGAGTTACTCTGGGTTTCCTGACAAATCTTAGTTTAAAGCAGTATTAAGTCCAAAACCAAAAATTTTATATATTGCAGTTTAATAATCATTGGATGTGGTGGCTGCATTAGTTTTTCTTAAAGGATTTTCTCCCTCTATTGTCACCTGGTGATCTGCCCAGTAACATACCTCCTGCATTCAAGTGTCCCCACTCTGGATGAAGGAGCAAGCCTTCAGACACCTTTGGACAGCAGCATTTTTAACCTGCGGGTAGGGTAATATAAGATACACTAACAAATTGAAGCCAAATTCCAGCTAACACTTTTTAAGCAGTTACAGCAACGTTTTTTTTTCCCTTTGGGATAAAGGTTTATATGCATACCTGTCAGTGTTAAATGATTTATTTCAACCCTATAACTGCTACATCTGCAGGACAGCCTGCTCTGATGAAAAAACAGCAGATGTACAGGCCAGATCACCGAGTGAAAAAAACCTAAAAAAAAGAAAACAAATGCAGCAATCAATCTGAGAATTGGTAAGCTGCAATAGAATAAATGTTTGCTTTTGGGTTTAATACTGCTTTAAGCATTTTACCTGAATGGAGTTGGAGACAATATTGACCAGCAAGTACTTTTTGCCATTTTTTAAATTGAAAACACCTAGAGAAAAAAAAGCAGGAGCCGGCAGCATCTAAGCAGCTGGAAAATCACATCCAATAATATAACAGTCTTTTGGACATTCAGCACAAATAAATGTTGGCTTCCTAATGCAAGTGTTTGTTACTTTGTCAGTTAAATGTTTGCAAGGATAACCTATACAGTGCAGACCAGATACTATTTTACCAAAAAGTACATGTAATGAACAAATACACTGCTGTAAAGCAATAACACAGCAGAACAGTAATACAGCCACTTTGACAATCTGGGGTTTGCAGCATGTTGGTAGTACACCTAGAAGTCAGAGGCTGTGGAGCAGACTGGCACTTCATTTCTGAACAATAAACTAGGAAGAAACTACTGGCAAACTGGAGAGAAAGTGACCACATCCATATTTGCATGCTGAAAATAGATGGTGTCCTTTTAGTCCATGTAATTAGGCACATCCATTCATTGTGCAATCTGTCGATGAGTAAACACAGTGCAGAGTTTTTTTCTCAGTGTGTTCTGACCAATTAACCAAAGTCAATTCTCGGTCGATATTGCAATACCATTGGATAAGACTACAATAAACAAAAGAGAACACATTGCATGAAAATACAATAACACTGATAATTAGTTCTATTTTCCATAAACCAAGATTTGTTAGGCTTACTAAAATATTGCAATACTAGATATTTAGCCAGACTCAGGTAAAGTGCTGGGGGGGGTTAAGTAGTGGAAAGTTTTTTTACCTTGACGCTGGTAAGGTTTTTTTTTCAGCACTGTGCTACTTTCACCGGCAATGGTGCTGTCATGCAACACTGTATGCAAATGTAATTTAAAAAAAAAGAAATTCACTCAAATAGAGATTTCTTTTGGTGGTATTTGATCACCACTGGGTTTTAAAAAAAAAAAATTATTATATAAATGAAAAAAGACCGAACATTTTGAAAAAAAAAAAAAACATTTTCTACTTTATGTTAAAAAGCATATCCAATAAAAACAAACAAAAAAAAGAATAATTTCTTCATAAAATTTAGGCCAAAATATATTCTGCTACATGTCCTTGGTAAAAACCAAACTGCGTTTTTGGGGACACTATATTATTAGGGACACTAGCATAGTTCTGATTGATACTGATCCGTATAGACACTATATTGGGAATGGTGGTGATCAGCGACTTATAGTGTGACTGTTATAGTATGGTGGGCAATCTAAAGCTAACTGACACTTGCTGGGAGGGATACTTACTGACTGAAACTGATGCCGCTAGTCACACTTAATAAAGTGATCAGTGATAATACTGTACTAATGGCACTCTTCTGGGCAGGGGTTAACATCAAAGTGCAATCAAGGGGTTAACTGTGTGCCTGACAAGTGTAACGTGTGCTGCTTTTACCAACAGATCTGTCTGCTTTTTCTCCCTAAAATAAAAGTTGAACAGAACTCTGTGCTGTGATTGGCCACAGCCAATCAGCAGGTTTCAACCAAAATCATTAGCTGAAATCTGCTGACAAACTTGTGCTGTGTCCAATCACAGCACGGGTCAGCAGGGGGGACGCATGCCAAACCAGGAAGCACACCGCGGTGTATGGATACCTTGTTGTGCTTGGCTATGCTGCTGTAGATCTACTGTAAGCGGGTCAGCAGGGGGTTAAGATGAAAAAAAAAAAAAACACACACCTTCAGAGTTTAGAAGCAATTAAATCCTGCCAAAATCTTGCAAGCTAATTCATTCCTGCACACTTTCCCCATGTTCACTTCTATCAGTTTTTTTTAATTGTTCTCAGGAATGAGGAATACAAAACACATCCCCCTTATGTTATGGAGAAGACAGAAGTGTGGAAGTGTGTAAAGTTGGCCATAGATGACTCTTTCATTCAGCCAGAAAATGAACGGATTCCTCCATCCACATAATCGAGGTGGATAGAGCAATCCTTCCTACTGGGACATTGTATTGCAACAGCGGGACTCTATACTGTCAGAATACACTGGTCAGCAACTGATCGAGAAAAATTATCCAAGGAACCCATCTGACAGAAGCGGATCGAACTACTATCTTCTATTGAACAGGCACAGCCAAAAATGGATCAAAAGTCAGCTGATTCAGCCATCTATGGCCAACATTACTGGCAGGATCACCAGTTGGAAAAGTAACAAAGATTTTAAAAAGTATGAACATAATTACATTTTCACCCCCCAGTCGCCATCTTGTCATGTATATGAACTCCATTGTATGGTCCTTTCCCATAATCTCACCATTGCATAGAACATCCAGCTGAAAAATAGAATTATGCAATAAGATTAAAGAAGAACTATAGTCAAAATGAAAAAGAATTTAAAATCAATATGTGATGTAAATCTTTGCAAATCGGTTAATTATCTCACTGGTTGTTTTTCAAATTACATTAGGGATATTCACATATTTACCTTTACTCCGTGAAGCTGAAAGCTCTCATGTTCATTTATTCTAATTAAGATAGAATGTTGCTTCTTCTTTCTCTAAATGCCTCCGTTGTCCCCTTTTGCATTATGCCGCTCTGTACAGACTACAACGTGCCGTCATGACATCACTGGGGGAGTTGCTTTTTCATCCATGAAAAGCCCTGGTATCCAGTGTTAATTTAGCCGACTAAAACATTTTAGTCGACTAAAATGACTAAAACATTTTAATCGACTAAATGAATACTATTTTAGTCGACTAAAATACGACTAAAACAATTGAGATGACTAAACGACTAAAACTAAAAGCCATTTTAGTCAAAAGACTAAAATGAGACTAAAACTAAAATGGCATTTTAGTCAAGAGACTATGACTAAAACTAAATTGCAATGGCTGAAAAGTACTTGAGATTTTAGTCGACTAAAACGTAGGACATTTTAGTCGACTAAAATGTACTGGAGATTTAGTCGACTAAAATACGACTAAAACTAAAAAACAATTGCAGAAGACTAAAATGGGACTAAAACTAAAATGCCATTTTAGTCCTAAGACTAAAATTAATTCTGCTGGCACCTCAATCATCAGAGAAATCCTGCCAAGGCTTCACCCACTCCCCCTCACTATAGACCCGCAATGCCCCGCCCACTCCCACCTATGTCCCGCCTAATCTCCACCCACTCCCACTTATCTCTATAGAGCCTGTTCCTGTCTGCTTGGCTCTTGACAGTCACATACCTCGGATGCTGCTGACTCTGTTTTACATAACACACGCCCAGCTAATGATTGACAGATGGGCGTGTGTTATGTAAAATAGACTGGTCATGATACAAGGCTTAAGGAGTCATGGGAACTGTAGTTCCTTGTGGGAGATGCAGAAGCTAGCACAGTGAAATGACGTGCTAGCTCTGCTGAACTCCTCCCACCATCACTAGCATTATCAAGCAGAGGAGTAATGGTTGGGGGGTATTAGAGACCCCAATTGCATCTATATGTTAGGAAAATTATAAATGAATTTGTTATATTTATTATTATGTGTAACTTTGAGGTGTTTGTATAAGGGTTCATTAAAATGAGCATGCTGTCTTTAGTACTTTAAGGATCATGTCTGTGTTGCCTTAGGGCTTAAACTGACAATTTCAATCCTGTGCCAATCCAATTTCAATCCATTTTTCAGAGAATATAAAACACAAAACTTTTCTTTCACTCATGGTTAGAGTTAGGGTGAAGCCATATATTATCAATCAACTGTTTTTACTCTTTTTAAATCATAATGGCAACAGAAACTACCCAAATGACCCTGATAAAAAGTTTTCATACCCCAGTTCTTAATACGGTGTATTGCCCCCTTTAGCATCAATGACAGCTTGAAGTCTTTTGTGGTATTTGTAGATGAGGCTCTTTATCTTCTCAGATGGTAAAGCTGTTCATTCCTCTTGGCAAAAAGCCTCCAGTTCCTGTAAATTCTTGGGCTGTCTTGTATGAACTGTACATTTGAGATCTCCCCAGAGTGGCTCAATGATATTGAGGTCAGGAGACTGAGATGACCACTCCAGAACCCTCACTTTATTCTGCTGTAGCCAATAACAGGTCAACTTGGCCTTGTGTTTTGGATCATTGTCATGTTGGAATGTACAAGTACATCCCATGCGCAGCTTCCTGACTGATGAATGCAAATGTTCCTCCAGTATTTTTTTTTTAACATATTGCATTCATCTTGCCATCAATTTTGACCAAATTTCCTGTGACTTTGTAGCTCACACATCCCCAAAACATCAGCGATCCACCTCCATACCTTTCATGATAGGCCTTGTTGACTACTCTCCAAATGTAGCATTTATGGTTGTGGCCAAAAAGCTAAATTTTGGTCTCATCACTCCAAAAGGCTTTGTGCCAGATGGTTTGAAGCTTGTCTCTGTGCTGTTTGGCGTATTGTAAGCGGGATACTTTGTGGCATTTGTGTAGTAATGGCTTTCTTCTGGCGACTTGACCATGCAGCCCATCTTTCTTCAAGTGTCTCCTTATTGTGCATCTTGAAACAGCCACACCACATGTTTTCAGAGAGTCCTGTATTTCACCTGAAGTTATTTGCGGGTTTTTCTTTGCATCCCAAACTATTTTCCGGGCAGTTGTGGCTGAAGTTTTAGTTGGTCTACCTGACCGTGGTTTGGTTTCAACAGTACCCCTAATTTTCCACTTCTTGATTAGAGTTTGAACACTGCTGATTGGCATTCTCAACTCATTGGATATCTTTTTATATCCCTTTCCTGTTTTATACAGTTCAACTACCTTTTCCCGCAGATCCTTTGACAATTCTTTTGCTTTTCCCATCACTCAGAATCCAGAAACGTCAGTGCAGCACTGGATAAAAGATGCAAGGGTCTGTCAGGAGTCCAGAAACGCATTGACCTTTTATACACGCACACACACGATTTACAAGAAAACAGATCACAGGTGAGGATGGCTATCTTTATTTGCCATTCAAACCCCTTTGTGTCAACTTGTGTGCATGTTATCAGGCCAAAATCACCAGGGTATGTAAACTTTTGATCAGGGTCATTTGGGTAGTTTATGTTGCCATTATGATTTAAAAAGAGTAAACACAGTTGATTGATAATAAATGGCTTCAGCCAAACACTAACCATGATTGAAAGAAATATTTTTGTGTTATCATTCATATTCTCTGAAAAATGGGCAAGAAATCATAAATTCTGCCAGGGTATGTAAACTAATGAGCACAACTGTATATCATTGCAACTACTTTGTGTATCCAGGTGGATTATACCATGTATTTTTCAGGACAAATGGGGCTTTTATTTGGTGGTAAATGGTAATATCTAAAACACATTGACACTAAATTTAAAAACATTCACTTCAAAGTCTTGCCAACTCTAACATTTCTCACATAAATGTTAAAATCTGAATTTTTTTGCTAGAAAATTGCCTAAAATCCCCAAACCTTATATATACATATATATATATATATATATATATATATATATATATATATATATATATATATATATATAAAGCAGAGACCTTGGAGCATAATATGCTGATTGTTGCAATTTTTTAAGTCACACACAATATTTGTTCAGCCATTTTAAAATGCAAATTTTCAGGAAAAATGCACTTTAATCAGTTTTAGTGCACACAAACAATATAATACCCATGTTTTTGGTGAAATATAAAAGATAATGTTTGCCAAGCAAATAGATACCAAACATGTTACACTTTAAAATTGTGCAAACTACAGTACATTAAAGTGGTTCTAAAAGGTAAAAAAAAACAAACAAACAAAAAAAGACAAACAGAAAAAACAAACAAAAAAAACCAAACAAACATGGTATACTTACCTGGTCTGTGCAATGGTTTTAAACAGAGCAGCTCTGATCCTCTTCTTTTTGAATCCCCTGATGGCAGTCCTGGCTCCTCCCCGCTACTAAGTACCCCCAATAGCAAACCTCTTGTTATGGGGGCAGCAAGAGGGCTTGCTTCCGAACCGCGCTCCTGTGAATGGACAATGTCCATTCACATACAGAGCGTGGCTCGGACCCACCCCCCGCTCTCTCCTCATTGTCTTACTTGCTGTGACTGACAGAAGAAGGAGCCAATGGCTCCTGCTCTTGTATGAGTCAATGAGGAGAAAGACCAGGGAGAGTGGCTGCTCTCATGCACATTACTGGATCGAGATGGGGCTCAGGTAAGTATAAAGGGGGGCTGGGGGGGAGCTTCAACCAAAAGGTTTTTTGCATGAATGCATGAAGGTAAAAAAAACCTTCTGCCTTTAGAACCACTTTAAATTATTCATAAGCGATGCTTTAAAAGCCTTAACAGGTTACCAGTTTAAAGTTAAATAGGAGGTCTGGAACTAGAAGTATTGCTCTTGCTGTAACATTTGCGGTGACACCTCACATGTGTGGTGTGATCACTGTTTACATATGCGTGTGGGACCTACATATGCATTTGTATATTTTTTTCATTATTTTTTTTATTAACTTTTTTTTTGTTTAACAGTCTCTTTATTTGTTTGGATCAGCTTTAATGCTATCACAAGGGATGGACAACACCCCTTATGATAGCATGAGCAGTGACATGACATGTACTCCTTACTGAGAGAGGAGAGGTCTATTAGACCCCATATCTCTCTTCTGCCTTCACAAACATCTGATCAAACCATCAAGCATATGCAGTATGCAGTCCCACGGATAAAGACCTACTTCCATGAGGCTGCATATATGGATGCAGTCTGTGGAAAAGCAGTTACAATCACCCAAATGTTTCCAGCGTATACATAAAAATGTATAACTGTGTTATTTTAAATCTGAGGTTTTATTGTGTACCATGAAAAGATCAAATTAAAGACCAGCCCACACTTTTTCTTAGTTTTGGATACAGTGTGGAAGGATTCAAAACTCCTATAAGGTATTACTGCTATCCAGGGCCCCATTAGAGATAGGAAGTGAGGAACACTCTGCAACAGCGACACAGAAAGAAAAAAAAAGTACAGCAGAGGAAGACTAATAATCTTAGACTATAACTTCCCTCAGCTTCTAAATTTCAGCCTCTGTTACTTTTGTAGATAAAGCAAATATGGTAAAAGGCATCTCCTGTTCCATTAAGCTTCAAAATGAATAATACAGGCAGCGGGGACATTTTGATTTCTTTAACTCCATTACTTCCCCTTTTATTTTTTTTTCAACAGGATACAGATCTTACAACTGTTTTAAATCTGACTGCCACCCACCATACACAAGAGATTTGTCTCATTGTGTTGTCCTCTGTATGAAACACTGTTCAGACCTAATAAAGTTTTCTGCCAAAATATTTATCTATAAAATAGTTCATCTGCTTATATTATGTCATTATGTTTATAGAGATGGCCAACTACAAAGATTGCAAGAGAATTTTTTTTTTTGTGGGCCCATAAATTAGCCCCATCCGTAATGAAAATTGCTATGCCTGTGTCTGCCTTGGAAAGATCTTTGGATTTGTGCTTGGCATGCATAGTGCCTACAAACCAAAATTTCTAAACTATATGTGCAAATGTGATACAAGGTATCCAAACAGAGTTCTGAGTGACAAGTGGCAAAGATTTTAAAACAGAGCAAGGATATTTTATAAATTAACAAGTGTTGTCCTAAAGAATAAAAAAAAAAAAGGATTTTTGTACTCACTGTAAAATAATCCTTTTCTCGGAGTTCATTGAAGGACACAGCAGAGAGCAGACCGTCATGTTGGATGATTTTTATGGCGCCAACTGCAGGAGCAGGACGCAAGGTGCAACCAAATTTAAAGACTCCCAAT
Organism: Lithobates septentrionalis; assembly: GCA_037952835.1. Classification (NCBI taxonomy): domain Eukaryota; kingdom Metazoa; phylum Chordata; class Amphibia; order Anura; family Ranidae; genus Lithobates; species Lithobates septentrionalis. Next base: position 398,533 of record JBBDGP010001870.1, on the reverse strand, counting down.
GGGTGGTCTTGGTTGGTGGAATGTGCAGTAACAGGGCAGGGAGCAGAGAATCTTGGCCTGACAGGGCTTAGGCTGTTTGAAAAGTACATCTAGAAATAGGGGAAGATGCAGCAGCCTGCCCTTTTCCAGGGCAATCCTGGATAATGAACAAGGGCCGAGGATGTATAAGAGTGATAAACTGAAACAGCTCTAACCACATCCAGGTAATTTTTGGGCGGAATGCCGATTTAACGGGGGAAAATAAGAGGGCCATGAGATTGGTAGGGAACACCAGATGAAGTGGATGCAGCTATTCTCAGATTAGGTCTTGAGATCCTAATGCACATACAAAAAACAAAACACAAGAGGGCGCCTCCATCAAGTTATAGCAATTTATTACAAAGAATAAAAGACATTACAAATGCACTTACTAGTTAAAAGTGAATCAAGGCTTGTCATAAACCTGTATAGACCCCCATATTCCATAGGATCACTGTGAGCCTCACGGTGATCCTATGGAGGTTTATATGGGTTTTTGACAAGCCTTAATCCACTTTTAACTAGTGAGTGCATTTTTATTGTCTATTATTCATTTTAGTAAATCACTACACCTAGATAGAGGCACCCTCTTGTGTTTGTTTTTACTGATGAACCACCCTGCTATGGAGCAGTAGCTATACTCATAATCAATGTAAAAATGACAGCATATCTTATGAGCATTATTATTAATAAATGTTACTTGAGATAATGCACTAGGCCAGTCTGTCCTCTTTTGTTTTTGTTAATGCACTGCAAAGGGCGTCTCAGTAAGTACCTTCATAGATTTCTGATCTGCAGACCAGCACTTAAGTCAAAAAGAACAATCCAAAAATGATTGAGAGCCTAGGAAACCCCCCGCAGTAAAATGAATTAGCAAAAGTAATAATAATGATAATAACAATATTATCAATAATGCACACTAAACCAAAAATCCCTATTAGCTGGAGTCAACTTATCCTCCCGGACAAGCAAAATTCCAAATCCCATCAGTGCTTAGAGTATACCAAAAAGGCATATATTATGCCACTGTCCCCCTTTTTCACTCTCCTCATCAAGAAATCTTTTATCCCATATATCCTTCAAGAGAGAATAGTGAGCCAAAAACAATGAAAACAACCACAGTGTAAAATTCTCAAACACCACAAAGACAAAAAGTGTAGAATTGTGCTCACATACAATCAAATAGTGTGGCACCCAATCCACTTAAACACCACTAGTGCATATATAACATGACCATCAAAATCCACCGCTGTGTCCCCCTCCCACAGGAATGGACTCAGCAAATGTAGTGACCCATATATCGCATAGCAGTGGCGGCTGGTGCTCAAAAAGTTTGGGGGGGCGCAAACGAACTGAAAAATTCTGAAAAATACAGAAAAAAACCCCATCAAATGCAGCCACTGTGCCCCATCAAACGCAGCCACTGTGCCCCATCAAACGCAGCCACTGTGCCCCATCAAACACAGCCACTGTGCCCTATCAAATGCAGCCACTGTGCCCCATCAAATGCAGCCACTGTGCCCCATCAAATGCAGCCACTGTGCCCCATCATATGCAGCCACTGTGCCCATCATATGCAGCCACTGTGCCCATCATATGCAGCTACTGTGCCCCATCATATGCAGCCACTGTGCCCCATCAAACGCAGCCACTGTGCCCTATCAAACGCAGCCACTGTGCCCCATCAAACGCAGCCACTGTGCCCCATCAAACGCAGCCACTGTGCCCCATCAAATCCAGCCACTGTGCCCCATGAAATGCAGCCACTGTGCCCCATCAAATGCAGCCACTGTGCCCATCATATGCAGCTACTGTGCCCCATCAAATGCAGCCACTGTGCCCCATCAAATGCAGCCACTGTGCCCATCAATTGCAGCCACTGTGCCCATCAATTGCAGCCACTGTGCCAATCAATTGCAGCCACTGTGCCCCATCATATGCAGCCACTGTGCCCATCAAATGTAGCCACTGTGCCCCAACAAATGCAGCCTTACTGTGACCCCCCCCCCCCACCCCGCCTGCTCACTGTCTGGTTGGCACCTCCCCCATCTTGGTGGTGGGTCAGGCAGCGGGTGACGGTGGCGAGCTGTGGGACGGGCAGCAGGCCAGGCGACGGCTCCTGTTTCCTCCATATTTCCCGTGCATCTCTTCTTCCCTTCTGCTAGGCATCCAATAGGATCGCTGGTGCCTTCAGCCAATCAGGTGACGAGTATTAGACCTGCGCTTCCTGATTGGCAGGGAGGCAGTTCAGTGTTAGAAAAGCAATAGTGCATATATAACATGACCATCAAAATCCACCGCTGTGTCCCCCTCCCACAGGAATGGACTCAGCAAATGTAGTGACCCATATATCGCATAGCAGTGGCGGCTGGTGCTCAAAAAGTTTGGGGGGCGCAAACGAACTGAAAAATTCTGAAAAATACAGAAAAAAAACCCATCAAATGCAGCCACTGTGCCCCATCAAACGCAGCCACTGTGCCCCATCAAACGCAGCCACTGTGCCCCATCAAACGCAGCCACTGTACCCCATCAAATGCAGCCACTGTGCCCTATCAAATGCAGCCACTGTGCCCCATCAAATGCAGCCACTGTGCCCCATCATATGCAGCCACTGTGCCCATAATATGCAGCTACTGTGCCCCATCAAATGCAGCTACTGTGCCCCATCAAATGCAGCCACTGTGCTCCATCAAATGCAGCCACTGTGCCCCATCAAACGCAGCCACTGTGCCCCATCAAACGCAGCCACTGTGCCCCATCAAACGCAGCCACTGTGCCCCATCAAACGCAGCCACTGTGCCCCATCAAATCCAGCCACTGTGCCCCATCAAATGCAGCCACTGTGCCCCATCAAATGCAGCCACTGTGCCCCATCAAATGCAGCAACTGTGCCCATCATATGCAGCTACTGTGCCCCATCAAATGCAGCTACTGTGCCCCATCAAATGCAGCCACTGTGCCCATCAATTGCAGCCACTGTGCCAATCAATTGCAGCCACTGTGCCCCATCATATGCAGCCACTGTGCCCCATCATATGCAGCCACTGTGCCCATCAAATGTAGCCACTGTGCCCCAACAAATGCAGCCTTACTGTGACCCCCCCCCCCCACCCCGCCTGCTCACTGTCTGGTTGGCACCTCCCCCATCTTGGTGGTGGGTCAGGCAGTGGGTGACGGTGGCGAGCTGTGGGACGGGCAGCAGGCCAGGCGACGGCTCCTGTTTCCTCCATGTTTCCCGTGCATCTCTTCTTTCCTTCTGCTAGGCATCCAATAGGATCGCTGGTGCCTTCAGCCAATCAGGTGACGAGTATTAGACCTGCGCTTCCTGATTGGCAGGGAGGCAGTTCAGTGTTAGAAAAGCAAATGAATATTTGCTTTTCTAACACACCTGGGTGGGCTCCGAGCGCAATGCTCTGCGCTCCGAGTCCACCTTTTTTTGAAGCCTATTAGAGCCTATAGCTCTATTTAGGTGCTTCAAAAAAACACCCCGCCACTGTAATTCAGGCGCCCGGTGTCCGAAAAGGAGCCAAACGCCTGAATAGGGGGTGCTATACATGAATATATACATTCTACATATAGGGGGGTGGCGTGATAGACGGGGCGAAGTCCGTGTGCCTTTAATGGAAGGGCCGCCCCTGCCGCATTAGGGTCTAGGCAAGCATTCAGTATTAATCTTTCTCCTCCTTGGACCCATCTATCAGTCGCCCAGGTAGCATTGAAATACCTCCAGGGAAGTTTATAAACAAAGCAGCTTCATAGGTGTAGCAACCAGTAAACCACCTTATTTAACCTCCCTGGCGGTTTTCCCGAGTGTGGCTCGGGGTTACATTTCAGCACCATTAGCGGTAACCCCCGAGCCACACTCGGGATTGCATTGCAGGATCCTGGAGTGGCTTTACTTACCTTGTCCCCGGGATCCTGCGATGTCCCCCGCAGTGTCCGCGGGCTGTGTCCTCCTCCGAAGCCTCTCCTTGCCAGGCTCCGTTCCCTGCGAGTGTCGCGACGCACGGGGACGGAGCCTGGCGGCAAATTCAAAAAAATGTAAAAATCATAACACATACAGTACTGTAATCTTACAGATTACAGTACTGTATGAAATGATTTCACATCCCCTTTGTCCCCAGTGCTTTGGCCCATGCCCTGCATGCAGTTTTATATTGCATATACTGTTCTTTCTGCCTGGAAACTGGAGATTGTCCATAGCAACCAAAAAGTGTCCCTTTACGTCAAAAATGGCTTTAGACCAGCTAGAAAACAGCGATAGTAAATTAGAACACTTGCAGAATTGAGCGATAGTGAATCGTGTGGAAATTTATTTTATTACTATTTATTTTTATTTTTTTTAATTATTATTTTTTTTTTTATTATATTATAATTTATGTTTTTGTGTTTCAAACTTTATCATACCCGGGATATCTACTAGACTCTTGTTTGGACAGATTTAAGTGTGTTATTGTTAAGAATTACAGACCTACAATATAAAACGCCAAATTTCCATGCAAAATAATTGTACCGCTTTCAGCACCTAAAATCCAAAATAATCATACCGCCAGGGAGGTTAAATAAATCTGTACCTACATGAGCAGGAAGGTAAAATTCACATATAGGTAAAACAAAGATGGTGGACCTGCTACTGGTTCCTGTGTCTGACGGCACTTCCTTAACATGTTTTGTTGTTAAGACTTTCTCAGTCTGAAAGGGGAGGGGAGGTAGCCTTGGTCCCCGGATCCAAGGAAGAAGACACTGGAGATAGGAGGCGCTTGGTAGTATATTTACGCAGACTTTACCGATACCAGAGAAGGACAAACGCTACGTAATAATACTAAATGTCTTTATTACAAAAAGTTAAAAAATAATGTTTACACATTCTATATAAAAACAAGATAATAAAGCTCTGATCAATTTAACCACTTAGTTGATATCATAATAGATCTCTGTTGCTATTAGGTCAAAAGGTCGACGCGTTTCGCTTTTATGCTTCCTTCGAACCTTATTTCCTTGACTATAGACAGAGATCCTGTTCAAAAAAGAAAGAGAAAGGGAAACATCACATTTTAACCAGATGAAAAATGCAGCATATAATTTTGCAAGTACAATCCCCATATAAATATACATAGAGATAAAATGTGCATAGGGGGCCACTTACATATAGAGAGGAGCCCTCAAGAGAGTGGCGTGCCAAATGTCATCCGGGAGCAGCATGTCTTCTAGAGGCAAATCAACAGTAAAAACAAAGGAAGAGAAAAAGAAATTGACCAGATGGTTCCAATCTGAAAAATAATAATAGACATGAGGTTGTTAGGCAACCATAGAAGATGCAGAGGGCGCTAGCTTATAAAGATAGCTGCAGCAGTATAATACTTACTGGGCACTGAATCCCAGAGGATTGAAAGGAAGGGAAAGAGTCAGCCAACAACTTTCAGTGTATTTAGTGACTGGTTTCTCAGCATGACCCCTAAGGAATCTAAACACAGTATATAATCCAGTATTCCAAATACTGAGTCCAATTACATAGTTACATAGTAGGTGAGGTGAAAAAAAAACACAAAGTCCATCAAGTCCAACCTATGTGTGTGATTATATGTCAGTATTACATTGTATATCCCTGTGTGCTGTGGTCGTTAAGGTGCTTATCTAATAGTTTTTTGAAACTATCGATGCTCCCCGCTGAGACCACCACCTGTGGAAGGGAATTCCACATCCTTTCCGCTCTTACAGTAAAGAACCCTCTACGTAGTTTAAGGTTAAACCTCTTTTCTTCTAATTTTAATGAGTGGCCACGTGTCTTGTTAAACCCCCTTCCGCAAAAAGGTTTTATCCCTATTGTGGGGTCACCAGTACGGTATTTGTAAATTGAAATCACATCCCCTCTCAAGCATCTCTTCTCCAGAGAGAATAAATTCAGTGCTCTCACCCTTTCCTCATAACTAAGATCCTCCAGACCCTTTATTAGCTTTGTTGCCCTTCTTTGTACTCGCTCCATTTCCAGTACATCCTTCCTGAGGACTGGTGCCCAGAACTGCACAGCATACTCCAGGTGAGACCAGACCAGAGTCTTTTAGAGCGGGAGAATTATTGTTTTATCTCTGGAGTTGATCCCCTTTTTAATGCATGACAATATTCTGTTTGCTTTGTTAGCAGCAGCTTGGCATTGCATGCCATCATCTACTAGGACCCCCAGGTCCTTTTCCATCCTAGATGATAGGTATATAGGGGAGATGTGGCTCTGTCTAAGGAGGTCTATTTTATATTAGCCAATGTTGATTTGACAGCCTTTGTTTTGCTGTACGTGATTAAAAAATTTGTGGTCGCTCTACGGCGCATGCTCGTACTTTCGGTTTGATTTAGACAGAGAGAGATATACGGCGCATGCGTGGGACCATACGGTTGTACTGGGACACTGTAAAGTCAGTGATTGTCTCCCCACTACAGCTGATACTAATAACTATGTGGGCATTTTTGGTGCTAAAACTAGCCTTTATTAACACCAGTTTGGGGATGTGAGCAACAATGGATGCTGCTAGGTTGTCTAGTGGGAGTTGATGGAGGTGAGTGCTAGTGACATCTGGCTTTAACATGGATACCTTGAACATTACTTGTGAGGATTCGATTGTAGTCTACTGGATATACTTACATGCATATGTCTTGTAGATTCTTTGGCTGAGCAGTAGGAATTTAATGTTAAGAGGGGGTGTCTGCCATATTGTGTATCCAACCCTATATAGATTCCTGGATATTAGTTGGCTGGTAAGTGTGCAGTCTGTTTTCATTCTTTATAAATGGGATTGTTTCCCCATTTGAACTTGCATGATTGCTGAGCAACTAGAATTATCTGATGATATACTATCATTTCTATATCACGTTTAGATTCCATTCACCTTAATACTTTGCTAAGGGGACACCAAGTTTCTGAATCCAGTACTACCACTGATCATCATTTCACTACCTTTGAGGTATATTTGTTTGCCTTAGTTTGGTTGGTGGGAATGTTAGGAAGACGGACTCAGTATTTGGAATACTGGATTATATACTGTGTTTAGATTCCTTAGGGGTCATGCTGAGAAACCAGTTACTAAATACATTGAGAGTTGTTGGTTGATTCTTTTCCTTCCTTTCAATCCTCTGGGATTCAGTGCCCAGTAAGTATTATACCGCTGCAGCTATCTTTATAAGCTAGCGCCCTCTGCATCTTCTATGGTTGCCTAACAACCTCATGTCTATTATTATTTTTCAGATTGGAACCATCTGGTCAATTTCTTTTTCTCTTCCTTTGTTTCTATTGTTGATTTGCCTCTAGAGGACATTGTGTGTTGGGCTGCTCCCGGATGACATTTGGCATGCCACTCTCTTGAGGGCTCCTCTCTATATGCAAGTGGCCCATTATGCACATTTTATCTCTATGTATATTTATATGGGAATTGTACTTGCAAAATTATATGCTGCATTTTTCATCTGATTAAAATGTGATGTTTCCCTTTCTCTTTCTTTTTTGAACAGGATCTCTGCCTATAGTCAAGGAAATAAGGTCCTGTGGAAGTATAAAAGTGAAACGCGTCGACCTCTTGACCTAATGGCAACATAGATCCATTATGATATCAACCAAGTGGTCAAATTGACCAGAGCTTTATTATCTTGTTTTTATTCAGAATGTGTAAACATTATTTTTTAACGTATTGTAATAAAGAGATTTAGTATTATTACGTAGCGTTTGTCCTTCTCTGGTACCGGTAAAGTCTGTTCAATTTGTCCAATCATCAAAACAATTTTCATATGGATGAGGTACCCCCATAGCCAATACAATTTACACACAGTATATTTACGCAGTAGAGCCCTTTGCATGCATGGAACAAACCCTTCCATAGTCTTAGAAGAGAACTCAAAAGTTGAAGGGGGCCCAGAGGACCCCGGACGCCGCTTGACTTGTGTCCGAGGAGGGAGCAGAGGCCTGCTGCAAGCTAAACAGAGCAGTAACACCAAGGATAACATACCAGTTGCCCTATAGGAAGCACAAAAAGTGGCTTACTCCCTAACACTGGCCCTGTCACCTTACGACCTGCCCACCACGATTTGGTCATAGCTGCCACTTGTTGCAGATTAGAAGTCCCCCTAACAGGGCTATAGAATCAACCCTCTGGTAACAGCACCTGCGGTAAGAGTTCAAAAGGCAGTGGCTGCACACTATTCTAGCAGAGGCGTGTGAGCATGAAGAGTCTGTAGATTAGAAGATGCAGCTCAAAAGCTAGCGATCTGGCTGGGGAGACCACAGCATGGACACTGCTGAATGCAACCAAGATGGCCCGCCCCCCCCTCAGCAGCTAGACCAGTGGGAATACAGCATGGGATATTCATAAATACCCTCCAGATCCCTCTGGCACAGCTCTGTGCAGTAAAAATCATCAATGATTCCACTGAAGGCAGCACAGCTCTGGGAGCAGGTTCTCTGCAGCTAAGAGCCACTAAACATGTAGCACTTAGGTACAAATGAGTAAAAATCATACTGTGCCTGCAGAGTGCCCCCCACTCCCTCTAGGCAGTCCCCCCAGTAAGTGTCAGGCACACAATTACAGCAGGAAATACACACTGTAATTTCTTCACAGCCATCTCCCAGGAGTGGAGAACTGCATGCACTTGATGGCTGTGGTGTGGAGACAACCTGAATCTATATGTATCTAGCCCGTCACCCAGCACTGCAATTGAAGACAATAATCCATCTGTTGGAACAAAAATTAATCTACTAGAAAAAAAATGTAAGAAAACCCCCCCCCAAAAAAATGTGTAAGTCCCCACTCCTGAGCGCTGGGCAAAAACTAAGCTGTATGATGCAGATGGGGCGTTTGGCCCCCAGCAGGGGGCTGTCCTTTGGCATACTTTTAGTTGCACCTAGCATCCTTCTCTTGCAGGTGATGACATAAAACCCATCTGTCATGAAGATCTGCTATATTCTTCAATGAACGGAAAAGAAATGGTAATTTTCTTAAATATTTAACTTGCAACAAAAAAATGGCAGCAACATTTGTTACAGACCACACTCTCATTTAGATATGTCTGTCCAGTAAAGAGACTATTTCAAAAACTTTAATATGACACATTAAGACCTCATGATCACTAGGAATTTAGCCCCAGTATATCAGACTTTGCTATGCAGCCTGTCAAACTTTATAAGAGGCTAACATATGCTGTAGCTGGACAGTGCACCTAGTGGTACTTACCTTTACAGCAGTATGCACCCGGAGACGAAATGCCCTGAATGCAAATTTCTAGGTGCACCACCCAGCCGCAGCAGCTGTCAGCCTCTCAGAGTTTGACTGGCTGCCTGCAGTGGGACTGGATGGTGCACTGGTGCTCTCCTCCCACAGTTATAAGCTAGAGCCCCATGCCTAAGTGCCCAATGTGCCTAAAACCGAAGGAGTAAATCATGTGTATACCGTTGTTACTTTAAATGTACATAATACCAATTCTCAGCTCTGCTCTTACCTCATAAGTACTTGGTAGTTTTAGTTTTAAACTTAAAAACTTTTTGATAGTTCCAACTGTTATGCGCGTTGAACAACGGATGAATTTCTTCATCAACCCCTAGAAATGAAAATATTGCAAAATTTAGTGAAGACGATAAAAGCCTGGAAACAAAACAGTGCGCAAAGATGAAGAGGAAGTCCCTGCCAACGCTCCAAGCCTGGCATACTGTCTAACTCGTGGGTCGGCAACCCGTCTATCGTGGTCCACCTGTCATCCGCAGGCAGGTGACAGGTAGATTGCGAACAGGTTCCTGCGCCGCCGACCCCCGCCTTCTATGCGCCGGTCCTTTCTCCCTCTCAGTCTCAAGCCTCCTGCATGGCTCCACCGTGCCTTCTGTGTCCTGCTCCTTCTCTGTCCCTCCTGCCCCCAGCCTCCTCCGTTGCTGTAATCAGTCGAGACCAGGAGGAAGCGCAGCTCAGGACAGAGGGTGGGAGGAGGACTAGCACAGGTGATTGGTTGCTAGGACAAAGGGTGGTCCTAAGCAACCAATCACCAGCTTTCTAATATGAAAAAGTCACTCTGCCAGATCCACCTCTCTGTCCAGAACTGTGCTGCCTCCCGGTGGAAACAGGTGGGGGGGCAGAAGACACCAGTGTGTGTGTGTGTGTGTGTGTGTGTGTGTGTGTGTGTGTGTGTAGGGGCAGAGGACACTGCTATGAGCAGGGTCACCTCCATAGCAGTGTCCTCTACCACACTTCACATCACCCTACACCCCCCCCCCGAACCCTGGATTCTGAGCGCAGCCCACTCCTGATCCCTGCATTCTCTGCATAATGCACTCCTAAACCCTGCACTCTCTCGTACTACTAATTTTTGTAAAAAAAAAGGGGGTCGTCTGTCTTTTTTTTTGGGGGGGGGGGGCACTATGCCCGGTGATCTTTGACTTCATCAGTGTGATTCAAGTAGATCTCCATACCTCGAAGGTTGCCTACCCCTGGACTAACTGATCTCATTGCAATCTTTAAATTAAAAATAATTTTGGATGAAACTTTAAAATTTTGATAAGCTTCTATTGATTTCTCTGTATTTTATTAAACAGAGGTTTGTAAATTACAGACAAGTTGGATTGGCTACTACAGTTACTCTGCCTAAATGATTCAAGGTTAGATGAACCCCCTAACTAAACTCTCATAAGCTTTTAACATGTCAATGTCATTTTAGAAGTAATTTTAATATTTAGCTTTCGTTAAAATAATACCCAGTAGTTTTACTGTGAAGACTCTTGTAGCAGCACTTTCGGTTTTATAGTTTCAGTGCTCTCTCCCTGTCTCCTAATTGTGTTTCTGCATTGTCACCCAGGCTTCTTTTATAAAATACACACTACTAAATACACAATATGCCAACATGATCCAGTGGTATCACAATCCGGAAACTCGCAATGAGAAAGCCATGTAGCCATCACAGGAGTATATGTATGTAAACAAAGTGGCTGCGGAAGATCAGCAGCACCAAAGAGATGCAACGAAGGATTGAAAAGGTGATAATTATTTTATTTTAAAAAAATGGCAATTGCTTATGTTACACAATGCTTTAGCACAACCTATATGTCATTCGTGTACACACAGGGAGTGCATTGCTGTCTGTGATTCAGCCGATTCACAAACCATCATAGTGCAAAAGAGAGGTTTCATTCAACCACTGTGTAGCAGCACACAGCAGGAAGCAGGGCATGCACACATAATTGGCAAAAGGGACAGATCCCATGTATATACTGTACATACAATGGGTAAAATTATGTGCCTGAAAAGCGCCGCTGCCGAAGCTCTTTGCAGGTGCTTCGGCAGCGATGCCCATTCATTTTAATGGGCAGGGGCGTTGGAGGAGCGGTGTATACGCTACTCCTAAACCGCTCCAAAGATGCTGCTTGCAGGACTTTCTTTTTCTAATGTCCTGCAGGACTTTCTTTTTCTAATGTCCTGCAAGCGCACCGCTCCAGTGTGAAAGGCTTTCACACTGGGGCTAAAGGGGAGGCGTTTTTCAGGCGCTTTACAGGCGCTATTTTTAGCACTTTAGCACCTGAAAAAAGCCTTCAGTGTGAAGGGGGGCTTAGGGTGAAGACTCTGGAGATGTCAGCATCTTAACACACTGCTGCTGCTGCTACTTTAAGACCCCTTTCAACACTGAGGCGCTTTTCTGGCGCTTTCACGCTAAAAAAAAAAACGCCTGAAAAGCTCACGAAAACTTATTTATATGCTTTCACATAGTGCGCTGGCAGAGCGGTGAAAAAACGCCCCTCTCCGTTGAAATGAATGAAAAGCTCTTCAAAAGCGCCTGAAAAGCTCTACAAAAGCGCTCAGTGTTTTACTGGAGGTTTAGAAGCGCCTCAGTGTGAAAGGGGCCTAAGTCATGAAGCCCTGAACCAGAACACTGCAGTTAAAGCAGAACTTCACCCTCTCAAACATTGTAAATCCTTATGCTGCTAGCATTAGTAAATAGATATGAAAGTAGAAGTAGATCAGAATTACTTGTTTTAAACTTTTTCTTTTACATTTCTTCAGTTACTTCCTGGTTTCTAGGTCTAGGCAAATATTGTAATACACCCCAGAAGTTTTGAGGAGGAGTTTTCTCAGTTAAGCACACCCCCAGTATTTGATCCCCTGCTGATTTTGTACGTTTGCCTACTGATAAAGAAATGATCAGTCTATAAGTTTATTGGTAGGTTTATTTAAACAGTGAGGCAAAATAACAACAAAAATATTCCAAAAAATACCTTTTTCAAAAAAGCTATAAATCGATTTGTATTTTAATTTGTGAAATAAATATTTGACCCCTTCGCAAAACATGAATTAGTACTTGGTGGCAAAACCCTTGTTGGCAATCACGGAGGTCACAGATGTTTCTTGTAGTTGGCCACCAGGTTTGCACACATCTCAGGAGGGATTTTGCCCCACTCCTGTTTGTAGATCCTCTCCAATCATTAAGGTTTCGAGGCTGACGTTTGGTAACTCAAACCTTCAGCTCCCTTCACATATTTTCTATGGGATTAAGGTCTGGAGACTTGCTAGGACACTCCATCACCTTAATATGCTTCTTCTTGAGCTGTGTGTTTTGGGGTATTGTCATGCTGGAATACCCCATTTTCAATGCCCTGGCTAAGGGAAGGAGGTTCTCATCCAAGATTTGATGGTACATGGCCCCGTTCATCGTCCCTTTGATGCGGTGAAGTTGTCCTCTTAGCAGAAAAACACCCCAAAGCACAATGTTTCCACCTCCATGTTTGACGGTGGGGATGGCGTTCTTAGGCAGCATTCCTCCTCCTCCAAACACGGCAAGTTGAGTTGATGCCAAAGAGCTTGATTTTGGTCTCATCTGACCACAACACTTTCACCCAGTTCTCCTCTGAATCATTCAGATGTTCATTAGCAAACTTAGGATGGGCCTATACATGTGCTTTTTAAACAGGGGGACCTTGCGGGCGCTGCAGGATTTCAGTTCTTCACGGCATAGTGTGTTACCAATTGTTTACTTGGTGACTATGGTCCCAGCTGCCTTGAGATCATTGACACGATTCTCCCATGTAGTTATGGGCTTATTCCTCCCCTTTCTCGTGATCATTGAAACTTCATGAGGTGAGATCTTGCATGGAGCCCCAGACCGAGGGAGATTGACAAATATGTTGTGTTTTCCATTTGCGAATAATCACACCAACTGTTGTCACCCTCTCACCAAGCTGCTTGGCAATGGTTTTGTAGCCCATTACAGCCTTGTGTAGGTCTACAATCTTGTCCCTGACATCCTTGGTCAGCTCTTTGGTCTTCGCTATGGTGGAGAGATTGGAATCTGATTGATTGATTGATTGATTGATTGATTGATTGCTTTTGTGGAAAGGGAACAAGCTGGGTTTAGGAGCACTCTCTTTAAGAGAGTGCTCCTAATCTTAGCTGGTTACCTGTATAGAAGACACCTGGGAGCCAGAAATCTTGCTGATTGATAGGGGATCAAATACTTACTTCACTCATTAAAATGAAAATCAATTTATAACTTTTTGAAATGCGTTTTTCTGAATATTTTTGTTGTTATTCTGTCTCTCACTGGTAAAATAAACCTACTATTAAAATTATAGACTGATCATTTCTTTGTCAGTGGGAAAAACCAGCAGGGGATCAAGTACTTTTTTCCCCTCACTGTACATCATCTACCCTAACTCAAGATTGCCACGGCCAGAAATGCTGTTTTCAAAGTGATTTCTCAGCAAAATAAAGCACGGAGACATGGATGGATGGGTATGTTTGCCTAAAATAGTAAATCAAAATAAAAAGCGTTTTTGGTTTGTGTTGCTCAGAGGCAGTGTAGTTCCACTTTGGTTATATAGAAGTTTTAACACAACACAAGGTTATATAGAAATTTTAAATCCTCTACTCTACTCCTATTTTTAAAGACTGAACTGAACTTTTAGTTTATGTTTATTTTATGTATTCTCCACACACAAGTTATCCCAACCCTGATAACCAAGTACCTTCCATATACCATCTACATTTGTAATTCTGGATTAAAAAAAAAAAAAAATTTCATTAGCACCTCTTACGGCTTCCTGGACAGATATTACAGTTGTCACTTTATTTCAGCCTTTCTTCATTTGATTTTTGGTAATGCCCCCAGGAGGAAAAGGATGGCTGAACACACCCAGTGGTTGGACAGCTGCTGGAAGGCTGGGTACTGGAGAACATTAGTAATTAACTGCAGTTACCTTTACTACGTTATCCCCAGACTGGCCATTATTCCGAAGACAATCAAGACATATAGCAATCTGGGGGTCGCTTCTGTGGTAGTCTTTGTTTTCATCATGTTCCTCTTCATCATCCTTAAGCCTTTTATTGTTTGGGTATCCATCTGTTAAAGAGAAGTATTAAAAACAACTTTTAATTAAGTTCTTTTAACATTATCTTCAAACCTTCATATCCCAGTTTATTATGCCAACATGTAAACAGTGTTATGTTGTATGCGGAGAACTCAAAAATGATGCAAATTAACTCCTCGTCACGTTTGTGGAAATGGAAGTTGAATGAAACGCATTTACAAGGCCCGACTTATAAAAATCAAATCTAACAAGAATTTAATTTAAACTCCCTAAAACTCCCTAAACTGGCCTTTGAAGAAAGTTAAACTCCCTCCTTATCAATAAAACAAAAAACTTACACGATGTAGAAGGGCAGTCTACAAATTTGGCAACAAGCTGGGAAGATTGCTACCACTTAAACAATCCAGGGCAAGAAATTATATTCCACAAATTAAGACGCAGGGAGATAACACAGTTAAAGCGTTTGCTCACTCTGAAAAAAAAAAGTTCAAAGTCAGCAGCGACAAATCCTGTAGCTGCTGAATTTATTAAAAGGACACTTACCTGTTCAAAGATCCACTGCTCACCTGGGCTAGTTTTTCACTATCTTCAGGGTCTGGCACCGGCATCCTAACTGTGGGCAGCTGGCTATGCAGCCGGCTGGCCACTGTGCATGCGTGCGCTTTGTGAATGGTCCGGCGGTCTTCTGAGACCTGTGACATGTCCCAGAAGACTGTGGGGAGGAAAACTTACTCAGATCGCCCCCTAGGCCATCCAAACTGAAGTGGGAGTGAGGGGGGGGGACTTAAAGTGGAACTTCTCCTTTAAGGTGAAGTTCCACTTTAAGACCTCCCCTGACATAGCTAGGGACTTCAAAGTACATTACTCTGCCGTCTATAATCTAGGAGATCAAGCAACCCACTCCTCTATGGAGTCCAAACACTTAACAGTAAATCCAAGCTTTTGGCATGTCTAAACTCTATGTTGATATCATACAAGAGCTGGGAGACCCCTATTACCTATTTCTTTGTGCAATTAAATCTTTGAAGTCAGGCAAGGTACCAGGCACAGATGGCTTCACTCTGCCCTACTATAGGACCTTCCAGGACCGTTTGGCCCACAGATTTTCACAGGCCTATAACTCACTCAGGGAAAGCCATTCACTCCTGGATGTTACATTACAGGCACACATAGCAGTTGTTTCAAAAGAAGGCAAGGATCCTGCTCCATACCAGAGTTACAGCCCAATTTCCCTGCTTAACATAGATTTAAGGATATTCCTTTCCTCCAGATTGCTACCGCACATTGCTGCTTTCATCCACCCAGACCAGTCTGGATTCACTCTTGGTAGGGACAATACTCAGTGGGTCCTTAATGCCATCAACTTCTCCCAAATGAGACACACTTCACTAATGCTTTTATTCACAGATGCAGAGAAAGCATTGGACAGAGTGGATTGGGTCTTTTTTAGACATGTGCACTGCCAAAAAATTTGTTAGTTTTTAGCTTCATTCATTTTTTTTTTTTTTTCGTTTTTCGGTTCATTCTTTATGATTTAAATTCTTTATTTTGAATAAATTAGTAAATTCCAGAATTCGGAAATCTGAAAATTCGAAAATAAGAAAGAAAATTCGAAAGTCTGAAAATCCAAAATAATAACCAACTATTAAACTATAGGTATTGGAATTTCCTTTCAAACTTGGCTGTTAGTGAACTTAAGGAATACGTATTTAACCGAAGGTACAAATTATCCGAAATAACGAATAGAACGTAACAAATGAATAATAAATAAATAATAAAATGTTTTTATTCTCTACATTCCATTTGTTTAGATGCGGCATTCGTTATTTCAGATAATACGCATCTTCGGTTAAATACATATTAATTACGTTCACTAACAGCCAAATTTAAAAGGATATTGCAATATCTATAATAGTTAGTAAAAGTTATTAGTTAGTTATTATTATTTCAGAGTTTCGGGTTTTCTAATTTTTATTCTTATTTTTGAATTTTTATTCATTTGAATATTCGAATTTTCGATTTTCTAATCTTTGGATTATCGAATGTTTGAATTTCTGAATTTTCAAATTTCTGAGAGGTTTTCGTTAATTCGAATATTTCTGAATGAACAAATTTGTCGAATTTAGTCAAAAAACAAATTTGAAACAAAACGAATTGCACATGTCTAGTCTTTTTCGCTATGCTGAACAATATAGGTTTGGGCGAGGAGATGAAGAAATGTCTAATGGTATACTGTATTCTTCCACGTCAGTCAAGGCTAAAATGAATGAAGCCATTTCAGATCCCTTTCACATATGAAATGGGACTTGTCAGGGATGTCCATTGTCACTGCTTATATTTATATTTATACTCACCCTGGAACCCTTTCTGAGAATAAGATCCTACCCTGACATACGGGGCTTTTCTTGGCTCCCAAATTGATCAATCCCAGCACATGTTACTCTACATCAACTTTTAGGGACCACATTTTCTGTTCTTCCTTTTTCTCCTTGGTCCCAGGTCCCATGTTTCCTATATTTGGCTCAGACTTTAAACATAGCTAGGATGATCCCCAATGCAAAGTCCTTATTCAATAGGGGATCTTTCGGTTGTTACACTTCTCTATTAATCACCACCCTATGAATAACTGAGAAGTGGAGAATGAGCTCTTGAATATTTTGGATTTTCTATGCCGTGCCAAACTGGGGGCCTACCTGCGTACTCTACCTGATGAATATAATGAGATGAGAAAACCGTCCACATCTTAGCAAACCCTTTGTCACAAAATACGGGTGAGAAATATCGAATCATGGCTTTATGCTTCATTAGTGGAAACAGGGAGCCCACAAGACCTTCTGTTTATACAGCATTGGTAAGCAGATCTAAGAACTACATTCTCCCAATTTTCACACGTGAAGCCTCCATAGCATGTAAGTACCAAGAGGGAAGCTTTAAAAACTCTTTAAATAGATGGTACAGGACCTCTGTAATCATCCATCACATGTTCCCACAGGTTTCCAAAAAATGCTGCCATTGTCAGAAGGCACCTTACTGCATATTTTCTGTGACTGCCCAAAACTCTGGGCTAAGGATGAAAGTACAACAAAAACCCTTACAGTTGTGTCTCTTGAATGAAACCCTGCAGTGTACTTATTGCATGACACTCCCATATCTACAAAGCAATATAAAACACTCCTTGCTTAAAAACCTTCTTAATGCGGCCAAAGCCTCCATCCCAGCGTTGCGGAAGCAAACATCTGCCCCTACAAAAATGCTTTGGCTTGCCAAAAGTGAAGAAAATCAACAAATGGGAAAACTGCACTATGGTCAGGAAGGACCAAGAACGGACATATTGGCAGATTTGGATGTCATACTGTTTCTATAAAGGGCCAGATGTCCTTGACTTCCCAGTGAAGGTTGGGCTATACTTTACCTACTCCGAGATATGGCACTGTGTGTGTGTGTGTGTGAGAGACGATTCCCTTTTTTTTTTCTCTCCCTCTCTTTTGCTCCATTTCCCTTCCCCTCTGGTTTGTAGTTTCCACAATGAATATAAAAAATTACATGAAAAGCAATAGCCACTAGTTGACTTTTAGCAGTTAAAGTTGCCATGAAAAGGTCACGGGACTCAGGTTTTTGAAATATACAACACTGAATGTCTGTCGATATAACTGGTACTTTGTGATGCTTAGTATGGACCATGGCCCTGAACCTGTGGTTAACGACACACGCACTACATGCCAAGTTGAGCGTCTAACATGAGATCCAGTTTTAAAACAATCATTACAAGCCATCCCCGCAGTGGGGTCTGGGTAATGCCCCCAAGGGATACACCATCTGGAGACAGATGGTGACTAACGGTGGTTCACCAAAGGGCCGTAAGGTCACTCCCTGACCGGTTTCGTCATTCCGACTTTGTCAAAGGGACGTCCCTTTGACAAAGTTGGAATGACGAAACCGGTCAGGGAGTGACCTTACGGCGGACTGAACACACGCATTCGACGCTGCGCTCCATTATCCAGCACAGATTCCGGAAGAGATCAGCACTGAGCGGACCTGTAGTGTCCCCCGCAGTACTTTAAGACATCTCCGGCCCTTTGGTGAACCACCGTTAGTGTTGTACCTGACATCAAGCCATCGGATGTACTGGTGATGATAGCAGCTGTATGGAAGAGAAGTTTTTTAATGCTTTGGATGACACACATCTCTAATAAAATAACTGGAAAATAGAAATACTCTATGTGGAGTTTATCTTTTTCTATATCCTTGGATGTTGTGATCTTCCAAGCTGGCTGACGCAGGAAACTAGTGGGATATCATAAATAAAAAATTGCGCTGCGCATGATTATATACCATAAAGGGTAATACCCAAAATCACTTGAAAAATAAAAAATAAAACATCAAAAACATATTTAAACGCACTCCTTCTCACGTGCAATGTGCATACAATATACATATACACTACCGTTCAAAAGTTTGGGGTCACCCAAACAATTTTGTGTTTTCCATGAAAAGTCACACTTATTCACCACCATACGTTGTGAAATGAATAGAAAATAGAGTTAAGACATTGACAAGGTTAGAAATAATGATTTGTATTTGAAATAACATTGTTTTTACATCAAACTTTGCTTTCATCAAAGAATCCTCCTTTTGCAGCAATTACAGCATTGCACACCTTTGGCATTCTAGCTGTTAATTTATTGAGGTAAGCTGGAGAAATTGCACCCCACGCTTCTAGAAGCAGCTCCCACAAGTTGGAATGGTTGGATGGGCACTTCTGGCGTACCATACGGTCAAGCTGCTCCCACAACAGCTCAATGGGGTTCAGATCTGGTGACTGTGCTGGCCACTCCATTACCGATAGAATACCAGCTGCCTGCTTCTGCTGTAAATAGTTCTTGCACAATTTGGAGGTGTGTTTAGGGTCATTGTCCTGTTGTAGGATGAAATTGGCTCCAATCAAGCGCTGTCCACTGGGTATGGTATGGCGTTGCAAAATGGAGTGATAGCCTTCCTTATTCAGAATCCCTTTTACCCTGTACAAAGCTCCCACCTTACCAGCACCAAAGCAACCCCAGACCATCACATTACCTCCACCATGCTTAACAGATGGCGTCAGGCATTCTTCCAGCATCTTTTCATTTGTTCTGCGTCTCACAAACGTTCTTCTTTGTGATCCAAACACCTCAAACTTGGATTCATCCGTCCACAACACTTTTTTCCAGTCTTCCTCTGTCCAATGTCTGTGTTCTTTTGCCCATCTTAATCTTTTTCTTTTATTGGCCAGTCTCAGATATGGCTTTTTCTTTGCCACTCTGCCCTGAAGCCCAAAATCCCGCAGCCGCCTCTTCACTGTAGATGTTGACACTGGTGTTTTGCGGGTACTATTTAATGAAGATGCCAGTTGGGGACCTGTGAGGCGTCTGTTTCTCAAACTAGAGACTCTAATGTGCTTATCTTCTTGCTTAGTTGTGCAACGCGGCCTCCCACTTCTTTT
This sequence comes from Lithobates septentrionalis, assembly GCA_037952835.1. Taxonomy (NCBI): domain Eukaryota; kingdom Metazoa; phylum Chordata; class Amphibia; order Anura; family Ranidae; genus Lithobates; species Lithobates septentrionalis. The sequence continues at coordinate 378,722 of JBBDGP010001870.1, read as the reverse complement.
TCTACTCTGGTTAGAGCCTGTTTGTGCTGTCCTCTGAAGGGAGTAGTACACACCGTTGTAGGAAATCTTCAATTTCTTTGCAATTTTTCGCATGGAATAGCCTTCATTTCTAAGAACAAGAATAGACTGTCGAGTTTCAGATGAAAGTTCTCTTTTTCTGGCCATTTCGAGCGTTTAATTGACCCCACAAATGTGATGCTCCAGAAACTCAATCTGCTCACAGGAAGGTCAGTTTTGTAGCTTCTGGAAGGAGCTAGACTGTTTTTAGATGTGTGAACATGATTGCACAAGGGTTTGCTAATCATCAATTAGCCTTCTGAGCCAATGAGCAAACACATTGTACCATTAGAACACTGGAGTGATAGTTGCTGGAAATGGGCCTCTATACACCTATGTAGATATTGCACCAAAAACTAGACATTTGCAGTTAGAATAGTCATTTACCACATTAGCAATGTATAGAGTATATTTGTTTAAAGTTAGGACTAGTTTAAAGTTAGCTTCATTTAAAAGTACAGTGCTTTTCCTTCAAAAATAAGGACATTTCAATGTGACCCCAAACTTTTGAACGGTAGTGTATATGAACAATTTTAAGTGCAATGTGCATACATGTAACTATAACAGTGTTAAAACATATATATTTGTGCATATACTGACTATCTTAATCCAGTGACAAACTGAAAACATGCAATAACTCATATAAAGTGCAACATGCAAGTATCTGTTTAAATATTGAATCAAATTGTATATAAGTGCACAGTGCGTCTTAAAAACACAATTGATGAGATATCTATTGGTGAAATCCTTATAGTAGTGTCCAAAATATCCAAATTAAATGTGCATCCGTATCCGTAGAAACCAATAAATGTCCAAATCCTCCAGTGTGCTGAATTCCAGTGTCACAGACAACCGTGATGTGCCTCAGTGCCCCCCCCCCAAAAGTGATTGCGCTCACCTTAGAGCGTGTGACACAGTGATTAACTTGTGTCATATCACGCTGTGTAGCCACCCCCTGGGCTCTGCATGGTAAGCTAGATACGATCTCCACTCTAGGTTAATATGGCTCCATAGACATCAAATCATGAAAATGAAGAGAGACTATATAGTGTAATACTATTAAACGATATTTATTCAAAAAAGACCACTTCCCACAAAGGGGTACTCACATTCTCTTGGTGCTGCTGTGCACCAAACAATAAAAAGCTGTATGAAAACGCTGATCGGTCTGCCGCGGGGTATACGCTTCTCCCAGCCCAGCTGTATGATGTTCACTCCTTCCTGGTCCCTCCCCTACGCGTGTTCGACACAGGGAGTCACGTGTCTTCATCAGGGGGATGAAGAGTATATGCACAAATATATATGTTTTAACACTGTTATAGTTACATGTATGCACATTGCACTTAAAATTGTTCATATATATGTATATTGTATGCACATTGCACGTGAGAAGGAGTGCGTTTAAATATGTTTTTGATGTTTTATTTTTTATTTTTCAAGTGATTTTGGGTATTACCCTTTATGGTATATAATCATGCGCAGCGCAATTTTTTATTTATGATATCCCACTAGTTTCCTGCGTCAGCCAGCTCGGAAGATCACAACATCCAAGGATATAGAAAAAAGATAAACTCCACATAGAGTATTTCTATTTTCCAGTTATTTTATTAGAGATGTGTGTCATCCAAAGCATTAAAAAACTTCTCTTCCATACAGCTGCTATCATCACCAGTACATCCGATGGCTTGATGTCAGGTACAACACTAACGGTGGTTCACCAAAGGGCCGGAGATGTCTTAAAGTACTGCGGGGGACACTACAGGTCCGCTCAGTGCTGATCTCTTCCGGAATCTGTGCTGGATAATGGAGCGCAGCGTCGAATGCGTGTGTTCAGTCCGCCGTAAGGTCACTCCCTGACCGGTTTCGTCATTCCAACTTTGTCAAAGGGACGTCCCTTTGACAAAGTCGGAATGACGAAACCGGTCAGGGAGTGACCTTACGGCCCTTTGGTGAATATATATGTTTTAACACTGTTATAGTTACATGTATGCACATTGCACTTAAAATTGTTCATATATATGTATATTGTATGCACATTGCACGTGAGAAGGAGTGCGTTTAAATATGTTTTTGATGTTTTATTTTTTATTTTTCAAGTGATTTTGGGTATTACCCTTTATGGTATATAATCAAGCGTAGCACAGTTTTTTATTTATGTTCTTTGCACGGTTATGAATACGTGAACTGCGTTTGCTGCTAGATATTTATCTCTATTATTATTTTTTAACTGTTTGTACACTGAGCATTGGATTATTGTGGCTCACAAGATTTCTACCTTTTGTTTCTGGGATATCATAAATACTTTTTATCTACATCTTTGTGGTGAGTTTGAACCCCAAAGGGGCGTGTGGAGCACGGGGTGCGGAATAAGGCGATTGGTGCACTACCTCAATACTTCCCCTCTTTATCTACATATGAAGCTTGCCACGGACTTGATCTTTACGTCTATTCACTTTTGTATCTGCTATTTTCTGTTTGGTTAGCACTATTGCTTGTATATTATCATATATGCAGATGTGTCAATATTTAGAATTTTGACAGAAGTGCCGCTTGGATAAGATGTTCTTTTACGTTTGATGTTTTAACTATGACAGACCATTTTTATACTATATATATATATATATATATATATATATATATATATATATATATATATATATATATATATATATATATATATATATATATATATATGTTTTCTTAAGTTTAAGTGGCAGCTAAACATAACTTGTTTTGAACTGTGAGCAATCACAATACTACTACCTGGTGAGTCTATAGACTGGAACCACATTGCACTGAGTTGGGAAGAAATAAGGGAGCCAGTATTTTCTTTCCTCTTTTTGAGTTAAGTGCGCATGTGTCGATGACGTCGGCACATGCATATACAGGGGATATCTCCTAAACCGTGCAGGTTTAGGAGATATCCAGTGTAGCTACAGGTAAGCCTCATTATAGGCTTGCCTGTAGTATAAAGTGGTTGTAAAGGGTTTACAACCACTTTAAGGTGTTTTTTTTTTTTGGTCTTAATGCTTTCCTTGCATTAAGATAAAAAAGCCTTCTGTGTGCAGCAGCCCCCCCTCAACCCTCCCCCCCAATACTTACCTGAGGTCCATCTAGATCTAGCGATGTTACAAGAGTGTCTCGGCTGCCTCCTCCTCCTCATTGACTGAGACAGCAGCGCAGCGCCATTGGCCCCGCTGCTGTCAGCCAATGAGGAGAGAAAGGAGGCAGGGGCCAAGTTGTGGCTCCGTGTCTGAATTGACACATGGAGCTGCGGCTCAGCTCGGGGGCCCCCATAGCAAGCTGCTTGCTGTGGTAGCACTCGACAGGAAGGAGGGGCCAGGAGAGCCGAAGAGGGACCCGGGAAGAGGAAGATCTGGGCTGCTCTGTGCAAAACAACTACACAGGGCAGGTAAGTATAACATGTTTGTTATTTTTAACTAGAAAAAAAACTAGACTTTAGTATCACTTTAAAAATGCAGCAGAAATGCAAGCGGTATTAAACCCAAAAAGCAAACATTTATTATATTGCAGCTTAGCAATTCTTAGATGTGAAAGCATTAGTTTTCTTTTTTAGGCTCTCTTATTTTCAGCTGGTGATCCAGCCAGTATGTCTGTTGTTTTTCAACAGAAAAAAAGCTGTCCTGCAGAAGTAGCAGTTAGAGGGCTGAGACAAACCATTTACCACTGACAAGGGGTGCTTACAATGATCAGCTTTTATTTAGGTAAAACCTTTTTCCCAAAAGGAACAAAACTGCTGCTGTAACTCCTTATAAGGATCACTAGCAGATTTAGATGCACTAAAGACCTGAAGCTGAACTGTTGCTAACACTACCCTTCCCCCTAATCTGACAATGCTGCTGCCCAAAGGTGCCTTTGTTGCTCCTTCATCCAGTTAATTGGCACTCTAATACAGGGAGGTGTGCTACTAGCCAGATCACCAGGTGAAAACGGAGGGTGGAATAAAGCCTAAAAAAAAAAAAAGCTAATGCAACCACCACATCTAATAATTGGTAAACTGCAATATACAGGGGCGGCATTAAGGGCGCACGGGCGCTGCCACCTCTATCCTCGTTACCCCCCTATATGCATAATGGATAGATTCATGCATTGCATAAATCTATACATGGCCACCACTGCCACCCCCTATTCAGGCATCCAGCCCCTTTGCAGAAACTGGGCGCCTGAATTACAGTGGCGGGGGTGTTTTTTTGAAGCACCTGATTAGAGCCATAGGCTCTAATAGGCTTCAAAATAGGGTGGACTCGGAGCGCAGAGCATTGCGCTCGGAGTCCACCCAGATGTGTTAGAAAAGCAAATGAATATTTGCTGTTCTAACACTGAATCGCCTCTTCGCCAATCAGGAAGCGCCAGTCTGTTACCCATTTCCCAATTGGACGCCTAGAAGAAAGGGAGGAGATGTACGGCGGAAGCCGCCGTGATCTCAGAAGGACACGGAAGACGCTGCAAGATGCCTGCTGCAGCCTGTCCCCCTGCCCAATGTGCCCACCGATCGGGTAAGTGTCGGTGGACTGGCAAACAGCAGGGGGGGATTGAGGTGTCACGGGGATCAGGGTTGCTTGCCGCCCCCCCCCCCCCCCAAACTAAAAACCAACAGCTGCCAATGGCAACATATTACATTTTTGGTTGTGGGTTCAATACCACTTTAAGTAATAACAACACATACTTGTGAATTGAGTATTATATAATAATTATATATTTGATAATTTTATATTCAACAGAATTATAAAGAGGTCCTTTACATTTATTTTTCCAGTTGCATACTGGAAAAGGCAACAGCCACGTATCATTCTACTGTTTTCATAAATCTGCCCATTGTGTTTACCGAGGCCTTTTATCATACACATTGTTCCTAATTCCTTTCTGCAGTTACATTCTTGCCTATTGTTCAGAAGCAGTTACTTGGAGCAAAGGTGGTATATTAACAATCACATTTGCCAAAACTTCACTTTCATGCAGCGTTGTAAAATAGAAAGAAAAATAAGTGTTATTTACCAGGAAATTCTCACTTCCTAAAGTTCACACATTATTATACTAGGCAGTGTAAAGAACACTCAATGTTCATATTTCATTTCAGGAAGTTAATACTTCCTGATCTGCTAAATAAAATCTATTATCTCATAACATTGGTTACATTAAAGCATACTACTTCCCTGCAATGTCAGCATTTTACCCACCAATGTAAATACTGTACAAGGACACAAGAACACCACAAGCCAGGCTAATGCAAAAACAGCAGTCCACATAGAACAGTCCTAACAACCAGGAACTCGTGGCTAGTAAAAATTTAATACACATGGCATTGTTATATAATATCAAGAAATGAAGAATGAAGTAACGGGGTCAGAGACTGGGTGTGTAGGTAAAATCTAAGCGCTGGCAGGACGCTAAAAAAAGTCCTGCAAGCAGCATCTTTGGGGTGCTTTAGGAGCGGTGTAGCAGTGTATATACAACTTGTACCACCTTATTCCCTGTGGGAACCGCAAAAAAGAATTTGCCTAAAAGGCAGGCTTGCTCTGCGACCACTCACTGACAAGCTTTGCAACGCTATCTTCTATAGATGGGGCTTCCTGGCCAGTCTCATTGCCATCAGAGATGGCCACACCGCTACACTTTGTTTCCCTGAAGAGCTGGAAAAGTTCTGCCTAGATCTCATCATTTCCCCTCCTGAAACTTCCCCTCACAGAGATATAATGTAGTGGTATTTACGTATCTAGCTCAAGGAGAATGTTTTTTGCTTGTTACTCAGGTTACCTCAGGGGGGCAACCTCAAATGTTCTAGTTCTTCAATGAGGACCTTCCTAGCTCTTTCGAGCCAGCCTACCCCCCCCCCCCCCAAACAGGGGGCTCTCCATCCTGGGCCCACTGTACTGAACCCTGTCTTGGAGTGTTGTGCAATGTTCCCCAGGCCGCAGTACTATATTTATATGCGTGCCTTATTGTGGTGTATTTGGCGACTGTTAACATTGTCTCTCTCAATGTCAGAGGTTTATATGCCTCAGGTAAATGACATAATCTCTTTGAGTTCTCTAAACGACTTCAATGTGACATAGTTTCCCTTCAAGAGACTGACCTCACCCACACTACCTCCACTAAAACTATTCTCACCTGCGAATCCAGCTTGGTTTTATGGACTTACGGACGTTTATAAAGCAAAGGGAGTCGCCATTGGTTTTCACAGGGGGATCTCGTTTCAATGTGACTAATGGGGAGACGATTGTGGCAGGTATCTTTTCCTGAAGGGCACCCTGGGGAACATGCAATGCACCCCTGCTATATATGCTCCCAACCATGACCAAGCCACGTTCCTATCTGACACCTTGCACAAGCTGAAAGTATTTGCACAAGGTTGCATCATCCTTGCAGGGGACTTTAATGTCCCACTTGAACCCCAACTTGACACCTCACAGGGCACATCATCCATCTCACACAAACGTTTGACTCTCATTCGCAAACATCTACATGACGCTCAACTCATGGACATCTGGCGAGTGCTGCACCCTAAAGACAAGGACTGATCACATTTTTCACATATACATCATTCATACTCCAGGATAGATTACATCTTCATTGACCATCATCACTTGGACCTACTATACCCAGCCAAGATAGAAGTTTCCACACTATCTGATCATGCCCCAATAACCATACGCCTGACACTACCTCTCCTCCCCCGTAGGGTAAACAGCTGGAAACTTAATGACTCCCTGTTAAAGGATGTTGTGGATAAGACACAGATTGGGGATGATCTCGTTATTTTGATGAAAATTCAACCCCTGACATCACACCTGGCATGCTCTGGGAGGGTCATAAAGCTCACATCCGGGGCAAGTTCACTGAACTGGGCTCACATAGGAAAAAGGAGAGGATTCTCCAACAGTCCACTTTTATCCACGACATCAAGACTCTAGAATATAGACTCAAGTACGAGACCATAAATTGTCCACACCCAAAGACCTCCTACACCAGCTTACCCAAAAATGGGAAGAATTAAAATCACTATATCATACAGATCAAAACCGCTAAATTTCGCCTCATCGCTCATCAAATTTACGAATGGGGCAATAAACCAGGTAGACACCTAACCAGATCACTTAAACATAAAAAATCATCTACATTTATAACAAAAATAAAAACCTCCAACGATAACCTAGTACACGAGACCAAAGCCATTGCTGATGAATTCCGCTCATTTTACCAGCACCTTTATCACGTTAAATAAATCTATTACCGATGCGAACATCCAACATAACAAAATTTGAGACTATCTTGCCAAAGCCAACCTTCCTAAGATACCAACCACTTCACTTGAATCACTTGAAGCACAAATAACCACAGCAGAGTTACGCTCTGCACTTAAATCTATGTCTAAGGGTAAGGCCCCTGGTCCCCATGGCCTGATAGTCAACTATTATAAACTATTCCAAGACACTCTTCTACCTTTAATGAAAGCATACTCCAATACCCTGAGCGAGGGTCACGCCCTGTGTCCTGAAACTCTATATGCTCATATCACTGTTTTACCCAAACCAAGGAAAGACCCCAGCTTATGTGGGAGCTACAGGCCAATATCTCTATTAAATTTAGATGCAAAAATTCACGCCAAAGCATTAGCTAACAGACTCTTACCCCTAATCCCCACTTGGGTTCCCCAAGATCAAACAGGATTTATCCTGGGCAGAGAAGCACTGCGCACCATATTACTTATGTCCCATACACGCAGATCTTCCCAGCCCACCTTTCTCCTTTCCACCGATGCCGAGAAGGCATTTGATAGGGTGGACTGGGAATATCTAATGGCAACTCTAACACACTTGGGCATAGGCCCTAACATGCTAAGCATCATAGCGGCCCTGTATAATTCAATTACAGCTCAGATACGCGTTAATAGTACTTTGGTTGAAGCATTCTCATTATTCAATGGTACCAGACAAGGTTGCCTGTCCCCTCTCCTATTCACCCTATCCCTCGAACCTTTTCTAGCAATGATCCGTCAAAACCCCAACATTCATGACATCTCAGTAGGGAAAAAAGAACACAAACACGCTGCTTATGCAGATGACATTCTGTTCTATGTCCAACAGCCGATAATGACAGCCTTTAAACTACTTGGTGAAATTTCAGATTTCAAGATTAACCTATACAAATCTGAAATTCTTAATTTCTCCCTCCCGACAACTGATGTCCACAAACTGAAACCAGAATTTCCCTTTGCCTGGCAACCCTGCACCTTAAAATATCTAGGAATCTTTCTAACCCTTAACCCTTCCAGCCTTTTTAGGGCTCATTACCTGCCCCTGTTAAACTCCATTAGATAAGACCTACAAAGATGGCACCATCTAGCAAACTCATGGTTGGAAAGAATCAGTGTCATTAAAATGAATGTGCTACCCAGGGTTCTAGTCCTTCTTCAGATGATACCTTACAGAATCCCCCCAGGGTTCTTCTCGACTCGCTCCTCTTTAATTCTTAAATATATATGGCACCGTAAGCAACCACGCATTTCAAGAACCCCACTGACCAGGCTAAAAGACAGCACTCCCTAACTTTAAAAAATACTTCCTAGCAGTAATACTACAAAGATCTGCAGACTGGAAATACAATGTGGACAATAAGCTATGGGTACAACTGGAACACGATCTGAGTGGCACGAACTTGTTCTCCCAAATCTGGATTCCTAAAACTCACCATCATTCTACCTCCCCTCTCACGTGGTCCACCATCACAATTTGGAATTCCCTACATAGAACTCACAGTTGGGAAAACAACTCCCCCTTAATGCCTCTAACTGGTCACTTCTATTTTCCGCTGGGTCAGACTGACCCCCAATTTCAGCACTGGCTATCACCTGATGCTCTTCTCCAACATGTTACAACTTCCGCAGGGATAAAGCCCCTTCGCTACATCATCCAGTCTACTACTCCTTCCTTCAAGGACTGTTGGAGACATAAACAACTAGCTCAATTCATCAAAACCTTGCCAAAACCCCTCTGCTCCCTGGCAGACCTCAACCCAGTGGAAAAAATTCTAGTGGGCTCCCAACCTCCACAGAAAACTATATCGCAATTCTACAAAGCCTTGCTGGATCTGGACTCTACCTCAGTTCCTCAATATATGGGAGCATGGAAAAGGGATTTACAACATCCTCTCACGGATAAGCAACAGGACACTCTACTCCAACTGACCCACATCTTATCCATTTCATCTAGGACTGCAGAAGTAAACTACAAAATACTAACAAGGTGGCACCACACCCCCGCTAAACGTCACCTTATTTTCCCGGACACCTCTGCTATGTGTCTGAGGGGCTGTGGCGAACTTGCCACCCACCCACCACCCACGCCCATATCTAATGGCAATGCCCCCTAATACAAATGTTCTGGTCATCCAGCTTACACTGGATCGAAAAAATTCAAGGTTTTCCCATACCCAATGACCCATGGGTAGTCCTCTTCCATAGTACAGTCGAACCAGTAGGCTGATATAGGCGCTTAAGCACTCCACACCTTCTAAATGCTGCAAAATCACTTATCCCCCGCCATTGGAAACAACCTATCATTCCCAACATCCAACAAAGTTTTAAAGAACTTAACCAAATTTACCATATGGAAGACCTCACGCTTAAACATAGAGATTTGGCACCCATTACGCATAAAATATGGGCCTGCTGGTTCGCCTTTACTTTCTCTCCAGACTATTCTGAGATTATGTCTTCCAATACCTGATTGGTCTCTTTTATATTGCAGGCCTAATATCTTATATGTCGAAAGTAGAAGCACTCCAATCCCTAAACCCCATCCCACCAATCCTCACTTTTTTCCTTGCCTTTTCTTCCCTTTTCCTGACTTCTACTCTCTTCTTTCCAATACTCCACTCTTCTCCTGGAGAATTGTTATTATACAGTTGTATCTTATGTAACTCCCTAAATATACTGTCCGGCTATTAACTTACTGATCTGTCCAGTACTGCTTAGGCAATAGAAAAAATTTTGTGGCGTTCCTTACAGACTGTTTGTATGAAACACTATCTTGTACTAAGCTATGACTGTTACATTTTATTTTTTCAATAAAAATGTATTGAACAAAAAGAGAAGCAGACTCTCACAAGGCATACTGTGTCAAGACAGTGGACAGAACCTTCTCTGGGAGGTTTTAGAGCAGGACATAAGGACAGAAAGACAATGTCCTGGTTGATGTGAAAGGAGTGAAACCACTTTAGGGAGAAAGGGGGCTTTAGTCCTCAGGACATCCTTGTCTTTGTGTAAAACTAATGCTCCTTACAGGATACGGCTGGCCCTTTGTGCAGAGGTGATAGCAACAAGTAAGGCCACCTTGTTAGTAAGGTCAGACAAGGGAAAATCCCCTATAGGTTTGAAGGACAGCCTTTGAAGGGTCGAAAGAACCAAGTTAAAGCCCTATGGAGTCATAGGGGTACATACAGAGAGAAAGATGTGTGCAACACCCTGCACAAATACTTTAACTTGGAATTGAGAGGACACTGGTCTCTGAAACAGAAAGGCCAAGGCTAGCTTTGCCCTTTGATGGTACCAGATGCTGCTCTAGACCAGACAGGAGGAAGCCAGGATGTGTCCCATGAAGTACCGCCTAGGATGAAGCCTCCAGGTCTTGCACCACAACAAAATCAGGCTTTTCAAGTGCAATGGTTGACACTGCGAGAACCTGACTTCTTAGCTTTCAGGAGGGTAGGGATGACTGAATCTGATAGGCCTCTCTGCCCCTTAAGACCTGAGCTTCAACATCCAAGCCAGTAAAAGCAGCGACCAAGAAGCAAAATGGTGGACCAGACCTTGGGCAGAAGAACTGGACTACCCAGAAGGAACCAAGGAGAGTCTGCGAGAAGTCTGTCTACATAACACATCCTTGGTCAGTTTGGTGCAATGTGAATCACCGGAATGCCCTCAATCTCTATCCTGTGGAGCAGATGACAGAGAAGCTGGAGAGTTGGAAAGGCATAGATCAAGTGGAACTGATCCCACTGAGCCACTGCAAAGGTCTGAGGGTTTCTGGACTGGGTAACAAACCTGTCTAGTTTGTTATTGAATCTGCATGCCAAGAGATCTATGTCTGATATCCTGCACCTGTGGCAAAAGGCTTGGAACATTTCCAGATGAAGATGCCAATTTCCCACACCAAGGATGTGGATGGTGGTGTGACTTCTGGTGCCTTCCTGATGGTGGATGTAAGCCACGGCTGTGGCATTGTCTGACTGAATTGTTTTTAGTGTGACCTTGTAACTGAGCAGTACAGCACTGAAGTGACAACCAAATCACTCCATGGAGTTCCAGAAGGTTGTTTTTTGGAAGACATACTTCTCATGTCCCCTGCACCAATGGAAAACCAAGGACACCTCCTCAGCCCAAAAGGCTGACATCCATCATGAGATCCTTTCAGATCCCATGTTTACTGAGGCAGTAAAACCCTTAGGAGGGAGGCGCTGATCAAACTGGCCTATTCCAAAGCAAAATTATTAAACCCACAGGAGGAAGTTGAGAGTCTTTCCCTATTGGCTAATAAAAAAACGGCAAAGCTCAAAAACACGACAAAAATCGCGCAGAAAAATGCCGGAAAAACGCTCAAAAACACTACGCTTAGATGAATGCAGCCTCAAGCCTTGTATACATGGGCAGCAACAGAAACCGGCCGACATGTGCAGCCCATGTGTATGGCAGCAAGTCCAACTGAAGCTGGCCAGTTGAATGAAAAAAAAATATATAGTAGGGTGTTCTAGGCGTTAGGCTCCTTTCACACTTGTGTGACTTGGGATTAAACTTGTGAGACCCCAAGTCGCAGGACATGTGAAATTCAATGTATTCCTACGAGAGCCATTCTTACAAACACTACAAAAGTCGCAGCAACTTCAGAAAAGGATCCTGCACTACTTTGGTCTAGAGAGTGTTAAGTCAGATCAAAATCGTGCTCCAAAGTCCCACTGAAAGTCGTGCAGTAAGATCAGAGTAAGTACCGTATTTATCGGCGTATAACACGCACTTTTTTCCCCTTAAAATCAGGGGAAAATAGTGGGTGCGTGTTATAGGCCGATCCCCGCTAATTGTGAGCTATCGACATTCACATAGCGAGTAGTTTTAAATATGGCGCTGCGGAGTTCGGAGGGATTCGGCGGAGCTGAACGAGCGCCGCCAAAATCACAGAGCCGAGATACACATAGTCGAGTGTATTCGGCTCTTTCCGGCGCCGCTCACAGTCACGCCCAGTCCCGCCATTGGACCTGTGTTATGTCCATCATAGGGCGGGACTGGGTGGGACTGTGAGCGGTGCCGGAAAGAGCCGAATACACTCAACTATGTGTATCTTGGCGGCGTTCGTTCAGTTCCGCCGGCGCCGAGTCCCTCTGAACTCCGCGGCGCCATATTTAAAACTACAACTACATGCAGCTATGTGTATGTCGGTGGCGGCGGTAGGCATGGACACTGGGGGCAAGGCTGCACTGACCATTGGGGCAAAGCTGCACTGGGGCAAGGCTGCACTGGGGCAAAGCTGCACTGACAAGACTGCACTGGGGCAAAGCTGCACTGACAAGGCTGCACTGACAAGACTGCACTGGGGCAAAGCTGCACTGACAAGGCTGCACTGGGGCAAAGCTGCACTGACAAGGCTGCACTGGGGCAAAGCTGCACTAACAAGACTCCACTGGGGCAAAGCTGCACTGACAAGGCTGCACTGGGGCAAAGCTGCACTGACACTGAAAAGGCTGCAATGACACTAACAAGGCTGCAGATGAACACTTATGAGGCTGCATTGATGGGCATTTTAATGTAAGTTTCTTTTCCTTAAACTTCCTTCCTAAAAGTTTTTTTCCTTAAAATTCTCTCCTAAACTTGGGGTGCATGTTATACACCGGCGCGTGTTATACGCCAATAAATACGGTAATTTTAGTGCAAGAGAGGAGTCTGCTAGACTGATTGTAAAGCTGGAGTTCAGCTTTATTGGTGCTGGGAATGATCTAAAATGGTTTTCCTATGAAACAATAATACATGCACAGAACAACATAAACTACCTTCTCCACTTTCTTCTGGATGTTTCCTCTTCCAGAATTCAGTTTCCTTTTGTTCCTCTCCTATTTAACAGTAACCAAACGTTAGTCTTGGACAAAAAAACAGTACACCTGCCAAAGTATAAATACAATACTTACTTTCCCGAAGTCCTGGCACTAATTTAAATATGATTTCTTGAAGTGTGTTATCCAGCCTGGCAGTAAAAAAATAAAAAATAAAATCAATTGAACAAGTGCATTTCCTGATTAAACTACATAATGATAATAATAATAATAATAGCACTAAAAAAACGTAAAACATTAAAAGTGTCATGAAACCTTCCATACAAAAATAACTCAATGCCAGCATAACATCTTTCACACTATATTGGAATCTGCACACAAAGTTTATATACTGTTTTTTTTTTTTTGTTTTTTTTTCAGGTCATCATCTCTTGTACACTACTGAAGGAGGCTTCCCCACCCCCCCCCTCACTTCCTGTCTGTGGTTACAAGCAGTACACATATATTGCGGTCAGATGCACTGCTACAACTACTTGAACTAATGTTCCTGCCTATTGCACTGCACACATGCCCCATTTTATAAATGGGATTTTATGAAGGGGAGGTTTTCTGGGCTATTATGTCCTGGCTTTATTGGCATGTAATACTGTAAGTCCATATTGTTGTGAGCAGAGGAGGGTAGCTATGTTTCCACATACAGTGCGACTATGTGGACCCTCTTAACGGAAGTTGGGAGTACAACGGATTTAAAATCCAGATTTCGTGATGAGCTGACAGATGATACTATTAGAACTTACAAAAGTGACTACAGATTACGTATTGAATTTGTTGTTTTTCCTGTCTATTATGTTTTGCGACAAAGTGGAAAACTGAAAATAATAGAAACAAAATTAGATGAGGATTCTTTGGAAAACTATATTTGTTTTCATTTAAATCCAACTGAAATTTCAGTTTAAATCAGCTAAATACATTCCTGGTGAATAAAAACAAAAAGGTGTACAAAGTGCAAGGCCCTATACATACTGTGCATGGGGCTCTGGTGTTAGCTGGATGCGGCGGGCACAGGTGCTCTGTCTAGCCCTGTCACCGGCAATCTGAGGAGGAGCAAACTCTATGAGGAGTTGACAGCTGCTGGGGCTGGATGGTGAATTTACTGGTTCGAAAGTTTAGGGCAGTATACACCTAGGGATGAATGCCAAAAACACAAGAACTCGATCGGTTACTGGTCATAGGTGGGTGATAACTTGGACAAGTAGGAAGAGATCCCTTCCACTGGTTTAAGCCCAATTTAAGGATGGTGGTAGCGAGCCCTTTTGGGGCTTAGGCTGCTTCATTTGGGTAAGGCCTAATGGTAGTTTTCGAATTTAGACTTGGAAAGGCAAGCAGAAAAAGGAGCGCCTGGCGTCCAATGAGATGCAAGCTGGATGGCATGTCACAACACGTTTATTGAGAATAGCATTAAGTACATTGAGCCAACGTATTTCGGGGGGGAACAGGGACCCCCCTTCTTCAGGGCTATTGCTACATGCTAATAGATGGAAAAACAAACAGGTGGGTCAACGGCAAACCATCAGAGGGAGGACTGTCAGAGTGTCGGCAGGTGTTTGCAGAGGCAGAATTATGCCCCTGCAACAGCCCTGAAGAAGGGGGGAGTCTCTGTTCCCCATAAATGTGTTGACTAAATGTACTTATTGCTATTTTTTTTTAAAAACATCTTCTGACATACCATCCAACTTGCATCTCACTGGGCACTCCTTTTTCTTTTTTACTCTTCCAAAATACAAGAAGTCTGTATTTTGGGCATTCGTCCCTGGAAGTATACTGCCGTAAACATTCGTAAGACCAGGTGGACCATCCAGCTGCAGCAGCTGTCATCCTCTCAGAGTCTGACAGGTTGACAGCAGTGGGGCTGGACAGGGCACCTGTGCCTTTACCCACAGTTAAACACTAGCACCCCATGCACTGGGGGTAAACACCTAGTTTGCATAGGGCCTGAGGATGACATGTAATAACCCACAGAAAGCAATCCCTTTTTATTAATAGGCATTTAAGATGTTTTTAATCATATAAAAAAAAGAACAAAAGTACAGCCATTGACATCACAACATGACCCTAACAAACTTAAAAGTGTGTTGGAGTGATACTAAAGTCTGTTATTTTTAAATAAAAAAATTAAAAAAAGAAACATGTTATACTTACCTGCTCTGTGAAATAGTTTTGCACAGAGCAGCCTGGATCCTCTTGGGTCCCTCTTCAGTGCTCCTGGTCCCTTCCTCCTGTCGAGTGCCCCCACAGCAAGCAGCTTGTTAAGGGGGCACCCGAGGATCCATGTGTCCATTCAGACATGGAGCCGTGGTTCTATGCATTAAAGTGGAGTTCCAGTCATTTTTTTGTTAATTAAAAGTCAGCAGCTACAAACACTGTAGATGCTGACTTTTAATAAACACACCCTCACCTGTCCCACGATCCAGCGTTGCACTCACCCTAGCCGTGTTCTCTGCTATGGGCACCAGGCTGTGAGAGCTTGTGGCTTCACAGCCGGGTGCCCAATGCGCATGCGCAAGTGGCATTGTGCTCTGTGACTGGTGCTGACATCTTGCAGGACCTGTCATGTGTCCCAGAAGACTTCGAGAAGGAGAACTTCCGCTTCCAATCTAAGGCAGTGATGGCAAACCTATGGCACGCATGCCACAGCTGGCACGCCGACCCCTTTCTGTGGGCACGCCAGGACACCGTTTCAGCGGCCGCCGCAGACTTTTTGTTATATTATTGATGAGTCTGATGACTCTGCTCATTACCGCTGCTTAGTCTCTCCTCCTACCTAGGCTGTACATGACTGTGTAGGTCCAGCCGGGATGCGGCGTCGCTCACTTGTCCCGACTCCTGCAGTGCAGAGTAATCACTGAGGGAGGGGCTGGGAGTCTCTCTGTGGAATGCCAGGCATTGCGGGTCATGGCAGAAGAACAGGAGGACAGACTCTAGAGGAACCAACTGGAAAGCAGCTCGCCTCAAGCCCAAGGAGCCGACGGAGTCTGTCAGTGCTTGCTGACTCTGAGACTGTGGAGCAGAGTAAGTTAAATTGTTATGTGCAGTGTGGACTCACTGGTCACTGGAGTGGACTTAGCACCTCAGCAATAGCTAGGGACAGTCACAGGAGGGAGTTTCTGGGTGGTCTTGCTTGGGACCGGGGCTTGCCTGGGAGTTAGTGCAGTGGCCACCCCAGCGTAGGAGAGAAAGCACAGAGCTGAGGAGGAGGAAACAAGGAAAGAAGGAGCTGCTGGCCTGGGTACCTACCTAGGCGTTTTAGCATGTGAGATAGATAATATTAATGATTGCACTCATTCAGGAAATGAGGTCTTTTTAATGCAGTGCCAAGCAAAGCAGTATGTCTGATCTCTGATCCACTCTTGTAATACGCCTGCGGTCTCTGATCCACTCTTGTAATACGTCTGCGGTCTCTGATCCACTCTTGTAATACGTCTGCGGTCTCTGATCCACTCTTGTAATACGTCTGCGGTCTCTGATCCACTCTTGTAATACGTCTGCGGTCTCTGATCCACTCTTGTAATACGTCTGCGGTCTCTGATCCACTCTTGTAATACGTCTGCGGTCTCTGATCCACTCTTGTAATACGTCTGCGGTCTCTGATCCACTCTTGTAATAAGTCTGCGGTCTCTGATCCACTCTTGTAATACGTCTGCGGTCTCTGATCCACTCTTGTAATACGTCTGCGGTCTCTGATCCACTCTTGTAATACGTCTGCGGTCTCTGATCCACTCTTGTAATACGTCTGCGGTCTCTGATCCACTCTTGTAATACGTCTGCGGTCTCTGATCCACTCTTGTAATACGTCTGCGGTCTCTGATCCACTCTTGTAATACGTCTGCGGTCTCTGATCCACTCTTGTAATACGTCTGCGGTCTCTGATCCACTCTTGTAATACGTCTGCGGTCTCTGATCCACTCTTGTAATACGTCTGCGGTCTCTGATCCACTCTTGTAATACGTCTGCGGTCTCTGATCCACTCTTGTAATACGTCTGCGGTCTCTGATCCACTCTTGTAATACGTCTGCGGTCTCTGATCCACTCTTGTAATACGTCTGCGGTCTCTGATCCACTCTTGTAATACGTCTGCGGTCTCTGATCCACTCTTGTAATACGTCTGCGGTCTCTGATCCACTCTTGTAATACGTCTGCGGTCTCTGATCCACTCTTGTAAAACGTCTGCGGTCTCTGATCCACTCTTGTATTATGTCTGCGGTCTCTGATCCACTCTTGTAATACGTGCCTATCCCTGCACTGACTGGTGTATACCTTTTTTATAGCGCCGCTTGGCACTTTGAAAAAAATAAGTCGGTTTTGTGTTGCAGTTTGGGCACTCGGGCTCAAAAAGGTTCGCCATCACTGGTCTAAGGCAACAGGAACAGAAGTGGGACCAGGTACCTGTCAAAATCTGGGTTCCTGTTCACCCCCTCCTCCCCAAAAGCTTAGTTTCAAACAGTAGCCTCGGAGAAGGCCTTAAAGTGGAAGTTCCACTTTCGGGTCAAACTCCGCTTTGAGATGAAAAAACTTTTGCCTTTACAATCACTTTAAGTGCAATAAAAGGAAGGCAGGATCCCTTTAAAAAACACGTTTTGGAGAAAAGGACAATATCTGTTTTTAGCCACCTGTGGAAACTGAGCTGTTAATTTACTTTCAGGTGAAAGGTAAAGAGGGCACCTGCTTTACTAGACCCACCATGAAGCTATTAAGATTCTCCAGTTGGGTCTGGGAATGAAGACAACAGATCTCACGTACATACATGTAGAGAAGGCCAACAAAGAAGATGCCCACTAGTACTCTGTAGTTAAAAATAAGTGTGGTAATTTAAAAAAAAAAAAAAAAGAAACCTCACCTAGATGGCTGCAGGATTGATCTGATGCTGCATCCATCCCCACCGCCTGCTCTACGCTGAGCGATCAAGGACTGCTGATTGCTCAGTTCTCAGGTCTACTGTCAGTACTGACTGTCAGTAACCAGCTCTGTGCTCTGCTCCTCCAGCCCTCACTGAAGTGCCAGGTAGGGGAGGGGGTGGGAGCGGCTGTCTCAGGCTCTCAGCAGCATCTGGGCAGATCCGGACATTGTCTGGATCCCTGTAGAGCCTGAACTGGCTCTGTGACATCAGCCGACAGTGGATTTTAGACCACTTTCGGCTGAATCTGGGCGACAGGAATGCAGAGTGCAGAGTTTTGGCCACACTTGTTTGAAGATTTCAGCTACAATGAGCTTTCTGTTGCCAAGTTCCCTTAATAGATTTGGACACACAGACTGTAGTCACTAATTAATGGAAGAATATGAGTGCATTTTACCTTTCCGAAATAAAAAAGCTGAGTTAGACTTACCGGTAACGCCTTTTCCGAGAGTCTTCCAGGACAGCCATGAGACCTAGGGCTCCTCCTACCAGGACAGGAAACACGTTAACCCCCACCAGATAAAAGGTCGGTCCTCCAGGCCCCATGTCAGTATTCCTGAGAACAGTAGGACGTCCCTGTAAAACATATGCATAATACACATAACTTCAAGACAAAACCGGGTGGGAATCCGGCTGTCCTGGAAGACTATCAGAAAAGGAGTTACAGGTAAGTCTAATTCAGCTTTTCTCTAAGGGTCTTCCAGGACAGCCACGAGACGATGAGCCAGAACTTACCAGTCTAGGGAGGGACAACTGCCTGAATGACCTTATGACCAAAACACCTGCTCCTGAGAAGGTAGGAGATCCAGGCGATAATGTTTAATGAAGGTCGAAAAACTGGACCATGTGGCAGCCCTGCAAATTTGTTCCGTTGAGGCTCCAGCCCTCTCAGCCCAAGATGCAGACAAGGCTCTTGTTGAGTGCGCAGTGACAAAAGGCGGAGGAACTTCCCTAATTTTGTAAGTTTCAGAATTAGCTTGCTTTATCCATCTAGCCAAGGTGGCTTTAGATGCACTCTTTCCCTTGTGTGTTCCTGAAAAGAGGACAAACAAGGAGTCTGTTTTTCTAAAGGTCTTGGTGACCTCAAGGTAGATGAGAAGAATTCTTCTCATGTCTAAAAAACTAAATTTTCTTTCTTGGTCGCCCTTTGGCGAACTACAAAAGGTTGGCAGTACAATGTCCTGGGATCTGTGGAATGTACTGGCCACTTTAGGGAGAAATCCTGGATCAGTTTTCAAAAAAACCCGATCGTCAAAAATTCTCAGGAAAGGATTCCTCACTGAAAGGGCCTCACTTACCCTATGAACTGAGGTAATTGCCACAAGGAAAATTGTTTTTAAAGGTAAGGAAGTAACTTAACCGAAATATCCTCTAGGGGTTCAAAAGGGAATTCTACCAGAGTTTGAAGCATCAGGGACAGGTCCCAGGTTGGACAACTTCTACCACTACTGGCCTGGACCTAGAAATTGATTTAAATAATCTAGCTATAGTGGGATTCTCCAAGAGAGAAAATTGGAGAAAAACACTGATAGCTGCCGCCTGTATCTTTAAAGTGCTAACTGAAAGACCTTTGTCAACACCCTGTTGAAAAAATTCCAAAATTGAAGGAACATCATAAGTTAATCTTTGGTTTTCAGATAACCATGAGTTAAATTTCTTCCAAACCTTGGAATATATGGCTCTAGTGACTGGTTTTCTGCAATTTACCAGAGTCTTGACTACTTTGTTAGAGAACCCAGGGGCGCTTAGTATCTTTTCTTCATATACCAGGCCGTCAAGTTCAAGGAAACCACCTGTGGCTGCAACACTGGACCCTGCGGTAATAAGTCTTGTCTCTTCGGAAGACTCAGTGGAGGCTTTGAGAACAGAGTCTGTAACAGGGAAAATCATGGCCTCTTGGACCAAAAAGGGGCTATTAGAATAAGACCTGTTTGTTCTAGAAGAAACTTCCGTAATTAGCCTAATCGGCGGGAAGGCATAACAGATGCAGAATGGCCAAGGATTCGCCAGAGCATCGATCCCCAATGATTGATCTGCTGGGTTCAGAGAAAAGAACTTCACTGTCTTGCAATTGTTCAGATCCGCTTCGGGACATCCCCATCTGTTCGGACCCGCAAAGATTTCAGGATGAAGGGACCAATTGTCTCGACATACCCAGTAGCGGCTGAGATAATCTGTCAGACAGACAGTTTTGTGTACCCTTCAGGTGCACTGCTGTAATTGAGGCTAAATTCCCTTCTGCCCATGGGTGATAGATTGAAGTATCCGACTCCTCGTACCTCCCCGATTTCCGTCTGAAATGCCTGCAAGGCTCTCTGAACCGCTAGAAGCTCTCTCTGATTGGATGAAGTTCTTGCTTCCCTTGAGGACCATTCTCCCTGCACCATTTTGTTGCTGAGATGGGCTCCCCATGCCCAGAAACTCACATCCATTGTGATCCTCTGGGATATAGGAATGGACCATGGCAGACCTCTTGTTAGGTGAAGGTGCGTCCTCCACCACCACAAGCTTCTTTTTACCCTGGAGGGTAACAAGACCCTTGATTCCAGGGAACTTGCGTCTCCATCCCAGTTCCTTAGTAGAAACAGCTGTAATGGGCGTTGATGAAATCTTGCCCATGGCACTGCGGGAAAGCAAGAGGTCATCAGACCCACTGCTCTTGAAACTTCTCTCAGCGAGACCGACTGATTGGTCTGTAAGGCTGACATTGTTTGCATCATTCTTGAGAGCTTTTTCCTGCGGGAGAAAAACTTTGGTCTACTGAGCAAAATTCGTATCCCAGATATGTCACTTTCTGGGCCAGAAGGCCGGAATTAAGGAAGACTTCTCTTTGTTTATTAACCAGCCTAGAGATCGAAGGAAAGAAGGTACAGTCTGGAGATAAGCTAATAACTTTTGGTATGACTCCGACACCACTAGGAGGTCATCCAGGTAAAGGATAATAGTTATTGCCTTTAACCTTAGCGGAGCCAGCGACTCCCCCAACACCTTTGTAAAGATGCATGGGGCTGAGGACAGCCCGAAGGGGGGGGCTTGAAATTGAAAGTGCTGAATCTCTGTTCCCATCTTGACCGCTAGTCTCAAGAATCTTTGGAAGGCTGGATGAATAGGGATGTGCAGATAGGTATCCCTCAAATCCAAAGTGGCCATGAAGCAGTTTGGGTAAAGCAGGTTTTTGATTGAGAACAGTCTCCATACGAAAGTGCTTGTACCTGATCGAACGGTTTAGAGACCGGAGGTTCAGGATAAGCCGATATTTTCCTGATGGCTTCCTGAGGACAAATATATGGTAATAAAATCCCTTGGCCTGATCTGACCGGGGAACCGGGATCAGGACCTTTTGATCTATCAAGTCTCCAATTTGGAGACCCAGAGCCCTCGCTTTTACCCGATCTTGGGGAGGGAAGGTGACCAATAGTCGCTCTGGTGGCTGGCAAGAAAATTCCAGCCTGCACTCATTGGTCACTAGGTCCAGGATGAATGGACTTGAGGTGACTGCTGCCCACAGTGGGAGAAAAGCCCACAATCTTCCTCACACTGGGAGACACGAGTCGCTGTGGCTTGGCGGGTTGTTGAGGAGGGTTAAACAGGACGCCCTCTCTACCTCTGCCCTTGCCTAGCGTGCCCTGTTCAATGCTTTTTGGGCCTATTGTCCCTTTTTCTAGGACCTTGCTGCCTACTTTGGCCACGAAAAAAAAAACTTTCTGGCTGTTGGCTTTTTCTTATTCTCGGGAAAGGCCTTTTTTCTGCAAGCGCCTCTTGCAGACTTGGGCCAAAAAGATGATCACCTGTTAAGGGAAGACCACATGGGCATAACTTTGAGGCATCATCGCCTTACCAGGTTTTAAGCCATAGGCTTCTTCTAGCCGAATTCACTAAGGCCATGGTCCTAACTGTCATTCTTACCGACTCTGCGGAAGAATCAGCCAAAAACCCCACTGCACAAAAGAGGAGAGGGAAAGATTTCAGAATCTGTTCTCTAGAGGTACCTGCCAAGTGTGTTTGTATTTGTGTCAACCACACTTCTAAATTTCTGGCTATACAAGTGGCGGCCAGAGCTGGTTTAAGATTCCCGGGCTCTGTGAAGAAGGATATCTCCTCTTTCATCCATCGGATCCCTAAGCGTGCCCATATCGTCAAACGCTAGGTCCGAGTTTTTTGAAACTTTTGAAAGAGGTGCGTCTAACTTAGGATTTTTGTTCCATGGCTGAGCCGTGTCCTCTTCAAATGGAAACCTTCTTTTTAGGTTACGGGAAAAGAATGGGTTTTCTCTCTGGATTTTCCCACTCCAGCTTGGTAGTATCAAGAAGGGAACTATGTATGGGAAAAACTCTAGCCTTTTTCCTATGTAAACCTTTGTACATAAGGTCATGTTTAGAAAATTGTACCTCCTCCTCTTCTATATCAAGTGTCATATAGCTAGCCTTTAATGAGTCATCTACATCTTCCAATGATAACTTATACCTCGATCCCCTTGTGGATTCTCTATCCCTGGGCCCTGTATCTGACCCTGATTCTTCCAGAGAAGAATGGGTAGATCCGGCTTCAGCCTCAGAGTCTTTACTCTCCGCACTCTGCTGTGGAGCGCTATGACCGGCTGAAGTCCTAACTGGAGATGGACAATCTGAGGGGACTTGAATTTTATCAGTTTTAAATGAGCTAAACGTAGACGTAAGCTCATCTCTAACAGAAGTCAGCATTTTCTGACAGGAGACTACCGGGTCGTCCTTAACTAAGCTGTCTATACAGGTGCGGTAAACTGCTTTGCTCCATGAGGAGCTCAATTTGTTTCCGCAAACCGCACATTTCCTTTTTGGTGGCTGTTCTTGGGCCTTGTCCTGAGTCTTGGCCTGCAAGAGAACAAATGACCCCAATGAATTTTACGCCACATACACTCCATAACACCCCGTGCAGGAGGAAAGGAAAATGTGCCCCCTTCACCTAGTCTCTAGAGGTTACAAGGGGGAGAACACTCAAAGGATGTGCAAGCAAGTAAAATACACTGCAGGCTTTCCTGTGAGGGGCTGGTGTTAGGGCCTGCTTCCGCTGCCTGTGCAGGTAACGTAGAGAAGTCCATCCCGCCCCTGTAGTGGTCTGCGGCCTCTGCTGGGTTTCATGGTTTTTAAAACCACCAGCCTCCCAGCATCCCTGTTCACGCCGTTTAAAGACTGGAACTAGCGTCTCCGGCGCCCGCTGATGATGTCACACACCCCGAAGTGACCCGCCGGGTACTTCCTGTGGGCCAGCTTGGAACACATAAGTTCTGCCCCTCCACGCGCGCGGCTTCCTCACTTTAACTGCACACTCCAGCCAGGCTATTTAGCAGGGAACACAAGCCGACTGCCGCCATGCGGCTCGTGGACAGGAGCTCAGACGTACACCGCGATGCTGGCATTACCCATGCACTAAGAAGCAGGGACAGCAGCCACAAACCTACTCCCCTGGTGGATGTGCCGCTCTGGGACCTAAGAAGGTAGGAATACCACCCCAATCGCCACAGGAGCCACACTCATGAGACTTAGGGAAACCAGTTCCAGGAAACATGTTGCCCCCTGTCCGGAGGAAACCCTAATACTGACATGGGACCTCGAGGACCACTCCCTTTTATCTGTTGGTGGTTAACGTGTTTCCTGTCATGGTAGGAGGAGCCCTAGGTCTCATGGCTGTCCTGGAAAACGTTTAGAGAAAAACTGATACACTAAAACCAAACCATTTCCTTATATTATACAGGCCTGTAAATCCAGTCTTCCAGCCAGTGAAAAGTTGAATAACCAATGTTCAATGTTTTTTAGCAAAGTAAATATTACATATATTTTTGTCTTATCCATCGGCAACCATATTGTCTGTCCTGTAGGATATATACTGTAGGAGGCTGTATTTTCTTATAGATATGAGGCAAAAGTAGACATTTTAAGAATTGTGTTGCCCAGTGAAAACCTTTAGTAAGTAGAGGTAACACAACACAAATCAGAGTACAATAGTATATTGATGGTATAATTCATGGCAAACTAAAGCTGTAGAACATCTAAAAATAGAAATGCAAACTGAGTGTCAGTGGTGAAGCTAAATATATACATACACACACACACACACATACACACAGCTGTGTGACACTGCATTGCATCATACAGCTTAATCTGTATCCTCAACTTTAGATTTGTATGCATGGGCAAATTGACAATTTGCTTATCTTTAATGGTTGCTGATTCTATTTAACACATCTGAAAATAAAGGGGGAGGGAGGAGACAAGGTGGAATCTAACATTGTATCCTTACCAAATGATGAACAAATCTACATCTCACAAGCAGGGTATACATTTTACTATAAAGGCATGAATGAACATAAATGTTTGAATAAAGAGATCATTTCTAGAACTGGTTTCCCCAGATTACATGGTGGTATTATTCACAGCCTTAAAAAAATGCAAAGCCTATCAAATATATACTGTTTAGGAATGTTAGTAAATATAAATGAATTGCAGACAAATTAAACACTGGCAGCACATTAAAGGGCCTAATACAAAATCATCCCCAATGGTATTTCTCTAGAAGAGAAAGAGAAAGCATTTACATACCTTAGCATTTCTAAAGGATTGGTTTCATGGACCTGGTTTCCACATTTCGGGCAATCGTTGCTCTCTTCAAAATGTTGGACTATACAACTCTTACAAACTTTATAAAAAAAAAAAAAAAAAAAACACAGGAGATGTAGATATAAGAAATTATTCAGTATACTTGTAGAAATTCTGTATACTAAAAATTAGAACACAGAACACATTATAGTACAAGAGTCCTTTGCCAGCCAACTCATTTTATCTAAACAGGTGGCACTCTAGAGCAGTGGTCATCAAACTACGTCCCACAGGTCAGATGTAGCCCTTTGCTTGCCTTTATCCGGCACTTGGGACACTCTTCCTCCCTCTGACATCAAGAATGGGGTATTATTCTTCCCACTGACACACATGATCGGGCAGTATTCCTCCCACTTACACCAACAATGGGGCACTATTCCTCCCACTAATACCAATGGGGCACTATTCCTACCACTAACACCAACGATGGGGCACTATTCCTCCCACTGAAACCAATGATGGGGCACTATTCCTCACACTGACACGGCACTATTCCTTCCACTAATACCAACGATGGGGCACTATTTCTCCCAATAATACTGAAGGGGCACTATTCCTCCCACTGACACTGATATGCCACTATTCCTCCCACTGATACCAACGATGGGGCACTATTCCTCCTACTGACACAAATGATGGGGCACTATTCCTCCCACTGACACCAACAATGGGGCACTATTCCTCCCACTGATACCAATGATGGGGCACTATTACACCCACTGATACCAATGATGGGGCATTATTCCCCCCGCTGATACCAACGATGGTTCACTATTCCCCCCACTGGTACCAATGATGGGGCATTATTCCCCCCACTGATACCAACGATGGGGCACTATTCCTCCCACTGATACCAACGATGGGGCACTATTCCTCCCACTGATACCAACGATGGGGCACTATTCCTCCCACTGATACCAACGATGGGGCACTATTCCCCCCACTGATACCAACAATGGGGCACTATTCCTCCCACTGATACCAATGATTGGAAACTATTCCTCCTCCACCTAACCACAGGTGTGCTATGTAATTTTTTACTCTCACTGACCACAGTCCGCCCCCCCTAAAGTCAGTAAACTGGTCCTTTGTATAGAAAGTTTGGAGTCCCCTGTACAAGAGCATCACTGATGCCAACAGAATGGCCCTAGGGTATAGTCAGCAATGTGTTGGAGTTGTCCATTGTATTTGTGAAACAGAAGAAATTATAAAGTGGTATGCAGTTCAAGAAGTGTGCCTTGAGTGAATCATCACCTGCATTACCTGAATAAGCAAACAGTACAAATTGGTAACAATGTTAAAGCAAAAGTGATAAAACATCTCCAAAAAAATAGGGCACTGGGATTGTCAGCTGTCCCAAAACAAACAACCTCTTTAGAACTTGCCATTTCAGAGAACACAGTTTCCATATTTAATGGCTACCGGACAGATCTGCATGTCAGCAGATAAGAGGATTATTTGCTTAAATAACTTGTGAAAGTCAAAAGGGAAGAGGATTTACTGTGTTCCTGTCAATGTGACAGGCTGCTCACATACATCACTTTCACTGCACATTATCTTTACAAACTGATGCACAAAACGATGCCACTAGAAGGGTACAAGACAGATACTCTAAAACAATAACCGTACAACTGAAAAGTAGAATAAAATAAAATGACCAAGTGGAAGTCCAATTACAAAAGCAAACCAGACAATCATAAAAGTGTATGTAAACCCCATCCATGAACTTCATATGAACTCTTACTTGCTCCCTTACTTGCTCTGTTAAAGTGGTATTAAACCCAATACCAAAAATGTAATATATTGGAGCTTACCAATCATTAGATACATAGTTACATAGTAGGTGAGGTCGAAAAAAAAGACAAGTCCAACCTATGTGTGTGATTATCTGTCAGTATTACATTGTATATCCCTGTATGTTGCAGTCGTTCAGGCGCTTATCTAATAGTTTCGATCGATGCCCCCCCGCTGAGACCACCGCCTGTGGAAGGGAATTCCACATCCTTGCCGCTCTTACAGTAAAGAATCCTCTACGTAGTTCAAGGTTAAACCTCTTTTCTTCTAATTTTAATGAGTTGTTAAACTCCCTTCTGCGAAAAAGTTTTATCCCTATTGTGGGGTCACCAGTATAGTATTTTTATATTGAAATCATATCCCCTCTCAAGCATCTCTTCTCCAGAGAGAATAAGTTCAGTGCTCGCAACCTTTCCTTATAACTAATATCCTCCAGACGCTTTATTAGCTTTGTTGCCCTTCTTTGTACTCGCTCCATTTCCAGTAAATCCTTCCTGAGGACTGGTGCCCAGAACTGGACAGCATACTCCAGGTGCGGCCGGACCAGAGTCTTGTAGAGCGGGAGAATTATTGTTTTATCTCTGGAATTAATCCCCTTTTTAAAGCATGCCAATATTCCGTTTGCTTTGTTAGCAGCAGCTTGGCATTGAATGCCATTGCTGAGCCTATCATCTGCTAGGACCCCCAGGTCCTTATCCATCCTAGATTTCCCCAGAGATTCTCCCCCCAGTGTATAGATTGCATTCATATTTTTGCCACCCAAATGCATTATTTTACATTTTTCTACATTGAACCTCATTTCCCATTAATTTGTTCAGATCTTTTTGCAAGGTTTCCACATCCTGTGGAGAAGTTATTGCCCTGCTTATTGCCCTGCTTAGCTTAGTATCGTCTGCAAATACATAGATTGAACTGTTTACCCCATCCTCCAGGTCGTTTATGAACAAGTTAAATAGGATTGGTCCCAGCACAGAACTCTGGGGGACCCCACTACCCACCCCTGACCATTCCGAGTACTCCCCATTTATCACCACCCTCTGAACTCACCCTTTTTCTCAGCCAGTTTTCAATCCATGTACTCAATCTATGGTCCACGCCAACGGACCTTATTTTGTACAGTAAACGCTTATGGGGAACTGTGTCAAATGCTTTTGCAAAATATAGATACACTACGTCTACGGGCCTTCCTTTATCTAGATGGCAACTCACCTCCTCATAGAAGGTTAATAGATTGGTTTGGCAAGAACGATTCTTCATGAATCCATGCTGATTACTGCTAATGATACCATTCGCAATACTAAAATCTTGTATATAGTCCCTTACCATCCCCTCCAAAAGTTTACATACTATTGATGTTAGGCTAACTGGTCTGTAATTCCCAGGGATGTATTTTTGGCCCTTTTAAATATTGGTGCTACATTGGCTTTTGTCCAATCAGCTGGTACCATTCCAGTCAGTAGACTGTCAGTAAAAATTAGGAACAATGGTCTGGCAATTACTTGACTGAGTTCCCCAAGTACCCTGGGGTGCAAGCCATCTGGTCCCGGTGATTTATTAATGTTAAGTTTCTCAAGTCTATTTTTAATTCTGTCCTCTGTTAACCATGATGTGGTGGCTGCATCAGTTTTCTTTTGTTTGAATTTTTTCCCCTCTGTTTTCACCTAGTGATCTGGCCAGCAACACAACACACCTCCTGTATTAGTGAGACACTACTCTGGATGAAGGAGCATAGGAGGCATAGCAGACAGCAGCATTGTCAGTCAGGGGGTTGTGGTTTGCAGGGCAGTGTTAAATGTATTAGCAGATTTAGAACCACCTACAAAATGAAGCCATGCTCCAGCTCACACTTTATAATCAGTTACAGCAAACATTTTTTTTCCTTTTGGGATAAAGTTTTGCATGAATAAATTAAAGCTAATCATCTGATCACCTCTACCAGTTTTAAGTGGCTTGTCTCATCCATGTAAACTGATACATTCTGCTGGAGAGTTTGTGCTGTGAAAAAACAGACTTGCTGGTTGGATTGCGAAATGAAAATAGAAGAAAGAAAGCCTAAAAAACAGAAACGAATACAGCCATCATATCCAAGAACTGATAAGCTGCAATATGTTTGCTTTTGGGTTTAATACTGCTTTAAATATACTATTGAAAGCATATTTGTATATCTGTTTGATACAGACAAAGATACTCGTCTATCCTGACAGAAATCCAGTAAGCTCCTAACTTCTTGTACACACTGCAGTGTGTTATTTAAAATAATGATATTGGAATTGTGTTAGGCCCCTTTCACACGTGCTGATCCGTGTTGAACGTCCGCTTGCTCAGCGGGAATCGCTCCGTTGATCCCCGCTGAGCCGGCGGATGATAGGGCCGCCCTGTCAAATCTCCGCTCTCCCCTATGGGGGATCGGATAAACACGGACCGTCTGTCCGTCTTCATCCGATCTGCTCTGCAGACGGATAGAAAAAATAGGATTTTCTTCCGTCTGCAGAATCGGACAATAGCGGGACCGGATGATATCGGGTGTTAGCGGATGTTCATCCGCTGACACCCGCTATCCCATAGGAATGCATGTATGTCCGTATTTCATCCGAAAACGGATGGATGAAATACGGACATACGGTCCGCACGTGTGAAAGGGGCCTTAGGATTAAAAAAAAAAAAAAAAACCTTCAAATCTCCTCTATGTTATGGAGAAGAGAAGAGGGGGAGATGTTCTGTAGTCTTGTTGTCCTAGGGTGAAATTGTTGCTCCTCCATAAATACAGTACAGTAAGGGAATGCTGTCACCCAGTAGCAGGATCACCAGGTGAAAACAAACAAGAAAAATAATCTAAAGTAAAATGAAGAAACAATGCAGCCACCACAAATATGAGCTAGTAAAAGATGCAATATATAACTTTTTATTTTCATCCAACAGCCTTCATTATCCTTGATCTCTTTTGAAGAGTCTTGCGCTGCATTTTAAAAGCAATACTCACATGTGTGCAGGCACTCTGTGACGGTGGTGGGCTTGATAAGATAGCCTTTGCAGATATAGCAAGTGACGTAAGGATTGAATTCTTTTACCATGCGCCTCCTTTGGGCTGCCATTGACAATATGCCTAGAGACAGACAATCCCTGGACACAGCCTGACGGGACAATGGACCAGGTTTTTTTAAAAGCAGCAAAACGTCTTGAATTTCTCACATTTTTATCAATGTGATGTCAGTCCTCAAGATGAACTTTTCAAAAATATTGCTCATTGCTTCAGTTTGCCTTTGGCTGTTTAATACGTGCTACGCTTCCAGACTCCTGTTAAGTGAAGGGGACAAGACAAGGGACAAGAATTAAAACCAGTGCACAAAAAGTATGTAACAGGTAACACATGTATTAAAATTATCAGGAGCAACAATATAAAACATAATACTGTTAGGCTTGATTTACAACCTCTCCTGAACGATTTAACTTGACAGATAGTAACTCACGTTTAAAACGTCCAATTTGCCGCGTTTACATGCCGCGTCTAGTGGCGTTTTGCCGCGTTTGCATTTAAAAAAAATTATACTATATATTATATATATATATATATATATATATATATCCGCCTAAAAAAAACTGACAGGGGGACCCGATCAGTCCGTCTGTAGTCTGTATGAAAGGGGCATCAACACTTTTTTAAGTAAACATAAAATATCCCAAAAAATATAAATACATAAAACATGAACGTTATTATTAAAAAACATTAACCCATCTATGACTGATCTATGCCATAAGATAATACCTCTGTAGGGATGGATACATTTGCTCTCTGGAAGGGGGGGGGGGGGGTGAGACCTTAGTGTTACTAAATAGCAGAAATCCTGCTGCAATATCCAGGTTGCTCGTCAGTGTAGCTTGTGGTCATATCATTATATGACCAGACAGCTAGTCAAGTTGTCACAGCAAAAAAATTCTCACCTCTGTATCTAGGCCCGATCCTTCTGCTGTAAGATCAGTTTTATCTGTTAAAAAAAAAATATGTATACATAATTTTTTGGTTGCATGAAAATCAAAATGCTATCATATGAAGAACATAAGATTTTTATACTTGAAACCCAAAAATGTTTTTTTCATATATGTGGCCCTTTGATTACATAAACCAATAAAACAAACATGAAATAAAAAAAACCTACCGGCTTTAAAGCGGAGTTCCACCCAAAAGTGAACTTGCACTTATTTGATTCCCCCCCTCCGGTGCCATATTTGGCACCTTTCAGGGGGGAGGGGGTAGCGGGTACCTGTTTTTTTCTACAGGTACCCTGTCCCCGGGGGGTGGGGGTAGCGGGTACCTGTTTTTTTACAGGTACCCTGTCTCCACTTCCGGGAGACCAGGCTGCGGCGAAGTACGTCATCAGCTCGGTCTCCCTCCCCCTCTGCGCGGGCAAAAGAGCGCAGCGAGCTTTGCGCATGCAGTAGGGACCCGGCCGTAAAGCCGAAAGGACACACTGCCGGGTTCCCTTACAGGCAATGGTGGCAGCAGCACCCGACCAGTTGATGTAAACATCGGCTGTGGTGCTGACATCACTGGACTCCAGGACAGGTAAGTGTCTTAATGTTAAAAGTCAGCAGCTGCAGTATGTGTAGCTGCTGACTTTTAATTTTTAAAGGGGCAGGCGGAACTCCTCTTTAATATATAAGTCCTGCCTAACACTAAAATCTACAATTCTGCAGGCATCCACAATCTAAGAATAACCTATCTAGCCCTGTAAAGAACAAATTGCTATACATACCTTTTCTGAAGCCGTTCCAGTCCGATCTCCAGCGGTGAAAGCTCTGCAGAAGAGACAGCCGACAAAATGCCTGGGAAGTGACGTTGTCCATAGAGTTTCCATTGTTGGCTGCCTCCTCTGCACCCGCTTCCACAGCGAAGCCGCCGCTGACAGCTCAGCATGGGACTGGACCGGAGCAGCTTCAGAAAAGATATGTATAGCGATTTCTTTTTATAGGGCTAGATAAGTTAGTCTTAGATTGTAGATGCCGGTAGATTTAGAGATTTGAGTATTAGGGTGAACTTCTACTTTACAAACGAAACCCAGAAGCTGTTGTGGTCATAAAGGGCAGGGTATCTTCAAACATGAAGAGGTTGAGGCTAGGTTCACACAGGTGCGATTGCAGACGTCGCATGTGATTTGCATCGCATTTCTGTGCACATCACATGCAATGTTAGTGCGGTATGATTTCAGCCATACATTTTTTATGGCTCAAAATTGCATTCGCACCAAAATGGTGCAGGACCCTCCCCCCCCCCCCCTCGCACCTGAATCACCCATGTGATTCCATTCTGGCAACTGCACTGCGACGGTGTGCGATCTGTTTGGGGATCATTAAGATAACATTGATGTCGCCGCAGATCACATGGATGCTGTGCGATTGCAATGCGATGCGTGAAACACACAGGATTCGCTGCGTTTCCCGCATCGCATAAGTGTGAACCTGCTCAGAAGTTGTCATGTCATAAATGCAAGTGGCTACCTAATCATATGATATGCAAGATCTTGCAGACATTTTCACCCTCAATATTTCAAACATAAAAACCTCAGTTTCCTTAAAAAAAAAATAAAAAAAATCACAACATAGACATTTTGGAGGGTAATTGTAAATTTCACCATATCATTGGTATATGAGTTTATGTGTATATATGCATGTATGTATGTGTATGTGTGATGGGGCAAAGTGCTAACTTCCCAATGAAAGTAAGCATTTGGCCCCTTTCACACGTGCGCCTCTGTGAAGCGGGATCTTCTTGCTCAGTGGGGGATCTCTCTCTGCAGATCCCCGCTGAGCAGGGTGCCCTAGTCTATGGGGCAATCGGATGGAAACGGACCACCTGTCCAATCCCATCCGTTCCGATAGACAGATGAGGAACAGGCCCCCAATTCGTCTGTTTTTGACAGAAAGGATTGGATCTGGTGGTGGCGGGTGTCAAGGGAACCCCTGCTCCGTAGAAGAGACTGGAGGGTCCGATTAGGTCCATCTGAAAAACTGACAGGCAAACCTGATCAGGTCGCCCGTGTGAAAGGAGCCTTTGACCTTTTTAGCACTTGATTTGGGTTGCGGAGTTCTCAGGGTACTCTGGAATGTTGTAGAAAAAGGTATCAGGTGCCTGCTTTAAAATTCTGAAGGCATTTAAAGCGGAACTATACCCTTTTTATCCTTTACAGCCAAGGAAGCCGCCATCTTAAGGCCTGTACACATGATCAGAAAATCGTATGAAAAATACTAATTTAGAAGCAATCGTGCGATAATCTGATCATTAGTACACTGATCGTTAGTGGCACTGCACATGTGATCAGTTATGACACCAGCCATTTGATGACTTGACAGTCCAGTTAAGAGCAGCACAAGCATCTGTGACAGTTAGCACTCTTGTCATGCTGTGAATGTAATTGTTTTGGGAAGCACTTACATCTATGGGTTCAGTTCTACTTTTTTAAAGAGTAACTCCACTTTTGTTAAGGAAAAAAAAACAAATCCCCCTGTGTGATCAATGTACATTGTAAGGATATTAGCAAACTTTGCTGCACAGGCCTACCAGTTTCTGATTTGCATGAATAGGTATTTTTTAAGTAATTTTTTGTCACATGAAAAAAAAAATTATATAATATAGTATAATATATATATACACACACACACACACAGTGTTATCATATGACTGGTGTGGTGGTCACCATAGTAACACTGTACTACTTAGAGGAAGTAATCAGGATTCTTTTTTTTTTTTTTTGTGATTAGTTGTGATTGGCCAAAGCTAAATCACATGGTACAGATGGGTCTGTGATTGTCCATGTCTGTACCATGTGATCACTGGCCAATCACAGCTAGCAACACAATTTTATACAATGGATGGCACGAAAGGAAACCATCCATTGTTTTCAAATGTCATGTGATCTGCTGTGATAACATGGTACTGGCAGGGAGCTGGTACAGCGATCAGTCATCGGCTGTGTCTGATGGTCTGTGTGGTTAACATGTGAGATGGCCTCTGCCTTGCACCACTCTACAAACCACGCCCTCTGGCAACTTTAACTCTTTAACCACTTGCCTACTAGGCATTTTCACCCCCTTCCTGCCCAGGCCAATTTTCAACTTTCAGTGCTATCGCACTTTGAATGACAATTGCGTGGTCATGCAACACTGTATCCAAACAACATTTATATCATTTTTTTTAGACAGATAGAGCTTTTTTTGGTGGTAGTTAATCACCACTGGGTTTTCTATTTTTTGCTAAACAAATGAAAAAATACAGAATAAAAAATAAAAGAAATGTTGCAAATAAGTAATTTTTCTTCTTCATGGATGTGTGCTGATGAGGCTGCACTGATAAGTGCCCTGATTATCAGTGTAAATGTCCCCTGTTACAGGATATCTGGTTATCAGCTTCCCTTTCCTCACACAGTGACAGCACTGAGGAAAGGGAATGCCAATAACCGGCATTTGTTTACATGTGATGACCTGTGATTGGACACAGCTGATCACATGGTAAAGGGCCGCTGTGATTGGCCCTTTACTTCGGTCTAAAAGCACACAGCGATCACAGAGCACGTCCTCAGGGTGCGCAGGGGGAGCGAGGTTCTCAGAGGACGTCAATAGATGCCCTCCTGGAACTAGATGACCGCGCTGTAGCCGTCTTTCGACTATATTGCAGTCAGCAAGTGGTTAAAGACTAAGGATTGTTTCCCAGCATGCGTGATTTTTTACGCATCAGAATTGCGTACAGACGAACGTATTTTCAGACAGGAACTTATTCTGACCGAAAAATAGAGAACCTGCTCACAATCTTTTGCTGGCTGGAATTCTTCCAGCAAAAGTCCGATGGAGCATACACGGTCGGAATTTCTGACCAAAAGCTCACATCAGACTTTTTCTGGCAGAATTTCTGATCGTGTGTACGGGGCATGAGAGTTCCATGTTAGATGTCAGGTTGGGGTATACAGTAAGGCAGGGAGATGATGGGGCAAAGTGCTTTGTATCTACTGGAAGAGGTCATGTTGGAGGGTCTTCAAGTGCCATCTTTAGCCATACCTTTGTATCTGTGGCCTTGGATGGCAAATAAAAGAAAATTAGTCATATCTGATAACTAGATAAAGTTACAAAAAATCTGTTATAGATCTTTAAGTCTTTATTTCAGGTTAACATTTCTTTGTGTGTTGAAGTCCCTAGCGAGGTCATGTGGAGTCTGTGGCCCGCACTAGACTCAAATAACTGAAAGCAATACACGTTCAGACATAAATTATAATCACAGTGTCTTCAAGCTGGTATCCAAGGTTCACCAACAGGTCTACTTTCCAGGTTATAAGTAAAATAATTTGGGAAATTCGAAAAGAAACCCACGGATATTTTTTATGATTGTGTGAGGAAGTCTAGAAAACATGAACTGTGATGCTGGTCACATACTAAGCAGTCATATTTTTGTTCCAAATATCAATAATTACCAAAAACTATGTAGTTTCAAAACCCGTCTAAGGCATCATTTCCCACGAGGCGGATCCGCTGCCTCGGAGTCCGCTGGCTCAGCGGGAGATCTCTCCGTTGTTCTCCGCTGAGCCGGCGGATGACAGGTCCCTCTCTGCTCACTAAGCGGGGAGGGGCTTGTCCAGCGCCGCTGCTGCCTATGGAGAGATCGGACGAAAACGGGCAGCATGTCCGTTTTCATCAGATCTCACCCGATCCGATAGGGACGGATGTGAACGTAGGGGCATCCGTCTGCTTTTAGCGGATCGGACCGGGTCGGATGTCAGCGGACATGTCCCCGCTGACATCCGTCGCTCCATAGACTAACTTGGAGCGCCCGTTCAGGTACGCCGTCAAAACTGACAGGCGGACCTGAACGGTCCAACCGTGTGAAAGAGGCCTAAACGTTCCAGTCCATCCGTATCAAGTTAAGTAGGTCTTCACACTATAAGGCCTCTTTCACATGATCGACCAGTTCAGGTCCGCCTGTCAGTTTTTTAGGCGGACCTGAACGGACCCTCCATAGACCTCTATGGAGCGTCGGATGTCAGCGGTGACATGTCCGCTGACATCCGACCCGCTCCGAAAAAGTGTAACGGAGGAAAAACCTACTTTTCCATCCGTTATCGGATCGGGTGACGGCGGACTCTACGGTCCGTCATCACCCAATTCCCCCATAGGGGAGAGCGCACTGTGACAGGTCCGTCGCTGCACAGTGTGCAGAGACAGACCTGTCATCTGCCTGCTCAGCGGGGATCCACGGAGCGATCCCTGCTGAGCAAGCGGATGTTTACGGGGCGGATCATCTCAGATCCATCCCGTGTGAAAGGACCCTAAAGCTTTTCTCCAATTCCAGGCCCAGCACACCTAGAGCTTCCATGTCACAACTCTTTTCAGTTCTGATAGAGCACACAGTCTTGGCTCCTCGGCCAGGTTTTTTTTTATGGTCTGTCTCTCCACTGGGGAGCTTCACCATTTGCTTTTATCTCAGAGAACATCATCACGGAGACAGAAGGTGATAGAATAAGCTAATAGAATATGTTACATTTTGCAGCTGTTCCCAGATGAGGAAAACACCTATTCTGGTAGCAAATATCTAAGAGGGGATTTCTTCTGATTTCCTGTTAAGTCTTTTGGGGCAGAAAGTGAAGCTTAATCTCCCCAATGGGGCACAGACAGCAGAACAAAAAAAAACCTACAGTTTTTTTTTTTTTTAGAGGAGGTCCAGCCCCCCCACGAAAAATTAAAAGTCAGCAGCTACAAATACTGCAGCTGCTGAATTTTGATATATGGACACTCACCTGTCCAGGGAGCCCACGATGTCAGCCGATCTTCGCCCATTCCTGGTAAGGGAACCCGGCAGTAAAGCCTTTCGGCTTCACATCTGGCACCCTACTGTGCATGTGCGAAGCGCGCTGCGCTTTTTTCTGATTGGTCCGGTGGCGGAGGAAGGAGGAAAGGGGCTGAACTTCCGAGAGAACGGGCCTCAGGCTCTAATCATGCACTTCAAACAAAAAAAAAAAAAACCCCATGGGAATCCATGCCTCTGGTGCCCCACATGTAGATTAGGGGGCCGGACGCATGATGGGTTATAACCCTCCCCCTTCCTTTTGCTGTCCATTTTGGCTAGAGTAAGGGATGGTTATAACCCCTGTAAGGTTATTTTTTGCCATTTGTGTCCCATTGGGGAGAGTTCCCTTCACTTCCTGTCCCACAGCCAAACAGGAAGTGAGAGGAAATCCCTGCAAATTAAGGGAATCCCTTGGGGCCTCCCAGGTCACCAGAACTAGTGTCCCCATTGGAAGATTTCCCCTCTATTATGTTTCTGTTTCTTGTGCTGTACTTACTTCTGGAGTTTCTGAGCTGTTAGTGCCCATGCAGCCATGCCACCACTGTGGAGATTTGAGATCCACACTCTTCTCTGTGTAGCCCATCCAGGATAGATCAGAGCGATTCACTGTGCAGGTGTTGATTAATTAGAATCGCTGTGATCCATCCCGGCTACATGGAGAAGAGGGGGAAGAATGAGGCACTGACAGCTCAGCAATCCCAGGGGTAAGTACAGCGGGTGGAGGGGGTTTAGGATGTATGGTGTTAGTTCACCTTTACAGAAAATGGTGTAACACTTAAAGAGGTGCTCCAGTCTCCACCCCCCAAAAAAAATGAAACGTCAGCAGCTACAAATACTGTACCTGCTGACTTTTAATATAAGGACACTTACCTGTGCAGGGATCCAGCGATGTCCTCACCTGAACCGATTCTTCAATCAGCTTTGGGTGCAGGAGCTGGCATCTCTAGTAAGGGAAACAGAAAGTGAAGCCTTGCAGGTACACAGCCTGTTTCCTACTGCGCATGTGAGAGTCGCACTACGCCTTATGAATGGTCCTGAAGTCTTCTGGAACCTGTGATGTGTCCCAGAAGACTGCAGGAGAAGGGGGGGGGGGGGGTCCGAACTTTCGTCTCAGATCGTTGTGGCGCATCTGACCGAATGTGGGAGCGGGTACCTGTAAAAAGCAGCTACCCGCTCCCCCTCAAAAAGTGCCAAATGTGGCCGTGGAGGGTGCAAACAAGTGGAGCTCCACTTTAAAGTGTAACGAAGAGCAAAACTTTTTATTTATTTTATTATTTTGGACATAGTGAAGAGGGATTAGAACATCTATTAGGTTTTTATTGCTGTCTCTGTCCCCCGGCTCGGTTCACATTTATCCGGCTGCGTCCGGTGTGGTTTTGTTCATCGATTCAGGTGCAAATTTTACTTGGAATCGCACCTGAACTGGACTCTTTAAAAACAGACTGCGGCCAGCCCGAATATGGGTGAACCGGCTCCATAGAAAGCCAGTTCAGTGCACATGTCAAGCGAATCAGATGTGGATCAATACACATCCAATTCGCATATATATGTGAACCGAGCCTTAGGGAGAATCCCCCTCTCTATTTGTCATGTTTTCTATTATCACCAAAAGTGAAAGTAAAAGCAAATCCCAAATTTTGGGTTGTCCCCAGAACAGGAATGGAGGGGGTGCAGACAGCTGAGGTTCCCCAGAGGTAAGTACAGCGGGGATCAGTGTTAGGTGACTATTACATTTATTCTGTAAAGGTGAACTAACTGTTTAAAGCTGAAGGAGGAACAATCACCTTCCCAACACTCTCACTGACACCTTCCCCTGTGTGTGTCGGGTTTCAGACATCACTCCTGTGCATGCGCTAGTCATCCCAGCACATAGGATTGGCCTGGAGCAGTCCAGGGATGGCTGTGAGTGGCTAGGTAGGTGTTTTCTGTAGTATGATCGCTGTGTGTCATAGCAGAACAATCTGATCTCCTCAACCTCCACTAGAGCTGCGCATCTTCACTGCTCTCATGATTCTATTACGATTATAATGGCAATGATTTGATTCTGCGATGCATCATGATTACTGCCAATGGTTTTCATCAAAAACCCATCAGTACAGCCTCACCAGTGCCCATCAAATGCAGAATACCAGTGCCCATCAAATGCAGCCTACCAGTGCCCATCAGTGCAGCCTACCAGTGCCCATCAAAGCAGCCTACCAGTGCCCATCAAATGCAGCCTACCAGTGCCCATCAAATGCAGCCTACCGGTGCCCATCAAATGCAGCCTACCGGTGCCCATCAAATGCAGCCTACCGGTGCCCATCAAATGCAGCCTACCGGTGCCCATCAAATGCAGCCTACCAGTGCCCATCAGCGCAGCCTATCAGTGCCCATCAAATGCAGCCTACCAGTGCCCATCAAATGCAGCCTACCAGTGCCCAAACGCAGCCTACCAGTGGCCATCAAATGCAGCCTACCAGTGGCCATCAAACGCAGCCTATCAGTGCCCATCAAACGCAGCATACCAGTGCCCATATAATGCAGCATACCAGTGCCCATCAAACGCAGCCTACCAGTGCCCATCAAATGCAGCCTACCAGTGCCCATCAAACGCAGCCTACCAGTGCCCATATAATGCAGCCTACCAGTGCCCATCAAACGCAGCCTATCAGTGCCCATCAAACGCAGCCTACCAGTGCCCATATAATGCAGCATACCAGTGCCCATCAAACGCAGCCTACCAGTGCCCATCAAATGCAGCCTATCAGTGCCCATCAAACGCAGCCTACCAGTGCCCATATAATGCAGCCTATCAGTGCCCATCAAACGCAGCCTATCAGTGCCCATCAAATGCAGCATACCAGTGCCCATCAAACGCAGCCTATCAGTGCCCACATTGCACAGAGCGGGGATCTCCCGCTGTGACACAGGGCTTGGATTTGGTTTGCCTGGCGGCCGCTGTCCTGGTCTCGCCTCCTATGATACACGGCACACAGATTCAGCTTCCCGGCACTAGATCAGTGTGCCGTCCATCATAGAGCCAGGACTTTGTTGCCGCCTCTGCCAGGAGTTACAGATCCCCGGCGGTAGATCCCCGCTCTGTACAATATACACATACACTTTTAGGCATGGAGAGGGGAGGACTCTGAAGGGGCGCACCGGGATGAAGTCATTGATGCAATCGGGATTCCGCCGTTCTCCACATCAATGCAGAATTGTTTAAGGCTGACTCACAATTGCATCATCATCCAATTATTTTCAACACTCCTGACCTCCACCATCATCTACAGAGTCTTGGTAAATCTAAAGTTGATTGTACAATCAGATTGAATGGTGTATGGCCAGCAATAGACAAGTGTCCCCAATGGAAGATTTCCCCTCATCACTTGTTCTGGTGACAACCCTACAATTCACCATTCACAGGGGGTGTAACCCTCCCCAACTCCATCCAAAACTAAAGAAAAAAAAAAAGAAAACACTTTGCCTAGAGATGACCCCCCGTTGATGTCGGTAAGTGTCCCAGCGAGCAGAGTGCACAGAGCTCATCACCAAGTGCCAACAAGCCCCGCCCCCGCACTCACTCCTCGTACTTTCTCTTCATGACACGAGCTGTCAGTCCCTCCACCTGTCCCGGGACTACACCTCCCAGCATGCACTGCTCCGCTCCCCACACCGGGCAGCCTCTCACAGGACAGCCCGCACACAGGACACGGGGCTCTGACTACAACACAGCCATCCATCCTCCCCCCCCCCCCATACTGAGAACACACTCTGCCTGGAACTCACCATGACACCACCGAGCATGCGCCGCCGTGTGTCGCTGTCAGTAAATACAGATGACGAGAATCTACCTGGCGCATGCGCAGCATATCGCCCGATGTCTTCAGGTGCAAGGAGCGCATGCGCGGGGCACAGCGTGCATCTTCTAAGCTGTACAGACTTCTCTTCACTTGTAGATAGGAGTTCTAGTACAGGAGGGTGATATAGAAAACAAAAACACATGATGAAGTCTAGGGAAAGTTGGGAGGTGCAGGCTTTTTCATAGTCACTCACTTAGAACATGCATGCAGCTAGTATGAGCAAGGGACCATTCACAGCTGAGCGTTTCATCAATATGTGCACAATCGCATGTTATCCACGTGACCTCCAGAAGATTTACCCCCCCCCTCGTGCCCAGGTCATTTTTTGCAATACGGCACTGCATTACTTTGACAATTGCGCTGTCGCCGGTCGTGCGACGCTGTACCCAAATAAAATTCATGTCCTTTGTTCTCCACTAATAGAGCTTTCTTTTTGGGGATATTTGATCACCTCTGCGTTTTTTGCGCAATAAACATAGAACGACTGACAGTTTTGAAAAAAAAAAAAAAAGATTTTTTTACTTTCTGCTATAAAACATATCCAAAAAAAAAAAAATATATATATATATTAAAAAAAAACTTTTTTTCTTCATCAATTTAGGCCAATATTTATTTCACTACATATTTTTGGTAAAAAAAAAAAGCAAAAAAAAAACCAATAAGTGTGTATTGATTGGTTTACACAAAAGTTATAGCGTCTACAAACTATAGGTTATTTTTTCGTCTATATGCTAGTCCGACAGACAAAAAAGGACGCAAGGGCAGCTATTGGCTACTGGCTATGAACTTCCTTATTCTAGTCCCTTCCTACGTTATCACGTTCAAACCAACGGACTTTCGACTGGACTTTAGTCTGTTCGTGTGTAGGCAAGTCCGGTCGTTCAAAAGTCCGTTGGGAAGATTGTCGGACCTTTGATGCTGAAAAGTCCGCTCATGTGTACGCGGCATTAGAATTTCAATTTGTATGCAATCAGGCAGGCCCTTGCACTACATGGTTTTGGTAAATATAAAGGAAAGCAGACAACAAAAGTTGTATAGTGTGTATGGGGTCTTGCATAGAGGGGAGTTTAGAGGCAGAGAAGAAAAAGAAGCTCAAATGACCGAATGCAGGGAATGCATTAAAACAGGGAAAAAATACAGACTTTAGAACTGCTTTAACCACTTGCCGACCGCCGCACACAGATGTACGTCGACAGGGCGGCACGGGCAGGCAAAAGGGCTTACCTGTACGTCCCTGCCTGCCCGCGGGTGGGGGGTCCGATCGGACCCCCCCCCGGTGCCTGCGACGGTCGGCAAATGTCCCCCGGCGATCGGTGGTGAGGGGGAGGCCATCCATTCGTGGCCCCCCCCTCGCGATCGCTCCCAGCCAATGGGATCATTTCCCTGCCTCTGTATTGTACACAGAGGCAGAGGAAATGATGTCATCTCTCCTCGGCTCGGTATTTTCCGTTCCGGGCCGAGGAGAGAAGACTGGAATGTGAGTGCACCAACACACACACACACAGTAGAACATGCCAGGCACACATTACACCCCGATCCCCCCCCCCCGATCGCCCCCCGATCCCCCCCCAATCACCCCCCCCCCCCTGTCACAAACTGACACAAAGCAGGTTTTTTTTTTTTTTTTTTTTTTTTTTCTGATTACTGCATAGTGTCAGTTTGTGACAGTTAGTGTGTTAGGGCAGTGAATGTTAGGCCCCCTTTAGGTCTAGGGTACCCTCCTAACCCCCCCTAATAAAGTTTTAACCCCTTGATCACCCTCCGTCACCAGTGTCACTAAGCGATCATTTTTCTGATCGCTGTATTAGTGTCGCTGGTGACGCTAGTTAGGGACATAAATATTTAGGTTCGCCGTCAGCGTTTTATAGCGACAGGGACCCCCATATACTACCTAATAAATGTTTTAACCCCTTGATTGCCCCCTAGTTAACCCTTTCACCACTGATCACCGTATAACTGTTACGGGTGACGCTGGTTAGTTCGTTTATTTTTTATAGTGTCAGGGCACCCGCCGTTTATTACCGAATAAAGGTTTAGCCCCCTGATCGCCCGGCGGTGATATGCGTCGCCCCAGGCAGCGTCAGATTAGCGCCAGTACCGCTAACACCCACGCACGCAGCATACACCTCCCTTAGTGGTATAGTATCTGAACGCATCAATATCTGATCCAATCAGATCTATACTAGCGTCCCCAGCAGTTTAGGGTTCCCGAAAACGCAGTGTTAGCGGGATCAGCCCAGATACCTGCTAGCACCTGCGTTTTGCCCCTCCGCCCACCCCAGCCCAGCCCACCCAAGTGCAGTATCGATCGATCACTGTCACTTACAAAACACTAAGCGCATAACTGCAGCGTACGCAGAGTCAGGCCTGATCCCTGCGATCGCTAACAGTTTTTTTGGTAGCGTTTTGGTGAACTGGCAAGCACCAGCCCCAGGCAGCGTCAGGTTAGCGCCAGTAGCGCTAACACCTACGCACGCACCGTACACCTCCCTTAGTGGTATAGTATCTGAACGGATCAATATCTGATCCGATCAGATCTATACTAGTGTCCCCAGCAGTTTAGGGTTCCCAAACACGCAGTGTTAGCGGGATCAGCCCAGATACCTGCTAGCACCTGCGTTTTTCCCGTCCGCCCGGCCCAGCCCACCCAAGTGCAGTATCGATCGATCACTGTCACTTACAAAACACTAAACGCATAACTGCAGCGTTCGCAGAGTCACGCCTGATCCCTGCGATCACTAACAGTTTTTTTGGTAGCGTTTTGGTGAACTGGCAAGCACCAGCCCCAGGCAGCGTCAGATTAGCGCCAGTACCGCTAACACCCACGCACGCAGCATACGCCTCCCTTAGTGGTATAGTATCTGAACGGATCAATATCTGATCCGATCAGATCTATACTAGCGTCCCCAGCAGTTTAGGGTTCCCACAAACGCAGTGTTAGCGGGATCAGCCCAGATACCTGCTAGCACCTGCGTTTTGCCCCTCCGCCCGGCCCAGCCCAGCCCAGCCCACCCAAGTGCAGTATCGATCGATCACTGTCACTTACAGAACACTAAACGCATAACTGCAGCGTTCGCAGAGTCAGGCCTGATCCCTGCGATCGCTAACAGATTTTTTGGTAGCGTTTTGGTGAACTGGCAAGCGCCAGCGGCCTAGTACACCCCGGTCGTAGTCAAACCAGCACTGCAGTAACACTTGGTGACGTGGCGAGTCCCATAAGTGCAGTTCAAGCTGGTGAGGTGGCAAGCACAAGTAGTGTCCCGCTGCCACCAAAAAGACAAACACAGGCCCGTCGTGCCCATAGTGCCCTTCCTGCTGCATTCGCCAATCCTAATTGGGAACCCACCGCTTCTGCAGCGCCCGTACTTCCCCCATTCACATCCCCAACCAAATGCAGTCGGCTGCATGAGAGGCATTTTCTTTATGTCCTCCCGAGTACCCCTACCCAACGAACCCCCCCAAAAAAGATGTTGTGTCTGCAGCAAGCGCGGATATAGGCGTGACACCCGCTATTATTGTCCCTCCTGTCCTGACAATCCTGGTCTTTGCATTGGTGAATGTTTTGAACGCTACCATTCACTAGTTGACTATTAGCGTAGGGTACAGCATTCCACAGACTAGGCACACTTTCACAGGGTCTCCCAAGATGCCATCGCATTTTGAGAGACCCGAACCTGGAACCGGGTACAGTTATAAAAGTTAGTTACAAAAAAAAAAAAAAACACATACAAAAATATAAAATAAAAAAAAAATAGTTGTCGTTTTATTGTTCTTTCTCTCTCTATTCTCTCTCTCTATTGTTCTGCTCTTTTTTACTGTATTCTATTCTGCAATGTTTTATTGTTATTATGTTTTATCATGTTTGTTTTTCAGGTATGCAATTTTTTATACTTTACCGTTTACTGTGCTTTATTGTTAACCATTTTTTTGTCTTCAGGTACGCCATTCACGACTTTGAATGGTTATACCAGAATGATGCCTGCAG
The DNA here is from genome assembly GCA_037952835.1 of Lithobates septentrionalis. Taxonomy (NCBI): domain Eukaryota; kingdom Metazoa; phylum Chordata; class Amphibia; order Anura; family Ranidae; genus Lithobates; species Lithobates septentrionalis. The sequence continues at coordinate 334,582 of JBBDGP010001870.1, read as the reverse complement.
GTTTAGGTATCATCTTGGTATCATTCTTTTCAGCCAGCGGTCGGCTTTCATGTAAAAGCAATCCTAGCGGCTAATTAGCCTCTAGACTGCTTTTACAAGCAGTGGGAGGGAATGCCCCCCCCCCTCCACCGTCTTCCGTGTTTTTCTCTGGCTCTCCTGTCTCAACAGGGAACCTGAAAATGCAGCCGGTGATTCAGCCAGCTGACCATAGAGCTGATCAGAGACCAGAGTGGCTCCAAACATCTCTATGGCCTAAGAAACCGGAAGCTACGAGCATTTTATGACTTAGATTTCGCCGGATGTAAATAGCGCCATTGGGAAATTGGGAAAGCATTTTATCACACCGATCTTGGTGTGGTCAGATGCTTTGAGGGCAGAGGAGAAATCTAGGGTCTAATAGACCCCAATTTTTGCAAAAAAGAGTACCTGTCACTACCTATTGCTATGATAGGGGATATTTACATTCCCTGAGATAACAATAAAAATGATTTAAAAAAAAAATGAAAGGAACAGTTTAAAAATAAGATAAAAAAATAATAATAATAAAGAAAAAAAAAAAAAAAAAAAAAAAAAAAGCACCCCTGTCCCCCCTGCTCTCGCGCTAAGGCGAACGCAAGCGTCGGTCTGGCGTCAAATGTAAACAGCAATTGCACCATGCATGTGAGGTATCGCCGCGAAGGTCAGATCGAGGGCAGTAAGTTTAGCAGTAGACCTCCTCTGTAAATCTAAAGTGGTAACCTGTAAAGGCTTTTAAAGGCTTTTAAAAATGTATTTAGTTTGTCGCCACTGCACGTTTGTGCGCAATTTTAAAGCATGTCATGTTTGGTATCCATGTACTCGGCCTAAGATCATCTTTTTTATTTCATCAAACATTTGGGCAATATAGTGTGTTTTAGTGCATTAAAATGTAAAAAAGTGTGTTTTTTCCCCAAAAAATGCGTTTGAAAAATTGCGGCGCAAATACTGTGTGAGAAAAAAAAATGAAACACCCACCATTTTAATCTGTAGGGCATTTGCTTTAAAAAAAATATATAATGTTTGGGGGTTCAAAGTAATTTTCTTGCAAAAAAAAATTATTTTTTTATGTAAACAATAAGTGTCAGAAAGGGCTTTGTCTTCAAGTGGTTAGAAGAGTGGGTGATGTGTGACATAAGCTTCTAGATGTTGTGCATAAAATGCCAGGACAGTTCAAAACCCCCCCAAATGACCCCATTTTGGAAAGTAGACACCCCAAGCTATTTGCTGAGAGTCATGTTGAGTCCATGGAATATTTTATATTGTGACACAAGTTGCGGGAAAGAGACAATTTTTTATTTTTTTTATTTTTTTTTGCGCAAAGTTGTCACTAAATGATATATTGCTCAAACATGCCATGGGAATATGTGAAATTACACCCCAAAATACATTCTGTTGCTTCTCCTGAGTACGGGGATACCACATGTGTGAGACTTTTTTTGGGAGCCTAGCCGCGTACGGGACCCCGAAAACCAAGCACCGCCTTCAGGCTTTCTAAGGCCGTAAATTTTTGATTTCACTCTTCACTGCCTATCACAGTTTCGGAGGCCATGGAATGCCCAGGTGGCAAAAAAAACCCCCAAATGACCCCATTTTGGAAAGTAGACACCCCAAGCTATTTGATGAGAGGTATAGTGAGTATTTTGCAGACCTCACTTTTTGTCACAAAGTTTTGAAAATTGAAAAAAGAAAAAAAAAATTTTTTTTTCTCGTCTTTCTTTATTTTCAAAAACAAATGAGAGCTGCAAAATACTCACCATGCCTCTCAGCAAATAGCTTGGGGTGTCTACTTTCCAAAATGGGGTCATTTGGGGGGGGGTTTGTGCCACCTGGGCATTCCATGGCCTCCGAAACTGTGATAGGCAGTGAGGAGTAAAATCAAAAATGTACGCCCTTAGAATTCCTGAAGGCAGTGATTGGTTTTCGGGGTCCCGTACGCGGCTAGGCTCCCAAAAAGTCCCACACATGTGGTATCCCCATACTCAGGAGAAGCAGCTAAATGTATTTTGGGGTGCAATTCCACATATGCCCATGGCCTGTGTGAGCAATATATCATTTAGTGACAACTTTGTGCAAAAAAAAAAAAAAAAAAAAAAAAATTTGTCACTTTCCCGCAACTTGTGTCAAAATATAAAACATTCCATGGACTCAACATGCCTCAAAGCAAATAGCTTGGGGTGTCTACTTTCCAAAATGGGGTAATTTGGGGGGGTTTTATGTCATCTGGGCATTTTATGGCCTTCAAAACTGTGATAGGTAGTGAGGAGTAAAATCAAAAATGTACGCCCTTAGAAATCCTGAAGGCAGTGATTGGTTTTCGGGGTTCCGTACGCGGCTAGGCTCCCAAAAAGTCCCACACATGTGGTATCCCCGTACTCAGGAGAAGCAGCTAAATGTATTTTGGGGTGCAATTCCACATATGCCCATGGCCTGTGTGAGCAATATATCATTTAGTGACAACTTTTTGTAATTTTTTTTTTTTTTTTTTTTTTTTGTCATTATTCAATCACTTGGGACAAAAAAAATGAATATTCAATGGGCTCAACATGCCTCTCAGCAAATTCCTTGGGGTGTCTACTTTCCAAAATGGGGTCATTTGTGGGGGTTTTGTACTGCCCTGCCATTTTAGCACCTCAAGAAACGACATAGGCAGTCATAAATTAAAGGCTGTGTAAATTCCAGAAAATGTACCCTAGTTTGTAGACGCTATAACTTTTGCGCAAACCAATAAATATACGCTTATTGACATTTTTTTTACCAAAGACATGTGGCCGAATACATTTTGGCCTAAATGTATGACTAAAATTGAGTTTATTGGATTTTTTTTAGAACAAAAAGTAGAAAATATCATTTTTTTTCAAAATTTTCGGTCTTTTTCCGTGTATAGCGCAAAAAATAAAAACGGCAGAGGTGATCAAATACCATCAAAAGAAAGCTCTATTTGTGGGAAGAAAAGGACGCAAATTCCGTTTGGGTACACCATTGCATGACCGCGCAATTAGCAGTTAAAGCGACGCAGTGCCGAATTGTAAAAAGTGCTCTGGTCAGGAAGGGGGTAAATCCTTCCGGGGCTGAAGTGGTTAAACTCTTGTTTTTTGCCTAGGAGTAAAGGAATATGATATAATACCTGCACTGCAGACTTTAAAGTGATTGTAAAGTCTCATTTTTTTCCCTATGAAAATAACAAACATGTTATACTTACCTCCTCTGTTGAAGTGGATTTGCACAGGGCAGCCCAGATCCTCCTCTTCTCGGGTCCCTCTTCTGTGCTCCTGGCCCCTCCCTCCTGTTTAGTGCCCCCTCTGCAAGCAACTTGCTGTGGGGGCACCCGAGCGGAGTCACAGCTCCGTGTGTCCCCTCTCTCCCCTGATTAGCTAGCTGACTTTGATTGACAGCAGTGGGAGCCAATGGCACCGCTGCTGTGTCTCAGCCAATCAGGAAGGAGAATCTCGGACGGCTGAGACACTCGTGGACATCACTGGACAGAGAGGGACCTCAGGTAAGGGATAGGGGGTGCTGGGGCAGCTGCTGCACACAGAAGGCTTTTTATCTTATCGCATAGAATGTATTAAGATTAAAAAAAAAAAAAACTCAACTTCTGCATTTACAACTTCTTTAACCCCTTCCCGGCCGGCGCACGCCAACGTACGTCGGCAGAATGGCATGGCTGGGCAAATGGACTTACAGGTACGTCCATTTGAATTTCTCGCCATGCCATTGCGTGCGCGCCGGCCGGGAGCTCTGTGAGTCGGGTCGCGGGTCCCGCGGACTCAATCGCCGCGGGGGTACCCGCGATCGCCTCATGGAGAGGACGAACGGGGAGATGCTGATGTAAACAGCATCTCCCCGTTCTGCCTAGTGACAAGTGTTGCTGATCACTGCTCCCTGTCATCGGGAGCAGTGATCAGTGTAGTGACACACACAGCCCATCCCCCCTACAGTTAGAAAACACTCCCCTAGGACACACTTAACCCCTCCCCGCCCCCTAGTGGTTAACCCCTTCACTGCCAGTGTCATTTACACAGGAATCAGTGCATTTTTATAGCACTGATTGCTGTATAAATGACAATGGTCCCAAAAATGTCCGACATGTCCGCAATAATGTCGTAGTCACAATAAAAATCGCTGATCGCCGCCATTACTAGTAAAAAAAAAAATTATTAATAAAAATGCCATAAAAGTATCCCCTATTTTGTAAACGCTATAACTTTTGCGCAAACCAATCAATAAACACTTATTGCGATTTTTTTTACCAAAAATATGTAGATAAATACGATCGGCCTAAACTGAGGAAAAAAAATGTTTTTTTTATATATTTTTGGGGATATTTATTATAGCAAAATTTTTAAACTAATGCGTTTTTTCAAAATTGTCGCTCTTATTTTGTTTATAGCGCAAAAATTAAAAATCGCAGAGATGATCAAATACCACCAAAAGAAAGCTCTCTTTGTGGGAAAAAAAGGACGTCAATCTTGTTTGGGAGACACGTCGCACGACCCGACCGCGCAATTGTCAGTTAAAGCGACGCAGTGCCGAATCGCAAAAAAACGCTCTGGTCAGGAAGGGGGTAAAATCTTCCGGGGCTGAAGCGGTTAAAGGCAGTTTTCTGACTTAAATCCTCTTTAACCACCTCAATACAGTGCCATAGCCAAAAGATGGCTACAGCGTGGCTCTCTTGTTTTGGGAGGGCATCCATGGACGTCTTCCCAGGACACAACTCCATCATCCCCCCTGGGGTGCGCTCTGTGACCCCTGTGTCCTAAACAAATTTGCCGGTAATCGGCATTCCTTTCCTCACGCGTTGTCACTGTGTTAGGAATGGAGAGCTGATAACCATCAAGGCTGACAGGGCTAATTTACACAGATAATGGGGGCACCGATTATCATTACTTCCACATCAGTGCAACTTATCAGTGCTGCCCATCGGTGCCTCCTTATCATTGCCCATCTGTGCAGCTTATCAGTGCAGCCTCACCAGCGCCCTTCAGTAAAATTACTTTTTGATTTTCGGTCTCTTTTCGTTTGTTTAGTAAAAAATAAAAAAACCCAGTGGTGATTAAATACTACCAAAATAAAGCTCTATCTGTCTCAAAAAAATTATTAAAAAGGTCATATGGGTACAGTGTGGCATGACCGCGCAATTGTCATTCAAAGTGCAACAGCGCTGAAAGCGGAAAATTGGCCTGGGCAGGAAGGGGGTGAAAGTGCCCTGTATTGAAGTGGTTAAACCTATATCTGAATGAAATTATTATTATTTTCAGAAGTCCAAACATGAACTTTAAAACCTTGTCATTGTAGCTGCAGAAAGATCCTCATATTATAGCGGAAGCTTTTTTTTTTAGCCATATTTCTCCTGTGGGTTTACAGGAGTGCACTTAGGTTTGCTCTCCTGGGACTCAGAGACAGTTTACAGCAGGCCATTACCCACTATCAGCTGACATCGCAGAGCCACTCCAGGATCTGGTAAGATCCTAACCATATTGTCAGGATCCACTTGTCTGCTTGAGTGACAGCTGGCTCCAGCTCACAGTGTGTGTCTGAGAGCTTAAGCCAGCTGCACCTGCCTTCTCTCCATCTTGGTGCTCCAGTGAGAGCTAGAGGGGCAAACCGGAGAGTGGTGACTTACAGTCACCACTCCCCATTCCGAGCTGACCAAGAACTGAGCAATCAGTGTTCATGTGATCGCTCATTTTTCGACCTTAGAGCCGGTGGGGGACAGCTGCAGCATAGAGGCGAGTAATGTTTATAATCTCAAACTTCTCCTTTAAGCTATAGCCTAGAAATAAAACAGCTTCAATGTGACCATGGTTATAACAACTTAATCTATTCTACAATCTTTTTTAAAACATAGTTCTATCTCATCTACTGGACAGTTCACAACTCCATATTATATGGACAGCACAGAGCTGAGGAAAGCTCTACGGCATTAAACAGTAATTGTCATAGAAAGTAAGAAAAAATACCACACTGACATTTAAGAATCCTACCGTTTCCCACAACACCTTACGCTCCTCTTCTCAATGTTCATTAAAGGATTTTGCTTGAGTAACTTTCTTACTCCCTCAATGCAGTTCATTTCTTCCAACTCACTTGAGTCTACAACAGTTCTGAATTAGGCAATAAATAAACCAAGCTACTCACCAAAACTATACCAAATGGTGGTTTGCTATGGTGAATTATGAAACAAGTCGGTTTTTTTTTCTAAGATAGGACAATCATCAATCAAATCAACATATATCTTAAACATAAATAAATAAAGTGATGCGCTTGTATTGTCTATTTGTTATGGGGCGTACACACGGATGACTTTTCGTCTACAAAAGTCCGACAGCCTGTCCGACAGACTTCCGACAGACTTCCGGCGGACTTTCGGCGGACTTGCGGCAGACTTTCTAACGAACGGACTTGCCTACACACGACCACACAAAAGTCCGACGGATTCGTACGTCATGACGTACACCGGACTAAAATAAGGAAGTTCATAGCCAGTAGCCAATAGCTGCCCTAGCGTGGGTTTTTGTCCGTCGGACTAGCATACAGACGAGCAGGTTTCGGGGTCCGTCGTAGTTACGAAGTAAAGATTTGAAGCATGTTTCAAATCTAAAGTCCGTCGGATTTGAGGCTGAAAAAGTCCGCTGAAAGTCCGGAGAAGCCCACACACGATCGGATTACCAGCCAGCTTTAGTCCGTTGGCGTCCGTTGGACTTTTGTAGACGAAAAGTCCGACCGTGTGTACGCCCCATTAGTGTACTCCCTCTTGTGCCTATTATGTATTTCTAAAATAGGTGAAACATTGTGTAAAACTTTTGTTATATAGTATCTTGTGTTTAAATAACAACTCAATTATATAGACACATATACAGGGATATATCCCTGTATATGTGTCTATATAATTGAGTTGTTATTTAAACACAAGATACTATATAAGAAAAGTTTTACACAATGTTTCACCTATTTTAGAAATACATAATAGGCACAAGAGGGAGTACACTAACAAATAGACAATACAAGCGCATCACTTTATTTATTTATTTTATAACCAACTGTGGGGTGTCACTAATTGATTGCAGCTGTATTACTTTTAATTTAATTTATTTTACTTTTTCACTATTGTATTTTCACTATTGTACTTTTCACTATTTCTACACAAATCTTTTTAGTCTACTTCAGCGCTTTAGGAATTTTATAATTGATATCTTAAACATACTTTTCTCTTCAGGGTAAAAGGGGATAGGGTTTGACCTTGTGCTTTTTCTCAATTACTGTTTTGGTGGCGCACTTCCTTTACATCTACCAAAGCAGTCGAAAACTGAGCTTGGGTTTGGATACAAAGTTATCAAAGTTATTAAAGGGATTTCCTTATTATTCCTGCAGAGAATCCATTAGATGACCCAGGAAATAAATATCTTATGTGTCCTGCATTGGTTTCGCTATAAGAATATACACTATATTACCAAAAGTATTGGCCACCTGCCTTTACACGCACATGAACTTTAATGACATCCCAGTCTTAGTCCGTAGGGTTCAATATTGAGTTGGCCCACCCTTTGCAGCTATAACAGCTTCAACTCTTCTGTGAAGACTGTCCACAAGGTTTAGGAGTGCGTCTATGGGAATGTTTGACTATTCTTCCAGAAGCGCATTTGTGAGGTCATGCACGGATGTGGACGAGAAAGCCTGGCCTGCAGTCTCCGCTCAAATTCATCCCAAAGGTGTTCTATCGGGTTTGAGGTCAGGACGCTGTGCAGACCAGTTAAGTTCCTCCACCCCAAACTCACTCATCCATGTCTTTATGGACCTTGGTTTGTGCACTGGTGCGCAGTCATGGTAGAACAGGAAGGGGCCACCCCCAAACTGTTCCCACAAAGTTCGGAGCATGAAATTGCCCAAAATATCTTGGTATACTGACTCCTTAAGAGTTCCCTTCACTAGAACTAAGAGGCCAAGCTCAACCCCTGAAAAACAACCCCACACAATAATCCCCCTCCACCAAATGATTTGGACCAGTGCACAAACAAGGTCCATAAAGACATGAATGAGGGAATTTGGGGTGGAGGAACTTGACTGGCCTGCACAGAGTCCTGACCTCAACCCGATAGAACACCTTTGGGATGAATTAGAGCGAGACTGCGAGCCAGGCCTTCTCTCCAACATCAGTGCCTGACCTGACAAATGCGCTTCTGGAAGAATGGTTAAACATTCCCATAGACACACTCCTAAACCTTGTGGACAGCCTTCACAGAGGAGATGAAGCTGTTATAGCTGCAAAGGGTGAGCCAGCTCAATATTGAACCCTACGGACTAATGCCGCGTACACACGGTCGTACTTTTCGTCTACAAAAGTCGGACAGCCTGTCGGACAGACTTCCGGCAGACTTTCGGTGGACTTGCCGCGGACTTGCGGCCTACTTTCTAACGACCGGACTTGCCTACACACGACCACACAAAAGTCGGTCGGATTCGTACGTGATGACGTACACCGGACTAAAATAAGGAAGTTCATAGCCAGTAGCCAATAGGTGCCCTAGCGTGGCTTTTTGTCCGTCGGACTAGCACACAGACGAGCGGATTTCGGGGTCCGTCGTAGGTACGAAGTAAAAGTTTTGAAGCATGTTTCAAATCTAAAGTACGTCGTATTTGAGGCTAAAAAAGTCGGTTGAAAGTCCGGAGAAGCCCACACACGATCGGATTACCAGCCAGCTTTAGTCCATCAGCGTCTGTTGGACTTTTGTAGACGAAAAGTACGACCGTGTGTACGCGGCATAAGACTGGGAAACCATTGCAGTTCATGTGCTTGTAAAGGCAGTTGTCTCAATACTTTTGGTAATATGGTGTATATGGAAAACTCACTTGAGCAAACAACAATGGTGGCACAAAGCAGACACAGAGAGCTGATTTCTCCATTATTCAAACTGAAAAAACTTTTTATAAACAAAGTTGCTTTTTGAAAGTAATCTAAAAAAGGGAACAAAAAGTAACAAAAACAAACAATCCCCTCCAGGCCAGCTATATACATTGTAAAAAAAGTGAGTAAATGTCACTGCAGGTTATAACCAAGACATATCTTACCATTGCATGTTTTAAACAGATAAGTGGGAGAGCTATAATCACAGGATCAATCCTAGAGCTGTAAAAAGAGAAAAGCTGCATTTGGCATCCCTCCAGGCATGTAATGGCCTTGGCAAGTGTCTCAAAGATGGCAAATTCGCTGTAGCAATCCTAAAGACGGTGCGAGGGAGGCTAAAATTTTACCTCAAGCTCTTTACAGGAGTCAGAGAAAAGCAAAGAACCAGTCAGAGGAGCAGAAAATGCGATCTCAGGGGATGTCCTCCATACAGTGTACAGAATGCTTCCAATGCGATTTTTAAATGGTTTTGTTAGTTTTAAGAAATGATTGCTACTAACATGAAAATGGAAGGGGCATTTTTATCAATATTGAAGCAAGCTTGTGCTCCTAATTTTACTAAAAACTACCCACCTCCACTGCACAGCGGGACCCTCCAGTGCCATAGACTTAGCAATACATGCCACCCCAAATCCACACTGTATCCTTATTGAGAAAGTTGTTTGTTCTAGGTATAGGGCACACATGTCTTCTCCTTCTCCCCTAAAGAATGCCTGAGGAGCCACTTCCCAAGGGTCAAGGACATGCCTGATGCTATCCAAATATTGATTTTCAGACATCTGCATAAGATCCTTCCAGGGGCTGCAGTATGGATCAGGGCACTTAGTATAACTAAAGACAAAACTTTTTTTCTTGTTCGTACATCACGGGACACAGAGCTCTATTCATTACATCATGGGTTAGATAGCCACCTTCAGGTGTTGGACACTGGCAGCCCTAATTGTAAGGAGAGTTCCTCCCCTATATAACCCCACCCATATGGAGAGTACCTCCGTTTTTTCGCCAGTGTCTAAGGTGTTTGGTCACATGCAAGATGTGCTTAGAAGAAAGCTCTGTTTGAAGGTCCCTGCAGGGTTCTAGGAGCTACACAACCGGATCCATACCTCGGGCCAATTTATATTGCCTAAGATGGATGGTACCCGGGCCTCGTAAAAGAAGAAACGAGGTTTGCCTGTAATGTCTCTCTGAGGACTGGGCTCTGGGATCCAGTACTTTTGAGCATATATAATAAATGTGCAAAGTTTTTCTGGCAGAGTCTTCTACAGGTCCAGGTAAGAGGCTCCTGTAAGTAGGAACCCAGATCCCTGAAGGTTGGCACAACACTACCCGCCGTGATGGGTGAAGGTTGGGTCTGTTCTCAGCAGTATCCTGCGGCGGGGATAAGGTAGGTGAAGCAATCGTAGTTAAATACCTTACGGATTAGCTTCTTTGAGTTGTTGCATGTCTTACCTGTTTTCCACCACTAGAAGGAGTAAGAGGAATACCTGGTGTTACTTACATGCTTCCAGGAAATACAGCTTAATGAAGCCGCTCACCTCTGCTTTGTTAGTTTAGATCTATGTCTCCCCGCAAAAGGGTTTCAGGGGCAGGTAAAAAGAGCACAAAGAAATCACCGTCAGGGTCGGGGGACTCTAGACATGCCTGCAGGGTAACACCCCCCCTGAGAGACTGGAGGCAGCCATGCACGGTGAGTCATCGCCGCTGTCAGGCATTGCTGTCCTTCCCAATATTGCAGCCCCTGCATAGGTTACTGAAGATGCTATGGAGGCAGCATTGGGTGCTTTAGAACAAAGGATTACTGCCTTTATCACAGCATCCTTACCAGATAGCAGAAAATGGGGTAGATCTCCTTCCTCTGCTCTGGGTTCCCTATCAGACGATCAGCAGTCTGATGATGATACAACATTGTTGGGGGACAAGGATCATGAGCAGTCGGATGAATCGGGATGAGGAGAAGCTCTCTTCTACCTCACAGGCTCTCAGGCTACAGGTACAATACTATACAGAGGTGGTGCATACCACATACAATTTGCCCCGCTACTGAACCAGCTGTGTCCCCTGTTTCGTCCTTGGGATCTCGGAAGTCTCCACAGGCTACTTTTTCCTTTCCCATCCATCCATTAATGGAAAAACTATTGTATGATGGTTGGGCTCACCCGGATAAATCTTTTTCTCCTCCTAGGAAATTTTCCCTGCTCTACCCTATGGAGGAAAAATTCACCAAGAAATGGAGTGTGCCAACAATAGATGCGGCTATTTCTTGTGTGAAAAAAAGCCTAACTTGTCCTGTGGACAATGTTCAGGTGTTTAAAGATCCAACTGACAAAAAGCTGGAATCATTACTTAAATCCTATTTTGCTGTGGCTGGTGCTGAGGTCCAACCTGCGGTTGTAGCAGTCGGTATGTGCCAATATTTGAAGGAGCAGGTGAAGCAGGTAGTTCATTTTCTTCCTGTTGAACAAGTTTAAGACTATGTAGCCCTTCCGAGGGACTTATGTTTTGCAATAGATGCAATTATGGATTCTGTCCAACAAGCATCCCACCTTACACTCCTGCTGGTACACATGCGTAGGTCCCTTTGGCTTAAACATTGGGCAGCTGAAGTCTCATGCAGTCCCACAACACATTGCGTCCCATTCACAAAGCGCTGCGTGACTCACGCATGCGCAGTAGGAAATGGGCAGTGAAGCCGTAAGGCTCCACTGCCCGTTTCCCTTAGTTAGGATGGTGGTGCCGGGACCCGAGAGCCGAGGGACGGGTCAGCCTCGGGCGGCCGACATTGCGGGCACCCAGGACAGGCAAGTGTGCTTATTTAAAGTCAGCAGCTACAGTGTTTGTAGCTGCTGACTTTTACATTTTTTTTTTCCCAGCCGGAACCCCGCATTAAGGTTTGCGGTAGAGCAGCGCCACTTCCAATTTGTGGCCCTCCCTTTCGGTCTAGCTACGGCACCTTGAGTATTTACAAAGGTTCTATCTCCGCTCCTGGCAAATCTAAGGGATCGGGGCATAGCAGTAACAGCTTATCTAGACGATCTACTACTAGTAGAACAGTCCATGGCATGCTTGAAGCACAATGTGCTCAGCACAGTAAGATACTTGGAGTATCTAGGCTGGGTCCTCAACCTGGAAAAATCACTACTAAATCCCCTAAGAAGGCTGGAATATTTGGGCATGGTCATAGACACAGTCCAAAGCAGGGTGTTCTTGCCCGTGGCAAAAGCCAAAGCCTTAAAGGATTTGGTCCGACTAGTCAAGGCCAGGAAAAATTCTTCCAATCGTCTCTGTAGGAGATTATTGGGGAAGATGGTAGCCTCATTTGAAGCTGTTCCTTACGTCCAGTTCCACTCAAGGCCTTTGCAGAACAACATTCTGTCTGCCTGGAACAAAAAAGTTCAAGCCTTGGATCTTCCAATGCACCTGTTACCATCAGTGCGTCAGAGCCTCAATTGGTGGTTAATAGACAAGATTCTACAGAAGGGAAAGTCCTTTGTTCCAATTCTTTGGAAGGTCGCAACTACAGATGCCAGCCTCTCAGGCTGGGGAGCAGTTCTGGAAGAAGCTTCGATCCAAGGCAAAAGGTCCAGAACCGAAGGGTCCTTACACATCAACATTCTGGAACTCCGGGCAATCCATTTAGCCCTGAAGACCTGGACAGGCAGGCTACAAGGCTGTCCTGTCCGAGTTCAGTCTGACAATGCCACAGTAGTGGCCTATATCAATCACCAAGGGGGCATCAGGAGTCTGAGTGCCCAGAGTGAGGTGAATCATGTTCTCACTTGGGCAGAGAAACGTGTTCCTTGTCTATCAGCAGTCTTCATTCCAGGGGTGGAAAATTGGAATGCAGACTTTTTAAGCTGCCAGCAGCTGGACCCAGGAGAATGGTCATTACACCCCGCCATATTTCAAGCAATATGCCAGAGATGGGGTACTCCGGATGTAGACCTACTAGCCTCCAGGTTCAACAACAAACTGGATGTCTTTGTATCAAGAACAAAGGACCCGCTAGCACAAGGTTCAGATGCCTTGATAGTTCCGTGGGATCAGTTTTCTCTGATCTATGCATTCCCTCCAGTTCTGCTTCTTGCTCGGTTACTTCGCAGGGTCAGGTCAGAAGGGAAACCAGTAATCCTAGTAGCTCCGGCATGGCCCAGGAGGTCCTGGTATGCAGAGATTGCGAGGAAGGCCATGGGTGCTCCCACTGCGACCAGACCTGCTCTCGCAAGGGCCAATATTCCATCCTCCCTTACAAAGTCTGAATTTGACGGTTTGGCTGTTGAGAACCAATCTAAAAAAACTTGGGCTCTCGGGTCCAGTCCTAACCACTCTGGTTAATGCCAGGAAGCCGGCCTCCAGGCTCATTTATTATAGAATCTGGAAGGCATATGTCTCCTGGTGTGAGTCCAAAGGATGGCATCCTAGGAGGTATTCTATTGATAGAATTCGTGATTTTCTTCAGTTGGGAGTAGAGATGAAGCTGGCCTTGAGCACCATCAAGGGTCAGATCTCGGCCTTATCGGTATTTTTTCAGGAACCGCTTGCCTCTCATTCCCTAGTCCAGGCCTTTATTCAGGGGGCTCTGCGTCTAAATCCACCAGTCAGGCCGCCCGTGTGCCCATGGGATTTGAATTTGGTTCTGTTTTACAAAAACAGCCTTTTGAACCATTATGTCATGCTTCTTTGTGTCTTTTGACCAAGAAGTTGGTTTTTCTTGTTGCCATATCCTCTGCCAGGAGGGTATCGGAGTTAGCGGCTCTTTTATGTAAAGAGCCATACTTAATTATTCACAAAAACAGGGTGGTGTTGCATCCTCACCCGGCTTTCTGTGGTCCTACCATCCTTTTTTCCAGATCCGCAGTCCGTGGAGGAAATCTCTAGATGTTGTTAGAGCAGTCAAAATGTATCTGGATGCGACTGCCCAGATGCGGAAGACTGACTTTCTGTTTGTACTGCCAGACGGTTCCAGAAACGGCCAGGCAGCATCAAAGTCCACTATAGCTAGGTGGATTCGACAAGTTATTGTTGAGGCCTATGATTTGGAAAAGAAGATTCCTCCTTTTCATGTTAAAGCGCACTCGACTAGAGCAGTAAGTACTTCATGGGCAGTGAATCACCAGGCCTCCATGGCTCAGATCTGCACGGCTGCAACTTGGTCTTCAATCCATACATTCACTAGATTTTATCAGGTGAATGTTAGAGGGCAACAAGTGCCTTAGACAACCGTTTAATACCAAGGCACTTGTTGGATTTGCCCATTTGAGGGTGTCCTTGTGTGCCCTTATATACCGCTCCCACTCTGAAAACATCATCCTCAACCACCTACTATTTGTGCTCTGGGAATATTCCAAAATCCTTTAAAAGTATAAAATGCCTTTATGCTTTCATCTGCTGAATATTGCCATACAATTTTAGCCTTCCGTCTGAGGCGTGAGGGACCATCTATCCGAATAATGCTGTGCAACACTGTCTAGGAATATATGTCTTAATGTTACCAGCATGCTTCCATCTAACCCCTGAAGAAGGAAATGAATACACAGTCTGTTTAGCCTTTTGGTTTTTCTCTGTTTCCAAAAGATGTTGGGACTTGTTGGGACTTCCAGTCTAGTAATGTTTTGTGCTCTCAACATCCAATTAGCTGCTGATTTCTATTGTACATGTATTTCAATTTCATGATTTTAGATGTTTATTGTATATTCTATTTTGTATATATTTATCCAATAAAATGTATATTTTTATATACATCTTCTATGATTCTATTGCCAATATCCTGTCCACCCTTTTACCCACACCATCCCCTTGGGGCACCCCCTTCCTTTTTTCTAGCCATAGATGATTTGAATCCCTGCTGAACTGGCCAAGAGTCAAATTATCTATGGGCAAGCCGAATATACCCAAGTCAATCCTTTAATCAATTTGGGTACAAACAGCATGTTGGATTTTCAGCATGCGATTATTGCCAGTGACTGTAGCTGCTAGCAATATTCACTGTGTTCTCCTGGCAGGGACGGCTTCCTGCCCCCCGCCAGTAGAACACAATAGCTCTGCGGGAGGGTTTCCCCCATCAACACGGACTGATCTATGGCTGCCTGTTGGAGAGATTCACTCTCTTTAAACTGGAATTTCACGGTCTCAGTTAACACTGAATATTTTTAAAGTGTTACTAAACCCAGGACCTTGCATTCACTATATCTGGTCTCCCACAGTACACAGAACATGGAAATGCAATAGTTTTAGTAAATATAAACTTCTAAATACCTTTTCTCGTCATAGCAGTCTTGTAATTTCTATCAGTCTGGTTAAAGCTTGTAGAAGGAGTTTTCATTCTACTCTGAATGTCCTATGAGGCTGCACGACCCCTGCCCCTCTGTCTGGACAGTGCTGATTGGCCCTGTGCTGATCACATGCACCCTTTTAAGAACAAAAAATGCTCTAGCAATACACACTAAACTGAGCATGTGCAGAGTGACTCCAAAGGCTCTGTTCTATCAGCAGGTGGATTGGGGACAGTGGAGGAAGGGGAGGATTGGAGAAGTCAGGATCAAACAGCTTTTTTACACAATGCGCAGGATTAACCCTTAGGTTCCACAGTGAGTATAACAAGCTTTACTACAAATACAGACTGATTTTACTCTTCTGGATTTAGTAACACTTTAATCCTTAAGCTGCTAGCATTAGCAAATAGATAGGAAAGTATATCATATTTACTTGTTTTAAACATTTTTTATCCATTTCTTCAGTTACTTCCTGATTTCCAGGCCGAGGAAAAATGATGCCTCAGGAGTCTTCAGGAGAGGAGAAGGGGATTTCTCAGCTAAGCACACATGCCTGCATGCCTCATATAAGAGCAGCTGCATTCCAGAAAGTAAATACTACATGAATCATCTGCCCTTACTCAAGATGGCCATGGGCAGAAATGCTTGGGAGTGTTTAACCGCCGGACCAGCCGCCATCGTTATACGTTGGTACTTTGACGTTGAATACAGTTGTTATGGCAGCAGATAGCTGCCATAATCCTGGTATTTTCTGAAGGGGCGGGTGGTCCTCTTTCAGATAAAAGTGGTCTCTGCAGTGGATTCACCACAAGGGGGGGGGGGGGGAAGCTATTGGAAAAAAAAAAAAAAAGGAGGCCATTTTTTTTTTTTTTACTGCATTTAAGTGTAAATGTGAGATCTGAGATCTTTTTGACCCCAGATCTCACATTAAAGAGGTCCTGTCATGAACTTTTTCTATTAGAAGGGATGTTTACATTCCTTGTAATAGGAATAAAAGTGATCCAATTTTTTTTTTTTAAAGGCATAATGCAAAATAAAAAGTAAAATAAATAGGAAAAAAAAAATTTAAAAGCGCCCAATCCCGCCGTGCTTGCGCGCAGAAGCGTACGCATAGGTAAGTCGCACTCGCATATGTAAATTGTGTTTAAACCACACATGTGAGGTATCGCCGCAATCGTTAGAGCGAGAGAAATAATTCTACCAACTCTAACTCAAAACTGGTAACCTGTAGACATTTTTAAACGTCGCCTATGGAGATTTTTAAGGGTCAAAGTTTGTCGCCATTCCACAAGCGGGCGCAATTTTGAAGCGTGACATGTTGGGTATCAATTTACTCGGCGTAACATTATCTTTCACAATATAAAAAAAAAATAGGCTTGTAAGACCGCTGATATACGGTGTGACATAAAGTATTGCAACAACTGCCATTTTATTCTCTAGGGTGTCTGGAAAAAAAAATAATGTTTGGGGGTTCTAAGTAATTTTCTAGCAAAAAAACCCCCCCTGATTTTAACTTGTAAACAACAAGTTTGAAAAATAGGCCTGGTCCTTATTACTCAGCAAACAAAGCATGAAGACATGGATGGATGGGGGAGTTTGTGGCGTTCAGATAAAGATACTCTTGGTATTATTCTCTTAGAATGGTGTTTAGTGGATTGATGGAAGAAGAAGGGCAGTGAAAAGAATACAAAGGGTTTTGTGAATGGATGTAGCCGCAGCTCTTCACCCCCCGCAGCACCATAAGATGTTGGTGGTATCCGGCATCACTATAGGGAAGAGTTGTACAATAACCAGCAGCCAGCATGACATAGCACACTATTCATTAGAGATAAATTATCTGCAATTATCTGACTGGTGCTGTAAAAAAAAAAAAATGTACCTGGAGTTCAGCTTTACACTATCAGCTACCTGGATTCTTAAAAGTGATCAATCAAAACCCTCACACACTGAATCTGCACACTTATACAGGGCTCAAAGTCTGGTGCAATCATTTCTAATCCTAAACTAAAGACGGGAAGGTCTCTGTGTGGTCTGTCATAGAATCTTAGGACTCTGACATGAAGGGCAAGTTTGAGCAGTGTTTGTAGAGTGGCTCCCAGCTGCCAGTCTGATCCTATAATAAGACCCTTAGCTATGTTGGTTCAGCAAGGTTGTGTCATAGATGTGAAAGACATACATATCGTACATTTGCCGACAGCAGACGTAAAGTATAGCGTGACAAACAGCGAGTGACTGATCTTGTGACTTCTCAGCAATGGGGTGGACCTCATTAGGAAAAGGTTCAACAGTCAGTCTCTAGATGGTTCACCTGTCACCATGACCATTGCCAAGTCCAGAAGGTAAAAGAAAACCAGTCACCAAATACAAATTATTCCAAGTTCTTTGTAGTCAGACTACAAGCATGAAACCTGGCACATGGCAAAAAAGTGGGAGCTGAATTGATGTAGTTATTATGGAACAGTGGTCTCCAATATGTGGCACTTTACTCGTCTTTATCTGGCCCTTGGGGCATTATTCAAATCAACTGACATCAATGATGGGGTACCTACTGAGACCATCAAAGCGACACTATTCTGCCCATTGGTAACAACAATGGGGCACCATTCCTCCCATTATGTACTCCCACTGGCCACAGTCCAGCCCCCCTAAAGCCTTAGGCTCCATTCACACTAGCGCGTTTTTTGATGCATTTTGCATTTTGCAGAAATGCATGGGAATTTTTTAACATGGGTTCCTATGGAACATGTTCACATCAATGCCTTTTTTTATCTCTGCATTTTTGGAAAGGGTCAGGGACTTTTTTTCATGCAAAATGCAGCGTTTTGCATGTAATAGAATTCAATGGACAAGCATCAAAAACGCAAGTGCACAGTTTTTGCAGCATTTTTACAGCGTTTTTGATGCGTTTTTGATGGGTTTTTGCCGTTTTTTAATTTTTTTTGAAATTTTTTTTTTAGACTGTAAAAAAAACTGTAAAAAAAAAACAAAAAAAACCCCGCAAAACTCAAAACGCGGCAAAAACGCTACAAAAACGCTGCTCAAAAACGTGGCAAGCATGAAAAAAAAACTCCAAAAACGCTCAAAAGCAACATGCATAGGTGCGAATCGAGCCTTAGTCAACTGGCCCTTTGCTTGAAAAGTTTGGAGACCCCTGGTATGGAACATTACAGTTATATGTGATAAAAAATTCTGTAATGATGGCAAGAATTCACTTATTGGTTTCCTCCTCACTCCTTACCAACACCCCTACCAATGTCTTCCCCACCTACAACTTGTTTTCTACTTGCTTTTTCTATCTTGACTATTTGTTTAACCCATTGCTCACTACACCACCAACCATAACCCCCCGAATATAGACCCTGCTCTATAGTCTTACGCCAAGCACACCATCGCTGGGGCAACAAGTAGAGCTGAACGCAACCTTATATTCCACCATCTTACCATTCCCCTTCACAGGAACCGCACTCTTCACTACTAAAGAAAGCCTCTCTGTTTGTTAAATTCAACCGCTACTAGGAAAAGTTATGTACTTACACTGTAAGGAGATATACAGTTGCATGTCTTCACCTCTTGGCAATGTACTGTTCAATTTACTATAATTTTTTTTTTTTTTTAATACTGTAATGTCATTATAACTCCTCGATAAAAAAAATTATTAAAACAGAAAACATTCTGATAAGAGACCAGCAGATGCAGGTTAGAAAATCACAGAAAATGTTGAAAAAAATCCATACGCTGACAACATATTTAGGTACAACCCTATCCACCATCTCTGAATGTCTATGTATTATCAATGCCGATCCTTAAAGTATATTTCCACTTTGCAGTCAAATTTGAATAATGCCACTACCCTGTTTCCCCGAAAATAAGACCTACAAGGACTTTAACTAGGGCTTATTTGGGGGGTAGGGCTTATATTGCAGCCATCACCGACAATCACGCTAGGTCTTATTTTCGGGGAAACAGGGTATATGTTTGTTATGTGTTCCTATTCACACACCATACCTTAAAAAATATTCTTACCTTTTAGATCAGGGGAACGTCCAATGGTAATGGCAGACTGCAATAATTTTCTAACAATTTCACATTCAATTTGTCTCATGGTATGAGTTCCCTCTTGTTATACAATGCTTCTAAAGCTGGCCATAGATGATACGATTTTTCTTTCGTTGCAGGAAGGGAAATCGCTCAAGTCCCCCATCAACACAGTCAGTGTTGAGGGGGAATCCCTCCCATGGATATATTGTGTTCTCCCAGTGGGAAGAGCATGGGGAGCCTTTCCTGCCGGGAGAACACAGTGATTATTGCTAGCGGCTATAGCATACAGTATACTATAGTATACATTGTGCGTGCAAAAACACAAGCACAGGTATAAATCCCTGGGTGCAGCTTGCAGGCAACTGGGGATTTACGTGCATGTTTATGCAAGCACAGCATATACTATAGTATACTATAGCCGCTAGCAATAATCACTGTGTTCTCCCAGCAGCTATTCTTTATCATGGACGGCTGTTTGCTGCAGTTGTGTCTCTTGGGTGCAGAAATAAGCCCACAATTTACTTTGTATGATCTCATGTGCCCATGTGCATGAGGCCTTAGACTTTTAAATATTTCTCTTAAAAATTCTTAAAACTAGATACGTGTAAATGCCATGGGGAGCATGCCATTACCTTTATTAATAGTCTTTCAGATAAATGTTTTCATGACAAAATGAAAAAAAAAAGTCATCATTTAGTACAAAGAGTCTTTGTAGCATGCTTTTTCTGCACTGAGCTGATTTCATTTAAAATACACTATACTCTTGTCTAACATTCTACCTGCTTCTTGTAAGAACACAGAAAGTTCATTCAAAAACTGTCTTTATTCTGAATGCTTTGAACTTCAGCTCCTGGAAATAATTATGTGTCCAAACACGAACTATCTTCTTCCCCCATTCGCTTTGCAGAGATTGACTTTTTTTTTTTACCTAGAGCTAACTTCAATTACAAGAAAGATTGTATATATTTGTAGTACAGAAAAGGACAAGCATAAAGACTTTATTTATAATACTGTATGTAATGTGAATTACATATACTGTCCAAAACAAATGATCACATCCAAAGCTGCACTGAAAAACGACAGCTGGAGTAAGAATATTTTAATCTAATTTAATGCCCGATATAGAGCAATACAGGCAACTGTTATTAAAGAGAACTAGTTCAGACGTATGGAAGAATCATTAGGGTATTAAATCCACAATTACTATAACTTTGTAAGCCTACTTGTAGTTTTAATATAAGAAAAAAGTGTAGCGCTAAAGTGAATAAATGAATAAAGGGTTTTTAGAAACAAGGGGAGGTAAGGCTCAAATTTACAAATGGCCTATGACCTCGGCTTGGTCCAAAACCAGATAAGCTGTATACACAAATAGTGTGATAATAACTCTGAAGTATTAACAGAGTACAATACTCTATAAGAAGTGCAAATGTGCAAAAGAAATGTGCAAATGTGCATAAAAATATATGGAGTAGGAGAATAAACAAATAAACTCAAAAGTCCATATTTTGCTGGTAATGAAATGCAACGAAACTGTCCAACATATTAATGAGGAAGTGTTAATCCCATATAGGTAATAAAGACTCAATCATACAGTCCATATGTTGCCTGATGTAGTAGACACAAGAGGGCCCAAGGCAAAATATCCTTATAGTAAAGCTACTCCAACTCAGAGGGGGCCAAAGCAGGTATCCTTGCAACATAAAAACTCAAGAGAATGTAGGGTAGAATACTCTTACCAACTTCGGTGGACTCACAGGCCGTGGGCGGTGAGTCATACGAGCTTGCACTGTCCCCTGGTAGGTGACAGTAGGGAAGTGGATGATACACCTGGAGACGTCCTCCTTGGATAGGAAGCCTGGAGCTTGTCCTGTAGGTCTATACGATCGTTTGTTTTCATCGGCATACATCAGCGTACATGGACCATAAAGGAAACAACAACAGAGAACCTCCACATAGTGTAAATCCGAAAAAAAGGTGGTTTCTCAATGGGCATTTATTAGATCAATCACGATCAACAAAAACAATCCATAAAAAAGCTAGATTAAAAATTGGAATCGATTCAAATAAAAAGGTGACAAGGTAAGCGTGGTGAAGATGGCTGGGTACAGCAAAGAGACCCGACGCGTTTCGTCTGAAGAGACTTCTGCTGGGGTACCCCAGCAGAAGTCTCTTCAGACGAAACGCGTCGGGTCTCTTTGCTGTACCCAGCCATCTTCACCACGCTTACCTTGTCACCTTTTTATTTGAATCGATTCCAATTTTTAATCTAGCTTTTTTATGGATTGTTTTTGTTGATCGTGATTGATCTAATAAATGCCCATTGAGAAACCACCTTTTTTTCGGATTTACACTATGTGGAGGTTCTCTGTTGTTGTTTCCTTTATGGTCCATGTACGCTGATGTATGCCGATGAAAACAAACGATCGTATAGACCTACAGGACAAGCTCCAGGCTTCCTATCCAAGGAGGACGTCTCCAGGTGTATCATCCACTTCCCTACTGTCACCTACCAGGGGACAGTGCAAGCTCGTATGACTCACCGCCCACGGCCTGTGAGTCCACCGAAGTTGGTAAGAGTATTCTACCCTACATTCTCTTGAGTTTTTATGTTGCAAGGATACCTGCTTTGGCCCCCTCTGAGTTGGAGTAGCTTTACTATAAGGATATTTTGCCTTGGGCCCTCTTGTGTCTACTACATCAGGCAACATATGGACTGTATGATTGAGTCTTTATTACCTATATGGGATTAACACTTCCTCATTAATATGTTGGACAGTTTCGTTGCATTTCATTACCAGCAAAATATGGACTTTTGAGTTTATTTGTTTATTCTCCTACTCCATATATTTTTATGCACATTTGCACATTTCTTTTGCACATTTGCACTTCTTATAGAGTATTGTACTCTGTTAATACTTCAGAGTTATTATCACACTATTTGTGTATACAGCTTATCTGGTTTTGGACCAAGCCGAGGTCATAGGCCATTTGTAAATTTGAGCCTTACCTCCCCTTGTTTCTAAAAACCCTTTATTCATTTATTCACTTTAGCGCTACACTTTTTTCTTATATTGTTTCATATGATTTTAGTCGTCTGTTAGTGTTGGCAGCTGTTTTCACACACTAGTTAGGCGCGGTATTATATTTATTTATTTACTTGTAGTTTTACATTTGATCTGGATATTAACTATTATGCCGCGTACACACGAGCGGACTTTACGGCAGACTTTGCCCGGCGGAATTTTCGACGGACTTTCTGAATGAACGGACTTGCCTACACACAATCCACCAAAGTCCGTCGAATTCGTACGTGATGACGTACGACCGGACTAAAACAAGGAAGTTCATAGCCAGTAGCCAATAGCTGCCCTAACGTGGCTCTTTGTCCGTCGAACTAGCATACAGACGAGCAGACTTTTCGACCGGACTTGATTTCGACGGATTGATTTAAAACATGTTTCAAATCTAAGTCCGTCCAACTTTTGAGAAAACAAAGTCCGCTGGAGCCCACACACGATCGAATTGTCTGACTAAGTCCAGTCCGCAGGGCAAAATCTGCCGTAAAGTCCGCTCGTGTGTACGCGGCATTAGGCTCCTTGCACACAGGAGCATCCGTCCACTTTGCGTTTCCCCTCTACGTGTTTTAGGGCACCAGGGAGGGACAGGTGAAGCATCCAGCCCCGCTGCTTGCAGCTGGATGGAGCTGAACTTGGTAATGGGTTGTATGCGTGTTTAGGGCCCTTCGCTTTCAGGGACAAATGGCCATGTGTGCAAGAGGTCTTATACAGTGCTTTGAAAATGTATTCATACCCCTTAACATTTTCCACATTTTGTCATGTTACAACCAAAAAGGTAAATTTATTTTATTGGGATTTCATGTGATAGACCAGGGGTAGGCAACCTTAGGGAGATGGAGGTCTACTTGAACAACACTTGATCACCGGGCACAGTGTCCTGTTAGGGCCGCTTTACACCAGAACGCGGTGCCAGAAAAGCATGTTCCATATGTGTTTCCTGCACCACGTTCAAAACACACTGCCTTTGTGATCTACTGCGGGTAATGATACATTGTTAACCCCAAATGTAGATTGCAAACGCAGTGGACGTTAATTTAAACGAAAGTATTACAAGAGTTCAGGGTTCAAGAGTGCGTTACCCTCCAGAATGCAGGGTTCAGGAGTGCGTTACCCTCCAGAATGCAGGGTTCAGGAGTGCGTTACCCTCCAGAATGCAGGGTTCAGGAGTGCGTTACCCTCCAGAATGCAGGGTTCAGGAGTGCGTTACCCTCCAGAATGCAGGGTTCAGGAGTGCTTACCCTCCAGAATGCAGGGTCCAGGAGTGCGTTACCCTCAAAGTGCAGGGTTCAGGAGTGCGTTACCCTCAGAATGCAGGGTTCAGGAGTGCGTTACCCTCAGTATGCAGGGTTCAGGAGTGCGTTACCCTCAGAATGCAGGGTTCAGGAGTGCGTTACCCTCAGAATGCAGGGATCAGGAGTGCGTTATCCTCAGAATGCAGGGTTCAGGAGTGCGTTACCCTCCAGAATGCAGGGTTCAGGAGTGCGTTACCCTCCAGAATGCAGGGTTCAGGAGTGCTTACCCTCCAGAATGCAGGGTCCAGGAGTGAGTTACCCTCAAAGTGCAGGGTTCAGGAGTGCGTTACCCTCAGAATGCAGGGTTCAGGAGTGCGTTACCCTCAGTATGCAGGGTTCAGGAGTGCGTTACCCTCAGAATGCAGGGTTCAGGAGTGCGATACCCTCAGAATGCACGGATCAGGAGTGCGTTATCCTCAGAATGCAGGGATCAGGAGTGCGTTACCCTCAGAATGCAGGGATCAGGAGTGCGTTACCCTCAGAATGCAGGGATCAGGAGTGCCCTGCGCTCAGAATGCAGGGATCAGGAGTGCCCTGCGCTCAGAATGCAGGGATCAGGAGTGCCTTGCGCTCAGAATGCAGGGATCAGGAGCTCCTTGCAATCAGAATGCAGGGATCAGGAGTGTCTTGTGCACACACACACACACAGTAGTGTCCTCCCCCCCTCCCATTGCAGTGTTCTATTTCATCTTACCTGTGCACACTGGACCGAGAGGCAGCACAGTTCTGGACAGGGGGTCAGGAGCAGGAGCTGGCCGAGTGACTTTTCATATTAACAAGCTGGTGATTGGTTGCTTAGGACCTAGCAACCAATCCCTTGCAGGTTAACTAGAAAAGTTAACTTGGCCAGTTCCTTCATCTGCCCTCTGTAATGAGCTGTGCTGCCTCTCACTATCCGCTGCTCACGGATGACAGCAGCGGAGGAGGCAGGAGGGGAGGAAGAGAGGAGGACCGAAAGCTTGGCAGAGGAGGCTGAGGGTGAAGATCTGCAGCTAGCAGTAGGAGGCAGGGGTCCGTGGCACGGACCTGTTCCCGGTCTACCTGTTACCTACCCGCGTTCGACGCGTGACCGACCCCCATGATAGACCAACACAAAGTGGCCCATAATTGTGAAGTGGAAGGAAAATGATAAATGTTTTCCAAATATTTTACAAATAAATATCTGAAAAGTGTAGCGTGCATTTGTATTCAGCCCCCTTTACTTGGATACCCCTAATTAAAATCTAGTGGAACCAATTGCCTTCAGAAGTCATCTAATTATCAAATAGAGTGCACCTGTGTGTAAACCTGACCACCTGTGTGCAAACCTATCGAGACATGGCCGTCGACCTAAACTGA
The DNA here is from genome assembly GCA_037952835.1 of Lithobates septentrionalis. Taxonomy (NCBI): domain Eukaryota; kingdom Metazoa; phylum Chordata; class Amphibia; order Anura; family Ranidae; genus Lithobates; species Lithobates septentrionalis. The sequence continues at coordinate 309,648 of JBBDGP010001870.1, read as the reverse complement.
CAGGCCGGCAAGGAGAGCATTAATCATAGAAGCAGCCAAGAGGCCCATGGTAACTCTGGAGGAGCTGCAGAGATCCACAGCTCAGGTGGGAGAATCTGTCCACAGGACAACTATTATGCCGCGTACACACGGTCGGACTTTTCAGCTACAAAAGTCCGACAGCCTGTCCGACAGACTTTCGACGGACTTTTGGCGGACTTTCGACGGACTTGCGGCGGACTTTCTAACGAACAGACTTGCCTACACACGATCACACAAAAGTCCGTCGAATTCTTACGTGATGACGTACACCGGACTAAAATAAGGAAGTTCATAGCCAGTAGCCAATAGCTGCCCTAGCGTGGGTTTTTGTCCGTCGGACTAGCATACAGACGAGCGGATTTTTCGACCGGACTCGAGTCCGTCGGAAAGATTTGAAGCATGTTTCAAATCTAAAGTACGTCAGATTTGAGGATAAAAAAGTCAGTTGAAAGTCCGGAGAAGCCCACACACGATCGGATTACCAGCCAGCTTTAGTCCGTCAGCGTCCGTTGGACTTTTGTAGACGAAGAGTCCGACCGTGTGTACGCGGCATTAGTCGTGCACTCCATCAATCTGGCCTTAATGGAAGAGTGGCAATAAGAAAGCCATTGTTGAAAGAAAACCATAAGAAGTCCCGTTTACGAGAACCCATGTGGGGGACACAGCAAACATGCGGAAGAAGGTGCTCTGGTCAGATGAGTCCAAAATTATACTTTTTGGCCTACAAGTAAAACACTGTGTGGTCGGAAAACTAACACTGCACATCTCTCTGAACACACCATCCACACCGTAAAACATGGTGGTATCAGCATCATGTTGTGGGGATGCTTTTCTTCAGCGGGAACAGGGAAGCGGGTCAGAGTTGATGAGAAGATAGATGGAGCCGAATACAGGGCAATCTTAGAAGAAAACTTGTTATGCCCTGTACACACGGTCGGACATTAATCAGACATTCCGACAACAAAATGTATGGATTTTTTCTGACGGATGTTGGCTCAAACTTGTCTTGCATACACACGGTCACACAAAGTTGTCGAAAAAATCTGATCGTTCTCAACGTGGTGACGTAAAACACGTACGTCGGGACTATAAACGGGGCAGTAGCCAATAGCTTTCGTTTCTTAATTTATTCTAAGCACGCGTGGCACTTTGTGCGTCGGATTTGTGTACACACGATCGGAATTTCCGACAACAGATTTTGTTGTCGGAAAATTTTATAGCAAGCTCTCAAACTTTGTGTGTCGGAAATTCCTATGGAAAATGTGTGATGGAGCCTACACACGGTCGGAATTTCCGACAACAAGGTCCTATCACACATTTTCCATCGGAAAATCCTATCGTGTGCACAGGGCATTAGAGTCTGCAAAAGACTTGAAACTGGGGCAGAGGCTCACCTTCCAGCAGGACAACAACCCTAAACATACAGTAAGAGCTACATTGGAATGGATTAGATCAAAGCATATTCATGTGTTAGAATGGCCCAGTCAAAGTCCAGACCTAAATCCAACTGAGAATCTGTGGCAAGACTTGAAAAATGCTGTTCACAGGCTCTTTCCATCCAATCTGACAGAGCTTGAGCTATTTTGCAAAGAAGAAGAATGGGCAAAAATTTTACTCTCTAGATATGCAAGAGACATCCCCAAAAAGACTTGCAGCTATAACTGCAGCGAAAGGTGGTTCTACAAAGTATTGACTCAGGGGGGCTGAATACAAATGCACGCCACTCTTTTCAGATATTTATTTGTAAAAAATGTTGAAAACCATTCATCATTTTCCTTCCACTTCACAATTATGTGCCACTTTCGGGGTTATTTATGAAAGCAAATCCACTTTGCACTGCAAGTGCACTTGAAAGTGCAGTCGCTCTAAATCTAAGGGGTAGATCTGAAATGAGTGGAAGCTCTGCTGATTTTATCATCCAATCATGTGCAAGCTAAAAAGCTGCTTTTTATTTTCCTTGCATGTCCCCCTCGGATCTACAGCGACTTTACTTTCAAGTGCACTTGCAGTGCAAAGTGGATTTGTCTTTAGTAAATAACCCCCTTTGTGTTAGTCTATTACATAAAATCCCAATAAAACACATTTACATTTTTTGTTGTAACATGACAAAATGTGGAAAATTTCAAGGGGTATGAATACTTTTCCAAGGCAATGTAAGTAATAACACCAGAGATTGTAAAGGATCAGGAAGGAATTTTTCTCCCAGTTGGAGCAAACTGGACCGTGTTTTATAATAGTTTTTCTTTCCTCTTGGTCAACTGTGGGTACAGGTTTTCACATATATTATGGTTTTCTATTTATTGATTCTTTTTTTTTTTTCAATTGCTTGGATTCTATGGACTTGTTTTTTTGTTTTTTCCCAACAACCTAAGTAACTGTCTAACTTTGTGAGCCATCTCCCTGCTTCTGAGTGTGTGTAGTCATGTTAAATATCAGAAGATGTATTTGTTTATGCTCCTTCAGGGCTTTAATTTGATACTGATAAGGCCAGGTCATATTGGCAATCCTGCCAACTCACCAGCAACAAGATCACTTCGGAGGACACAGCAGGGAGTGAAAACATTCACCTGCTTCCATGTGTCGCTCCCCTGCTGGTGGCTCAGTGGTTTTGGCAACGAGGAGCATCATATACAAAGCAGGTATGTATCGGAATGGGGATAGCTTGCTAGCTACAGGACGGCTAGTGTAACATGGGCTATATGCAGTCTCAGGAGTTGGTGGAAAGTGTGTGAGGTCAGAAACTGTCAGAACTCAGGTGACATTTGCCCGAGTCTGACTATTCAGCCTGAGGGATAAGATCAAAGTAAGTAATGTTGTATACCATGGACCTGACCATTCCTTACCCAACAGTCATTTCACCTTCATGTTCTTTTGAGGTCAAGACCTACTGTAGTGGCCAAAGGTTTGAACACCATTACCAGGCCTCTTACGCATATACAATATATGTAAAGGACATCAGCTTAGCATAAATCTTTCCAATATGTGTTATGCCCCGTACACACGGTCGGACTTTGTTCGGACATTCCGACAACAAAATCCTAGGATTTTTTCCGACGGATGTTGGCTCAAACTTGTCTTGCATACACACGGTCACACAAAGTTGTCGAAAAATCCGATCATTCTGAATGCGGTGACGTAAAACACGTACGTCGGGACTATAAACGGGGCAGTGGTCAATAGCTTTCATCTCTTTATTTATTCTGAGCATGCGTGGCACTTTGTCCGTCGGATTTGTGTACACACGATCGGAATTTCCGACAACGGATTTTGTTGTCGGAAAATTTTATATCCTGCTCTCAAACTTTGTGTGTCGGAAATTCCGATGGAAAATGTGTGATGGAGCCCTACACACGGTCGGAATTTCCGACAACAAGGTCCTATCACACATTTTGTGTGTACGGGGCATAACAGTTTAAAAAAAATAAAAAATTAAGGGGTACATTTTAAAAATAGTGGCATGATCGGCGCATTTCATACAAGTTTATCAGACATAATATAGTGTTGGCAGTCCCTAATGTAAAACACCCATAATACTCCTGGTATTCATAGACCATTTTATCTAAGCTGCCTAGCCACAAGGGAGCTTTGAATCTTCTTCTGCATTTGTGACAAAAAGAGGGTATTTTTTTGATCAAAACAGTATTTGTATTTGCTAACACTGACACATGTCCTACTGATTTATGGCAAGTGTGAAATTCAGTGACAGGTCCACTTTACATCCAGCCATGGTTTACAATTTAGCTCACCCCTTTATGTTCATGTACTGGTTATATTCCTGACTTCCTATGTTAAATATCCAGAAACATTTAGGCTCTGGAATCTTCTACTGACACCAATGGTCACAGAAGATCCATGATTTCCGACAGAGATTTGCTATAGGACTATATGATGACACAAAAGGCATCTATACGGCTTTGTCAGATCTTTCTGGATTAAAAGGCCACTACACAACAAAGAACCTAAAGATGTGCGCATATCTAAGTCCTGCCATCAAGCGATTATCTACCAGTTGCTTTCTCCAAGTATTTGCGATTTCTATATATAAATTCATACTTCGTTCTTCACATTCCTTCATTAAATCCGTTAACAATATCTCTAAATGCGGTGATACTGAGATGCGGAAATAATCAGGTTTATCTCGGTCTTTCTAAAGATGTTCTCTATGTCTTGGGACCTAATAGAATTATTCTCTTGGTATATGACACTTGCAACACATGCACTGCTAAACTTTATTGAGCGTATAAACATGTACAGCTGTGACTTGTTCCAGTCTTCAACAGCGAGTATTGACAGAGCTGCCTGTCACAGAAGAGCTCTGTAATCTGTAAAATCCTCCATCGTCAAGGTTCCATTCATATGTCACATTTACACCTTCACCTTAAGCACGCATACTTTGCCAAGTCGCTTACTGATTAACTGGGTTGACATCATTTTAATTGCATTTCCATAAACCAGTTCAAGTATTTAGAATCTCTTACATTCTTTCTTCTCTGGAAAACACAGAGGGCACAAAGATTGGAAGTGCTGATAAAACACTTATGCCGCGTACACACGGTCGGACTTTTCGTCTACAAAAGTCAGACAGCCTGTCCGACAGACTTCCGGCAGACTTTCGGCGGACTTGCGGCGGACTTGCGGCATACTTTCTAACGAACGGACTTGCCTACACACGACCACACAAAAGTCCGACGGATTCGTACGTGATGACGTACACCGGACTAAAATAAGGAAGTTCATAGCCAGTAGCCAATAGGTGCCCTAGCGTGGCTTTTTGTCCGTCGGACTAGCACACAGACGAGCGGATTTCGGGGTCCGTCGTAGTTACGACGTAAAGATTTGAAGCATGTTTCAAATCTAAAGTACGTCGGATTTGAGGCTAAAAAAGTACGTTGAAAGTCCGGAGAAGCCCACACACGATCGGATTACCAGCCAGCTTTAGTCCGTCAGCGTCCGTTGGACTTTTGTAGACGAAAAGTCCGACCGTGTGTACGCGGCATTAGGCCTCATGCTTAGCAGCTCCTGTGTACTGAGGTGTAAAATCTCCGTTTCTTTATGGTGCCCAAGGAGTCGCACATAACCACCAATGCAAATGAATGGCTGTTTGCAGCTGTGCGTGCATGAATGGCAATGGTTTCTGCATGGGCATTAGTGCATACACTGCTTCTCCCCAAGTGTGCTATTTTGCGTGTGGGGAGATGCGTTATACATCCATGCAAGGGTAAATGCTAATGAAGCACAAGGGATTTTAGACCTCAACACACAGGAGCCGTTAAGCTGTTTATAAAAAGAAAAACTTATTTGACTTTCTCAGAAAACAAAGGGTATTTTATAAAAGCCAACGTATGGCAACCAATCAAGACTCTTCTTTCAAATGAATCATTGGTTGCTAAAGCAAAGGGTCAACTTTCCCTCTAATTGCCTAGATCAGTGATCCCCAAACTGCAGCCCAGGGGCCTCATGTGGCCCTTTGCCTTTACCTGGCCCTTGGGGCACTATTCCTCCCACTGACACCAATGATGGGGCACTATTCCTCCCACTGACACCAATGATGTGACACTATTCCTCCCACTGACACCAATGATGGGGCACTACTCCTCCCACTGACACGAACCATAGGGCACATCTTACTGATACCAGTGACGGGGCACTACTCTTCCCACTGACATCACCGATTTGACATTATTCCCCCTACTAACACCAACAATGGGGAACTATTGCTCCCACTGACACCAACGATTGGGCATTATTCCTCCCCCTAATACCTATTAACACCAACAATGGGGCACTTTTGCTCCCACTGTCACCAACTGTGGGGCAGTATTCCTCCCCCTAAATACAACGAAGGGGCATTATTCCTCCAATTAACACCAATGATGGGCACTATTCCTCCCACTGACACCAACGATGGGACATAATTCCTCCCCTAATACCAACGATGGGGCACTATTTCTCCAATTAACATCAAAGATGGGGCACTATTGCTCCCCCTAATACCAATGATGGGGCACTTTTCCTCCAGTTAACACCAATGATGGGGCACTATTCCTCCCAATTAACTCCAACAATAGGGCACTATTCCTCCCAATTAACACCAATGATGGAGTAATATTCCTCCCACTGACACCAACGTTGGGACACTATGGGGGTTATTTACTAAAGGAAAATCCACCTTGCACTGAAAGTGCACTTGGAAGTAAAGTCGATGTAGATCCAAGGGGGACATGCAAGGAAAATAAATTACAGCATTTTAGCTTGCACATGATTGGATGAAAAAATCAGCAGAGCTTCCACTCATTTCAGATCTACCCCTCAGATTTAGAGTGACTGCACTTCCAAGTGCACTTGCAGTGCAAAGTGGATTTGCCTTTCGTAAATAACCCCCTATGTCTCCGATGCCAAAAAAAGGGCATTGTTCACTCCTACTGACACCAGGGCATTTTCTACTCCCAGTGGTCACAGTCCGGCCCCCCTAAAGTCTGAAGGACAGTAAACTGTTGTTTAGAAAGTTTGGAGTCCCCTGGCTTGGATCATTGCTATATATATATATATATATATCCATCAAGATTATTAGCACAACTATCAGTCCCTCCACTGGTACTACATGTAATCTTTGACCCTGACATTTACTTTGTTGCCCATCTCTGCTAATCCCACCACTGGCATCTACTCTCCCAATGTATGAAATTGAAAATACTAACATCATAAAAAGCCATCCACAACTCTGTCCCAAGATACATCACCAACTTCAGCTCAAAATATCGCCTAAACCAATCACTCTATTCCTTCCAAGACCTCCAGTTCTCCAGTTCCTTCGTCACCTCCTCCCATGCTTACCTTTTAGGACTTCTCTAGAGCCTCTCCCATCCTCTGGAACTCTCTACCCAAATCTGTCCTGCTATCTCCCAATCTGTCTGCCTCTTCAGAGAAGCCTATCCCACCTTCAAACTGTACTTTTACATTCTCACAGTTATCATCTTTTGCATCATTTTCTCCTCCCATTTAGATTGTAAGCTCTTATGAGCAAGGCCCTCCTAATGGATTTGTATTGTAACTGTGCTGTCTCCCTTTTTTTTCTAAAGCGTTGGGCAAACTGTTGGCATTATATAAATCCTGTTTAATAATAAAACAACAATTACTATCATAGGCGTGTGCACAGGGTGTGCCAGAGGTGCCTAGGCACACCCCTTAATCACCCTGTGCAATGCAGATTCCCCCTACCGAACCCCCGTGGCAGCTGAGGCTACAGAGAAAGCTACTGGGGAATCTCTGTCTTGAGTATCTTTCTCTACGATTTCACCAAAGCCCCTCAATGGGTCTCCCAACAAATTGTAAAAAAAAATAATAATAGTTATAAAAAATAATATTACGGTATACAGAAATAATAAAAAAATAATAATATTGTGTGCAGGATTTTGTTTAGCATACTAACTATCCGCAAATTGTTGTTCAACAAACACGAACGTAGTGACGTACTATGAGAGTATAAAAGAGGAAGTTAAATTTCTCAAGCACCACCCTTTGGGCTCCTTCTGCTAATTTCATGTTAGTAGAAGTTTGGTGAACGTTGATTCACACTTTTTTGTTAAGTTATTTTTATTTGGACGGCAGATAGCATCTCTAATTTAATTTCTGTTGTTTTTTTTATCTGCACAATAAAAAAAAAAGTGTAGAATGATACTTGGCTATGTCTTTTTATTCAAATAACAGTTTGGGAGTAGACAGTTACATTAAAAACAACATAATGGAAAATTAACAAGGGACACCAACATAGTTGTATCTTTGATCTTAAAAACTACGGGATAATGGTGTTGTGACTGTTAATTCTAGATTACGAATGCTAGTTTACAAGACCAAACTCTTCCCGCTCGTTCCTTGATTCCGATCATGCGCGTTTGTACTTTCGACTTTTGTGTGATGATTTCTGTACTGACCATCCGAAAATCAGACGTTGCGTTCACATCTGACAAAAATTTTATAGCCTGCACATCCAGCTTTTGTCTGAGGAAAAAGTGAAATCGGCTGTCGAAAGCACCGTACTAACGATCCGAAAATCCGCAGACAGCTCGTCTTACGAATTTTCCCATCTGATTTTCGTATCGTGTGTACGGGCCTTTAGGCTTCCTGCACACAGGCATATTGAAATACTCCTATATATGCTGGATCTTCCTGCCAGGAGCTCGTTTTGGCACATAATTACACGTGTTTATGCACATTTACAGTGCCTTCAAAAAGTATTCATACCCCTTGAAATTTTCCACATTTTGTCAATTTACAACCAAAAACGTAAATGTATTTTATTGGGATTTTATGTGATAGACCAACACAAAGTGGCACATAATTGTGAAGTGGAAGGAAAATGATAAATGGTTTTTAAAATTTATCACAAATGAATATCTAAAAAGTGTGGTGTGTATTTGTATTCAGCCCACTTTAGTCTGATACCCCTAACTAAAATCTAGTGGAACCGATTTCCTTCAGAACTCACCTAATTAGTAAATAGAGTCTACCTGTGTGTAATCTAATCTCAGTTTAAATACAGCTGTTCTGTGAAGCCCTCAGGAGGTTTGTTAGGGAACCTTAGTGAACAAACATCATGAAGGCCAAGGAACACACCAGACAGGTCAGGTATAATGTTGTGGAGAAGTTTAAAGCAGGGTTAGGTTATAAAAAAAAAAAAAAATATCCCAAGTGTTGAACATCTCACGGAGCACTGTTCAATCCATCATCCAAAAATGAAAAAAAAAAAAGAGTATGGCACAACTGCAAACCTACCAAGACATGGCCGTCCACCTAAACTGACAGGCCAGGTAAGGAGAGCATTTACTAAAAGTAGTAGCCAAGAGGCCCATGGTAACTCTGGAGGAGCTGAAGAGATCAACAGCTCAGCAGGGACAATCTGTCCACAGGACAACTATTAGTCGTGCACTCCACAAATCTGGCCTTTATAGAAGAGTGGTAAGAAGAAAGCTATTGTTGAAAGAAAGCCATAAGAAGTCCCGTTTGAAGTTTGCGGGAAGCCATGTGGGGGACATAGCAAACGTCGAAGAAGGTGGTCAGAATTTAACGTGTATCTGACTTTTAGAGCCCGTGCCGTAAATGGCGGCTCCAGCCCGCATGTAGCCAGAGGACACAAACCCGGAAGGAAGACTGGGGTGAGATGTCAGAGCTCTCAGCGGTGACAGCGCGTCAGTGAAGGGCTTCATTCTAAGGTAAGTCTCTCATAAATGTGCTATCATGCGATGCACTTTTTATTTTTTTTCAACAACTGCCGTTTACTACCACTTTAACCACTTCCCGTCTGCCATATAGCAAAATGACGGCCAGGAAGTGGTTTCATTATCCTGACTGGGCGTCATATGACGTCCAGCAGAATAAGCCATGATTGCGCGCAGCACGGTGGTCGGTGGTGTGGTGTTAGTCTGAGACACTGCATCTCCAATCGAGGTAAAGAGCCTCTGACGGAGGCTCTTTAGCACGTGATCAGCTGCGTCACAGTGTAAACAGGAAAAGCCGTGTATTGGCTTTTCCTCTACTCACACTGACAGACGCGAGTAGAGGCGAGCCTGTCGGCTTCTGTCCTGACAGGTGGGGGTTTGCACTGATTCATTGTCAGTGTAGCCCCCCCAGGACCACCAGGGATGCCCACCCATGGCCAGCAGGGATGTCCACCAGGTAGGCAAACATTGCCCATTAGGGATGGCACTCTGTGCCCATCAGTGATGCCTGCCAGTGCCTCCTATCAGTGCTGCCTATCAGTGCCATATATTAGTGCCGCCCATCAGTGCCCACCCGTGCCCATCAGTGCCACCTATACGTGCCCTCCAGTGCCACCAATGAGTGCCCATCAGTACCCAGTGCCACCTATGGGTGCCCATCAGTGCCACCTATCAGTGCTGTATATCAGGGCCACCTATCAGTGCCCATCAGTGCTGCTTATCAGTGCTGCCTATCAGTGCTGCATATAAGTGCCGCCTCAGTGCCAATCAATACTGCTTCATCAGTGCCCATCAATGAAGGAGAAAACGTACTTATTTACAAAGTTTTGTAACAGAAACAAAGAAAAACTTTTTTCTGTCAAAATTTTCGGTCTTTTCTTATTTGTAAAAAAAACCCCAGAGGTGATCAAATACTACCAAAAGAAAGCTCTATTTGTGGAAAAAATGATACAAATTTCGGGTACAGTGTCGAATGACCGCGCATTTGTCATTCAAAATGTGATAGTATTGAAAGCTGAAAATTGTTCTGGGCAGGAAGGTGTATAAGTGGCCTGTATTGAAGTGGTTAAGGAATAATGGCACCCATATGCATCTGCAAAACGCAGTGTGTTTTTGTGCGATGCAGGATTTTGCGCACGTTCCCACAAAGGACCTGGGGTGAACAAGCCCTGAAGGTGAATATTACAGCAAAGCTGGTTTTGTTATGTTAATGGCGATTTTTTTTTTATCCTATTGTTGGCTGGAGTTCTGCTTTCTGGGCTCGTAAACACGAGTGTAATAAAATTCTGATATCTATAGTTTATGCAGCTGAACACAGTAGATTACTAAGCACAAAGTTCATTGGCCCATAGTTTACAATACTGCTGCCTTCGGATGCTCAAAAAAAAAAAATTATACATTGTACAGATCTGAACACAGTGATTTATGCCCATGTGCATCAGCCAGGATTTCTCATTTTTTAAAACTTACATTGGTAAAGCTTGGTTACATCTAATTCTTCATGTCTCACATCTGGAGGGCTGCTGGGGATGCAGAAATCGACTGTAGTAGCCTGCGCTACAATCTGTGCTGGTCTCTTCCAGGTGCTGCTCGAGTCTGTATCTGTATACTGAACACAAGGGGGCGCAGGGCCCGGCAGCTCCACCATTCTGAATATTTTTAAGCTCTGACTGGTTGAGGTGTTGTTGGCAGATGACATCACAATCATCACCTCATCCAATCAAAGAATGCATTGTATTGATTGAAAAAATATAAGACATTCTCGAAATGGTGGAGGTGCCAAGCCCAGCATCCCCTTGTATGCAGTATACAAACAAGTTGCTCAAGCGGCACCTGGAAGAGACCAGTGCTGACTGTACAGATGTGGCCAAAAGTTTTGAGAATGACACAAATATTAATATTCACAAAGTCTACTGCTTCAGTGTTTTTAGATCTTTTTGTCAGATGTTACTATGGTATACTGAAGTATAATTACAAGCATTTCATAAGTGTCAAAGGCTTTTATTGACAATTATATTAAGTTTATGCAAAGAGTCAATATTTGCAGTGTAGACCCTTCTTTTTTAAGACTTCTGCCATTCGCCCTGGCATGCTGTCAACCAACTTCTGGCCACATCCTGACTGATGGTAGCCCATTCTTGCATAATCAATGCTTGGAGTTTGTCAGAATTTGTGGGGTTTTTTTGTTCACCCGCCTCTTGAAGATTGACCACAAGATCTCAATGGGATTAGGGTCTGGGGAGTTTCCTGGCCATGGAACCAAAATTTTCGATGTTTTGTTTCCCAAGCCACTTAGTACCACTTATCTTTTATGGTAAGGTGCTCCATCATGCTGGAAAAGGCATTGATCATCAACAAACTGTTCTTGGATGGTTGAAGAAGTTGCTCTTATGCCGCGTACACACGAGCGGACTTTACGGCAGACTTTGCCCGGCGGACTTTTCGACTGACTTTATGACGGACTTTCCGAATGAACGGACTTGCCTACACACAATCCACCAAAGTCTGTCGAATTCGTACGTGATGACGTACGACCGGACTAAAACAAGGACGTTTATAGCCAGTAGCCAATAGCTGCCCTAGCGTGGCTTTTTGTCCGTCGAACTAGCATACAGACGAGTGCACTTTTCAACCGGGCTCGAGTTCGATGGATAGATTTAAAACATGTTTCAAATCTAAGTCCGTCCAACTTTTGAGAAAACAAAGTCCGCTGGAGCCCACACACGATCGAATTGTCCAACGAAATCTCGTCCGCCCGGCAAAGTCTGCCGTAAAGTCCGCTCGTGTGTACGCGGCATTAGAGGATGTTTTTGTACCATTCTTTATTCATGGCTATGTTCTTAGGCAAAATTGTGAGTGAGCCCACTCCCTTGGCTGAGAAGCAACCCCACACATGAATGGTCTCGGGATGCTTTACCATTTGCATGACACAGGACTGATGGTAGCGCTCACCTTTTCTTCCCCAGACAAGGTTTTTTCCAGATGCCCCAAACAATCAGAAAGGGGAATCATCAGAGAAAATGACTTACCCCCCAGTCCTCTGCAGTCCAATCCCTGTACCTTTTGTAGAATAATAGTCTGTCTCTGATGTTTTTCCTGGAGAGAGAAGTGACTTCTTTGTTGCCCTTCTTGACACCAGGCCATCCTCGAAAAGTCTTCTCCTCACTGTGCCTGCAGATGCCCTCACACCTGCCTGCTGCCATTCCTGAGCAGGTTCTGGACTGGTGGTGCCCCAATCCCGCAGCTGAATCAACTGTAGGAGAAGGTCCTGGAGCTTGCTGGACTTTCTTGGGCGCCCTGAAGCCTTCTTCACAAATGCAGTGGAAATGTTTTTTTTATGGAATTAAGTTCCTTTTTATGGCAAAGAGGGACTTTACAATTAATTGCAATTCATCTGATTACTCTTCATAACATTCTGGAGTATGTGCAAATTGCCATCATAAAAACTGAGGCAGCAGAATTTGTGAAAAATAATATTTATGTAATTCTCAAAACTTTTGGCCACGGCTGTATGTAGTACAAGCTACTAAAGCTGGGTTCACACCTATGCGAATTGGATTTCTCCGCATCCAATACGCATCCAATACGCATAGCAGGAGAATGTGACCGGCTCCCTATGGACATATCTCAGGTGTGGCTGCGGACCGCACTTCACAGAAATGCTGTGCGTCTTTGGCTCAGTTTCAGGGCCGAATTCAGACATAGACTCAGCCCTGATTTGGAGAACAGAGATGCACAGCGCTCCTGTGCGATCCGCAGCCGGTTCTAGTGTGAACCGAGCCTAAAAGGTTATTTTTGCACCCCCAGCGACCCTCTGGATGTGACACATGGCTAATACGCTGGTCAATATCATAAACAAAAAAGAGAATCCCTGCATTTAAAGCAGAGGTCCACCTAAAAAAAAAAAAAAAAATTAAAAGCCAGCAGCTACAAATACTGCAGCTGCTGACTTTTAATAAATGAACACTTACCTGTCCAGGGTACCCGCGATGTCGGCACTTGAAGCCGATCAACAGCTTGGCTGCGGTCGCCGCCATCCTCGGTGAGGGAATCAGGAAGTGAAGCGTTGCGGCTTCACTTCCCGGTTCCCTACTGCGCATGTGGGAGTTGCACTGTGCGTCCTAACTGGTCCCCGCTATCTCCTGGGAGCTGTGTGTTTCCCAGGAGGCAGCGGGGGGAGACGGGAAGAGGCGTAGACTCCCGCAGGAGTCTATTCCCGGAAGTGGGTGCAAATACCTGTATTATACAGGTATTTGCACCCCCCTCCCCCCTGAAAGGTGCCAAATGTGACACTGGAGGGGGGGAGGGTTCCGAAAAGCGGAGGTTCCATTTTTGTGTGAACCTCCGCTTTAAAGTGGTATCAAACGAAAAACCAAAAATGTAATATACTGCAGCTTACCAATCATTAGATGTGATGGCTGCGTTATTTTTCTTTTTTCAGGATTTTTTCCCTCTGATTTCACCTGGTGATCTGGCCAGTAATATACCTCCTGTATCAGAGTGCCCCCACTCTCGATGAAGGAGCACAGGGGGCACCTTTGGACAGCAGCATTGTCAGTCTGGGGGGGGGAGGGAAATGTTAGATGTACTAGCAAATTTAGATACACACTGGAGCCAAACTCTAGCTAATACTTTATAAGCAGTTACAGCAACAGTTTTTCCTTTTGGGATAAAGGTTTTACATGAATAAATAAAAGCCGATCATTATAAGCACCCCTTTCAGTGGTAAATTGTTTGTCCCATCATTGCAACTAATGCATTCTGCTGGAGAGCTTGTTGTTTTGAAACAGAATTACTGGCCAGATCAGATGAAAATAGGAGAAAGAAAGCCTGAAAAAGAAAATGAATGCAGCCATCACATCCAAGAATTGATAAGCTGCAATATAATAAATGTGTGCTTTTGTTTTTAACACTGCCTTAAAGCTTGTCTTTACCTAAAAATAGAAGTTCTGCTTTCCCTTCTCCTCCCCCCTTTTCTCCCATATTTGGATTTTTTTTTTTTTTTTGTGGGGTACCCGATTTTGTCCCACTTCTGCTTTGACCACCTAGGCAATCAGAGCAGAAGTTCACCCCCCCCCCCACCACCTCTAACCGCAGCCTCTTGGGACACGTCACAGGCCCCAGGAGACTGCAGGACCATTCACGGAGCGCAGCGCGGCCCACGCATGCACGGTGGGCAACCTTCTGTGAAGCCACAGGGAGTTAAGTTGCCAGCGCCTGGACCTGAAGACTGGTAAAGAGAAGTGTTGGGTGAGGACATCGCTGGAAAGGTGTGTGTAGTATTTTTTAGTATTTGTAGCTGATGACTTTTATATTTTTGTTTTACGTGGTGAAGATCCTCTTGAAGCTTTCTGTTGTAGCCCCAGAACAAGCATGCAAATCAGATCTGCCTGAAATCTGCATGCTTTCTTTGGGCCAGTAAGACAGCCAGGGAGCTAGCAATTTCAGGAAATGGTCAGCAATGTCAGCACAGGTTCCTTTTATCCATAAGTGCACCATTATGACAGTATTATTATTATTACACCATTGTTGTGTTACACATCTCAAGGTAAAAAAGGAAATGTGGAGGGGTATGATTCAGTAAGTGTCAGCCTTCTATGGAAAATTCCCCAGTCATAGTAGTTCCTAAGTAGAAATCGCCCACCATGTGACACCTGTCACCCCCCCCCCCCCAGCTCATGCCATACACAGGTGATGATCAGCATCAGCACCCTCCTCCCCATCACTGCCAGTTCTTATGTAATATCACCCATCACCTCTCCATACAAGGCTGCTATGTCAGGGTGGCACACTGAGCCCAACACATCAGGACCTGCGTCAGCATCTGACAAGAGGACTTATCAGCTCATTCCTCCTCCCACACAGATAAATAACACAGTCATGTCATGTGTATCAGTCCATGCCCTCCATCGCAGTGTGCGATCACAGGCAGCAAGTTCCAATGACACCTCTCCCCATCCCCCGACCCCATGTACACCATCCAGGATCATTGTCAGTTTGTTATGAAACATGAGTAGAAGGAATAGCAGTGAAGGGTGCCCGCTTCTCCCCCCTCCCCCCCAGGACCACACTGACTTGTCCTGGCTGAGCATACAGCACAACTTCATGGGACAGCACACAGGAGAACAGCATGGAGAAACTTACCAGAATCTACAGCAAAGCCCCAGAGAGTGCTATGAATCATGGTGCTTCCCCATACAGCCTGCACATCACACTGCTGGGCTGGAGCTGTGTGACTTCTGAGTGGGCGTGCACTGCATTAAAGATACACGACTGATTTATCACAATCCACTACTGTCATCAGACAATTAAAGGGACAGGACTGATTTATCACAATCCACTACTGTCATCAGACAATTAAAGGGACAGGACTGATTTATCAGGATCCACCACAGTGATCTGACAATTAAAGGGACAGGACTGATTTATCACAATCCACCACTGTGATCTGACAATTAAAGGATCAGGACTGATTTATCACAGTCCACTACTGTGATCTGACAATTAAAGGGACAGGACTGATTTATCACAATCCACTACTGTGATCTGAAAATTAAAGGGACAGGACTGATTTATCAGGATCCACTACTGTGATCTGACAATTAAAGGGACAGGACTGATTTATCAGGATCCACTACTGTGATCAGACAATTAAAGGGACAGGACTGATTTATCACAATCCACTACTGTGATCAGACAATTAAAGGGACAGGACTGATTTATCAGGATCCACTACTGGGTTGAGACAATTAAAGGGACAGGACTGATTTATCAGGATCCATTACTGTGATCAAACAATTAAAGGGACAGGATTGATTTATCAGGATCCACCACAGTGATCTGACAATTAAAGGGATAGTACTGATTTATCACAATCCACTACTGTGATCAGACAATTAAAGGGACAGGACTGATTTATCAGGATCCACTACTGTGATCTGACAATTAAAGGGACAGGACTGATTTATCCCAATCCACTACTGTGATCTGACAATTAAAGGGACAGGACTGATTTATCACGATCCACTACTGTGATCTGACAATTAAAGGAACAGGACTGATTTATCACAATCCACTACTGTGATCTGACAATTAAAGGGACAGGACTGATTTATCACGATCCACTACTGTGATCTGACAATTAAAGGGACAGGACTGATTTATCACAATCCACTACTGTGATCAGACAATTAAAGGGACAGGACTGATTTATCAGGATCCACTACTGGGTTGAGACAATTAAAGGGACAGCACTGATTTATCAGGATCCATTACTGTGATCAGACAATTAAAGGGACATGATTGATTTATTAGGATCCACCAAAGTGATCTGACAATTAAAGGGATAGTACTGATTTATCACAATCCACTACTGTGATCAGACAATTAAAGGGACAGGACTGATTTATCAGGATCCATTACTGTGATCAGACAATTAAAGGGACAGGATTGATTTATCAGGATCCACCACAGTGATCTGACAATTAAAGGGATAGTACTGATTTATCACAGTCCACTACTGTGATCTGACAATTAAAGGGACAGGACTGATTTATCACAATCCACTACTGTGATCTGACAATTAAAGGGACAGGACTGATTTATCAATATCCACTACTGTGATCTGACAATTAAAGGGACAGGACTGATTTATCACAATCCACTACTGTGATCTGACAATTAAAGGGACAGGACTGATTTATCACAATCCACTACTGTGATCTGACAATTAAAGGGACAGGACTGATTTATCACGATCCACTACTGTGATCTGAAAATTAAAGGGACAGGACTGATTTATCAGGATCCACTACTGTGATCTGAAAATTAAAGGGACAGGACTGATTTATCAGGATCCACTACTGTGATCTGACAATTAAAGGGACAGGACTGATTTATCACAATCCACTACTGTGATCTGACAATTAAAGGGACAGGACTGATTTATCAATATCCACTACTGTGATCTGACAATTAAAGGGACAGGACTGATTTATCACAATCCACTACTGTGATCTGACAATTAAAGGGACAGGACTGATTTATCACAATCCACTACTGTGATCTGACAATTAAAGGGACAGGACTGATTTATCACGATCCACTACTGTGATCTGAAAATTAAAGGGACAGGACTGATTTATCAGGATCCACTACTGTGATCTGACAGTTAAAGGGACAGGACTGATTTATCACAATCCACTACTGCGATCTGACAATTAAAGGGACAGGACTGATTTATCACAGTCCACTACTGTGATCTGGCAATTAAAGGGACAGAACTGATTTATTACAGTCCACTACTCTGATCTAACAATTAAAGGGACAAGTCTGATTTATCACAATCCACTACTGTGATCAGACAATTAAATGACAGGACTGATTTATCAGAATCCACTACTGTGATCAGACAATTAAAGGGACAGGACTGATTTATCACAGTCCACTACTGTGATCTGGCAATTAAAGGGACAGGACTGATTTATCACAGTCCACTACTCTGATCTGACAATTAAAGGGACAGGACTGATTTATCACAATCCACTACTGTGATCAGGCAATTAAAGGGACAGGACTGATTTATCACAGTCCACTACTGTGATCTGACAATTAAAGGGACAGGACTGATTTATCACAATCCACTACTGTGATCAGACAATTAAAGGGACAGGACTGATTTATCAGGATCCATTACTGTGATCAGACAATTAAAGGGACAGGATTGATTTATCAGGATCCACCACAGTGATCTGACAATTAAAGGGATAGTACTGATTTATCACAATCCACTACTGTGTTCAGACAATTAAAGGGACAGGACTGATTTATCAGGATCCGCTACTGTGATCAGACAATTAAAGGGACAGGACTGATTTATCAGGATCCACTACTGTGATCAGGCATTTAAAGGGACAGGACTGGTTTATCAGGCTCCACTACTGTGATCAGACAATTAAAGGGACAGGACAGATTTATCAGGATCCACTACTGTGATCAGACAATTAGAGATACAGGACTGACTTTATCACAATCCACCACTGTTTTTAAATTAAAGGGACAAGACGGATTTATCAGGATACACTACTGTGATCAAACAATTTAGGATACAGGACTGATCCATCACAATCCACTACTGTGATCAGACAATTAAAGATACAGGACTGATTTATCACATTCCACTGCTGTGATCATTCAAAGCGACAGGACTGATTTATCAGGATCCACTACTGTGATCAGACAATTAAAAATACAGGACTTATTTACCAGGATCTAGAAATGTAAAGATACAGGACTGATTTATCAGGATCCACTACTCTGATCAGACAATTGAGGATACAGGACTGATTTATTACAATCAACTACTGTCATCAGACAATTAATGATACAAGACTGATTTATCACAATTCACTACTGTGATCAGCCAATTAAAGGGTCAGGACTGATTTATCAGGATCGACTACTGTGATCAGCCAATTAAAGGGTCAGGACTGATTTATCAGGATCCACTACTGTGATCAGACAATTAAAGGGACAGGACTGATTTATCAGGATCCACTACTGTGACCTGACAATTAAGGGACAGGACTGATTTATCACAATCCACTACTGTGATCAGACAATTAAAGGGACAGGACTGATTTATCAGGATCCACTACTGTGATCTGACAATTAAAGGGACAGGACTGATTTATCAGGATCCACTACTGTGATCTGACAATTAAAGGGACAGGACTGTTTTATCAGGATCCACTACTGGGATCCGACAATTAAAGGGACAGGACTGATTTATCAGGATCCACTACTGTGATCAGATAAATAAAGGGACAGGACTGATTTGTCAGGATCCACTACTGTGATCAGACAGCTAAAAGAACAGGACTGATTTTTCACAATCCACTACTCCACTTAAGATTCAATGTATGTGAATGCATGGAGGCCCGCATTCACCTGCTAATAAATGAAGATAATATCCTAACATAGTAATAATAGTACAAGTTTATGTAGAATTTAGCGCGGCATTTATTTACCTATTAATAGTACAGGTTTACCTCACTTTAAGGTGTTTTACTAATACAAAACCAGTTCACCCCGAGGGAGCATGCGGCTGGGGATTCAGATTTTATTGCCCCCTCCCTTATCCTGGCACCCAAGGGTGACTGGCACCAGCCCTGGCAGCCAGCATGGTCTGTAGATGGGGTTCATGTTCCATGGGGTGATGGGGTCCCTGTCCTCAGGTCAGAAGGGATCCCTGTCCCCAGGGGACAAGGTGTCCCTGTCCTCAGGTGAGAGGAAGTCCCTGTCCCTAGGGGTGATTGGGTCCCTGTCCCCAGGTGAGAAGGGGTCCTTGGCCCCAGGTGAGAAGAGGTCCCTGTCCCCAGGGGTGATGGGGTCCCTGTCCCCAGGGGACAAGGTTTCCCTGTCCCCAGGTGAGAAGGAGTTCCTGTCCCCAGGTGAGAAGGGGGTCCTTGTCCCCAGGTGAGAAGGGGTCCCTGTCCCCAGGGGTGATGGGGGCCCTGTCCCCAGGTGAGAAAGGGTTCCTGTCTCCAGGGCTGATGTGGTCCCTGTCCCCAGGGGAGAAAGGGTCCCTGTCCCCAGATGAGAAGAGGTCCTTGTCCCCAGTCCCCAGGGGTGATGGGGTCCCTAATAGGGTCCCCCTATTGCAGTGTCCTCTGTCCCCCTTCACATCACTCTCATAGTGTCCTCTGCCCCCCTCCCCCCATAGCAGGTTTCCTGTGCCTCCAAAGCAGTGTCTTCTGTCCCCTGCACCCCCCCACTGTAGTGTCCTCTGTACACCTATAGTGTTCTCTGTCCCCTGCACTCCCCCCCACTGTAGCGTTTGGGGGAGAACCCTCTTCCTCAGAGCCAAAGAATGAGGAAGAGGGTTCTCGCGTAAGACACCCCGCAATACGGCCTGGTCCTCCGAACATTTCCGGTTCCAGTTGCAGACTGTAAAGATACTGCTGGTTATTGCTGTTGCGTTGATAAGCCTGTATACCACATTTGTATGTGAGTATAATCATTGCTGTATACCTTTACTAAAATTACTTTTGGTAATGCACAAGGTCGGTGTGCCCTCCCTTCTTTCTTATATGTTTTATGGCCCACAATACCATACCATCAACACATAGATACCCTGTAAATACCAAATGGGGTCCCCCCTTTTTTTATTTTATTAATTGTGAATATACTGAATTAATTAGAAATATACGTCATCGCAGAAACACATCACACGCTTTCTCCTGATGAGTGATGCTAAGTCACGAAACGCGTTGAGCCAATAGATGTCGTTTTCCATTATGTATTATATCAGTGTATTCTCTACTGTACCAATTGTTCATAGCCTAAAGACATTGGGTCCCATTATCCATCATGTGTTTGCCAAATTTCTTATGGATTGTTTACAAATTGTGTATTCATCAATGTGTAATAAAGTTTTTATCTAGTACACTTTCTCATTCCTTTTCAATTTTAGGGAATAGAGTAATTTCTAACTATGCAGGTACTTCATGTATATATATGAGTTTTATGGAAAATTAAATATAATTATTATTAATCACTTGCCGCACGCCATAAAGCAATATGACGGCGGCAAAGTGGTTTAGTTATCCTAATCGGACGTCATATGATGTGATCAGGATAACAAGCTGGCACGTGCCCGCGGGGGCGCGCAGCATGGCGACCGGTGGTGCCGTGTGTCAGTCTGACACACCGCAACTCCAATTGTGGCATAAAGCCTCTGACAGAGGCTTCTTACCACGTGATCAGCTGTGACCAATCACAACTGATCATCGCATGAACCAGGAAGTGCCGGTAAACGGTTTCCCCAGTTCACGCTGACAGGGAGAGCCGATCGGCGGCTTTCCCTGTCAGCGGGGGGGTCTGCGCTGATAATCAGCACACTGATTATCAGCGCAGCCCCCATCAGATGTGCCCATCAGCTGCCAATAAGTGCCTTTCACCTGCCAGCCTGTGCCCCAGAAAGAACACCTGCCAGTGCCCATAAAAGTGGCAATCAGTGCCCATAGAAGTGCCAATCAGTAATGCCTGTCAGTGCCCTTCAGATGCCACTCATTTATGCCTGTCAGTAGCTCCTCATCAGTGCTGCCTATCCAGTACCACCTTTCTATGACCATCAGTGCCGCCTTTCAGTGCCCCTGCAGTACTGTGATCAGATAAATAAAGATACGGGACTGATTTATCAGGGTCCACTACAGTGATGAAACAATTAAAGGGATCAGGCAAATAAAGAGACAAGACTGATTTATCACAATTTATCACAATCTACCACTGTGATCTGACAGATACAGATATAGGACTAATTTATCACAATCTACCACTGTGATCAGACAGATAGAGATATAGGACTAATTTATCACAATCTACCACTGTGATCTGACAGATACAGATATAGGACTAATTTATCACAATCTACCACTGTGATCAGACAGATAGAGATATAGGACTAATTTATCACAATCTACCACTGTGATCAGACAATTAAAGGGACAGGACTGATTTATCACAATCCACTACTGTGATCAGAAAATGAAAGATACGGGACTGATTTATCACAATTCACTATTGTGATCAGACAATTAAAGGGATAGGACTGATTTATCATAATCAACTATTGTGATAAGACAATTAAAGGTACGGGACTGATTTTTACAAGGCTAATCTATTACAATCCACTACTCTGATCATATGATTAAAGATACGGGACTGAATTATCAGAATCCAGTACTGTGATCATACAATTAAAGATACAAGGCTGGTTTATCAGAATGCAAAGTGATATAAGTGGGAGCTGAGAAGGTATTTTCAGTGCCTGCTAGGTGACCCTCAAATGCCAAAGAGGAAAGAAAGTAGTGAGCCAAACTGAGCTGGTCTGAACATTCCGGACTGGCTAGGCATTCACTTCAGTTGTCTGAATGCTGACCAAAAAAAACACACGTGCTGGATAGGTGAATCTGCCTTTGTTTGATTTGCCAAGGGTTTGAACCCAAACTTAGAGACCAATCTCATTGCCTATGGGATTATAAATTCTGGCCATTTTAAGGTTAATAGATGAACTTTTGTCTAGAAAAAGACATGGAAAGCTGGGCACTGCCATATGGGACATGTACCAATGCAACATTTAAAAGAAAAAAGTAAAACAAAGAGGGAGTCTTTTAATGTAACTAAGGCTCATACACATGTGCATCAATACCCTTTGTTTAGGCAGCATTTACGCACGTTTTTTTAAAGCCTCATAACTGACCTTCAATGCCTGCCTCGAATATTACAATGGGTACCCCTCAGCAGGGCCAATCCTAGGGTCGAAGAAATCCTGGGTGCAGAAATATTTCTGGCGCCCCCACATGGACGTAGTCATCTTACTAACTCCCCCCCTTTAGAAATGTTTCTATGGCATTGGCTGCAAAGAAATACAACCATGAAAGGAACTTTAAGGCACCAATAACCAACAACAATTATATAAAAATTACAAATATTTTATTGAAACATGATTAAAAACATCAAAACAGTTATGTAAAGAAGAGATAAGACATTGTTACTGAAACCTGTCATGCAGGCTTGAAAGCCCAATAGTAACGCCTACACATTTCAACTCGTAGAGTCTTCTTCAGGGATATCTGGTAGACAGAAATAGTAGTAGATTCTATAAAACAATAACCATGTATAAGAAAAAAATGTTCAAAACATATATAACCGTAAATAATTTCATATATCTTCAAGATGGTGGTTTAGAATTTCAACTTACAAAAAATCAGCAGGAGATTGAGCATCTTATAGCATCGCTAAAGGATATCCCAATGCCCAAATATCCATAGATAGCACAAGAGATAGAAGCCTAATAATATGAGGAATATCATGAATTAAAAAACATGAATTCAAGTAAGGTGCAAACCAAACCAGGATTATATTAGAACCACATCGGTACTTACTCAATCCTAAATCAAAATAAGACCAGAGGAGAGGGTAATGTAACCAGCAGATATTGAAGATCAACAGTAGGGATGAGCTCGATGTTCGACTCGAACATCGGGTGTTCGCCCGTTCGCTGAACATGGGGCGCTCGCAGGAAATTAGAGCACCGCGGAACGCCCCATAATGCACTGCGAGATTGCTGTATGATGATTGACCATAGCATGCACCTGATCTTTATGCTTTGGCCAATCACAGCGCGGTCTGCTGAGAGAGTCATAATTGGCCAAAGGCTGGGTGCCTTTGGCCAATCATGGCTCAGGGGGACTAAGTCAACACCCCACACTATATAAGGTTGCTTACATAGCGGCCACGTGTAGTGTTGGTGGCGTAGACGGAGAGATAGCTTAAGTTAGATTAAGCAGGCAGGTTAGTTAGAGGCAGTGTATATATATATATATATATATATATATATATATATATATATATATATATATATATATATATATATATATATATATATATATATGTATAGTCAATCTAGTGTGTAAATATATATATATATATATATATATATATATATATATATATATAGTATCTCACAAAAGTGAGTACACCCCTCACATTTTTGTAAATATTTTATGATATCTTTTCATGTTCATAAGGCTTGTATAACAGTGTAAATTTGCTGTCTCCCCAAAACAACTCAAAACACAGCCATTAATGTCTAAACCGCTGGCAACAAAAGTGAGTACACCCCTAAGTGAAAATGTCCAAATTGGGCCCAATTAGCCATTTTTCCTCCCCGATGTCAGGTGACTTGTTAGCGTTACAAGGTCTCAGGTGTGAATGGGGAGCAGGTGTGTTAAATCTGGTGTTATCGCTCTCACTCTCTCATAGTGGTCACTGGAAGTTCAATATGGCACCTCATGGCAAAGAACTCTCTGAGGATCTGAAAAAAAGAACTGTTGCTCTACATAAAGATGGCCTAGGCTATAATAAGATTGCCAAGACCCTGAAACTGAGCTGCAGCACGGTGGCCAAGACCATACAGCAGTTTAACAGAACAGGTTCCACGCAGAACAGGCCTCGCCATGGCCAAAGAAGTTGAGTGCACGTGCTCAGCGTCATATCCAGAGGTTATCTTTGGGAAATAGACGTATGAGTGCTGCCAACATTGCTGCAGAGGTTGAAGGGGTGGTGGGTCAGCCTGTCAGTGCTCAGACCATATGCCACACACTGCATAAAATTGGTCTGTCTGCATGGCTGTCTTCCCAGAAGGAAGCCTCTTCTAAAGATGATGCACAAGAAATCTCGCAAACAGACAAGCAGACTAAGGACATGGATTTACTGGAATCATGTCCTGTGGTGCGATGAGACCAAGATAAACTTATTTGGTTCAGATGGTGTCAAGCGTGTGTGGCGGCAACCAGGTAAGGAGTACAAAGACAAGTGTGTCTTGCCTACAGTCAAGCATGGGGCTGGGAGTGTCATGGTCTGGGGCTGTATGAGTGCTGCCGGCACTGGGGAGCTACAGTGAGGATGGAAAGTATTCAGACCCCCTTACATTTTTCACTCTTTGTTATATTGCAGCTATTTGCTAAAATCATTTAAGTTCATTTTTTTCCTCATTAATGTACACACAGCACCCCATATTGACAGAAAAACACAGAATTGTTGACATTTTTGCATATGTATTAAAAAATAAAAACTGAAATATCACATGGTCCTAAGTATTCAGACCCTTTACTCAGTATTTAGTAGAAGCACCCTATTGGTCTAATACAGCCATGAGTCTTTTTGGGAAAGATGCAACAAGTTTTTCACACCTGGATTTGGGGATCCTCTGCCATTCCTCCTTGCAGATCCTCTCCAGTTCTGTCAGGTTGGATGGTAAACGTTGGTGGACAGCCATTTTTAGGTCTCTCCAGAGATGCTCAATTGGGTTTAAGTCAAGGCTCTGGCTGGGCTATTGAAGAACAGTCACCGAGTTGTTGTGAAGCCACTCCTTTGTTATTTTAGCTGTGTGCTTAGGGTCATTGTCTTGTTGGAAGGTAAACCTTCGGCCCAGTCTGAGGTCCTGAGCACTCTGGAGAAGGTTTTGGTCCAGGATATCCCTGTACTTGGCCGCATTCATCTTTCCCTCGATTGCAACCAGTCATCATGTCCCTGCAGCTGAAAAACACCCCCACAGCATGATGCTGCCAGCACCATGCTTCACTGTTGGGACTGTATTGGACAGGTGATGAGCAGTGCCTGGTTTTCTCCATACATACCGCTTAGAATTAAGGCCAAAAAGTTCTATCTTGGTTTCATCAGACCAGAGAATCTTATTTCTCACTATCTTGGAGTCCTTCAGGTGTTTTTTTTAGCAAACTCCATGCAGGCTTTCATGTGTCTTGCACTGAGGAGAGGCTTCCTTCTGACCACTCTGCCATAAAGCCCCGACTGGTGGAGGGCTGCAGTGATGGTTGACTTTCTACAACTTTCTCCCATCTCCCGACTGCATCTCTGGAGCTCAGCTACAGTGATCTTTGGGGTCTTCTTTACCTCTCTCACCAAGGCTCTTCTCCCCCGATAGCTCAGTTTGGTCGGACGGCCACTTCTAGGAAGGGTTCTGGTCATCCCAAACGTCTTCAATTTAAGGATTGTGGAGGCCACTGTGCTCTTAGGAACCTTAAGTGCAGCAGAAATTTTTTTGTAACCTTGGCCAGATCTGTGCCTTGCCACAATTCTGTCTCTGAGCTCTTCAGGCAGTTCTTTTGACCTGCCCAAACACAGCTGGACTCATATGAAGGTGTAGAACCATCTCAAGGATGATCAGAAGAAATGGACAGCACCTGAGTTAAATATATGAGTGTCACAGCAAAGGGTCTGAATACTTAGGACCATGTAATATTTCATATTTTCTTTTTTAATAAATCTGCAAAAATGTCAACAATTCTGTGTTTTTCTGTCAATATGGGGTGCTGTGTGTACATTAATGAGGAAAAAAATGAACTTAAATGATTTTAGCAAATGGCTGCAATATAACAAAGAGTGAAAAATTTAAGGGGGTCTGAATACTTTCCATCCCCACTATATATATATTCTGCATTCAGTTTAGCCTATATATACAGTGCATTCGGTGGTGTATAGTTTCTAATGAACTTCAGGTGGTGTACACAGTATATAATACAGAGTGTACAGTTTCTAATACACTTCTGGTGGTGTACACAGTATATAATACAGTGCAGCCCTTGTACAGTTTCGAATACAGTGCAGGCAGTGTACACAGTATATAATACAGTGCAGCCGCTGTACAGTTTCTAATACAGTGCAGGCGGTGTACACAGTATATAATACAGTGTGTACAGTTTCTAATACACTTCAGGCAGTGTACACAGTATATAATACAGTGCAGGCGGTGTACACCGTATCTGTGTACAGTTTCTAATACACTTCAGGCAGTGTATTAATATACATATATATATATATATATATATATATATATGGTGGTGTACACAGTATATAATACAGTGCAGCCGTTGTACAGTTTAGAATACAGTGCAGGCGGTATACATGATGGAAATAATCGTAACCGTAAAAATGTCAGGTTCATACATGGGAGATCAATCAGATAGAGCTGGGAGCAATACAGGACAGGGAGGGGGTAACAAGAGACAGAGAGAGCAGGCAGAAGGGATCAGGCTGCAGGACAGGAGTCCAGGAACGAATGAAGGGTTCAGGAACACAGGATACAGGTTTCATGATTCCAAGTACAGGCTTCAGGATACAGAGACACAGGATTAACAAACACAGGTCAGGGCACAAGGAAACAATACCAAGGCAATGTGTGCAAGTGATCACCAGGTTTAAGTATACTTCCTGCAATCCGTATCAGGTGATGTCTGATTGCAGGGGATGTCAGCTCCTGACTGCCGAGATCCAGCCGCTGGTGGACACCAGAACTGCAGCCCATAGGTCTGGGAGCTACAGTGCCACCAGCAGGTGAAACCTTTCCTGACAGCACCCCCCCTCGAATGAATGACCTCCAGACGCTCCAATCAGTCGTAGCCAAAAAAGTCCAAGGAGCGCTGGGTCCGAAATAAAAAGCCTTGCTGCCGAGATTCAAACAGAAACTAGGTGTTCCACTGCCTGGGTCCAGTAACTGGCTAGGTACCCCACCGCTGGGGCTAGGCCACTGGTTAGGTATGCTGTTGCCCAGATTCTTAGAAGCATAGGACCTTTGAACCCTAAAAAACTTTAGGCATCCAAACGCTGGGGTACCATGGGTCATTCGCCAACTTATCCCTGGAGTCAAGTGACAATACCGCAATTCTGACACTAGAATGTCTGGTCACAATTATGTAGCTTGCCTGATCTCCAGGACTTGGTCCACACTTTGGCGGCCATCTAGGTTTCCCCAGGGCACTGGTTACCTGACACGGGTCTCCTAATACACCTGGAGTTGTGGAAATCGCATCCGGGTCGTGGCAAGGCACAGATGGTGCTTTGCAACTCCCCAGGAGCTCACCACTACCAAGGTCGCAAAGGCAAATATTTGTGAGAAGTATGTCCAGACCATCAGCATTTGGCACCATCGGAGCAACGTACTGTGAGAGGGACCCAACCAAGGCAACTAGGAAAAGAATCTTAAGCAAAACAGGTAATCCATACCAGGCACCCAAAGACTCTGGAGTATCAGACCCAATGGCAGATGGAATCCTACCCACGGCAGGACAATCCAGCTGGGCGGTAGGTGTCATGCCTTCTTTAATAAGGCTTGTGATTTTCCTATTGACTTTTTGATTTAATTAGATTGCTCTATGCTGCCATCTAGTGACCATTTTGCATAACTGCGCTATATCTATTTCATGTAGTCATTTAGTATAGCTGATTAGATTTGGTACATGAAAGCCTCCGTACTTTCAATCCCATCAGGCCTTGCATCAGCTTCCTCCACCATTTTCATCTTTTCTTACCATGGAAGCATACACATCTGCTGCTAAGCTCTACGTTAGCCATCCGGATCCATCTTCGGTATGTTTACTAATCTATCTTCAGCTAGATAGATAGATAGGTAGGCACTAATTGTATGATCTTTATTAATTGCATTTTGTCTGTATCTGTTACAGTTTTACTCTATCTTGTATCAATAAAAGTTCAAAAGGATTCTGCGCCTACTGGAATGCATTGGTATGAGAGTAGTTAACAGTGTGCCCGAATACACCTCAGTCACGTGTAGTGAGGGGCATAACAGTAGGCATAGAGTCAATAAGTGCTAACTGAGCAGTAGGCACAAAGTCAGTAGAACCCGGCTGGGCGGTAAGTAGCGGGTCATTAACAACAAACTGATCTTTGATCACAGGATCATCAGCGGCGGTCTGGAAAGCAGACATTGGATCAACAGGCATTGGATCATCAGGCTGGGCAGTGGGCGGAGGCACATTAGGCTGGGCAGCGGCACATCAGGCTGGGCAGCGGGCAGAGGCACATCAGGCTTGGCAGCGGGCAGAGGCACATCAGGCTGGGTAGCGTCACATCAGGCTGGGCAGAGGCACATTAGGCTGGGCAACGGGCACTGGGACATCAGGTTGGGCAGCAGGAACCGGATCATCAGGAACTGGATCATCAGGCTGGGTATCAGGAATGGGATCATCAAGTAGATCATCGAGCATCGGATCATCAAGCTGGACATTGGGCACCAGGCAGGTCAGCCTGCACCGGGACAGGCTGGTCAGCGGGCACCGGAATATCAGGCTGGACAGTGGGCACCGGAACATCAGGTTGGGCATCAGGAACCTGGATCATCAGGAACTGGATCGTCAGGCTGGGCATCGGATCATCAAGCTGGACATCTGGCACCAGAGCAGCAGGCAGGGCAGCAGGCACGAAACATCAGGCTGGACAGCGGGCACCAGAACATCAGGCTATAAAGTAGGCAGAGACACTAGAACATCAGGCTGGACAGTGGGCACTGAAACCTCAGGCTGGACAGCAGATACCGGAACATCAGGCTGGACAGCAGGCACCAGAACATCAAGCTTGAAAGCGGCACCGGAACATCAAGCTGGAAAGCAGGCAGAGGCACTGGAATATCAGACTGGGAAGTGGGCACCAGAACATCAGACTGGGAAGCGGGCACTGGAACATCAGAATGGGAAGCGGGCAGAAGCACTGGAACATCAGGCTGGACAGCGGGCACTGGAACATCAGGCTGAACAGCGGGCAGGATCACTGGAACATCAGGCTGAACAGCGAACACTGGAACATAAAGCCAGACAGCGAGCACTGGAACATCAGGCTGGGTATCAGGAACTGGATCACCAGACTGGACAGCAGGCAGAGGCACTGGAACATCAGGCTGGACAGCGGGCACCGGAACATCAGGCTGGACAGTGGGCACCGGAACATCAGGCTGGACAGTGGGCACCGGAACATCAGGTTGGGCATCAGGAACCTGGATCATCAGGAACTGGATCATCAGGCTGGGCATCGGATCATCAAGCTGGACATCGGTCATCAGAGCAGCAGGCAGGGCAGCAGGCACCGGAACATTAGGCCGGACAGCGGACACCGGAACATCAGGCTAGAAAGTAGGCAGAGGCGCTAGAACATCAGGCTGGACAGTGGACACTGGAACATCAAGCTGGAAAGCGGGCACCGGAACATCAAGCTGGAAAGCAGGCAGAGGCACTGGAACATCAGACTGAGAAGTGGGCACCGGAACATCAGACTGGGAAGCGGGCACTGGAACATCAGACTGGGAAGCGGGCAGAAGCACCGGAACATCAGGCTGGACAGCGGGCACTGGAACATCAGACTGAACAGCGGGCAGGATCACTGGAACATCAGGCTGAACAGCGAACACTGGAACATCAGGCCGGATAGCGAGCACTGGAACATCAGGCTGGGTATCAGGAACTGGATCACCGGACTGGACAGCAGGCAGAGGCACTAGAACATCAGGTTGGGCAGCGGGCACTGGAACATCAGGCTGGACAGCAGGCCCAGGAACATCAGGCTGTACAGCAGGCAGGGGCACTTGAACATCAACTGGTGTGGAGGCAGGCTGGAGCAGATCGGCTGGTGTGGAGGCAGGCTGGAGCAGATCGGCTGGTGTGGAGGCAGGCTGGAGCAGATCAGTGTGGAGGCAGGCTGGAGCAGATCAGTGTGGAGGCAGGCTGGAGCAGATCGCTGTGGAGACAGGCTGGAGCAGATCCGCTGTTGTGGAAGCAGGCTGGAGTAGATCGGCTGGTGTGGAAGCAGGCTGGAGCAGATTGGCTGGTGTGGAAGCAGGCTGGAGCAGATTGGCTGGTGTGGAAGCAGGCTGGAGCAGATCGGCTGGTGTGGACGCAGGCTGGAGCAGATCGGCTGGTGTGGAGGCAGGCCGGAGCAGATCGGCTGGTGTGGAAGCAGGCTGGAGCAGATCGGCAGGTGTGGAGGCTGGCTGGAGCAAATTGACTGGTGTGGAGGCAGGCTGGGATAATGGTGGGATTGTATGGGTTGGGAAAAACTTCCGTTTCTTTTTAGATTTAGCCGCTGAAGTCCTGTAAGTGACTGCAGGGCTGTAAGTAGGGGGTGCAGCTGATGCAAGAGAAGAGCTGGAGTACAGTAAAAAAGAGGGAGCAGTGGCTAAGGGGGATTTTTGTGGGATTGTTGCAGGTAGCAGAGAAGATGTAGATGGGTTAAATGCAGGGTAAGTGCAGCAAGTGGAAACAGGATATTGATACTTAGTTGGTAGCAGGGTATATTGGGCTGTGACTGTGGTTGCTGTGGGTGATGGAGAGAGAGACCACTGAGCAGGCAGGTCTCTGGCAGCAGGAATAGGCTGTTGCAATCTGACTGAATCTGAGGCGGAGTGTAATAGATCTGACAATGCTTGTGGTAAAGGTACATCAAGAACAAAATTTGGCTTACATACTGCCTGTTTAACCAGAGTCTGCACTGCATTAATACACTCTACCGACACCTGCCGAGAACATGAGGAATAGTGCTCAAAGAAATAAACCGGGTCATCCTCCAATAACCACACCAGAGATTCAACCTTACCCCAAACTGAAGGGGGGAGAAAAATCATCATTGCATTTCGGAGTACTGGACAAGGCTAGCTCTGCACACACCTGAATGAAAGGCTGAACATCTTCAAACAGTATACTGCCCTGATCAACTAGAGAATTAGCAAGACAGATACATTCTAAATATAAATACATACAAAACAGCGCTCGCAAATAAATTTATGTGATATAGTAATCTTCCAAATCTAACTATCCTGTTGCAGCTGCAGGATAAAAGTGCTGACACTTTAGTGATATGTGACCAAAAATCTGCGCTGGAAACTTACTAAAAATAAGCTATAACGAGACCAAATGGTAAGTACACTATGCAAATAATAGTGAATATGAAAAAAAAATTTATATAAAAAGAAAATTGAATGCAGAACTTGCACAATTTACTGAGTGGAATCGTGCATGAATGCACTAACACACTAGAATGTGATATGGGACAAATCAAAAATATACATAGTATACAAGTGATGCAGTTTGGATGAATGAACTGAAAAAACACACATCCATAACACTATGCGACTGTAAGGCGATAGAATATCGCTAGGATGATACAAATAATTTTTTTAAATAAATATAATATATATGTGCTCTCATAGATTCACAATCATAAATATCAATGAAGTGAGCCTATATAGAAATGGACACCAAGTGAAATAGTGAGACAAGGAATGTCAATTATAACAAAATTTTTTTCAAATGATAGAGTATCTGTTAGATTGAAAAGCTCCTTCACAAAAGGGACAATCAGCAGACTTCCAGCTTATTCATCCGTATGATAAATCCGTAGACTTCTTTGATAACGCCCTGGGGGAGGGGTGAAACGCGTCGACGCAACATCCTGCCTACGCCTGATAACCAGTGACATCACTTCCTGGAGTTGGTGGAACGCACGCCGTCCAGCGGCGAACCGACCAAGTATCTGAATGCCTGCTCTGCATGCCGGTCCCGTGAGTAGCGCGCATATGCGCAGGTGACCCTATGCTATCTTAAGGTTTTATACTATATGTCTTTTCTTTTCTTTTGGTGGAACGCGAGCTTTGTGGTCCCAAAAGTTTCCTTCCAACCATCTCCAACATTAGTATACCTTTTGCCCTGATTTATCATACGGATGAATAAGCTGGAAGTCTGCTGATTGTCCCTTTTGTGAAGGAGCTTTTCAATCTAACAGATACTCTATCATTTGAAAAAAATTTTGTTATAATCGACATTCCTTGTCTCACTATTTCACTTGGTGTCCATTTCTATATAGGCTCACTTCATTGGTATTTATGATTGTGAATCTATGAGAGCACATATATATTATATTTATTTTAAAAAATTATTTGTATCATCCTAGCGATATTCTATTGCCTTACAGTCGCATAGTGTTATGGATGTGTGTTTTTTCAGTTCATTCATCCAAACTGCATCACTTGTATACTATGTATATTTTTGATTTGTCCCATATCACATTCTAGTGTGTTAGTGCATTCATGCACGATTCCACTCAGTAAATTGTGCAAGTTCTGCATTCAATTTTCTTTTTATATAAAATTTTTTTTCATATTCACTATTATTTGTGTACTTAACATTTGGTCTCGTTATAGCTTATTTTTAGTAAGTTGCCAGCGCAGATTTTTGGTCACAGATACATTCTAAAAGCTGATCTCTGGCCCATTCCTTCAATATCTGACAGCAATACTCATTATCCTCTGTCACCAGTAAAGAAAAATAGACAACCTCTTCCGGATGCATTTTAGCATAAACAGCAGGACCAAGATTGCTCCTCTGTGCAGCCACTTCTGGTCAGGGATGGCCTTGGTATTATGTCAGGGACCAGTGTGACCAGAAATGTGTGGACTGTAACAGAGTGAACCAAACACATGTAAAGTATAAATAATATGATTATAGTATAGATAATATGATAAATAATATGATTTATTAAAAGAAAATGAAATAAACAAAACTAAACGCACCTCCAATATGACAAATAGTAAACTAATCAGCAACCAACCCCAGTTACATGCAACAAATAATTATCTAAACTAAATGTATATACAGGTATGGGAAATAATCATAACTATAACAAGCCAGGGTCATACATGGGAGGTCAATCCGATAGAGCTGGGAGCAAGACAGATCAGGGAGGGGGTAACAAGAGACAGAGAGAGCAGGCGGAAGGGATCAGGCTGCAGGACAGGGGTCCAGGAACGGATGCAGGGTTTAGGATACAGGTTTCAGGATTCCAGGTACAGGGTTCAGGATACAGGGACACAGGATTAGCAAACACAGGTCAGGGCACAAGGAAACAATACCAAGGCAACGTGTGTAACTGATCACCAAGTTTAAGAATACTTCCAGCAATCCGTATCAGGTGATGCCTGATTGCAGGAGATGTCAGCTCCTGACTGCCGATATCCACCCACTGGTGGACACCAGAACTGCAGCCCATAGGTCTGGGAGCTACAGTGCCATCAGCAGGTGAAACCTTTCCTGACACAGGCTCAGAGTAGTTTGCCTTCCAACGCAGCTGCCAAAGCGGCCTATTCCACTGGCTCCTTGTCCACATTCACTCCTTCCGTAGCCCCACCATCATGCACGGAGGAGTCCTCAGAATTATTCGACCACAGTGTCGGTTACATGCTGCTGCAGGTTGCGCAGAGATTTGAAGGATCCGATGTTGGTTCCCAGGTTGAGGAAGGGAGTAACGTGAGCCTAGAGAAAGGGGGTGCCACAGAAGGATAAGAAACTGGCAGTCATGTTCCCCCAGCTGCAGCATACTGCCAAGTTTGCTCCAGTGACGAGGAGGGAGGGATAGATGAGGTCACTGACTGTACTTGGGTGCCTGAGAGAAGAGAGGAGGAAAGTAAGGAGGAGGAGGAGGCACAACTCCAACGAGGCAGGATGTCATCCAGGGGGCAGCTTAAGGGCAGCCACCCTATTGCATCACACCGCAGAGCTCCGCAGGTGCAGGGGGCTGCTGACTCCCCGCTGACTTTTAAAAGTTCTTTGGTATGGGCCTTTTTTGACACGTGTGCAGCAGATTGCACAGTTGCTGTTTGCAACCTATGTCTGAAGCGGATCAAGCGTGGCCAGAACAGAAGCCGCTTGGGCACCACATGCTTGACCAGACATATGATGACCTGCCATGCAGTCTGTTGGCAACAGCACTTGAAAGACAAACATCATAGAAAAAGGCAGACTTCTCCTTGCTCCTCATCTGGGATCTCCAACCCTACTTTACCTCCAGTCCTCTCAAAAACCTGCACTGAGAGGAATGAAGGTATAGCAATAGGTGTCACAAGCACTTGCAGCCTATCTGCTAGCAGTACACCACCAATTGATTTCAGCAGGCAAATTTCCCTACCCCAGTTGCTGAACCGTAAAAAGAAATTCGGTCCCAGCCATCCACATGCTTAGTGTCAAAATGCTAGTTTGGCCAAATTGCTAGCACTGCAACTGCTGCCTTTTTTAGCTGGTAGACACTGCCCCCTTTTGTGAATTTGTGGAATATGCTGTACCACAGTGGCAGGTTCCAAAACACCATTTCTTTTCACGGAAGGCCATTCTGGCTCTCTACCGTCATGTGGAAAGCAATGTTTTGGGCTTGTTAGACAGGGTGGTCAGCAGTAAGGTTCACATTACCGCTGACTCATGGTCCAGCAGGCATTGGCAGGGACGTTACCTTTCCTTTACGGTGCACTGGGTAACTCTGCTGGCAGCTGGGAAGGATGCAGGACAGGGTTTAGTGTTGGAGCTTATTCCGCCACCACGCCTCCAAAAAGCTGGTGGTGATTCTGGCACAAAATCTGTATGCTCCCCTCCCTCCTCTTCTTCTTCCTCTATGGCCTCTTCTGCAGAATTGTCCTCTGAACCAGCAGTGCTCCCTAAGAGCTCAAGTTGCTACGCAAGCAGTCAGGCTAAAAGATGCCATGCGGTGCTTGAGTTGGTCTGCCTAGGGGACAGGTGCCACACTGGGGCAGAGATTCTGTCAGCTCTGCGGGGGCAGGCTCAGAGGTGGTTGACGCCACACCAGCTTCAGCCAGTAATGGTTGTATGCGACAATGGCACCAACCTTCTCTCCGCCCTCCAACAGGGACACTTTACCCACGTTCTATGTTTGGCACACGTCCTGAATTTGGTGGTGTAGCGTTTATTGACCAGGTACCCAGGCTTACAAGATCTCCAGAGGCAGGCCAGAAAAGTTTAAGATAATTTCGGCCGGTCATACAATGCCAGTGCATGGCTGGCTGACATTCAAAGGGAACTTGACTTGATTTTTTTTTATCAAAAATTGTAATTACATGCCCCTGTTAAACAGGGGCAGAAAAATTGGGCCTTGAGTGGTGGTGGTCCCCTAAACCAAAAATATTGTTGGAAGCTAGCATCAACAAGATTCAGGAGGAATAGGATAGGCAGCATAGGCAGTCTTCAAGGGATCCCAGATCCATAGCAAATTCAATCAGTGACATCAGCATCAGGTGCTTGATAGCTGCTGATCCAGGACAGATTTATTTTTATAAATGTGAGCCTATCAACGGAGTCTGAGGACAGGTGCACTCTTTGAACCGTTACAAACCCTCCAGCAGCACTGAATGCGCATTCTGAAAGCACGCTGGATGCAGGACAGGGCAGTAGCAAGTTCTGGCCAGTGGTCCAACCTCAGGACCCAGTAACCCAGTGGATGCTCTGCTGGAAAGGTCTCCAAGTCTGCTCTTGCCCCTAGATATTCCTGCACCATATAATGTGGACGCTGGCGATGGTTGCTTGATCTGATCAGACCTTGGCGCTGAAAAATTGTTTAAAAGCGTCGGTCAGCCGGCCACTTTCTCCACCGCTCTTCCTCCGACCGAACAAAGTCTCAGAAACACGTTGTCCAGCACCAGGAAATGGTAACCTCCCAGAGTCTGGAAATGCGTTACACAAACTTTTCTTCAAGGCCTCCTGAAGATGTTTCATCATCTGCTCCCTCTGCGAAGGCAGAATGAGTTCTGCAACTTTACCCTTCTAACATGGATCAAGAAGGGTTGCCAGCCAGATCCCTCTCCTTGAGACCACGACTCCTAGGGTCCTTTCGCAGGCTTCACAGAATCAGGGAGGCCATGCAGCGTAAGTTTGCAAAGGCTGGCTGATCCTCTGGGTCACTAAGGATCACATTATCCGTAACTACCTCCTCCCAGCCACATACAACTCCTTGGATTTCTGGGGACTGAAAACCATCCCTTGAAGACTGCTGCCGAGTGTTATCCTCTACATCCATGCTGACACAATCCTCCTCCTCCTCTTCTTCCTGTGTGTTTGGCGGCCCCGCAGGAATGCTATCTAGATAAAGGGGCCTTGAGAGGAGAGGAAGTCCTCCTCTTTCTCCCACTGTTCTGCCTCAAGTGCCCTGTCCATGATTCCACAAAGCGTGTGCTCCAGCAGGAAGACTAGAGGGACAGTGTCACTGATGCATGCATTGTCACTGCTCACCATCCTTGTGGCCTCCTCAAATGGTGACAGGACAGTGCATGCATTTTTGATCAGTAGCCACTGGCGGGGTGAAAAGAAGCCAAGCTCCCCTGACCCTGTCCTCCTGCCATACTCGCACAGGTACTCATTGATGGCCCTCTGCTGTGTGTGCAGCTGCTGCAGCATTGCCAACATTGAGTTCCACCTGGTGGGAAAGTCACAAATGAGGGAGTTGGTGGGCAGGTTGCATTCCCTTTGAATGTCAGCCAGCCAAGCACTGGCATTGTATGACCGGCCGAAATTACCTCAAACTTTTCTGGCCTGCCTCTGGAGATCTTGTAAGCCTGGGTACCTGGTCAAGAAATGCTACACCACCAAATTCAGGACGTGTGCCAAACATGGAACGTGGGTAAAGTGTCCCTGTCGGAGGGCGGAGAGAAGGTTGGTGCCATTGTCGCATACAACCGTTCCTGGCTAAAGCTGGTGTGGCATCAACCACCTCTGAGCCTGCTCCCCGCAGAGCTGACAGAATCTCTTCCCCAGTGTGGCTCCTGTCCCCTAGGCAGACCAACTCAAGCATCGCATGGCATCTTTTAGCCTGACTGCTTGCGTAGCAACTTGAGCACTTAGGGAGCACTGCTGGTTCAGAGGAACATTTCATTTAACAGCAGGGCCTGTTCCTGCACCCAACAAGAGTAACTGTGAGGGGTTACAGTGTTGTGGCACCACCCCCACCACCCAAGGCACAATTTTTCTGCCCCTGTTTAACAGGGGCATGTAATTACAATTTTTGATATAATATTTAACAGCAGGGCCTGCTCCTGCACCCAACAAGAGTAACTGTGAGGGGTTACAGTGTTGTGGCACCACCATCACCACACAAGGCCCAATTTTTCTGCCCCTGTTTAACAGGGGCATGTAATTACAATTTTTGAAATAATATTTAACAGCAGGGCCCGTACCTGCGCCTAACAAGAGTTACTGTGAGGGGTTACAGTGTTGTGGCACCATCAAAACCAAAGGCCCAATTTTTCCACCCCTGTTTAACAGGAGCATGTAATTACAATTTTTGAAATAATATTTAACAGCAGGGCCCATTCCTGCGCCCAACAAGAGTAACTGTGAGGGTTTACAGTGTTGTGGCACCACCACCCAAGACCCAATTTTTCTGCCCCCCCCCGTTTAACAGGGGCATGTAATTACAATTTTTGATATAATATTTAACAGCAGGGCCTGCTCCTGCACCCAACAAGAGTAACTGTGAGGGGTTACAGTGTTGTGACACCACCATCACCACACAAGGCCCAATTTTTCTGCCCCTGTTTAACAGGGGCATGTAATTACAATTTTTGAAATAATATTTAACAGCAAGGCCCGTACCTGCGCCTAACAAGAGTAACTGTGAGGGGTTACAGTGTTGTGGCACCATCAAAACCAAAGGCCCAATTTTTCCACCCCTGTTTAACAGGAACATGTAATTACAATTTTTGAAATAATATTTAACAGCAGGGCCCGTTCCTGCGCCCAACAAGAGTATATAGTGAAGTCTGTATAGTATATATATATACTGCAGTTCAGAGTATATAGTGCCTGGGGGCCTAGGAGACCCCCACGCCATTTTTTTTTAAATTTTGGCATGGGGTTCCCCTTAATATCTATACCAGACCTAAAGGGCCTGGTATGGATTTTGGGGGGCCCCCATGTCGTTTTTATTTTGGCACGGGGTTCCCCTTAATATCCATACCAGATGCTGGTTTTTTTCAATGATTTTTTAAGGTATATTGCTGGGATCTGGCAATACATTACAGCCGCAAGCAATTTTAAAAGAAATTTTTTTCTTTAGAAATGTCATTTTGCTGTGGGACTGTTATGAACATGGGAAAGATGCACTACTTTACAGGTAGACTAAGGGGACCCCCGGCACGATACATAAAAGAAACATATCATTGTTATTGTTTCACTTTAAGCATTATTAAAATAACTGCTCCTTAAAAAAACTGCAGTTTTTAAAACTTTTTTTTGCATTGATACATGTCCCCTGGGGCAGTACTGGGTTCCCATACACCTTTTATGGCAATAACGTGCATATAAGCCTTTAAAATGAGCATTTTTGATTTTTCATGTTCATGTCTCATAGACTTTAACGGTGTTCGCACAAATTTTTTGCCTGTTCGCATGTTCTGCTGCGAACCGAACCGGGGGTGTTCGGCTTATCCCTACTCAACAGAACCAGGTATACTCCAGTAGAAAAAAATAATAACCAATACGTATAAGGAAATTTAGCTGTATCCAGCTCAACAAGAGTAGGTATGTCAAAGCTTGAATATCTGCAAAAAAAGTATATACAGTGGGGACGGAAAGTATTCAGACCCCCTTAAATTTTTCACTCTTTGTTATATTGCAGCCATTTGCCAAAATCAAGTTCATTTTTTTCCTCATTAATGTATACACAACACCCTATATCAGGGCTTGACAAATTTGCTTGGAATCTAGGAGCCAGCTAAAAAAGTTAGGAGACAGGTTTTTTTTAAACGACCGACAAAGCTTTATTTTCAATATAAAAAATAACTAATCTTAAAATTTACACAGAAAAAGACCGCCCCGCTAGAGGCCCGAATAGCGTCACTAAAACGACGGTAAAGCAGCGCTAAAAATAGCACCGCTTTACCGCCGACGCCCCCCCGCGGCTCGGTGTGAAAGGGCTCTAAGGGTCCGATCAGGTCTGCCTGAAAAACAGACAGGCGAACCTGATCAGACAGCCCGTGTGAAAGGGGCCAAGCAGGGAGATAACAAATAAATTAATTTTAATTAGGAAAAAAATAAACAGTTTTTATATAAATATAAATAACTAAAAATAAAATCTATTACGAAAAAAAAAAAAAGGCTATCCCCACATTCACTTCATTCTCTTCTCCACTTTGGGAAGGAGATGGGCAGTGAAAACAGGCAGGTATTTCGCATTAGCATTGCATTAGCATTGCTGGTTGTAATACCAACGGCCACCACAAGATGGCGCCAGATTCCAGAAGGACCGAAGAAGGCCGCAAAGCCGCGGCCTCAATTACCGGCCGCGACGCGATCGCACGGGGGGGGGGTCAGAGTCCGCACAGAGACAGGATACCCCCAGCTGTGCCACCCCAGGCGCCAGGTCTCTAATTCTAGTCGCAAATGCGACCTGGCGCCCGGGGTTTGTCGAGCCCTGCCCTATATTGACCGAAAAACACAGAATTGTTGACATTTTTGCAGATTAATTATGAAAGAAAAACTGAAATATCACATGGTCCTAAGCATTCAGACCCTTTGCTCAGTATTTAGTAGAAGCACCCTTTTGATCTAATACAGCCATGAGTCTTTTTGGGAAAGATGCAACAAGTTTTTCACACCTGGATTTGGGGATCCTCTGCCGTTCCTCCATGCAGATCCTCTCCAGTTCTGTCAGGTTGGATGGTAAGCATTGGTGGACAGCCATTTTTAGGTCTCTCCAGAGATGCTCAATTGGGTTTAAGTCAGGGCTCTGGCTGGGCCATTGAAGAACGGTCACGGAGTTGTTGTGAAGCCACTCCTTCGTTATTTTAGATGTGTGCTTAGGGTCATTGTCTTGTTGGAAGGTAAACCTTCGGCCCAGTCTGAGGTCCTGAGCACTCTGGAGAAGGTTTTTGTTCAGGATATCCCTGTACTTGGTCACATTCATCTTTCCCTTCGATTGCAACCAGTCGTCCTGTCCCTGCAGCTGAAAAACACCCCAACAGCATGATGCTGCCACCACCATGCTTCACTGTTGGGACTATATTGGACAGGTGATGAGCAGTGCCTGGTGTTCTCCACACATACCGCTTAAAATTAAGGCCAAAACGTTCTTAATGACTTTCATTCATAACAGCTGTGATTCCTATAGTGATGCTGTGATTGGCCCACAACTATCACATGCTACCTGGGTCAATCACAACACCCTATACCATGTGATAGCTGTAGGCCAATCACAGCACACAATAGTAATCACAGTTGTTGAGAATGTAACCCATTCACGACAGATCAAAACATTGCTGTTACAGTGATCATCACTGTAACAGCAATCAAAGTGCAAACAAATAAATAAAAAAACCTGAGCACCCCCCAGATTAGTACAATGTCAATATGGGGACACTGAACTACTTCGATGAAAGTATGAAAAACAAATATAATTAAAAAAAAGGAAAAAAATGTTAAAGAAAAATTGAATCAAAAATGATTTCTTTTTTAACCACTTCAATACCAGGCACTTAGACACCTTCCCGCCCAGCCCAATTTTCAGCTTTCAGCGCTGTCACAATTTGAATGACAATTGCGCGGTCATGCTACACTGTACCCAAACAAATTTTTTATCATTTTGTTCCCACAATTAGAGCTTTCTTTTGGTGGTATTTGATCACCTCTGCGGTTTTTATTTTTTGCGCAACAAATAAAAAAAGACAGAAAATTTTGAAAAAAAACACGGTTTTCTTTGTTTCTGTTAAATTTTTTAGTAAATGAGTATGTTTTCTTCTTCAATGACGGGCACTGATATGGCTGCACTGACGGGCACTGATACGGCGGCACTGATGGGCACCGATGAGGTGGCACCAATGAGGTGGCACTGATAAGGTGGCACTGACGGGCACTGATGATGGGCACTGATAGGCGGCACTGATGCGCACTGATAGGTGGCACTAATGGGCACTGATAGGTGCACTGGTAGGTGGCACTGATGGGCACTGATAGGTGGCACCGATGGGCACTGATAGGCGGCACTGATGGGCACTCGTAGGTGGCATTGATGGGCACTCGTAGGTGGCGTTGATGGGTAGTTATGGGTGGCACTGATAGTTGGCACAGATGGGCACGGATGGGCACTGATAGGTGGGCACAGATGGGCACTGACAGGTGGCACCGATGGACACTGATGGGTGGCACTGATCATTCTGATTGATGGCAGTGATGCCCCTAAGTGTGGCATTGCTGGGCATCACTGCAACATAATTGTGCCAATCAGTGCCCATTTGTGGGCACTGATTGGCACAGATTTGGCACTGACTGGGCACATGTGGATGGCCATGGGGTACATACCTGGCCATCCACATGTTTCCCTTCCCTGGTGGTCCTAGTGGCGATCCCTGGTGGTCCAGTGTGGTGATCTGCGGGGGGGCTGCGCTGATAAACAATCAGCGCAGACCCCCCCTGCCAGGAGAGCCGCCGATCGGCTCTCCTCTACTTGCGTCTGTCAGACGCGAGTGAGGAAGAGCCGATCAACGGCTCTTCCTATTGACAGCGTGATCAGCCGTGATTGGACACGGCTGATCACGTGGTAAAGAGCCTCCGCCGGAGGCTCTTTACCAAGATCGGTGTAGCGGTGTGTCAGACTGACACACCGGTCCACCGATCGCCGCGATGCGCGCCCCTGCGGGCGCGCGGCGGCATGTTATCCTGAAGGACGTCATATGACGCCCAGTCAGGATAACAGAACCACCGCCCGGCCGTCAATCCGCTATAGGCCGGGCGGGAAGTGGTTAAACATACTGTCACCTGTCAGTATCCCTGATCACCACCACACCAGTCATGATGACGCTGTACTGCACTGGTGACAGTATGTAAAAAAAAAAAGCCTCTCTATGCCTCTTACTAAATACTTCAGATTGTCTACTTTCCAAAAAAGGGTTATTTGGGGGGTGTTTGTGCTGTCCTAGCATTTTAAGGGCCTGAAGAAATGAGATAGTACTTCAGGATTGATCAATTTTCAAATATACCGGTATATACCATAGTTTGTGGAAGCTAAAGCTTTCACACAAACCAATCAATATACACTTATTAGGAGTTTTTTTTTTTACCAAAGATATGTAGCAAAATACGTTTTGGCCTAAATTTATAAAGAAATTTGATTTTGTTGGATATGTTTCATAACAGAAAGTAGATATCTTTTTTTTTCCAAATGTTTGGTCTTTATTTGTTTATATAGCAAAATAAAATAAAAAATCCATTGGTGATCAAATACCACCAAAATAAAGCTCTATTTGTGTGAAAAAAAAGATATACATTTCCTTTGTGTACAGTGTTGGATGACTGTGCAATTGCCAGTTAAAGTAGTGCAGTGCTGAATGGCAAAAAATGGCCTGGTCACAAAGGGGGCAAAACCTTCTGGAGGTC
Source organism: Lithobates septentrionalis (assembly GCA_037952835.1). NCBI lineage: Eukaryota > Metazoa > Chordata > Amphibia > Anura > Ranidae > Lithobates > Lithobates septentrionalis. The sequence goes on along the minus strand of JBBDGP010001870.1, from coordinate 266,849 downwards.
AAATGGTTAAATGCCCATGAAAGTGTTGTTTTTCTAGGGCGAAGTGCCTACAGAGGAAGTGATGTAGAGGAAATAATGTGATTTGAGGTGTGTTGTGATAGCAGGCATTTTTCGTGAATTCTCTGTAAAATGGATTCATACCCTTGTATCTCTTTGACACTTGGCTAAAGTGTCAAAGAGATACTTTTTGTATCAAACATGTTTGTTAAACATGGCCAGAAGGATTTTTGTGTGAAAGGTAAAACATACCCTATCAAGGGCTTTCACACATGCTCTTCTGACCATGTAGTCTATTGTTTGACATGCCTATGCAGACTTTTTTTATGTTGGGCGTACTATCAGGCCATTACCTAAGTGATTTGGCGAACATTACTGATGGATTAGACACTCATAGCGTCCCTAGGCACTATCTCAAATACCATAACAAATCCACTGATGGTCTATTGGATTGGGTTATTAAGGCGATGCCTAGAGACCTCCCCCCAGTTGAGCGTTTCCGAAAGCTTTGCCACAGAGAGATGTATTGGATTTTCTCTTTGAATGTTTTGGCCCCTGGAGGGTTAAATGAGGATTTTGAAATCAGTGCCATACTTTAGAACTTCATTCACCATTACATCCTCATTTTCATATGTATGCTCATTATACAGTGCCCATATTCCCCTTAGGTATGTCCTCCATTGGCCAATTGTATTCTGTTTTTTCTATAGGATGTGTGCATGTGTGTGTATATGCGTGTGCGCATAATGATTCATCCAATGGACGTTTGTGTTTTTTTCTTGCGTTTTTTGGCATCTATGCGTTTTTTGTTTTGTTTTTGCATCTATGCATTTTTTTTCTTTCATCTATGCTTTTTTTTGCATCTATGCGTTTTTTTTATTCTTTTTGCGTCTGTGGTTGTTTCTTGTGCGCGCATACATGCACACGCATGCATACCTATGTACTTTATTCTGTTTGTTATCCCCATATATTGATCCAGTGATCCTCTTTTAAACGATTAATTTTTAGTGCCATCTGCTATTAAGGAGCAATGTACGGTTTGACCGTTTTGTTCCATTTTTTATATATTTTTCATTGATTTTAAGTTCCTTTCCCTATATATATTTTTGTAATGTCTTGCTGTATTTGTCTTGCTGCTTTTCGTGTGTGGGCTGCATCCCGCTCTGTCTTTATGTTTACTGTGCAGTTCTATGCCCATGGATCACACTACTTCCTGGGATGCTGCAGCATTGTTTTTCTTCCCTTATCACCGCCCATAGCCCCACCCACAGCTCTGCCCATAGACTATAAGAAGCTCAGCTTCTACAAACCTGTTGTCATTGGCTTGAAGAAGGAACCAATCAGTAGTTCTGAAACGTGTCCCATTTTGATGACATATTTCCTGTTTGCGGTCCATACTGGTTGTTGTTCCCTCCCGCTGACGTCATTTCCGGGATTCATGCTCCACGCTGAGTCAGACGACGCGATTGCTTCACCAGTGTTCCCAGAGCCTGGGGTGTTCACCTGCTGGTTATCCTGGGACCTTCTGCTGCTGCACATTGTTATCCCTGGAAAGCTGTGATACACTGGGACCTCCTGATGCCGGATCACCTGCTTCATACATCCATGTTATGCCTCTTATCCTTGATTCTGTAAGTGTTTTTAATCTTGTTTGGGGATATTAAAAGTTTTAATTCTGCACTTAGAGGCACCTTTTTTTCTTTTTTTTGTTTTCTTTTAGAGATTGCTTCCCTCTTTGAGTGCAGCCCTAAGTGTTTGAAGACCACGTCATCCATCCAATAAAGACACTATCTGCCTGGTCCTGACATTCTGAGCGCCCTTGACATACGTTATAACTAACAGTAGATTGACATATAAATTGAATTTAAAAAGTATCAGTAAATAGAATTGGAAAATTACAAAAACTTATGTACATATATAAGAACTGTAAATAATACACAGTTTTTAAAAAAGGAAGCACAGCTTCTGTGTGTACAAGTGGCAGGGCTCTCTTCCGGCACGGGGTCCACAGAACTCTTGCTGCCCTCCTTTCCCCTCCATCGCTCTCTCTATCAGTACCTCTAGTACCAGCTGCAGAAGTTACTTGAAGGTGGAGGCAGAGCATCTCTCACGCTGGCTGGCCTGTGGGACCTTGTGGGATGGCAAAAGGGTGAAAACGTGTTAAGGTGTCTTGTTAAGGTGTCAGGTAGGCAAGCTGTTAATATGGCAGAGAGGCAAACTGTTAAAGCCGAGTTCCATCCAAAAGTGGAACATCCGCTCATTTGTCTCCCCCCCCCCCGGTGCCACATGTGGCACCTTTCGTGGGGGAGTGGATACCTGTCTTTGAGAGGTACCCTGTCCCCACTTCCGGGAGACCATGCCGTGGCGAATTACGTCAGCAGCTCAGCTCCTTCCTCCTTCCTCCACCGCCGGGCCAGTAGGAGAGCGCAGCGGTGCCTCCCGCATGCGCAGTAAGGACCCGGCGGGTTCCCTTAAAACAATGGCAGCGGCAGCACCCGACAGCTGATGGAAACATCAGCTGCAGTGCCGATATCGCTGAATTCCAGGACAGGTAGATGTCCTATTATTAAAAGTCAGCAGCTGCCGTATGTGTAGCTGTTGGCTTTTAATTTTTGCAGGGGTGGGTGGACCTCCGCTTTAAGACAGAAAGGTGTTAAGTGTAGCACACCCCGTAGGGACTGCAGATTAACTTGGACCCGCCCCATTCCTGCACAGCCAGGCACACCTAATCTTCACAGCACCCAGAGTCAGAGAACAGTCCATGACTTTGTTTTGTTTTTTTATTAGAGGGTTAATAACTTGAATAGGGATGGGAGGTTATGGGATGCCCACTTGACTTCTGGAAAATTTCAGGGACATTTTCCTGTATACAGTCTATATACAGTCTCCTTCAAATCCTTGCTTGCTTCAATCACTGTAGGATAGCAATTTAGCAATAGCCCTTTGCAGGCAGGAATTCATAGCCCCTTGTTGTGTAGCAAAAATGTAGTGAAACAGCTTGGAACTTCTCCTTTGTGGCCACTGATCGCAGCACCACCTCTTCAGGCACTTTTTATAGAACTAACCACTTCAATACCAGGCACTTTCCCCCATTCTTGCCCAGGACATTTTTTTTGCTTTTAGCGCTGTTGCACTTTGAATGACAATTGCGCGGTCATGCAACACTGTACCCAAACTAAATTTTTATAATTTTTTTCCCACAAATAGAGCTTTCTTTTGGTGGTATTTGATCACCTCTGCGGGTTTTTAATTTTTGCGCTATAAACGAAAAAAGACCGACAATTTTGAAAAGAAAAACTGATGGGCACTGATAGGCAGCACTGACGGCACTGATGAACACTGATGGGCACCGATAGGTGGCACTGGATAGGCAGCACTGATGAGGAGCTACTGACAGGCATTACTGAGTGGCACTGATTGGCACTTTAATTGGGCACTGACAGGCATTACTGATGGGGCACTGATTAACACTTTTTTGGGCACTGATTGGCACTGTTGTGGGTACTGATCGGCACTGAAAGGCATTTATAGAGGGGGACAGGCTGGCAAGTGATGGGCACTGATTGGCAGCTGATGGGCACCTTTTGATGGGGGCTGTGCTGATAATCAATGTGCTGATTATCAGCACAGAGCCCCCTCTGACAGGGAGACATGTCATGGGTGGAGACCTCAAGTTCTCCCATATAGAGGAGTGTATTGCTTCCATGGTTCAGAGAAGCAGGATCTCCCAATCTATGGATAGTGTAGGACCCGCTAATCATGGGGTACTTTGTCGCAGTAAGTGGACTTAAGCACCATATAGCAATATGGTGTGACCAAATCCCCATATTTTTGATAATGTTTTTTGAAAATGTCTAGGTGTTTTAAATAAGCCTTGCTGGAGGTAAATGTCTTTTTTGCATGTGTGCGCTGTAATATTTTGTTCTGTTGTATGGTCTTATGGCTGTACCATATTTAATGCATCTTTTAGGGTGTGCCCCCTAAATATCTTCTTTAGCTCTGTTATCCTGATCACGTTATATGACGTACAGTAAGGATAACACAACCACTTTGCCGCTGTCATTTTGCAATACGGAGGGCGGCAAGAGGTTAGGATAGAAAAAATCTGACTTTACAACCAATTTAAGTACACCACTATCTTCAGGGAGACTGGCTACATGTGGCAGTCTCCACCCTTGTTAGTACCCAACAGTGCTGATCTACTCACTCTGTCCTCTCTTGCTCCCATGCCTCCAGGAAGGGCTTCCCCCGTGTGTTATGACTGGATCCTTCCAGCACCCGAGCCCCAGCCCAAGGCAGGACACCACCCCAGACTAGGGGGGTCCCCTGAGGGCCACCGACAGCCTCATCAGCACTGTATCTCTATCTTCCACCCAACTGCCCCTGCTGACGTGGATCATGTCTATTTATAGACTGGTCTCAGCCCCCTGCCAGCCTACCTCTAAGGATTGGCTTAGGCTCCATAAATATTCAAGGCAGCTTCTCCTAATCTCCACCCACTAATTCTAGAAGATTATCCAACCTTCTAGACCAGGGGGAGACACCAGAGAGCTGCCAAGATGAGTCACCCAGCCCAGAACCTTTACTGAACTCCGACCCAGATTCAATGGTTGCAGGGAGGCAAAGTGTTAACGCGGCAAGATGTTAAGGTGGCAGGGAGGCGCAGAAGGGGAGTAATTGTGCAGAAGTGTGGTAGGAACTGATGCTGTGTGTATACAGCTAACATCAGTTGCTGCCTCTATGCATGCCACTGTAGCCGCTGCAGTGATGGAGCATTGAATGAGGGCTTGTTCACACCATGTACCTTCATACTATCTGAACTCCCCTCCATGCACATACTGCCTGCCATCACACACTCCGCACTCCTCTCCTGCAGGTACTACCCACCATCATACACTTCACACTCATTTCCTACACATAATGCCATACAATGCACACTTTTTTCCTGCCTTGTACTGCACACCTTTCCTGCACATACCATCTTACACTGCATACTTAAATGAATGCCCCTCACATGAAGTACATTCTACAATGACTTGCGGTGCGCACAACTAAAAAAATAATGTCCCTGGAACTCTATTTGAAATGTTAGCAACTATGCACTCTGTGCGCAGCACTCTCTGAACTCTGCACCCTGTACTTAGTGTATTCCTAAATGCACCCAGTACATAGCTTACTCCTGAACACTGCACCCTGTACATAGCGTACTCCTGAACTCTGCACCCTGTACATAGTGTACTCCTAAACTCTGCACCCTGTACATAGCGTACTCCTAAACTCTGCACCCTGTACATAGCATACTCCTGAACCCTGCACTCTGTACATAGCGTACTCCTAAACTCTACACCCTGTACATAGCATACTCCTGAACTCAACAAAAAAAGGTCACTGCCACCACGTATAACTGGTCTTCACAGCAAGGAGCACTGGAAGGGCAAACGCATGTAAAATAAAACCAAAGAATTTCCAAGCTCAACTTACCAACCAGCCTGCGACCAACCGAATTAACCTGCCTAACAGTATGTGTTAAAAACAGGGGTTTAGTTGCACACATTTGCAAATACATGCATAAGCTGCAGGCCACAGCAAGGCACCCTGTATCCTGCAGACCCTAACTCTAACTTTGAAGAGTCTCCACAGTGGGAGCACATGTATTCTAATGGATAGATGAAGGGCAGATGACTGGAGGGAGCCCAACCCTCCTTAAAGGCGCAGGAGCACACTGAATACCCAGCACATTGCACAATGGCAGCAAAGGTGTCAGTACGTTGCCTGACCAATATGTCAACAATACAAAAAAAAGTCACTACCCCAACCTTTAACTGGTCTTCACAGCAAGGAGCACTGGAAGGGCAAACGCATGTAAAATAAAACCAAATAATTTCCAAGCTCAACTTACCAACCAGCCTGCGACCAACCGAATTAACCTGCCTAACAGTATATGTTAAAAACAGGGGTTTAGTTGCACACATTTGCAAATACATGCATAAGCTGCAGGCCACGGCAAGGCACCCTGTATCCTGCAGACCCTAACTCTAACTTTGAACAGTCTCCACAGTGGGAGCACATGTATTTGGTTGGTAAGTTAAGCTAAGTTAAGAAATTCTTTGGTTTTATTTTACTCCTGAACTCTGCACCCTGTACATAGCATACTCCTGAACTCTTCACCCTGTACATAGCATACTCCTGAACTCTGCACCCTGTACATAGCATACTCCTGAACTCTGCACCCTGTACAGAGCATACTCCTGAACTCTGCACCCTGTACAGAGCATACTCCTGAACTCTGCACCCTGTACAGAGCATACTCCTGAACTCTGCACCCTGTACAGAGCATACTCCTGAACTCTGCACCCTGTACAGAGCATACTCCTGAACTCTACACCCTGTACATAGCGTACTCCTGAACTCTGCACCCTGTAAATTGCAAACGCCTAAACTCTGCACCCTGTAAATTGCAAACGCCTAAACTCTGCACCATGTACAGAGCATACTCCTGGACTCTGCACCCTGTACATTGCAAACTCCTAAACTTTGCACCCTGTACATAGAGTACTCCTGAACTCTGCACCCTGTACATTGCAAACTCCTAAACTTTGCACCCTGTACATAGCGTACTTCTGAACTCTGCACCCTGTACATAGCATACTCCCGAACTCTGCACCCTGTACATAGTGTACTCCTGAACTCAACACCCTGTACATAGCATACTCCTTAACTCTGCACTCTGTACATAGCGTACTCCTAAACTCTACACCCTGTACATAGCATACTCCTGAACTCTACAAAAAAAGGTCACTGCCCCCACCTATAACTGGTCTTCACAGCAAGGAGCACTGGAAGGGCAAACAGATGTAAAATAAAACCAAATAATTTCCAAGCTCAACTTACCAACCAGCCTGCGACCAACCGAATTAACCTGCCTAACAGTATGTGTTAAAAACAGGGGTTTAGTTGCACACATTTGCAAATACATGCATAAGCTGCAGGCCACAGCAAGGCACCCTGTATCCTGCAGACCCTAACTCTAACTTTGAAGAGTCTCCACAGTGGGAGCACATGTATTCTAATGGATAGATGAAGGGCAGATGACTGGAGGGAGCCCAACCCTCCTTAAAGGCGCAGGAGCACACTGAATACCCAGCACATTGCACAATGGCAGCAAAGGTGTCAGTACGTTGCCTGACCAATATGTCAACAATACAAAAAAAAGTCACTGCCCCCATCTTTAACAGCAAGGAGCACTGGAAGGGCAAACGCATGTAAAATAAAACCAAATAATTTCCAAGCTCAACTTACCAACCAGCCTGCGACCAACCAAATTAACCTGCCTAACAGTATGTGTTAAAAACAGGAGTTTAGTTGCACACATTTGCAAATACATGCATAAGCTGCAGGCCACGGCAAGGCACCCTGTATCCTGCAGACCCTAACTCTAAACAGTCTCCACAGTGGGAGCACATGTATTTGGTTGGTAAGTTAACCTAAGTTAAGAAATTCTTTGGTTTTATTTTACTCCTAAACTCTGCACCCTGTACATAGCATACTCCTGAACTCTGCACCCTGTACATAGCATACTCCTGAACTCTTCACCCTGTACATAGCATACTCCTGAACTCTGCACACTGTACATAGCGTACTCCTGAACTCCGCATCCGGTACAGAGCATAATCCTGAACTCTGCACACTGTACAGAGCATACTCCTGAACTCTACACCCTGTACATAGCGTACTCCTGAACTCTGCACCCTGTAAATTGCAAACGCCTAAACTCTGCACCCTGTACAGAGCATACTCCTGGACTCTGCACCCTGTACATTGCAAACTCCTAAACTTTGCACCCTGTACATAGAGTACTCCTGAACTCTGCACCCTGTACATTGCAAACTCCTAAACTTTGCACCCTGTACATAGCGTACTCCTGAACTCTGCACCCTGTACATAGCGTACTACTAAACACTGCACTCTGTACGTAGCACACTGCTTAAATCTGCGCATAGCACATTCCTGGTACTTCACAATGCCCCTTTAAGACTATTACACTGTTAGAGCAGTTTGGTCTCACCCACCATTTGAGGTGGCTCATTCTTCCCCGTAACTGGGGGTGGGGGGTATGGGGATTATGGTTGAGTTCCTGCACCTATTGTTTGAGAAAAAAACCCTGATCCTACATCATATTGATGTTCCACATCTCCAATACCTGCTGTCCTAAAAGGGCCCTTTTCACACATTGCATTTTTTTTCCTTCAGTAAAAGAAACGAGCTTTGCTGCAAGAAAGAAAATTGCTAAAAACATTTTGTTTCCATACATACTTTAATAAACGTAAGCAATTAACAGAATTCTATTAATTTCTAAAAATACTAATCACATGTATTATATGCATATGATTAAAACCATATTTTAATGTATGCAAGCATATGTTAAAATCCATGCAGCCCAGTAGTGTCTAAAATGTGCATTAAAGGATAAGGATACGTTTATCGTAATCAGGGTGTAACATGTAATATGTCACTAAAGCAGCATCCCTGCACCGCCACCCCCGATTCCTCATTATAACAGTGGACAGGGGATTGTCTCACCATACCCGCTGTCACAATTTAAAAACAGCGTTGCTGTGCAGGCCTCCACCTACACAGCTGGTCATTCATTCACAGAGTTCTGTGAATGAACAAATTACAAGTCCCAGGGGCAGACGGTCTGTAGTTCCAAATGAACTCTGAGGGCACTGGTGAGTGCTTTCGTAGTTTATTGATTCTTCCTGTACTTCAGTATCTTTCTGCCCATATGGGAGGCATGGGCAGACAGCTGTACTCAGCGTCTGCAGGATCCTGACATTGCATCCGTGATGTGCTGATCACAAATGCAATGCTCCTAAGAAAAAAGTGAATTTATTATTTTACCAATTCAATACTGGGCACTTTCATCCCCTTCCTGCCCAGGCTAATTTTCAGCTTTCAGTGCTGTCACACTTTAAATGACAATTGTGTGGTCATGCAACACTCTACCCTTATGAAAATGTTATCATTTTTTTGGAGAGAGCTAGAGCTTTCTTTTGCTGGTATTTAATCACCACTGGGGTTTTTTATTTTTTGCTAAGCACTGATGAGGCTGCACTAATAGGCACTGATAGGCTGCACTGATTTGCACTAATAAGGGGTACTGATTGACACTAATGGGGCTGCACTAATAATCAGGGCAATGATGATCAGTGTAAATGTGTGCTGTCAGAATTGCCAGGTACCGGCTCTCCTCTCTTCACGCTGTGACAGCGCACGAGTAAAGGAATGTGGATAACCTGCAAGTTTGTTTACATGTGATCAGCTATGATTGGACACAGGTAAAGGGCCGCTGTGTTTGGCCCTTTCCCGCAATCACAGATCGTGCAAAATACGTGCTCCGTCGATCGACTTCAGTACAGTAAAACCCTGTTGGATTTTATACCATGCAATCACTGCTGGTTGCTATAGCTGCCAGGGGCTATAGCTGCTGGCAATGATCATTGTATTCTGATGGCTGGGAAACCTCCCACTGTCAGACTACAATAGTGTAGTGGGAGGGATACCTCCATCAACACTGACTGTGATGGGGGACTGTGTTGTGGTTGAAGGGCAGAAAATTGTATAATGTATGGCTTACCTTAGATAGTCTTGGTAAAAAGTATTAACACTGGAAGACTTACCCTCACCTCTTGATCTGGTGCTGATTGTAAAAATTTAGATTTACTGTCTCTTTCTCACAATAGCCAGCTCAGCAGGACAAATAACGAGGGTAAATATACTAAGTGGGGACAGCAATAAAATTTTACAGGGGTTGTAATCTTTCCATATTCTGTGCAAAACTACAAAATCATTGCTGGTCACACACACTTTAATGCTCTTCCATGAGTATTGATTCAGCCCTCATCTGTATTTTGTGACAAGTTGGGGAATTTGTAGCGCCAAATTGTGAGTTTACTCCACGCCAGAAGTACGTTTCAGGTCTTTTTCTGCCCACTTTTATTTGAAACAAAGAAAAAGTTAACGCTTGAATAGTTTCCCATGCAGGGGTTCTCATCATCAATGTAGCAAAACATAGAATTCAGCGTCGTGGCTCTCTTTGCGGCCTTGGCCCTCCTGCCTTGTTGTTCCAGACCGTCAAACACACACAGTCCCAGTGCTCGTGCACAAAATGCTGTCCTTTTTGTCAGCTTGACCATTTCCTCTGCAGCTCCCAGCTGCTACATCCTCACAGGCTCGGCCTTTGTCTGTCCTGACCTGGACAGTACGGTGCGATGTGCACCTCACAGCTCCCTTCACACATAGACCCCCTCGGGAGGGTGGGCCACTGACCTCTAATGGCCCGTACCCACAATTTTTTGTTTTGCTTGCTAGTCTCATATTGAAAATGAAGAGTTCACTAAAGTGACAAAAATTCTCGTACGACAGAATAAAAGTTCGGAAGAGATGTAATATGTTGTAATGTATTTTTATTGTATTTTCGAACGAAAACTGTACTGATTAAACAAAAATTGTACTATCTGGTGTCATATGAGTACAATTTTCATGCTTGTCCCATCGGATAATATGAGATAAACTGTCATGATCAGCTCTCGAAAGCTGTGTACCAACGATTAGATTATCGTGTAATTGCTTTGAAAGCAGTATTTTTCATACGATTTTCGGATCGTGTGTACGGGCTATAACATAAACCCAGCACACACATTACTGTGCCTGTTTCCTACAAAATCTGGCCTTTTAAGCAGTGGCACGGGCTCAACCTGCCACAATTTATAAGGAGTAGAAATTTGAGTAAAACATCTACATCTTATCTTTTTCCTCTGCAGCACTACCAAAAAAGATATGATTGTAAGACACACATTCTGAATTTTATAATCCTGTGCTTAAAGCGGAGTTCCACTCATTTTTGTGTTTATTAAAAGCCAGCAGCTAAAAAAGTGTAGCTGCTGACTTTTAATAAACACACACTGATTCAGTGTTGCGCCCGCCTGAACCCTCGGTTCTCTCCCTCTCCTCTCCCCGGCACCAGTATTACAAGTGTGGGCACCTTGCTGTGATGGCTTGTGGCTTCACAGCCGGGTGCGAGTTACGCTGCACCTCCTCAATGGTTTTGGAGTCTTCTGGGACCTGAGACATGTCCCAGAAGATTGCAGGGAGGGGGAGAGGAGAACTTCTGCTCAGGGGGCCAGAGCGAAGTGGGAGCGGTTACCTGTCAAAGCTAGGTACCCGCTCCCCCCCCGCAAAAAAATGACATGCAAAATGTGGCATGGGGGGTGATGCTTAAAGCGCAACTTCCCCTTTTGGGTGGAGCTCCGCTTTAACTACAGAAATCAGAACGCCATAAGTAAAATAGATCAGTATTAAATTATCAGCGAAAGATCATAACAGCTTGAGCCAGAGACAAAATTTCCTCTACAATGAAACTGGATCCACTGTGCGCGCGGGACTCTCTACTAGTAAATCATTGCTCTGATGACATCCTCTCTACCACCTCAATGAAATGTTTTTTTTTGTACGGGTACTTAGCAGATAATACATAAATATATTGGGCTACAACAAGGACAATATCTTCCCCATGTAAATGAAAAGGGATAACAGGCCAAAGTCACCAGACTGCTTGCAGGGCAGAACCGGCGGCTGGCACCATAGAGGAATGTTAGATTTTAAATTAGACTCTGCTGCGGTAAATTTGGCCTCTGTAACACTACCACTGCTCAGTTATCTATTTCCTTATTCCTATTTACTGCTAGACTTCAGCCTAAGTTTTCCACTTTCCCCACTTGCTGCCCCCCCCCCAGCATACGAGCTGGGAAGTTTAGATTTCACAAACACAAGAGAACCTTTTATTTCACCCAATGAAGTTAAGTGATCTGTACTTCCTTTTCGAGTGTAAAGAAAATGAACCGTTTTCACTGCTGACATTTTGTTTATATGAGAAAGTCAGAAGGTGTAGCTGGTCAGGAAACTGTACTGACGTATAATAACAACGTAGGATGAAATCAATAAGCATTGTGGTTCGTAAAGTGTTCTTGTTGCGCACTTACAACTTTTCATTTTGCAAGTGTGAAGTACAGTAAGACATAGTTCATACCTTCAGGTCTGCATTTTTATGGGTTTTATTGGACATTTTTGATGCATGGTTTTTGTGCACCGCCATTGAGGTCTATAGGGATAAACACACAATGACGTACCAAAAAAGGACCTGTAGTATTTTTCCCAATTCACAGCAGCACAATGCACCTATGTGAATATGCCCTATAGTAAAGTGGAAGTCCTCTTTCCACTTTCCTACTTTCGTACCTGAATCAAAACCAAATTGCACAGAACCCTTTCCAAATGCAGACCGCGGCCAACCCCGGAGCTGTGTGAACCGGCTCCATTGCGAGCCAGGCACACTCTCCTGTCATGCGAATTGGATGCAGGGAAACCCGCATCCAATTCGTATAAGTGTGAACCCAGCCTAAATTACAATTGTGTGAATGTGAACTCACTGATTGGAGCAACAAGATTGCTTTTTTTTCTAACCGTTCATTGCAATTTCTGCTTCCCACATTCAAACTCAGGTGGCCATATCATTTTTTTGCTATTTTCACTTTATGATCATGTGTCGCTATGTTTTTTTTTTATTTGCAGCTGTTTTGCAGACAGTTTGTACGATACATCCACAAACCATACTAGCTCATTATGAGATACTTACCTTAGAACGAGGCGCCGACATCTCACCCGGTCCACGCAGAGGAAGCTGACATTTCCCCTCGGCGTGTCTTCCAGGCATGCGCGCGGGAGACTTCTTTCCGGCAAGGTCCGGAGTTTGCCGGGCTTTCAGCCGAGAATCCCCTGTGCGCATGCGCCGCTGCAGTCAGTGGCTCATTGCGAGGGGAATATCTCCTAAACCGTACAGGTTTAGGAGATATTTTTTTTACCTACAGGTAAGCCTTATTATAGGCTTACCTGTATGTAAAAGTTTAAAAAATAGATATACAACTGCTTTAAATTATGCCTTTTTGCTCGAGGGTGAAAATTTGAAAGTACGCAAAAATGTAAATAAATAATACAATAAAAATCTGGAGGTTGCCTTCACGTCTATGCCTTGTGGCAGGGATGTGCGGTGAGGTCAGTGGCTGGGGAGGCACTGGCTAATATCAGAGCCTGATACACACAGGTTACATACGCCGCGATCGTTAGAGCGAGAGCAATAATTCTAGCACTAGACCTCCTCTATAGCTCTAAACATGTAACCTGTAAAAAATCTTAAAGCTATGGAGATTTATAAGTACTGAAGTTTGGCGCCATTCCACAAGTGTGCGGAATTTTAAAGTGTGACATGTTAGGTAACATCATCTTTCACATTTACAAAAAAATTGGGCTTTACAAAAAAAGCGTTTAAAAAAATTGCTGCACAAATACTGTGTGACATAAAAAGTTGCAATGACCACCATTGTATTCCCTAGGGTGTCTACTAAAACAGTATATATAATATTTGGGGTTCTGAGTAATTTTCAAGCAAAAAAATGATCATTTTTACATGTAGGAGAGAAGTGTCAGAATTGGCCTGGGTGGCAAGGGCTTAATTACCATAAGTAAGTAATATACAAATAATTATTATATATTGTTTGTAAGGTAATTTACTATATTTGCAAAATCTGTACTCAAGCACGTGGACAAATTACTGAAGTGTGAAGTTATAACTTCCAACCAGTAATTTCACAGTAAATGAATAAATAATAAATTATTATGTTATAACATATAGCATATAAATATGAGTTAGCTTGAATATAACAGTACCTTTCCAACAGAATCAGTTTCTCCTTCCTAACTATGTGAGAAAAACATGGGATTGTGGGTAAATCTTATACCCATAAACCCATGTTTTGTCCTTGTAGTTAAGAGGGCTGGGCTGGAAGGGAGCATTTGTCTTTTAGACACATGCCCCTTCTATGACACTGCAGTGAGAGGCGTGCCTCCACTGCAGCATTTTTATTGGACAGCTGGGACCAATGGTTTTTTACCATTGGTCCAAGACTCCAAGCTTTTTATTGAGCTCAGTGCTTCTGACAAGAAGTGAGTGGCACCGTGAGCTCAACCTCTCAGTCTGCTGCAGAGTGCCTCACCTGCCTCCCCTGACTGCACGTCCCTGCCTTGTGGTAATTCCTGATCTGCAGTGCCATTTGTGTGCTGTGGCGATATGCGATGCAAAAGAAATGATCCAGTCTTACAATTTATTGCAACACATCAAGCACTGTGATTTTTTTTAACAACTTACTGCAGCACACATGCACAACGCACACCAGAGTGTACACTTTATGGGCACCGTGATTTGTGCCTTCTGGGGGGAACTAGCCCTTAGTATGCATTACCACAATATGTATATGTTGTCTCTGTGTATTTTTAGACTTTTGTCATTTGTTTTTTTTCTTTTTTTAGCCAGTTGGGGCTTTGTGGAAATATCAGGGGTCTGAGCAGAACCCTGATATTTCAGTTTTGAGATAGAGAAAGAGACTGAGGACACCCAGTCCTCAATCTCCTTCTCCTTTGCAGCCCTGCTCTTTCAAACACTGAACACAGAAATGCTCAATACTGAGTGCTTCTGAGTGCTTCTGTGTTCATTCATGAGTTAAAGGGATAGTGAACATGCCATGTTTACTATCTCTTCAGTTATGAATGAAGACTGGAGTTCTCAGTAATGAAGGATCTGTAAATATGAGACACATATACAAATCCCCTCTGTCTCCTGCACAACCTGCTGTCTCTGTCGGTACACGCGGGGGGAGAGCAGCAGGGATCAGAGGCCAGACAAGAGACAGCAGATTGTGTGTGTGTGTGTGTGTGCCTACTTTACAACAATAGAAAGTGGAGAATTATAAAACTCTCCCATATAAAAAACTTATCTATGACTACAGAGGTTGCTCAGAAAGAATTTAGAAACTTCTGGGCACACAGAATCTTCTCCTTTTTTCTCCATCATTAGATGCAGCTCCTACTTGATTTTAAACAGAGGCTGTCATGTGTTTAGGTCCAATGTACTCAGGCTGCAGCGCCATATACTCGTTTTGTATCTGTTATGTTCCCATGCAGTGCAGTTTTTACAGCACATTCATTTGAATGGGCTGCAAAACACACTGGAACATGGAAACTACTGTTTCAGAATTTGTCGCACCAAATCGCATGGTGCTGCAGGAACATGTGATTTGTTGGCCGAAAGCGTGCTGCATTTGCGAGATGCATTTGGGGTGCCATTAACATTTTTTTTTGTAAATTACTTTTTATTTCGTTTTGTAACATACATACAACAAACGGGCCACAATAAACTTACCGGTGTACATTTACAAAAAAAGGAAAACATAGCAAAGAAAAAAAAAGACCAAAATTATAACCCCCCCTCCCTCCCCACAAAACAACAGAACTTTTGCCTAGACAGATAAAATCATTGCTTGACCCCCCAGCCGGAGGTAGGCACATGGTAGCACAGTGCCAGAACTCTATGGCACCCTGCGCAGTCTTACCGGATACTGCCAGTAATATGGTCCCCTCACCCCCCCCCCCCCCCCCATCAGGAGAAATGAAGATCTGTTAAGGAGAAAACAATTCCTCACCCCAGAATGATCAGTACATCAATTGTTGGTTAACTAATAGCTATCCAATACCCCAATTATATTCACCTCCCTTCTTTATATACTATACCAAGGATCAGTAGCTATAACCTTCCTGGAATTAATCTGATGCTGTGTACATAGAAACCATCCAACCCCCCCAAACCTTGTCAAATTTAGTCAATGCCCCCTGCTCAAATAAGTAGCTTTATAAAAGGGCTCTTCCACGAAAGGATAATCTGCTTTTTAGCATAGAATAGCAATAGGGTAAGAAGAGTTCCTATAGACCTGGTAGTAAGGTTCAAAGGTTCCACCAGATGCAATAGACACACCTCAATAGACATGGGAATCGAGATAGAAGTGACCGACCTGATACATCATGCAACAGCTTGCCAGTAGGGTTTGACCTGTGGACAGTTCCAAAATATATATCTAGGAAGTTTGCTATGGGTGCTGAGCACCTCCAGCATAAAGATTGTTACTTACCGAACATTTTAACAAGTCTAGCTGGGGTGAGATAAATCCTATGCAGGAATTTATAATAGATTAGTCTGTCTCTGGTAGAAATCAGGTGCTGAAATGCAGTCCCCCACATATCATCCCAATCATCCCTGTCCAACCCCGGGGCCAAAGCTTCCCAAGCCCGTCTGCAGGGCTCCATCAAATTAGTCGTTTCCTGGAGATCCTTATATAGGCTAGAGACCGGTTTAGGTAAAGAATCACTGCGCATCAATAATTGTAAGTCGCTGAGCTCAAGGTCAAGAGGCTCTCTGCAAAATTGAGAGCAAAAAGCATGTCTCAATTGAATGTATCTAAAAAAATGGGAGTTGGGTAGATCATAACGCAGTTTCAATTCATCGAACGTCATTAGGGTACCGTTTGCTACAATATGATGTAAAATTTTTTTTTTGTCCCTTGTAAATCTGTCCCTTGTAAATCTGTCCTTAGTCCAGACTACCGGGTCTAAGTAATGCAAAAAATATAATAAATTAGGATTTCTCCACAGGGGGAGATTGGGGGAAGCCTGCTTGGACTAAGTGGCCTCAGTCCCTGAGTCATAGACCATGCCCTTATCACTTAACGCATGGAGGATGTCAGGGGATAGGGAGCCCTCAGACCCCTATAAACAAGGTGAGACAGCACCTCATATGAGCCCATACAGGCAGCCTCCAGAGACACCGAGGCATCATCCGGAGGAGTAGTCAACCAACGGTGAGCCACTGTCAATTGGCCAGCTAGAAACAGTACAGCGCACTCCTAGCACAGAGACTGGGGCCTCACCAGGTCACCTGATAACTGTAAAGCCGCCTCTGTGTTTCTCTCTCTGTGAATGGAGAGGACAGCTACATTGCATCTTTCTCTCTCCTTGCAGAGAGAAAAAAAAGCGTGTGTGTAAAAAAATTGAATAATAATTATAAAAAATAATAAAAAAACACCTAGCTCAAGTTTCGATCTAGGTCAGTGCCAGGGTTAGTGTTTGGGTCAAAGGTCAAGGTTAAAAGGTCAGTCATTTTGGGCAGGATTTTTTTTTAATTATCAGTGTGTTTTAGGTGGGACAAAAAAAGCAAAAAAGCAAAATGCGCATTTCTGGGCTGTACTACGGATACAAATAACATACATATATGTGGTAATGCTGTGATCGTCAGGAGCAGGAGAATTTATTTTGGGTTGTTCTTTATTGGTAGGTTATGGTAGTAACAAGAAATTTACACAATGGCGACACAAAGTAGTTGTTATGATATGTACCAACACATGTCAAAGTTGCAAACTGTGCTTAGACTTTAACATTTGTTTTACCCTTAGGTGTGAAGGGGTTAAAGTGATTGTAAAGTCTCATTTTTTTTTTTTAGTTAGAAATAACAAACATGTTATACTTACCTGCCCTGTGTAGTGGATTTGCACAGAGCAGCCCAGATCCACCTCTTCTTGGGTCCCTCTTCTGTGCTCCTGGCCCTGCCCTCCTGTTGAGTGCCCCCCACAGCAAGCAGGTTGCTATGGGGGCACCCGAGCCAAGCCACAGCTCCGTGTGTCAAATTCAGACACAAAGCCGTGGCCTGGCCCCGCCCCTCTCTCTCCTCATTGGCTGACTGACTTTGACAGCAACAGGAGCCAATGGCACTGCTGTCTCAGCCAATGAGGAGGGGAGTCCTGGGCAGCTGAGACACCGCTGCAACATCGCTGGATCTAGAGGGACCTCAGGTAAGTATTACACCAGCTGAGTACTAATTTTAATTGGTTAGTTGACCTGTAACCTAATGGTGACACATTAGAGTAGTATATAGGTGATTGTGGTAACTAGTTCCAAAAGGTAATGACTAAGTGCTAACATTTGCGCGAAACGCGTCTACCTCTTTGTCCTCTGCTCCATCTGTCAACCACTTGTCATATGAAGCTTCAATAAAAGGATTTTTGGAAGTGCAGCCATCCGGAATTATTTCTTCATAACCTCCTGACTTTACAATCCCGTTATTGTACTCCAAGGATGGGATTCGATGGTAAGTCAAAAAATCTATTTTTGCCCCTCGAGCTACAGATGTAAGCGAAACCCTTAAAATGTTGACACCTGTTCCAGGGACAACCATCTAAAAGGGGATTTCTCTCAATTTGGTTGCATCTCTGGGACAGGAAGTGAAGGGATATTTTCCCAATGGTACACAGACAGCAAAAAAAAAAAACTGGTAGGGGTTTTAAACCTTTCCTATTCTACCCAAAAAAAAAAAAAAAAAAAACTTTTACCTATATTATTTCTTCTTCTAATCTTTACCCCATGTCTTGTGTATCTCTTTATAATACTTCTTCTACTTTCATAGGTCTATTCAGGTCTGTATCTACATCTCCAGGGTTTTCTGGCCCAATGCCTATTGCTAAATGCACACTGAGCATGGATCACATTAGAGACAGGAAAACAATACAGTTTTATTTCTGTATAGAAGCAAATATTTTCTACTTATTTTCTGTGTGAAAAAAATGCACATTTACTCCCTTGTGATTTATAATAGGACACATGCACACAATAGGTAATTCTGGAAGTTAGCCATGCATCGTGACTATATAACAGCTGGAGTCACAAATAGTTTCAACTATCCCTGCTCCCAATCTCCGTCTACCACATTTCATATTTGCTGTTGTGCATCACGTTTAGATTAGGTGGAAGATTAAATGTCTTATAAACATGTGTTTTGTCCTTGACCCCACTATTTGATTGGCCCAACAGCTGATAAAACATGTTTGTGATGCTTCTTGTAAATAATTAGCATTTTGTGGATTCTCTCTCTCGTATCCTAACCTCAGTGCCCCCTAAATTCCTGTTTCATGAAAAACTGAATATTTACATGATTATGTTTTATGATTAAACAGGTTCTGATCTAAGGGTTTAGTTCCTTATAATACATTAGTGGGTTTTGTTTTTTGTTCAACTGGGGGGTTAAACGAAAAAAAAACAAACAAATTTCCCTTTTCACACTAGACATGTGCAGAATGAAAAAAAATATTTTGTTTCGTTTTGTTATTTACATGAATTTGTTTAGTTAAATTCGTTTAATTCGTTTTCAGAATTAATTTTGTTTATTCGAATCGATTTGAAAATAGAATAGAATAGAAAAGAATATAACAGAAAATAAAAGAATAGAATATAATGGAGTAATATAATAATATTATAGAGTAAAACAGAACAAAACAGGATATAAAATAATAGAAAGGAAAAGAACAGAATAAAAAAAGAAAATAATTAGAGTATACCCATCTTCTGAAATTCGAATAGAAAAGAAAAGAATAGAATAAAAAAAAAAACAACAATAGAATAGAATATAAATAATACAACCATTTTCCAAAATTCAAATTTGAATTTTGGGCAATGGTTATATATATTCTATTCTATTCTATTGTTTTTTGTTTTTTTTAATTCTATTCTTTTTTATTCTAGTATAGTCTATTCTATTTTTCCTATTCTATTCTTTTATATTCTATTTGAAATTCAAATTTTAGAAGATGGTTATATTCTATGTTATTCTATGTGTTTCTATTATATTCTAGTCTATTCTGTTCTTTTATTTTCTATTCTATTTTGTTCTGTTTTAATAATTATATACTATTGTTTTATTTTCTGTTCTATTCTTTTCTATTCTATTATTTTTTTTTCTATTCTACTTTTTTTTCTATTCTATTCCTTTATTTTCTATTCTATTCTATTCTCTTTGGAAATTGGAAAACGATTCAAATTTGAAAACTAATCGAATTTCGTCCAAATTTTTTTTTTCGTTATTTCGGATTCGTTTGAATTTGTTACCATTGCAATTCAGAAATTTGAATACATCTGAATTTCCGAAAAACAAAAATTAGTCCGAATTTCTATTCAAGACTAAACGAACCGCACATTACTAATCCACGCATTCGAGGTGGATGGGGAAATCACCTCCTTGGAGCCATTGTGCTCTGATGGCGGGGAGAGTTCCCTGCTGTCAGAATACACAATCAGCACTACTGGCTGTAGCTGGCAGCACTGATTGTTCAGAAACTGTCAGGGATGCCATACACAGGCATCCAGCACGGGGGGTGATCAGATCGGTGGGCTGCACTTAAGGAATCAGGAACACAAGTGTAAGTGAAAAAAAAGTATATTTATTAAGGTAAAGACACAGCTGCAACACCAGCAAACCATAAACAAGTAATGAAACACAGCAAACCCCAAAACACCTAACTAATATACAGTTGTGCTCATAAGTTTACATACCCTGGCAGAATTTATGATTTCTTTGCCATTTTTCAGAGAATATGAATGATAACACAAACTTTTCTTTCACTCATGGTTAGTGTTTGGCTGAAGCCATTTATTATCAATCAACTGTGTTTACTCTTTTTAAATCATAATAACAACAGAAACTAGCAAAATGACCCTGATCAAAAGTGTACATACCCTAGTTCTTAATACTGTGTGTTGCCCCCTTTAACATCAATGACAGCTTGAAGTCTTTTGTGGTATTTGTGGACGAGGCTCTTTATCTTCTCAGATGGTAAAGCTGCCCATTCCTCTTGGCAAAAAGCCTCCATTTCCTGTAAATTATTGGGCCGTCTTGTATGAACTGCAAATTTGAGTTCTCCCCAGAGTGGCTCAATGATATTGAGGTCAGGAGACTGAGATGGCCACTCCAGAACCCTCACTTTATTCTGCTGTAGCCAATGACAGGTCAAATTGGCCTTGTGTTTTGGATTATTGTCATGTTGGAATGTCCAAGTACTGCCCATGCGCAGCTTCCTGGCTGATGAATGCAAATGTTCCTCCAGTATTTTTTGATAACATACTGCATTCATCTTGCCATCAATTTTGACCAAATTTCCTGTGCCTTTGTAGCTTACACATCCCCAAAACATCAGCGATCCACCTCACAATAGGAATGGTGAGGCTTGTCTCTGTGCTGTTTGGCGTATTGTAAGCGGGATACTTTTTGGCATTTGCATAGTAATGGCTTTCTTCTGGTGACTCGAGCATGCAGCCCATCTTTCTTCAAGTGCCTCCTTATTGTGCATCTTGAAACAGCCACACCACATGTTTTCAGAGAGTCCTGTATTTCACCTGAAGTTATTTTCCTGGCAGTTGTGGCTGAAATTTTAGTTGGTCTACCTGACCGTGGTGAGGTTTCAACATAACCCCTCATTTTCCACTTCTTGATTAGAGTTTGAACACTGCTGATTGGCATTCTCAATTCTTCGGATATCTTTTTATATCCATTTCCTGTTTTATACAGAAAATTCTTTTGCTTTCCTCATGACTCAGAATCCAGAAATGTCAGTGCAGCACTGGATGGAAGATGCAAAGGTCTGTCAGGAGTCCAGAAACTCATTAACCTTTTATACACACCCACTAATTACAAGCAAACAGATCACAGGTGAGGATGGTTACCTTTAATAGCCATTCAAACCCCTTTGTGTCAACTTGTGTGCATGTTATCAGGCCAAAATCACCAGGGTATGTAAACTTTTGACATAAAAAGAGGAATATAAAAAGAGGAAAGGAGGGCGTACCGATGTTGTGCATTACCAATGGTAAAATTTATTAAAAAACCGTAACAGCAGTAATCATACTCACAAATGAGCGTATAAAAAAAGGCTTATTAGTCCGCCAGTAGATGAGACTGCGTCTCTGGACACCTGCAACCCAGACAACACACCCAATCGTAACCTTCGATCATCTAGCCAAAACCTCCTCCTCATTCCCAAATTCCGCTACAAAGCAAAGGGAGAACGAAGGTTCGCAGTCCAAGGACCTCGGCTATTGAACGCTCTTCCGACTAACATCCGCATGGAAGAAAATCATCTGGCCTTCAGGAAAAAACTCAAGACCTACCTCTTCTAAGAAGCTGACAACACAACACATTCAGCACCTTGAGGCGATTCAGTTCGCATTTGCAGCGCTTTACAAATTATTCATTCATTCATTCAGACAGGATATTGGAGGGGTCAGATGGCATCACAAATGGCTCGCAGGCATTGTTTTATCCAGAGGGTTGGCCGCACCACTTACCTATAGACTAAGCCCCCAACCGCAGGAGATTGCTTCTATGTAAACTTTTGATCCGGGTCATTTGGGTAGTTTCTGTTGTGATTATGATTTAAAAAGAGTAAACACAGTTGATTGACAATAAAGGGGCTTCAGCCAAACACTAACCATTAATGAAAGAAAAGTGTTTGTGTTATCATTCATAATCTATGGAAAATGGCCAAGAAATCATAAATTCTGCCAGGGTATGTAAACTTATGAGCACAACTGTATATACACAAGCAAAGGAAACACACATAAATAACCAAGGCAGGCACAAGAGAAAAGGGGAACAGAAGGCAAGGTACTAGGAGCGGTCAGCAAGTGGGAGCAGGTAACAGGGGACAGGTCTCGGGGACAGAATACATGAAACGGAGTCCAGGACAAGGCAGGAAACAGATCAGGTTCAGGCAGGGACAAGGCTTGCAGAGGGAATTCTGAAGCCCTGAGCCTTGGTTAAGGGCGGGCTTATATAGTCCATCAGACCTACATCAGGTGTAACGTGATAGTTGCTTAGTAATCTTGGCAGGGAGACACCTGCTGGTGGCCACCAGAACTATACCCTTTGGTGCTGAACTTAACAGTGGCACCAGCAGGTGAACCAAGTAATGACACCGTTCCTCACTGAAACTTTCCAACAGACTGGTTGTACAGAAGTGGACCTCATGCACGCACTCGTTAACTCCTTCACTTCCGTACCTTGTGACTAAGTCATGGATCTCAGTTACATGGGTTCGGTTCTGGTTACTACTGGAAACCAACCATTAGGGAGGTAACCAGAACATCGACCCCCTCGCTATGGGAGGACCTGTCACCTTTACCAGGTACCACACTTAACGACTGGTTGCTTTGTTGCTCATAGCAACTACATTCTTCTTCCTTGTCTTGCCAAATTAACCCTTTTTTGTAGTGGTGTTACTTCATACCCCTTAGTGCTTTACAGACCCTAGTTTTTTGAACATTAGATCCCACATGCACTCCTTTATTAACTTCAGACCAGGCTGAAGGGACTTTAATCGCCTCAATACAGGGCATTTTTCAGCTTTTAGCGCTGTCACACTTTGAATGACAATTGCGCGGTCATGCTACACTGTAACCATGCAACATTTTTATTATTTTCTTCACACAAATAGAGCTTTCTTTTGGTGGTATTTAATCACTGCTAGATTTTAAATTTTTTTACAAAAAAAAAATAAGCCCGAAAATTTTGGGAAAAAAAAAGTGTTTCTGTCAGTATTTTTTTTCTCTTTCACTGATGTGCGCTGATGAGGCTGCACTGATGGGCACTAATTAGGTGGCACTGATGATGAGGCACTAATATGTCGAACTTATGGGCACTGATGCGCACTGATAGAAGGCACTGATAGGTGGTACTGGTGGGCACTGATTGGTGGCACTAATGGGCAGCACTGGTGGGCACTAATAGGTGGCACGGATAGGTGGCACTGATGATGCGGCACTGATGGGCAGCACTGATGGGTGGCACTGACTGGCATCACTAATGTGCAATGATTGCTGGCACTGGTGGGCATTGATTTCTGGTACTGCTGGGGCTTTATTGTAATCAGGGCACAGATAATCTGTGCCCTGATTACCTGTGCTGCTGTCCCCTGCGAGGAGATGCCGCTGATCAGCTCTCCTCGCCACACACTCAATTCAGTACGAGGCGATGAGAGCCTATTACCGGCACTTCCGTGTTTACATGTGACCGGCTGTGATTGGACACAGCCGGTCACATGGTTAAAGAGCCGCATCATCGGCTCTTTACAGAGATTGGGGTCGCGATGTGTCCTATCAACATGGCACGGCAGCAAACGATGTGCTGTAAGCCCTCACGGGCACGCAAAAGTGTCCATTTTGGGACAACGTCATATGGTGTCCACCCAGAACGAGAGCCACATTGCCCCGCCATCATTTGAAGGTGGGCGAGCAGCAAGTGGTTAACATTTACAGTCCAATGTGAACAGTACAAACCCTAATCCTAACTATAGCTATATGGCTGCCCAGGCATACCTCTGCAAGATGGTAGTACATGCTGATATTCTCCATGATTTGGATGTCCTGTGGAACCCCGTTGCCTCAAATGATCTACAAGGTACAGCAGTCCCAAGACCGAGAGTCGAGCCGAGAATCCTGGACCTCACCCTTCCCCCTTTTTATACCACAGTTGGGCTGGCTGGGACCAATAAGCCCAGAAACTGAGCACACATTACTAAAGCCTGGTATACACTGAGTTTTTTTCGTTGAACCCAGCGATCTCCCCGGCTGAGCTATTGTGCTCTGACAGGGGGACTGCACCCCGTCAGAACACTGGCATAGAGCAGTGATTGGGCACCGATTGGCAGAACTTTTTTGGTCATGCCCCTTCGACAGAAGCTGGCCTGGCTGTTGTACAAATTGGCTAGATGTCGGCTGGTTTCTATTGAACTGGCCGATGCTGCCCGATATTCAGGCTGTGTGTACGACCCTTTAACTCTTTCCCCTCAGCCTAGACCAGCCTCTAACTTATTAAGGCTACATGCTATGGTTTCCCCCAAGAGAAGTTGACTCCAGGGATGACCTCCTGCTCCTTTTTTCCTCCTCAATAGCCATATAAATGCATGTTTTGATGATCTGAGCACACTCATTTCACATGAGAAAGATCTCTCAGCATTTACATTGTGATAAAATCCAAATGTCTATGGAAAGGCTTCAATGTAGGTATCATCCATCTGCTTGTAAGGTGGTCAGTAAGGAGAGGTGTGCTATATGACAAGAAAAATATTATGTATATACTGCTCAGCTTGACAAGCTTGTACCAATGCCAAAAGTTAAAGTGGTATTAGAAAAGCAACATTTTGTAAGATACATATGGATGTATTTCAGGCTTTATAGATATCTTAAGTAACCTTTAGTTTTATGGGCTGGCAATATACTGCAGAACATAATCCTACTGATGTTATTAAAACGTATTGGCATCCATTCAGGATCAATACACGGTCGGTGCCTGTGACATTTGAGACTTGAACAAGCTGTGAAAATCTGATAAGATTTTAGTACCTGCACAAGGAGACCTTTAATAGAAACAGCAACTAATGACCACAAACATACAAGGATTTATACTTCCAAATATACATCTTCAACAATTCTTTGTTCTTTCCATAAGGGACCAAACACAGATCTCCGAGACAATGCAACATGTATGGGGCACAAGCAGACACCACCAGTGGAGGCTTTTTGGGATGGATAAGTTGCACACGGATAAGATAATACTGGAGGGATCTGCAGTGTGCTTCTGTTGCCCTTTCTCCATAACCTAGGCAGAAATGGTCATGATGAGCTGACAACACACTGATGCACTAAAATCCCTAAAGCCTCGTACACACGATCGGATTTTCCGCCGGGAATTGTGTGATGACAGGCTGATGGTGGAAATTCCGACTGCTTGTATGCTCCATCAGACAATTGTTGTTGGATTTTCCACGGACAAATGTTGGATGGCAGGCTTATAAATTTTCCGCGGACAAATGTCTGTTGTCGGATTTTCTGATTGTCTGTACACAAGTTCGTCGGACAAAAGTCCAAAGTACAAACACGCATGCTCGGAAGCAAGGACGAGCCGTAAGCGGTCGGTCTTGTCAACTAGCGTTCTTAATGGAGAATTAACTTTCGTGATGCGGCAAATTATGAAATCTCGAAATGCAGCGCACATTCTCTTCTTCTTTAATGGTATAATAATGAAGCTGCTTTGCTGGTGATACTGATGGAGTTCTGTAAAACGTATTTTAAAAGGCTTTTATTTTCTAGTGATATCATGAATAATATTATTATGCTTGTTTTTTTTTTATTTTTAGGGCAAATTACCACAACACTATTATCCCGTAGTTTATAAGATCAAAGATACAACTATGTTGGTGTCCCTTGTTAATTTTACATTGTACATTGTATTTTTGTTTTAAATGTAACTGCCTACTCCCAAACTGTCAATTGAAGTAAAACACATAGCCAAGTATTATTCTTCACAATTTTTTTATTGTGCATTAAAAAAAGAAAACAAATAAAATTAGACATGCTATCTGCCAATATAACTTAACCAAAAAGTGCATTTTATGCATCCAAAAATATAGAAAATATACCAAATCAGATCATTATTCAACCAAAAAAATAAAATAAAAGCCTCATGCATAGTGTCCTGCTTCTTAATATAGGGGGTCAATAATGCCAAGAGTTGGTGAAAGCAGCGGTCCGTCATCCGGAGATAATTCCGAAAATCATCCGGGTTTATTCTTCTGTAGCTCCCGCAGCAAAGGCAGATGACATAATTGGTCACGATTAATAAAGAAACCAGATTTTGGTCCAAGAAATCCTCCTCCTGTTCCTGGACTGGACTTGGGTCAAAGCAATAACTCCAAGGCCAATAATAAATAACACGTTATCTCCTCTGATTCCGCAACATGTCTGGTTGACGAACGGCCTTTCAGAAACGAACTGAAAAGCGCAAAATGAAAAGCGCAAATCAACACCCAAACTTCTACTAACATCAGATTAGCAGAAGGAGCCCAAAGGGTGGCGCCTGACAATTATGTTCCTCTTTATCGGTTCATAGTACATCTAGTACCTCACTACATTCGTGTTTGTTGGCCGACAATTGTGTACCGTTTGTATGCAAGACAAAATCCAGGCACACAGTCTGACGCTTTGTCTGCGGAAAATCTGATCGTGTGTACGAGGCTTTAAAGTCTTATTAGCCATGTCCATGTTAATCTGTGAACTACAGAACAGAATTATGAACCGTTATGAAGGTGAGGAAAGTAGGAGGTGTTCTGTAGTTCAAATCAGGAGCAAGCAGCCCAAGATGACAACCTTGGATGCATGATACTGACAGAGTCACCAGTTAGAAATAAAGAAACAGAAAGTGTGAAAAGAGAAACCTAATGCAGCTACACCAGGTAAGGATGCATAAGCTGCAATATATTACATTTTTGTTCTTGAGTTTAGATACCCTTTAAGTAAAATAGGCCAGTAAAACATGATATCTAAGTTTTTTTACTCTGCTTTACATCAGGACTCCATATTAAGGTGTAGGATTCAAGCAAAGTATATAAAAGAGAAGCCACAGTTCTGCCTTTAGCAACAAGTGAGATTCCTAAATTAGTTTTCTGATCTGTTCTGGAAAGATAACTCCTGGGATACAACTGTGCGATAGACAGCAATGACACTTTATTATACAGCAAGCCCAAAGCTATAAAATATTGCACAAAATAATATCTAAAAATAAAAGTAAATGCTTTGACAGAATTTTATGGCTAAGCAATGTAAACCTTAAACATTTTTTTTATTATGTGTCCCATGGGTGGCACTGTTCTACTGTGTCTATAGACAATCCTCATCTTTGTCTGCTACAGGACACGTAGTACGGTTTTACATTTATTTTTATTTTTTGGACATATTCTAGTGTACAAATAGTGTTTAGATGCTACTGCAATAGATAGATAGAATAATATGTTTTAATTTATTAAACATAAAGCATGGGTTAGGGGTTATGCATTTTCAATCATTTGTGTCAGTTTTTAGAATACTTGATTGCTGCTTCCAAGTTACCATATATTTGTTTGGAGCGGGATGTTATGAACAGTGGCCATTGTTTGCTGGGACTGAAATTGTGTGGAAAGGAAAAAAATGTTAATAATAGGCATCCAAGGCAAATTGGGTTGTTTTGCTTGGAAAAGAGATAAGAAACTAGAGTAGGATGATGGGGAAGAGCCAATGCATGCGGAGAAAACTAAGTGGAGCTTTAATTTAAGTCCTGTTAGATCACTTCATGCTGGCCCCTTTTGCAGGCATAGCTATGTAAAACATTAAAAATAAGTGCCCATACTGTTTAGAATCCAGTAATGCACTGTATCACCCTACTCTGCATCTGCACGTGCTCAGTTGCTATCTATTTTTTGTTACTACCAAAAATCTAGAAGCTGAGCTGCTGACAGCCTAAAGATTTACTGCTGCTCAGGGACTCTTGCCTTCAGCAAAATGGCAGTTTCCAGCAGCAAGAAGCAGGAGCAATGCTGGAGACAATTTACAGCACACACTAATTTTGGTTGCATATATATTATTGTGAAATGTATGTTCCTTGCTAAAGAACATTATTTTTTTTTTAGCAAGTTATGGGTAAAGCTCTGCTTTAAGGTAGAGCAGAGTATTAGGAGTGGATACTTTTGATCATGAAGCTGAGTAGGGGTGGAGAGTATGTGACATACAGCAGGACTGTCAGAGTAAAGCAGTTTAGTGTATGCAATGTACAGCACAGTGTACATTTACACCATACTTTACAGAATAAAGCAGCACCAAGCAGGCCCGGGCATTTTAGACTGGGCAGCCTGACCCGATGGGGGGGGGGGGGGGGGGTAGAGATGGGGGGGCAGGTGTATGCACAAGTGGTTCGGTCACAGGATATTCTGAGAGACATCCCAATCTAGCAAAGAGGCATCCCCATATAGCAAAAAGACATCCCCACCCGGCAAAAAGACATCGCCAATCCAGCAAAGAGACAACCCCAGTCCAACAAAAAGACAGCCCCAGTCCAGCAAAGAGACACCCCTAGTCCAGAAAACAGACATCCCCAGACAACCAAAGACAGCCCAAGACCAGCAAAGTGATATCCCCAGTCCAGCAAAGAGACATCCCCAGGCCAGCAAAGAGACATCCCCAGTCCAGCAAAGAGACATCCCCAGTCCAGCAAAGAGACATCCCCAGTCCAGCAAAGAGACATCCCCAGACCAGCAAAGAGACATCCCCAGACCAGCAAAGTGACATCCCCAGACCAGCACAGAGACATCCCCAGACTAGCACAGAGACATCCCCAGACTAGCACAGAGACATCCCCAGACTAGCACAGAGAGAGCCCCAGACCAGCACAGAGAGAGCCCCAGACCAGCACAGAGAGAGCCCCAGACCAGCACAGAGAGAGCCCCAGACCAGCACAGAGACAGCCCCAGACCAGCACAGAGACAGCCCCAGACCAGCACAGAGACAGCCCCAGATCAGCACAGAGACAGCTTCAGTCCAGCACAGAGACAGCCTAAATCCACCTCCTTTCCCCGCCACTAAAGAGCGGGACTTTGGCTGTAACACGCACTGGATCAGTTCAGTGCACTCACCTTCCTCCCTGTGCAGCTGTCACCGTGTGTTAGAAGAGAGGCCACCGTTGTCCCTCGAGTGCAGGTATATCTCCAGCGGCTGGCCCCACAGGTGTCTGTCCCTTGCAGGTGCTTCCCACCCGCCTTCTTCTGCACATTCTAGTTTGCTGGTGCTGACCCTGCTTTAGGCACGGCCGAAGAGCGAGAGGCGAGCGCCGGCCACGGTCTGTGTTAGCCCTGTCCAGGCCACGGTCACCGCTTATCTCCTGCTGTGCGGCCTGGTCATCAACAGGCCAGTCCTCTTATGACATGCAGCCTGGAGGCCCAAGGCCCGCCGGGCAAACGCCCGGTGTGCCCTATGGCTGCTCCGGGCCTGGCCCCAAGTATACATAATACAACAGAGCATCCAAATTAAAACAGTCCAATGTATGTGATGTACAGCATAGTGTAGAGAGTAAAGTAATTTAAAGTATGTGAAACACAGAACGATGTACATAGTAAAGTAGTTCCAAGTACGATGTACATAGTAAAGTAGTTCCAAGTATGTAATGTATAGCATGGTGTATAGAAGGCAGTCCAGAGTATGTGATGTACAGAACAGAATGCAATGTACAGCAATCCA
This sequence comes from Lithobates septentrionalis, assembly GCA_037952835.1. NCBI lineage: Eukaryota > Metazoa > Chordata > Amphibia > Anura > Ranidae > Lithobates > Lithobates septentrionalis. Next base: position 236,996 of record JBBDGP010001870.1, on the reverse strand, counting down.
GAGTATATGATGTACAATGCAAAAGAAAAGGCAGACGCTGTAGTTTTAATTTTGTGAATAATAGGATTTTTTATAACAGCTTACCTGTAAAATCCTTTTCTTTCGATGGACATCACGGAACACAGAGCCACAGTAAAAACTGATGGGTTATGTAGGTACCATTAGGTATTGGACACTGGTCACACCCTAATCAGGAAGTTCAACCCCCTATATAATCCCTCCCCTTACAGGGATACCTCAGTTTTGTAGCAAAGCAATATAAGTGTATTAGAAGAGGGGCGGGACCTCTGTGTCCCGTGATGTCCATCGAAAGAAAAGGATTTTACAGGTAAGCTGTTATAAAAAAATCCTATTTTCTTTCTCGAACATCACGGGACACAGAGCCACAGTAATAACTGATGGGATGTACCAAAGCAATGCCAACTGAGGGGGGGGGGATCACAACCAAGTAGGGTGCAATCAGACCTGAGGACCCTGTACCGCTGTCTGCAGCACACTACGCCCAAAGGCGATATCCTCATGCCTTCTCACATCCACCTGATAAAATCTGGTGAATGTATGGACTGAAGACCAGGTTGCGGCCCTGCAGATCTGAGCCATAGAGGCCTGGTGATGCACTGCCCAAGAAGCACTAATAGCCCTTGTGGAATGTGCCTTGATCTGAAACGGAGGAATCTTCTGTTTCAAACCGTAAGCTTGAATAATCAACTGTCGAATCCATTTAGAAATGGTAGCTTTTGATGCTGCCTGTTCTCTGTTGGGACCCTCTGGCAGCACGAACAAAACATCCGTTTTGCGAATTTGAGCAGTTGCTTCCAGATTCCAGTTTCCTTGTCAGCAAGACCAAAGGAATCTGACGTATTGGTTCAAAAGGCTGTTTCTGTAACACCGACAGAACCAAGTTTAAGTCCCAGGGGTTTAGGGGCGCCTTAACCGGAGGATTAAGACGCATCACCCCCTGCATAAAGTTTTGGACCAAAGAATGCGAAGCAAGTGGCCGTTGAAATAATACTGATAAGGCCGAGACCTGGCCCTTGATGGTACTCAAGGCCAGCTTCATCTCTAATCCTAATTGTAGAAAATCAAGAATTCTACCTATGACATATTTTCTGGGATGCCAGCCCCTGGATTCACACCAGGATACATAAGCTTTCCAGACTCTATGATAAATTATTCTGGAAGCTGGCTTCCTTGCATTGATCAAGGTAGATATCACAGGACCTGAAAGCCCACGACTCTTCAGAACGTGGGTTTCAATAGCCAAACCGTCAAATTTAGCGTTTGTAAGGCAGGATGGAACACTGGACCTTGAGATAACAGGTCTGGGCGTACCGGTAGGGTCCACGGGGAACCCACCGTCATCCTTACTATTTCTGCATACCAAGACCTTCTGGGCCAAGCGGGGGCCACCAGAACTACTGACCTCCTTTCTTGCCTGATCCTGCAAAGGAGTCGTGGCAATAGCAGAATAGGCGGGAATGCATAAATCAGTGAGATCCGATGCCACGGAATCACCAACGCATCCGTCCGGCATGCAAGAGGATACCTTGTCCTTGCCACAAATCTGTCTATCTTTTTGTTGAATCGGGATGCAAAGAGATCTACATCTGGAACCCCCCATCTTCGGCATATAGCCCAAAAGACGTCAGGATGCAGAGACCATTCCCCTGGGAGTAACTGCTGGCGACTTAGATAGTCCGCCTGCCAGTTCTCTATCCCAGGAATGAAAACTGCAGATATGCATGGCACATGCATCTCTGCCCAGACTAAGATCTGGTTCACCTCTTTTTGAGCAGCTCGGCTCCGGGTGCCTCCCTGATGATTGACATAAGCCACTGCTGTTGCATTGTCGGACTGAATCCTGACCAGGCAACCCTGTAGCCTGATAGTCCAGGCCTTTAGGGCTAGATATACCGCCCGAATCTCCAGAATAATGATGGGTAAGGTCCTCTCGGTCTTGGACCATAGCCCCTGGATCGCAGACTGTTCCAGAACTGCTCCCCAACCTGACAGACTTGCATCTGTTACCACCGTCCAGGTAACCAGTAGAAAGGACTTCCCCTTCTGCAGGTTTTCGTGTATTAGCCACCAATTGAGGCTCTGACGCACCGCCTGAGACAGGTGCATCGGGAAGTCTAATGCCTGAACCTTCTTGTTCCAGGCCGACAGAATACTGTGTTGCAGCAGTCTTGAATGAAACTGAGCATAGGGAACTGCTTCGAATGAAGACACCATCTTTCCTAGCAGCCTCATACAAAGGCGGACAGAAGGACCCTTCTTGGTCCTGACTGTCAGGATCAGCTCCCTTAAAGCAGTAATCTTTGCCTAAGGAAGAAATACTTTCTCCTGGCTTGTATCTATGATAAGATCCAAATACTCCAGTCTTCTTACTGGTTTTAGGAAAGACTTTTCTAGGTTGAGGATCCAACCTAGGTGTTCCAGATACTTGACCGTGGTCCTCAAGTTCCCGTTCAAGGAGGCTACCGACTGGTCTATCAAGAGCAGGTCGTCTAGGTATGCTATGACAGTTATACCCTGAGCCCTTAATCTGGCCAGAGGAGGAGCCAAGATCTTTGTGAACACTCGAGGTGCAGTGGCTATCCCGAAGGGCAGAGCCACAAACTGGAAATGGCGCCCTCCTATCTCGAAGCGCAGAAACTTCTGATGAGCAGGAAAAATGGGCACATGTAGATATGCATCTCTGATGTCTATCGATGCCAAAAATTCTCCTCCCTGCAGGATGGAGACTACTGTCCGAATTGATTCCATGTGGAAGTACTGAATCCTTAGGAATCGATTCAGATCTCTTAAATCCAGAATGGGTCTGACATCCCCATTTGGTTTTTGGACCGTAAAAAGGTTGGAATAGAAGCCCAATCCTTGATCCTTTGTGGGAACCACCATAATGACCTCTTGCGACAAAAGTCACTCTAACGCTAGAGGAAGCGACTGCTTCTTCTCTGGGTCTCTGGGAACACTTGATCTGAGGAAACAAGGAGAGGGAAATTCTTGGAACTCCAGCTTGTACCCTAAGGTTACTGTGGAGATTACCCATCTGTCCTGGAAGTCCTCCTGCCAGAGCTTTGAGAACTGTAGCAGTCTTCCCCCCACTCGAGCGAGCGGGGGCGCCCCTTCATGAAGAGGCCTTAGTGTCTTGTCTAGTAGATTTCTTCCCCCAGGACTTCTTTTGTCCCTGGAGTTGACTCCTTTCTCTTGCCCCAGACGGAGGAGGCCATCGTGACTGCCTGGAGGCTGATTCCCCTGGCGCTGGGGAAAGAGTCCGTTTGAAAGAGGGATGCTTATTCTTCTTCTTAACAGGTAAGAGAGTGCTTTTCCCACAAGAGATTCTCTTGATATAGTTATCCAAGTCTTCTCCAAACAACCTTGCACCACGAAAAGGAAACCCAGCCAAGAGCTTCTTACATGGTGCTTCGGCTGACCAACTTTTCAACCATAAGATTCTACGCATATGCACCAACCCAAGTGAAAGACGAGAGGTTTGCATAATAGAATCTCTGATGGCGCCAACAACATAATATAAGGCCGCTGGAAGGTTAGTGAACCCCTGGGCCTGCTGTTCAGGTAGAACTTTGATGACCTGCTTAACATGGTCTCTTAAGTATTGACAGACTCCAATCGCTGCTACTGCAGGTTGAGCCACTGATCCTGCTAAGGAAAAAACATCCTTCAATAAGGATTCCATCTTTTTTCCACAGGATCCCTGAGCATCTGAGCGTTGTCTACAGGACAAGTCAGACTACTATTTATAGAGGAAATGGCCGCATCAATGGCCGGTATTCCCCACATTTTAATAAATTTTTCTTCCATAGGATAAAGTATTGAAAACTTTTTCGGCGGAAGAAAACGCTTATCTGGGTGATCCCACTCAGAATAAAGGAGCTTTTCATGTAAATTATGAACAGGAAAAGCATGTGCTGTTTGAGAAGGTTTCAGCGACCCCAAAGAAGAAGAAGATTCCTTAACCGATTCAGATACGGGCAACTTAAATGTAGAGCGAACCAATCCAGTAAGGATCTGTACTAAGAGTTTCTCCTCTTGGGAAGCCGAAGAGGTTCCCTCTCCACCTGATTCCTCAGAGGAGGAATCATCTGTCCCATCCTGTTCCTCTGAAAGGGCTTCATCTCCTTTATCCCAGAGCTCCTCTTCCTGAGGGTCTTGGGGAAGAGAGGAAGGCCTAGTGCGTTTTCTTCCACTGAGTGAAGACGTAATCACGGCCATTAATCTTTCCTCTAACACAGTAATGGTTGAGGAAAAAACCTCTTGTGTAATGTATACAGGGGCTGAAGTGCCAGAAGCAGGTACAGCCCCTGACCCCAACAGCTCTCCCTGGCTAGCCGTCCCAGGCCCCTCAGGGGGGAGGATGCTGCAGACAGGGGGTCCTCAGAACCCAAATAAGATCCCCTAGTGTCTCTGGTTCTGGGGGTATTTGAACCTCTTCTACCCATAGTGCAAAGCAACAAGGTGGAGGTATCCAAAATGAACACTGACTGCTGAGCGATGTAGTCTGGCAAAAGCCTTGCTACCAAATGCCCAGTCTGGTGTTACCTTAGTAAATGCAGCCTAGGAGAATGCCTGTGTCCCACCTTACATGTGACTGTCACCTCTGTGTCCCTCCAAAGGCTCAGAGCACCTGTAAAGTGTGCTTTAAATAGCCCTGTTTCTGGCAATGTGGGCGTCTGAGCACGCGGACGCTGTGCTGACGCCCCGCCCCTCCCCTCTACTGCCCCCCCCTTCATTTTTTCAAAAAACGAGCGCTTCCCGCGCGAGCCGATTCTTCCGGGATAAGCATGGAGGAAGGCTGGGGGCGGAGGAGGAAGGAGAGAGGCTGGCAGAGATGGAGCCTGCACGTGTAAAGCCGGCCTGGCAGCGGCAGCGGCGGTGACAGTGCGGTATAAAAACCGCCTTACAGCCCTCCTGCGACCTCCCCTTAGCCTGGGGGGGAATATCCCAGAGGAGAAAACCCCCCATCCCATCCTACCTGGAGCCGGTCGGAGGAGCTTGTGCAGCGTCGAACGCTGAGACAGAAATCAGCATGAGAAGGTATGTGCTCTTGGCAGCCCCCGGTGGTCACAATAGGCAAAGCATGCATTTACCTTAAAGGAGAAAATCTACTAGAATTTAAAATTCTGTGGAATCTCCTCTTACCTTATCCAGCCGCAGGATTCTGTATATACAGACCCAATCTTCACCTCTCATGGTGGGCTCCATAAAAAAAACGTCAGAGACTGGGGCCCCCTACAAATAGGGGGATCCTGCAGTTCTGGCCCTGTAAAGCACCCAGCCAGAAATAAGGTGTTAAAGACCCTTTTCTGATATGCGGGGTCCAGCTCTCTAAAAAGAGAAGCGTTACAGGTAAAACCTCGTTTCTTCGGACACGAGGCCCGGGTACCATCCAATTCGGCCATGAAAGGACACTTTGAATGGATCTGGTTCGCCTGGCTTGCCCCAGTATAGGATATCAGGATATTCCCTTTGGAGCTTCAGCACAGGACATCTTTACACGTCCAACACCTAAGACACTGGTGTAAAAACTGAGGTATACCTGTAAGGGGAGGGATTATATAGGGGGTTGAACTTCCTGCTTAGGGTGTGACCAGTGTCCAATACCTAATGGTACCTACATAACCCATCAGTTATTACTCTGGCTCTGTGTCCCGTGATGTTCGAGAAAGAAATATTATTCTCTTACCCAAAATGCGCTGGACTCTGACAGACTATTTCCTCTGCAATAAACTCTGAATTAACACTAAAAATAGAAACCAAAAATAAAAAAAAGCAATACACTGTCCCAGATATGAATTGTAATATATTCAATACTAAACAAATGTAACGTGGTACTTGCAGAAAGAAGATGAGGGAGGAATGTAGAACACACAGGATTAAGTCAATTTGTAACAACTGGTGAGCACAACACATGGAGATCAAAGTAGTTAAAATACCTAATGCAAAAGATATTAACAACTGGCTCAGTGCACAAAAGATATCTCCTTTTCTGCAGTATTTGCAGCATTTAGACAAAGTGATGCACATATTTATAGGACGCACAGACAGATAACACATTGCTACAGAAGAATTCCAACAAGCACTGTCTGCATCTAAACTGGCCATATAGTCTCAGTGTAATTTCATCTGGAACATGGAAAAAATAAACATAACCTATGTGTGGCCACTTGTCCTCCTCCCCATGTCATAGTTGAGGAAGTCTTAAACTGGCAAAAAGATAATTCTCATTTCTGGCAACATTACAAGAAAAGGTCAGCCATCGGCTTATGATCCAATGACAAGAACTCCCAGATAGCACAATTGATGATCTTCAGCCCCAATATATTAATACAGTAGAACAATCAGCACATCCTTGTTTGTATATATAAACATTCACATTTATTTCAGTCCATTAAAAGCACCAAGGCAGAACTTCAAATTCATCAGTAATCTATTATGACCCTGCAGGGTAATGTTCCACTGTTTTGATTTTGTTTGTCTGTGTCTTACAGTAGGGGATAGATCGTACAGGACTATCTATTAAAAATTATCATGGATTTTGTTGGTGCAGCATGGTCAGGCTATACGTCAGAGTTTCATACTCAACCCAACTCTAGTAGTAGGAATGATGAAAGCTTGAATCAATATCTAACTGAGTTAAAACATTTACTCAAAAAGAAGTCTAATCTTTACTGGCACATAGAATTTTTTAAACAGTATATACAGTGGGGACGGAAAGTATTCAGACCCCCTTAAATTTTTCACTCTTTGTTATATTGCAGCCATTTGCTAAAATTATTTAAGTTTATTTTTTTCCTCATTAATGTACACACAGCACCCCATATTGACAGAAAAACACAGAATTGTTGACATTTTTGTAGATTTTTAAAAAAAGAAAAACTGAATTATCACATGGTCCTAAGTATTCAGACCCTTTGCTGTGACACTCATATATTTAGCTCAGGTGCTGTCCATTTCCTCTGATCATCCTTGAGATGGTTCTACACCTTCATTTGAGTCCAGCTGTGTTTGATTATACTGATTGGACTTGATTAGGAAAGCCACACACCTGCCTATATAAGACCTTACAGCTCACAGTGCATGTCAGAGCAAATGAGAATCATGAGGTCAAAGGAACTGTCCGAAGAGCTCAGAGACAGAATTGTGGCAAGACACAGATCTGGCCAAGGGTAAAAAAAAAATCTGCTGCACTTAAGGTTCCTAAGAGCACAGTGGCCTCCATAATCCTTAAATGGAAGACGTTTGGGACTGGAACCCTTCCTAGAGTTGGCCATCCGGCCAAACTGAGCTATTGGGAGAAGAGCCTTGGGGAGAGAGGTAAAGAAGAACCCAAAGATCACTGTGGCTGATCTCCAGAGATGCAGTCGGGAGATGGGAGAAAGTTGTAGAAAGTCAACCATCACTGCAGCCCTCCACCAGTCGGGGCTTTATGCCAGAGTGGCCCGACGGAAGCCTCTCCTCAGTGCAAGACACATGAAAGCCCACGTGGAGTTTGCTAAACAACACCTGAAGGACTCCAAGATGGTGAGAAATAAGATTCTCTGGTCTGATGAGACCAAGATAGAACTTTTTGGCCTTAATTCTAAGCGGTATGTGTGGAGAAAACCAGGCACTGCTCATCACCTGTCCAATACAATCCCAACAGTGAAGCATGGTGGTGACAGCATCATGCTGTGGGGGTGTTTTTCAGCTGCAGGGACTGGACGACTGGTTGCAATTGAGATAAAGATGATTGCGGCCCAGTGCAGGGATATCCTGGATGAAAACCTTCTCCAGAGTGCTCAGGACCTCAGACTCGGCCGAAGGTTTACCTTCCAACAAGACCTATGACCCTAAGCACACAGCTAAAATAACGAAGGAGTGGCTTCACAACAACTCCGTGACTGTTCTTGAATGGCCCAGCCAGAGCCCTGACATAACCCCAATTGAGCATCTCTGGAGAGACCTAAAAATGGCTGTCCACCAACGTTTACCATCCAACCTGACAGAACTGGAGAGGACCTGCAAGGAGGAATGGCAGAGGATCCCCAAATCCAGGTGTGAAAAACTTGTTGCATCTTTTCCAAAAAGACTCATGGCTATATTTGATCAAAAGGGTGCTTCTACTAAATACTGATCAAAGGGTCTGAATACTTAGGACCATGTGATATTTCAGTTTTTCTTTTTTAATAAATCTGCAAAAATGTCAACAATTCTGTGTTTTTCTGTCAATATGGGGTGCTGTGTGTACATTAATGAGGAAAAAAACGAACCTAAATGATTTTAGCAAATGGCTGCAATATAACAAAGAGTGAAAAATTTAAGGGGATCTGAATACTTTTCGTCCCCACTGTACATGAAGAGGTTAGCCCATTTGGATTAAGAGTACAGATTTATCCATCGTTTTCAAATGTTTCCCAAGAATTTAAAGACGCATGGGAACACACACTAACGAAATGCAGTGTAGAACTAATGGGCATATTGATTATCCATTACCAGAAAGATATGGATCAATTAGACAACAAACTGACCACTTTGAATAATACCTATGATATAGTTAAAAATCATACACACTTTGACAGCAAATGCAAAGCGTTGAAAAACGAATTAAAAGGAAAGCATTTGTGGAGGGATTTGCCTACCGTTGAGTAATTGCCCCTGGGGGTAGGAGACCGCCCAGAGTTCGGGGGGGCTCCATCGCAATAGCCAACCCTATACTACAGGTGACGAGGGTACTGAATGTGACTCATCACTATCTTCCTTTTCTCAACAGCAGTCTCATGGACCTTCGCAAGCTGGCCAAGGACACAATCAAACTGGTGCACGTAAGCGAACTCCTAATGGTAGTGAGTACGGTACACCTCACACGTCCAAACGTAAACCCGACAATGCTCGTCCACTCCAGCCACCTAAGACTCAAAAGAGTGGTCCCGTCCAGGGGGGTGATGGGGTTCTCAGTACACCGGCTAATAGGAATAAGCACCTCGGTCCACTAGCAGCATAAGCACTTCAAATCCTTAAACCACAGGTGAATACTATACCACAATGGCCCACTCATACACAGAATACTCAGGGGAGGAAATTTCCAAATATTCCTTACCTATGATTTAATACCATCGGTGCTACAATAAAGGAAAGTTTTTTTACCCGAACTACAATCCCCCGGTGTCACGAAACAAGTCACCCTGGACCCTTTCTTGATACAAGGGACAACATTGGACCCCTCGAAGATACACTTCCACCCCCGATCCCACCAAGTTGAGTGTCATCAATTTGGCACCACTATCCCTGACACAGGGTGAAATTCAGGTCCTCAAATTGGGCCTGGGCTTCTGCCCATCAAACAGCATAGACAAATACGAGACTGTTAAGGATTTATACCTATTTAGTAGAAAGCTCACTTACAAATATCTTTTTGATAAGGACAGAACCAGGGCCAATAAAGATAAGGAACTCACTGAAAATATGAAAGGTTTTACCATGAAGGATTTTCGTGCACTCAGGGACCTCATCCTCCTCTTGGAGGAGAACGAACCTGACCACAATGGCGATGATTCAGTCACTCCTTTACATATTGAATCTACTTTACATAAATTTCAGGTTAAATCTCAGTGGTTTCCTGACCCGACCACGAATCCACATGTGTGGACTTTCCTTACAGCAGCGATTAGCGATATTAAACGTACCCATTTCTCCCGTCACCAAGAACCTAACACAGTTACAGATTGAAGGCCTCAATACTCTAAGCAATAGACCAAATGTAATCATTAAACCTGCTGACACGGGGGGCAATGTGGTGGTTATGTTGCAACATCATTATGAATGCATGTGTCTTCAAATATTATCCAACAAAGAGTGGTATCGGGTTATTACTTCCACCCATACTCCTGAATACACTAGCCAATTCAAGGAGCTCATTGGCACGGCCTTTATGGAGAGTCTCATTGATCAGGATGTCTATAAATATCTCAATGTCCAGTTCTCATGCGATGCAAACTTCTATGCATTGCCTAAAGTGCACAAAAATCTACTTGATACACCTGGGAGGCCCATCGTCTCTGAAATAGGTGCCCTATGTGAGAATGTTGACCTTCTTTCTTATGCCACACGTCACCAGCCTACCATTGTATATTAGAGATACTTTGGCCCTCCTTAAACATATTGAAGGCCCTAGTGTACCCCCAGGAGCTTTGATAGTAACACTTGACGTGGAAGCACTCTATTTGAGTATTCCAGATGACAGGGGAGTTCAGATCATTCGTACATTTTTGATGGAACAGCCACATACCCAATGGAAGTTTAACAATTTTACCCTGCAGTTACTATACCACATATTAACTTATAACTGATTCACATTCATGGGCTCCCACTACCTCCAGGTGCAGGGAGTGGCCATGGGCACTGGATGTGCCCCTGCTTACACCAATCTGTACCTGGGGGAGAGGGGGGGTGGGAGTACCAATTGTGGCACTCAGGTGTCTTGGAAGAGTACAAGTTGTATGACGGTAGATTTATAGATGACATCTTTATTCTATGGACAGGCACTGCAGAGGAACTATATAGATTTGTTGATCTTATAAATATAAACAGCTTCAGTCTGAAATTTTGTCCTATGATTGTCATAAGATTACATTCCTGGACCTTGAGATATTTGTAGACCCTGACCAGTGTTTGGCCACCGATCTCCATCGGAAAAAACCAGCAGGCAATACTCTGCTTCATGCAGATAGTGCCCATTATGCTACCCTAATACGTAGTATACCAATTGCTCAGTATTTGCGTTTAAAACTAAACTGCACCTTACTGAAAGATTTTTAAAGACAGGCGGCTCAATTCCAGTCTCACTTGTTACTCAGAGGATATAGCAAGTCATTGCTTCACAAGACCTATAATAGAGCATCAATCATTATCATTTTTTTTATTTTCAATATTCAATGTATTCAACCTATATGTAAATAAGGCACTAAGTTGGTATTTTGTGTTTTTTCTCTTTTTTTCTGTTTTTGTTATTAGGTGTGGACCATGAATGAGCGCCGCGTGTGCTATGTGGCTTGTTGGTTTCCCTGTTTTTCTCCCCCTCTGTTCTGGATGCTTTGGGGGGGGGGGGGTAGATATACGTCTGAAGCTGCCGCTCTTGTTTATCAGCAGGATCAGACCTTGTCAGATCCTGTTTTGATGTGTGGGTGCGGCGCCTCTAGATGCCACTAGGGGGAGGTCCCCCCCCCCCCAGGCTCTGGAGGTTGCATTGTTCCACTGGCCAGACCGCGCCACATCAGGTGCTGAGCTGATTGCACGCACCTGGCGCGATGGTCGGGATGCACCTTATAGGGGGAGTTGATCAGCAGGGTCTTGTTTAGACTGGCTGATCACTCTCCACTGTTGGTTAGTAGCGAGCAGAAGAGAAGCACAGCCCATCTTTACACAGAGGAGAAGGTAAGTTTTCCTTTTCCTGATGGGTTGTCCACATTTTAAAGTATACCTTTGTATGTGCTCTTTGTCTCTACACAGTTTAGGAAACCTGAAGGGTGGGCCATACCTGTATAATTGCCCCAAAGCAGGAGGATTTACCTGTGATACTGCATGTGGGATAGAGTCTATACATAAGCAGAGACGCAGCTAGCTTTGGCACCTTTCGTGGACAATTCAACAGCCAGAGTCAGGTTTCCAATATAATTTTTAACTCCATATACAATACAATTATTGTCTATCATAAGTATTACATTGTTATATGGGTCCCTCTAAACAGTATAGAGACTATATACATACACTAAGCCATATTTGAGTCTATATAGGTGTAAATAATATACTACTTTATATGCTATCCACCTAGGTGTATCCCCATATCTGCCTATAGATGGGGGGCCATACCTGCCACAGGCTCTGATCCTTGCTCTCCATGATCCATACAATTTGTTTGTAAGTATCTAGAACTACTCATTTTGTATATAATATGTTGGCATATCTGTAAAACTGATGTTAAACTCTGTCTGTGTTTATTCCTGAACAGGGTTTAAAACTGTAAACAACCCCTCATGCTCCTGAAGAAGTGTTATTCGTAAACGCGAAACATGTTGAGCACAGCTCCGTTCTAGCGTGAGCCTTTGCATCCCTCTATAGCCACAGCCCTTTGTTTACTATCAGCTTCTGGCGACTTTGTTTATCATGCTGTACATTTTATAATGTGAATACTTTGATGGCTCGCTACCTAGGCCTAGGGGGAGGGTATACTCACACAGTAGTTTGGGTTATTACTTTTGATGTTTTAATATGGTTTTAATGATTTTCTAATAAATTACTATATTTATGTTTATACATGTTTGCTTGTTAATACAGTGCCCATGAAGTCCCATATTCTGTGGTTCCAATTTCTCTCCTTGTTCCACACTTGCTATTTTTTGGTCAGATCAAGCAACAGTCTATTCCCCATGGTCCAACTAGTCTCAGGGGGAATATCAATTCAGTAAGATAGAAAACATGTTCCTGCTGTTATACCCACTTATGAAATGTGGTGCTGGTATCATCCCTCTGAGACATCCTCCTGCTTTCACATCTGTAGGATAAAACACAATTGCTTTGCCAAGCCAAGTGTTGAGGTTTATGTAAAAGCAACTTGTGATGATGGTGATTGATAAAGTCCAGATCATACCTGCATATCTAATTGTTCAGGAAATGTGAGCACAGTGTGATGATGGTCAATGACCAACGGTCAGACCATATCCACACATCCTGCACAACCTGTCCTCTGTGGTCTATGGACAACTGGAAACAAAGAAAAAAGCTCTACTCTGATTCAGTGGGAGAATCTTCTATTTTACTCTCTGTAAGCTGTTTTGACATGGAAATAAGCTCAATGATTTTGCTGAGCAAAGTGTTGTACCATGTGATAATATTGACTGACAATGGATGGCAAGATCATACCTGAACATCTTCTTGTCCACCAAGATCCATGGACATCTTTAATCATGAATGGAAAAGCTCTACTCTGATTTATGGCAGCTTCTTCTGGTTTACCCTCTGTAAGCTGTTCTGTCAGTCAGTATCAATGGTACAATCACAAGATTCCCAACAAAATAAATCAAAGCATGAAAACCTCAGAAAAACAAGCAAGTAAATGAACACCTCTTAGGTGGAAACAATCGAAAAAAATTCTAAAGGTTTGTATACTCTAAAAAAAAAAGCCATGCTGCTCCAGCCTGGTAGGATCTAAAACAAGAGTCTCCAAATTTTCCAAACATAGGGACAGTTTATTGTCCTTCAGACTCTAAGGGGGCTGGACATTGGCGTGAGGAATTGTGCCCCATCCTTGGTGTCAGTGAGAGGAATCGTGCCCCATCGTTGGTGTCAGTGAAAGAAATCATGCCCCATCAGTGTTAGTGAGAGAAATCATGCCCCATCGGTGGTGTCAGTGTGAAGAATCGTGCCCCCTCATTGGTGTTAGTGGGAGGAATAGTGTCCCATCATTGGTGTCAGTGGGAGGAATAGTGTCCCATCATTGGTGTCAGTGAGAGAAATAGTGCCCCATCATTAGTATCAGTGGGAGGAATAGTGCCCGATCATTGGTGTCACTGAGAGGAATAGTGCCCCATTATTGGAGATAGTGGGAGGAATAGTACCCCATCATTGGTGTCAGTGAGAGGAATAGTACCCCATCACTGGTGTCAGTGGGAGAAATAATGCCTCATCGTTGGTGTCAGTGGGAGGAATCGTGCCCCAAGGGCTGCATAAAGGCATGCAAAGGGCCACATCTGGCCCCCTGGGCTGCAGTTTAGAGACCACTGATCTAAAACATACTTTCCAGCATTCAGAGTCTGTATTTCCCAATCTGTTCAGTGTAAAATCACAAGGATATACACTATATTGCAAAAAGTATTGGAACACCTTCCTTTACATGCACATGAACTTTAATGGCATCACAGTCTAAAGCCTTGTACACACGATCAGATTTTTGGACCGTTCCTCCGTTTTTTGTTGCATGCTAGTCTCATGTCGAAAGTAAAGAGGTTACTCACCATACGAAAATTCTCATACAACAGAATTCAACTTTGGAAGTGATGTCATGTGTTGAATTGTTTTGTATGTATTCTTTAATTTCTGAGCATGCGTAGTCTTTCTCTTACGATTTTTTTTCGGACGAAATCCGTACTAATTATACGAAATTCAGACATTTTGTTCACATACAATTAAATTTTATAGTCTGCACATCCAGCTTTTGTCGTATGAAAAATTGGAATCGGCTGTCGAAAGCACCATACTAACGATCCGAAAATCGGCAGATCGTTCGTCGGACAAAATTTTACTTCTGATTTTCTCTATCGTGTGTACGGGGCATTAGTCCGTAGGGTTCAATATTGAGTTGGTCCACCCTTTGCAGCCATAACAGCTTCAACTCCTCTGGGAAGGCTGTCCACAAAGTTTAGGAGTGTGTCTATAGGAATGTTTGACCATTCTTCCAGAAGCACATTTGTGAGGTCAGGCACTGATGTGGACAGGAAGGCCTGCCTCGCAATCTCCACTTTATTTCATCCCAAAGGTGTTCTATCGGATTGAGGTCAGGCCAGTCAGGTTCCTCCACCCCAAACTCGTAAATCCATGTCTTTATGGACCTTGCTTTGTGCACTTGTACGCAGTCATGTAGGAACAGGAAGGGTTCATCTCCAATCTGTTCCCACAAAGTTGGGAGCATGAAATTGTCCAAAATGTCTTGGTAAACTGACGCCTTAAGAGTTCCCTTCACTGAAACTAAGGGGCCAAGCCCAACTCCACCAAATGATTTGGACCAGTGCACACACAAAGGTCCATAAAGACATGGATGAGTGAGTTTGGGGTGGAGGAACTTGAGTAGCCTGCACAGAGTCCTGACCTCAACCCGATAGAACACCTTTGGGATGAATTATAGCGGAGACAGCCAGCCAGACCTTCTCGTCCAAAATCAGTGCCTGACCTCACAAATGCGCTAGTGGAAGAATGGTCAAACATTCTCAGACTTGGACTAGACTTGGATAAAAACAAAGGAGCACCCGGTGTCCAGAGAAATGCAACTTCTAAAGTATGGTTCATAGACGTTTATTTAAAAGTAGCTACCGGGCGGTGCTTTCTTTTTATCCTAATCCTTATGTAAACAGAATACACCAAATAAAACAAACACATAAAGCATCTAAAATAAAAAAGAATAATAAAATAGGGATCCTATGCAGAGTAGCAGCATACTGTAAAGCTAGTGAATAGGCATAATCACTCCCATCAAATGTCTTGTTTTCATTTGTGTACTATTTGCTTATTAATCAAATTGTGTTGAATAATGGATTTATTTGTAGTTTAAAGTCGAATACTACTTACTGCCTATCCAGTGCTACGGTTTCCTGAAGCTCGCTGCCGGCCGCTGTTATCTTCGGCTGCATCAATTTCCAGGTACCAATCTTCTGCCATTTTCATTAGCCCTGCTCAGATGGCATCATTCTTGCACATGTGCAGGAGTTCTTTCATCTCAGCATTGCTGAATTCAGTATACTGAGCTGCACATTTTGAGCTCAGTTTACAGGGCGAACACGCAGGTTATGGAACTTTAAAGAATATGTTACTCCAGACTTTGCTATTCCTGATATGTGCCTGTTGTACCATGTACTTGTATAAAAAGAAGTATCAGTTTCTCTTTATATTGCTTCCATCCTATGTGATCTCCCTGGTGTTCCTGCCCTTTCCACTTTAACACTTATTCAGGGTAGCTGTACACCTATTTTACATGATTATTGGGCTGGTCCCCACCTCTCCTTTTAAATGATGGATACAAGCATGCAATGTTCTAGGTTAGTCTTTTTCAGCCAGGATGCCATCTGGGTTCTTCAGAGGTGCCTTGGCAATATACCTAAAAATTGCCCAAAAATTTTCATCAAACCAGCGGGTGGATCAAGCCTCTGTTTTTATGTCACACAAAGCCACAAGGTTTTTGTTGTGTAGCACTACAACCTTGAACACTGTGCGGGCCAGCTACTGGCATCCTAACAACCAATGATGTTATAGGTTGATAAGGAGGATGTTGGGCGCCTGAGGATGTCCTTGTTTGCTCTTCCCCAGCCCCTCTCTGTCAGCACTGAGGTCACATTAGCTGCATGAGGGAGAAGAGAAAGGGTGGAATACTAGTCAGCACCAGTGTGCAAAGGTATATTCCTTTTGAAAAAATAATGTCACCTGTAACGTTGGGTGTCCTACGTGCGTGGAAGCTGTTGGATTAGTTTAGTGCATAATTTTAAAGGGTGCCTTGACTGAAAAAGGTTGAGAAACACAGTTCTAGGATGTCAAGTCCTGGACTGCTCTCCTGTTCCAAGGACAATAAGTAAAATGTTGGTTGTGTTATATTTAGTGACTTCATAATCAATATATATATATTTACAACAACATTGCTCCTACAGCTACCACATTTCATTTGCACCAGTCTCTTTATCTAAAGAAGCCTACAGTCTATGTCTCCAATGTAATCTAAAATAACCATATAGATGCAAACAAGGGACAGTTCTTTACATTTTAAGTTTAAAAGGGGGATTTCACTTCCTATTTGACAATTAATGACCAAACAGAAGGTGAAGGAAAGTCTCCCTAAAGCGGGGGTCAGCAACCTGTAGTTGATAGTGGTTGATATTGTAGTGATCTACTGGTAGATCGCGGACAAGTGACTGGTAGATCGCAGTATGGGTTAGCTGACCCACCATCCTAGAGCATCAGCGTGCAATGTAGGGACTACTTCTAAGGTTGGAGCTGTAGTAGGGAGCAAGAGCCGCATAAGCTGATGCCTCCTCTGTAGTGCTGGCTCCTGTCCTATGGGGAGTGATACCAACTGCACTCCATCTCATATCCTGGCTAGCGGTCTCCAGAGTGGTGCCAGCAGCAGGAAAAAAGAGATCTCCAGGTCAGTGTGAAGCAATACACTGGGCATAATAGTATAGGGCTGATTTCACACTGATGTGCTGCAGTTTGCTCAAACCACTGGTGCAATGTACCTGCTGCTGTTCTGCGGGTTTGCTTGGCTTAGCCATAGACTTATATAATATCCTGCGTGTTTGGTACACTTTCTTTTTTTTTTTAACAGAAGGAATGTTTATTGAAGTTGTAATACATTATACATGAGAGCAGTTTAACATAACAACGTGTATCCTCTTAACAGAGTTAATAGAAACAATTATGCCTCTTTAGGGCAATCCACATTAGTTAACAATTCACCTCTTATATCATGTTTACCACAAGCATCAGCATCTCAACCTCCTACTATGATCAGCAGTGGCATCCGCATTGTAAACTAGAGATATAGCAGTACCTATATAAGCTGTACACCACAAGTATGTCATGTAAACAGGTAAAGACAAGGGGGAGGAGGGGGGGGGGGGGAAGAAGGCATGAGGAAGAAGGAAAGAGGGGGGAAAAGAGGGAGGGAGGGGAGAGAGGATGCAAGAAGAGGTAGGAGGAGGAGGGGGGGAGGGGAGAGAGAAGAAAAGAGAAGTCCCAAAAAGCAGTTTTCCCAGTTTGCAGCCCAAGGGGGATAAACAGGCCGCAGTCGGCTGCTATTCATGTGATTCTTTTCTAATTATCACCCAGTCTTTGACACTGTTCAGTCCTGCCATATCCATCTAGACTGTACTATGTCTAGCCTGTACCCAGGGCGCCCACATTTTTTCAAATTCTTGGGGGCAATTACGTCCCATATAAGTACGTTTATATAAGGGCAGAACCGCATTTATAAGTGCCCTCCATGCTGGAAGCTGAGGGGGCTCTGGGAGCTTCCATTTAGACAGTATCGTTTTCCTAACATGATAGGCCGCATAGAAAACAAATAGTCCAGTGTGTTTGGTAGTGTTCAAGTAATGCCCAGTAAAAGTATCATGGGATCATTGTCCAACGAAAGACCTGCAACCCTATTCATATCAGCAACCACCGCCTGCCAGAACGCCCGAATGAGAGGACATTCCCACACCATGTGAATAAAAGTACCCACCAACTGTCTGCATTTGGGGCAGGTATCCGCCACCCCTGGATAAATTCTAGATAGTTTGGAGGGAGTGTAATACACTCTGTGCAAAAATTTTAGCTGGACAAAGCGATCCCTGGCCGATATCATAAGTGGAATGCATTGCCGTAAGCCCTCGGTCCAGTCCTTCTCCACCAGAGCAGGCATATCTTTTTGCCAAATCTTAAAGAGCTTAGCTGTATTCAAAGCATCTCTGCAGGTGAGTCTCAAGTATATGGAGGATAATGTGCGGTCAATCTCAGCTGTGGTTGGGAGGGACTCGACCGAATGTATAGCAAAAACAGCCCCAGCAGGAAACTGGGCTTTTATGGCATGCTTAAGCTGCATATACCTGAAATACATCCACGGCGGTAGATAGAGTTCCGCTAGGGAGAGGATCCGTCCCCCGGGCATGACGTGTTTTAGTGTGGTTATCTGGAATCTAGCCAAGACTTGAGGGTCCGGTATAAATTGAAGATGAGGCAGAGAGGGGTTTACCAGAGTGGAGTGTGAGGAGAGATGGTACCCGCCTCAGCAAGATAGTTGGTAACCTGTTTCCAGGCCAGCAATGTTGTTTTCATGGGAGTAGTCACCTGAGGGCTATACCTAGGTCCACGGTGTACAAGATTGCTGAGCTCAGAATAGAATCCCAAGATGGCCGCCTCCAAGTTTACTGCCGGGTTTGAAATATCTTGAGTAAACCACCATCTTACTGTGACCAGTTGTGCAGCCCAGTAATACTTCTTGAAGTTTGGGAGGGACAACCCACCCTCAGTAAGGGACAATTGCAACTTTGTTTTTGCCACCCGAGGGACGGAGCCTGCCCAGATAAATGAGGAAATTATTCGATCAAGTTTAGTGAAGAAGGCCGCAGGTATAGGGACCAGAGCGTTTCGGAACACATAGAGAAATTTGGGGAGAAAAGTCATTTTAATAAGATTAACTCTTCCAACCAGAGTAAGTGGAATATTCTTCCATACTCCGCATTTATGAGTAAGCTGCTGGAGGACAGGATATAGATTGTTGTCCAGGTATTTCTTTGGGTCTCTCTGAATATAAATACCCAGATACTTGAACTGGGATATTTGTTGCAAGGGAGTTTGTGGGTCTACTAATTGATTTCTCGCCGATAATGGGAACAGGAGCGATTTGTCCCAGTTCACCCTTATCCCGGAGAAGTATCCAAATCTGTCAATGATAGCTAAAGCTGCTTGGAGAGAGCGGTGGGTATCCTTCAAATATAGCAGCATATCGTCTGCATATAGAGATACTTTCTTGACCAGAGGGGGAAAAGAGATGCCTTGGACTTCCCCAGCGGTCTTTAGAAGCTCTGCCAGTGGCTTAATAGAGTCGGGGAGAGAGGGCAGCCCTGCCTGGTTCCTCGGTGGAGTGGGAAGCAGGGTGAAAGTATACCATTTGTCCGGACTCTGGCCGAAGGGGCCGAATATAGCATCCTCAGCCAGGCGATGTATTTGGGCCCAAAACCAAACTTTTGAAGGACAAGCCACAGGTATTCCCACTCCACGAAGTCAAAGGACTTTTCTGTGTCCAGCGAGGCAACCACCTCTGTGCCCCCCTCGGCCAAGATCCCGGCAATCATAGTATAGAGTTTTCTCAGGTTGATATCAGTACCCTTTCCAGGCATGAACCCAGTCTGATCCCTGTGGACCAAAGATAGGATAACTTTACCGAGGCGATTAGCCAGTACCTTCGCAAGGATCTTAGCGTCTACATTGAGCAGTGAGATGGGCCTGTATGAGGAGCATAGCTCAGGGCTCTTGCCAGGTTTGTGTATTACCACTATAACTGCAGCCAGCATCGAGGGGGGGAGAGAGAAGAGGTCTCAAATGAGGCCAACAACACCTCCAACAACCTACAGGCCAGCGTTTCCACATGTGCCCTGCTTGCATGGAGCCAATAGCCAGCTGTAGTTCCATAAGGGTAAGCGGGGCGTCCAGGCTCCGGCGGGTCTCTTCCGTCAGGGTTGGAAGCTGGATTCCCTCCAGGAAAGCCTGGAGTTCAGCTGTGGAGTATCCAGCCCTGGAGGAATAGAGGTCCCTGTAGAAAGAGGCAAAGCAAGTATTAATGCCTTCAGGGTCAGAGACCAGCTGTCCATTAGAATTTTTAATGTTGGCAATCGGATTTTCCATGGATCAACTTTACCTATAAATGTTAGTACCCAGTTATATTATGTACATTTAGGAAATAATCCAGGCCTTTCTTAAAGCAATATACTGAGCTTGCCAGAACCACCTCTGGAGGGAGTCTACTCCACATTTTCACAGCTCTTACTGTGAAAAAACCTTTCCGTATTTAGAGATTAAATCTTTTTTTCCGCTAGACTTAAAGAGTGTCCCCTTGTCCTCTGTGATGAACTTAAAGTAAATAACTCAACACCAAGTTCACTATATGGACCATATATGTATTTGTACATGTTGATCATATCCCCCCCCTTAATCTCCTCTTCTCTAGAGGGAATATATTCAGTTTCTCTAATCTTTCCTCATAGCTGAGCTCCGCCATGCCTCTCTCTCTCACTCTCTCTCTCTCTCTGGAGTCCGTACCTCTCTTAATACAAGAAAGGACTTTGCTCACTTTGGAAGCCGCAGCTTGGCATTGCATGCTATTATTAAGCTTATGATCTACCAAAACCCCCAGATCCTTCTCCACCATTGATTCCCCCAGTTGTACTCCCCCTAGTATGTATGATGCATGCATATTCTTAGCCCCCAAGTGCATAACTTTACATTTATCCCAAAATAAACCTCATTTGCCACTTAGTTGCCCAATTAGCGCATTGAGGTTGGCTTGTAAATTGGAGACATCCAGTAAGGACGTTATTCCACTGCATAACTTGGTGTCATCTGCAAAGACAGAAATGTTACTTATAATCCCAGACCCTATATCATTTACTGTATAAAGATATTAAAAAAGTAAGGGTGTCAGCACCGAACCTTAGGGTACACCACTGATAACTTTAGACCATTCAGAATAAGAATCATTAACCACTACTCTCTGAATTCTGTCTTTTAGATAGTTTTCTATCCATTTACAAATTGATATTTCCAAGCCTGTAAACATGAGCCGTGTGTGGGGAACTGTGTCAAACGCTTTTGCAAAATCCAGGTATATCACGTCCACACCCACCCCTCTATCCAAGGTTTTACTTACCTCCTCATAAAAAGAAATCAGGTTTGCTTGACAACTTCTGTCTTTTATGAATCCATGCTGTCTGTTGTTTAAAATATCTTTTTCCAGCAAGAACTCATCTATGTGATCTTTTATTAAACTCTCCAGTATCTTCCCGACTATAGAAGTTAAGTTAACAGGTTTATAGTTATTTGGTAAAGACTTTGATCCCTGAACTTCTGTTTGAGGATGCCCCACAGATGCTTAATAGGGTTTAGGTCTGGAGACATGCTTGGCCAATCCACCACCTTTACCCTCAGCTTCTTTAGCAAGGCAGTGGTCATCTTGGAGGTGTGTTTGGGGTCGTTATCATTTTCGAATACTGCCTTGCGGCCCAGTCTCAGAAGGGAGGGGATCATGCTCTGCTTCAGTATGTCACAGTACATGTTGGCATTCATGGTTCCCTCAATGAACTGTAGCTCCCAAGTGCTGGCAGCACTCATGCAGCCCCAGACCATGACACTACCACCACCATGCTTGACTGTAGGCAAGACACACTTATCTTTGTACTCCTCACCTGGTTCCGCCACACACACTTGACACCATCTGAACCAAATAAGTTTATCTTGGTCTCATCAGACCACAGGACATGGTTCCAGTAATCCATGTCCTTAGTCTGCTTGTCTTCAGCAAACTGTTTGCGGGCTTTCTTGTGCATCATCTTTAGAAGAGGCTTCTTCTGGGACAACAGCCATGCAGACCAATTTGATGCAGTGTCTGGCGTATGGTCTGAGCACTGAAAGGCTGACCCCCCACCCCTTCAACCTCTGCAGCAATGCTGGCAGCACTTTTAAGTCTAGTTCCCAAAGAAAACCTTTGGATATGACGCTGAGCATGTGCACTCCACTTCTTTGTTCAACCATAGTGAGGTCTGTTCTGAGTGCAACCTGTCCTGCTAAACAGATGTATGGTCTTGGCCACCATACTTCAGCTCAGTTTCAGGGTCTTGACAATCTTCTTATAGCCTAGGCCATCTTTATGTGGAGCAACAATTCTTTTTTTTTCAGATCCCCTGAGAGTTCTTTGCCATGAGGTGCCATGTTGAACTTCCAGTGACCAGTATGAGAGAGTGAAAGTGATAACACCGAATTTAACTACTTGCCGACCGGCTCACGCCGATATATGTCGGCAGAATGGCACGTACAGGCATATTAACGTACCTGTACATTGTCCTTTAGGACGCGGCATTGTGGGTGAGCTCACAGAGAGGAAGAAAGGGGAAATACTGATGTAAACAAGCATTTCCCCATTCTTCCTAGTGACAGGACACTGATCACAGCTCCCTGTGATCGGGAGCAGGAGCGGTGATCAGTGTCGTGACACATGTAGCCCATTCCTCCTACACTAAGAACACATCCCTAGGACACACTTAACCCCTTCAGCACCCCCTCCTGGTTAACTCCTTCACTGCCAGTCACATTTACACAATAATCAATGCATTTTTAATCGCACTGATTGCTGTATAAATGTGAATGGTCCCAAAATAGCGCCAAAAGTGTCCGATCTGTCCGCCATAATGTCACAGTTATGATAAAAATCGCTGATCGCCGCCATTACTAGTAAAAAAAAAATATTAATAAAAATGCCATAAAACTAGCCCCTATTTTGTGGACGCTATAACTTTTGCGCAAACCAATCAATAAACGCTTATTGCAATTTTTTTTTTACCAAAAATATGTAGAAGAATACGTATCGGCCTAAACTGAGGGAAAAAAATATTTTTTTATATATTTTTTGGGGATATTTATTATAGCAAAAAGTAATAAATATTGCGTTTTTTTTCAAAATTGTCGCTCTTTTTTTGTTCATAGCGCAAAAAATAAAAAGCGCAGAGGTGATCAAATACCACCAAAAGAAAGCTCTATTTGTGGGGAAAAAAGGACGTCAATTTTGTTTGGGAGCCACATCGCACGGCCGCGTAATTGTCAGTTAAAGCGATGCAGTGCCAAATCGCAAAAAGTGCCAAATGGTCCGGGCCTGAAGTGGTTAACACAACTGCGCCCCATTCACACCTGGGACCTTGTAACACTAACGAATCACATGACACCGGGGAGAGAAAATGGCTAGTTGTGCCCAATTTGGACATTTTCACTTAGGGGTGTACTCACTTTTGTTGCCAGCGGTTTAGACATTAATGGCTGTGTGTTGATTTATTTTGAGGGGACAGCAAATTTACACTGTTATACAAGCTGTACACTCACTACATTACATTGTAGCAAAGTGTCATTTCTTTAGTGTTGTCACATGAAAAGATAAAAAAATATTTACAAAAATGCGAGGGGTGTACTTATGTCAGAAAAGAGCCTGTCAACATCGGAAGGTCCCTGTGCGTTTGCGCGGCGGAGCCGCGCTTCGGCGCATGCGCGTTAGCAAAGTAGCGGTGTAACGGCGTAACGGCGTACGGGCGTTCGCTCGTCAGCGTCACGCCCCCTTTCTGGCCTATATAAAGACTGACTTGTGCCCTGTTTAATTGCTGGTTTGTCTTTCAGCTTCCAGTGTTCCGTTCCTGATTCCTGCCTCTTGTTTACCTGTTTGACCCGGATTTGCCTGACCTACCTTGTCTCTCTCCAGCATTTGACCTCGGCTTGTTTAAAGGACTTTCCCACGATCTGCTTCCAGTGTTTGACCCTCTGCCTGTCTCCGGATTCTCCTGCCTTCTCGTGTATGACCCCGGCTTGTTTAAAACGGACTTCTCTGCTGACATCTCCAACCCCTTACCTCTGGCTTGCCTTCAGGATTCCTCTACTTACCATCTGCTGTGTTTGACCCTCGGCCTGCTTCTAGGACTTCCTCATCTACCAGTCTCCAGTATCAAGTTATTGGTCTGCATCTTAGTCTCTCCACTGCTGAGTTCTCAGTGCCTGATCTCCTGCGCTTATCCCAGCTCCCATTGTGTCTGCGGGTTAGAGCCCCGGCCGGGTCCTCCTCTCCAGCTCTGGGTCAGAGCCACCATCGCTCTCAGCTCTGCATGACTGAAGTCCTCCTCTCTAGAAGCTTCCTGCCTGCAGGCGACCCGTGCCCCTCTGTGCCCTACACCCTCTGTACCACTACCAGGGGTGTAGTGCGCTCAGTCGCAAGGGAAGCCACTCTCGGCATCTCGGCCTCGGTGAGTACCCGTGATAGTACAAACCAGCCAGATGTCTGAGGCCGACAGAGTGGGTTCCCCTCTCGAAGCTCTATGCCAGCAGGTAACGACCCTTACGCAAGCAGTCCAGAGGCTACAAGATGGCTATTTCCAACTAGAAGGTCGTCTCCAGCACCTAATCTTATCTCCCGGGGATGCAACTTCCACATCCCCCAGTGGGGCCAGCTCTTCACAAGATCACTCCAGCACAACTCCTACAGTTGCTATGACTCCCCCAGAACCTAGGGTGCCCACACCCGAACGATTTTCCGGAAATCGGAAGAGGTTTAGAGCTTTTAAAAACGCCTGCTTGTTATACCTGGCTCTCCAACCTAAGACTTTCAGTTCTGAGACAGTAAAAGTTGGGTTCATCATTTCCTTGTTGTCCGAAGAACCCCAAGCTTGGGCTCATAACCTCCTGGAACAGAAGAGTCCCTTACTAAACTCCGTGGAAACCTTCTTTGAATCTATGGGAAGATTATATGATGATCCCCAACGCTTAGCCACGGCCGAGTCCTTCTTACACACCTTAGTCCAGGGAAAAAGACCGGTGGAGGACTATACGGTCGAATTTCGGAGATGGTCAGGGGACACTGGATGGAATGAGGCGGCTCTCAAATACCAGTACCGCCAGGGACTCTCAGAGACTCTCAAAGACGAATTGGCACGTGTTGATTCTCCTTCCACCCTGGAAGAATTGATCCAGCTAGCCATAAAACTCGACCGACGCCTACGGGAACGACGTTCTGAACGTCTTCAATTTCCTCGGCCTACATGGATGCTACCCAGGGTCTCCGCAGGTCATCCTCTTCCTGCAGTCCCTTCCTCCTCTACCTTGGAGAGCGAGCCAATGCAACTAGGACTGATCCGGGCTCCACTTACACCTGATGAGAAACAACGCCGACGGGAGGCCAATCTCTGCCTATACTGTGGAGGGTCAGGCCACTTTTTGCGCAACTGTCCTATAAGATCCAGCCAGTCCCTGAACACCTTCAGCACGTCCCTGCAGCCTACCATGAATTCATGGACATTTTTGACAAAAAGAGAGCTGACAGTTTGCCCCCTCACCGACCATACGACTGTCCCATTGATCTCTTACCTGGCTCCGAGATCCCTTTTGGTCGGATATTCCCTCTATCTGAAAAGGAGTTGGAGGCTCTGAAGTCCTACATCAACGAAAACCTTGAAAAGGGATTCATTCGTCCTTCCTCTTCCCCGGCTGGAGCAGGGATTTTCTTCGTTGAGAAAAAAGATGGTACTTTAAGGCCTTGTGTGGACTACAGGGAGATCAACAAGATCACCATCAAGAACCGTTATCCACTTCCCCTCATCCCAGAACTGTTCCAACGGTTTCGAACCGCACGAGTTTTTTCTAAACTTGACCTAAGGGGCGCCTACAACTTGGTGCGGATACGCCCAGGGGATGAGTGGAAAACGGCTTTTAGGTCTAGATTCGGACATTTTGAATATCTAGTGATGCCATTTGGTTTGTGCAATGCCCCAGCTACATTCCAACACCTGGTAAATGATATTTTTCGTGAATACTTAGATGACTTTGTGATCGTTTACCTTGACGACATCCTGATTTTTTCTACAAACATTGAGCAACACCAGGCCCATGTGAAGAAGGTACTCACGATCCTCAGGAAGCACGGACTTTACCTAAAGGGAGAGAAATGCGAATTCGAAAAAACAGTAGTCCAATTCCTAGGGTTCATTATCTCCACTGAAGGGGTCTCAATGGATCCTCAGAAGGTGAAGTCTATCCAAGAATGGCCAGCCCCTACAGACAAAAAGGGGGTCCAACGATTTGTGGGCTTCGCCAACTTCTATCGCAGGTTCATAAAAGGTTTTTCATCGATCATCTCTCCCATAACCCAACTGACTCGCCAGCAAAGTCGATTCCAGTGGTCCTCAGAAACTCAGGAAGCATTTGATAAACTGAAGAATCTATTTACTTCTGCCCCGGTACTACTGCATCCAGACCCCGCCTTTCCCTATGTGTTGGAAGTAGACGCCTCAGAATCCGCTTTAGGAGCAATTCTATCCCAAAGACGAGGCCAGAAGGTCCTTCTCCATCCTGTGGCTTTTGCCTCCCGGAAACTGTCCCCGCCGGAAAGGAACTATGACGTAGGGGAGCGTGAACTACTGGCCATCAAATTTGCCCTGGAGGAGTGGAGATATCTTTTGGAGGGTGCTTCTCACCCCATTATGATCTTCACCGATCACAAGAACCTGGAGTACCTTAGAACCGCAAAACGCCTCAGGCCCCGGCAAGCCCGCTGGGCTTTGTTCTTCTCCAGGTTCAACTTCCACATTTCCTATCGGCCTGGTTCTAAGAATGGGAAAGCGGACGCCTTATCCCGAATGTTCCCAGAAACCTCTCCACCAGCAGAACCTGGTACTATTCTATCCTCACAGAATTTTCTTTGTGCAATCCAGCCAGATCTAAGAACTGCCATTGAACAGGCCTCCAGCCAATGCTTAAACCCTGAAGTACCCACACTGAGGAAACAAGATGGTCTACTATGGGCCCAAAATAAAATATTTGTTCCAGCGCAAGTAAGACCCTTGGTACTAAAAACATTTCATGATAACAAATTTGCAGGACATTTTGGGGTACAAAAGACCTCGGAACTAATACATCGTTCCTTCTGGTGGCCAGGGTGGAGTCAGGACTGTAAGAACTACGTAAACTCTTGTATTATTTGCCAGCGCAGCAAGGGATCCAATGCAAAAGCCTGGGGTCTATTAAGACCACTCCCCATTCCAGAGCAACCCTGGAAGGAAGTGGCTATGGACTTCATCGTTGACCTACCATCTGCTGAAGGATTCTCCACCATCCTGGTAGTAGTCGACCGCCTCTCAAAGATGGCCCACTTCCTACCCATGAAGGGCACACCCTCTGCCTCAGATACCGCGGATATATTCATCAAGGAAGTGGTGAGGCTACATGGAGTACCCGCTAGCATTGTGTCTGACAGAGGAGTTCAGTTCACCTCAAAATTTTGGAGAGACCTTTGTAAATCCCTGGGAATCAAGGTATGCCTATCCTCAGCATATCATCCTCAAAGTAATGGCCAAACAGAGAGGACGAACCAAACGCTGGAACAATACCTGCGCTGTTTTTGCTCATGCTCTCAAGACAACTGGGTTTCACTCCTCCCCTGTGCAGAATTTGCCTATAACAATTCCATACATACAGCAACCAATCAAACTCCTTTCTGGGCTAATTATGGATTTCACCCCTCTTTTTTGCCTAATTCTTTTTCAGAAGTATCAGTTCCCGCGGTACAAGACCGAATAAATTCCATTCAAGCCAATTTTCAAATAATTCAGGAAACTATGAAGAAGGCTCAGGACAGCTACAAGAAATACTATGACAGGGGTAGGAGGAGCAACCCAATTTTTAAGATTGGGGATGAAGTCTGGCTATCTGCAACAAACCTTAAACTTTCTTGTCCTTCACGCAAATTAGGCCCAAAGTTTATTGGTCCCTTCAAGATTAAGAGAGTAGTGAACCCAGTGGCCTTTGAACTCTCTTTACCCAGCTCTTACAGAATTCATCCTGTCTTCCATACTTCCCTTTTGAAACCAGTAACTCCCAGTTCTTTTCCAGGAAGGGAGGAGTTGCCACCTCCTCCAATTAACATTGAAGGCGAAGAGGAATTCGAGGTTGAGGCTATAATGGACTGTAGAAGGAGGGGGGGTCATATCCAGTACCTGGTCAAGTGGAAGGGGTACCCCCCAGAAGATAATTCTTGGGAACCCTCCTCCAATATACACGCCCCACGGTTAATACAAGCATTTCACAAGAAATATCCGGGAGTACTGGCCAGATTGGGCACCCGGAGGTTGCCCTTTGGGGGGGGGCACTGTCAGAAAAGAGCCTGTCAACCTCGGAAGGTCCCTGTGCGTTTGCGCGGCGGAGCCGCGCTTCGGCGCATGCGCGTTAGCAAAGTAGCGGCGTAACGGCGTAACGGCGTACGGGCGTTCGCTCGTCAGCGTTACGCCCCCTTTCTGGCCTATATAAAGACTGACTTGTGCCCTGTTTAATTGCTGGTTTGTCTTTCAGCTTCCAGTGTTCCGTTCCTGATTCCTGCCTCTTGTTTACCTGTTTGACCCGGATTTGCCTGACCTACCTTGTCTCTCTCCAGCATTTGACCTCGGCTTGTTTAAAGGACTTTCCCACGATCTGCTTCCAGTGTTTGACCCTCTGCCTGTCTCCGGATTCTCCTGCCTTCTCGTGTATGACCCCGGCTTGTTTAAAACGGACTTCTCTGCTGACATCTCCAACCCCTTACCTCTGGCTTGCCTTCAGGATTCCTCTACTTACCATCTGCTGTGTTTGACCCTCGGCCTGCTTCTAGGACTTCCTCATCTACCAGTCTCCAGTATCAAGTTATTGGTCTGCATCTTAGTCTCTCCACTGCTGAGTTCTCAGTGCCTGATCTCCTGCGCTTATCCCAGCTCCCATTGTGTCTGCGGGTTAGAGCCCCGGCCGGGTCCTCCTCTCCAGCTCTGGGTCAGAGCCACCATCGCTCTCAGCTCTGCATGACTGAAGTCCTCCTCTCTAGAAGCTTCCTGCCTGCAGGCGACCCGTGCCCCTCTGTGCCCTACACCCTCTGTACCACTACCAGGGGTGTAGTGCGCTCAGTCGCAAGGGAAGCCACTCTCGGCATCTCGGCCTCGGTGAGTACCCGTGATAACTTACTTTTGTGAGATACTGTATATTTTACATAAAAAAAGAAGAAATATAGAAGGCTTTGGCCATTTGTACAGTTGGGGCTGTACAATGTTGGGTGTATTCACAGTGCACCAAACCTAAAACTCAGAATGCATGTTACCTGAAAACCTCCTACGCTCCTTCCTCAGGCCTAACGTGACCTGTGATTGGTCGAACCTGTTATAGTCTAAGAGGGGCTGGGATTGGAGGAAAAAACCATCTGTCACTCTCACGCATAGGCTATGTGCTGGAGGCTGTGTATTGGCATGTCAGCGTCTGCAACTGTGTCAAATCTTAAAACAAACCAGCGCTGTGTGCGTATAAATGGGAAAGAAAAAATAATGATGCATTCTGTGTTTTCCATTAAGATAATGTTGTCTATGAGGAAAAAAGGGGGAGGGGGGTTTTGATGATAAAAAAGATTTTTTATCATCAAGATTTGACACAGTTGCAGACGCTGACATGCCAATACACAGCCTCCAGCACATAGCCTATGCGTGAGAGTGACAGATGGTTTTTTCCTCCAATCCCAGCCCCTCTTAGACTATAACAGGTTCGACCAATCACAGGTCACGTTAGGCCTGAGGAAGGAGCGTAGCTCCGCAAACGCGTCGCCTATTCGCCATCCCTGCACGGACCCGGAAGTGCTCTCGCTCCCCCAGATCACATACAGTGCGTTCCAGCGGCCGGATCTGCCGACAATACACCAGCGCAGCCTGTCTCCACAAGCGGAACGACACCATAGGATGTGACCGGATTATACCCCTGGGACACCTGGCACTACCTGTATATCACTTACATGCCTGATTACTTGTACCCTTGTGAGTACCTGTTTTTAAGATTCTTTAAAAATTTTTTTTAATATTGCACTTAGAGTGGCGCCCTTGTTGTTCTTCTCCTACAATTCTTACACTTGCACAACTTGTACTTGTACAAAGTCAGGGATTTTGTAGGATTCAAATCAGGTGTATGATTAACCAATTATAACAAGCGGGTGCTAATGATCATCATTTTCATATGTCGGTTTAGACACAGTCATTAACTGAAGCAGAAACAGCTGTGTATAAGTGGCAGAACATGGAAATATTTGAGTACCAAAGTTTGTTGCAGTTTCACGGGCTCATGCAATTTTAAGGTTTGAAAAAAAAAATGGAACTACTACCAGTTCTCTAGGGTGTCTGCTTTCACAAAATACATAATATTTTGGGGGATTTAGGGCCGATTCACACTGCTACAGTGCGAATTTAGCGTGATTTTGGTCCGATTGCGTTGCAAATTTGCATTGCAAATTCTTTATGTGTTCTTGCGATTCTACGGCAAATTTTGCAGTCTATGGAGCTGAATTCGCATCGCACACGGATCAAACTCAGACAGGACCCCTTTTTTACGCAGCTTAGATTCGCAACGCATTGATGTGAACGGCACTCATGGAAAACTATGTTATTAAAATGATTGCGAATTTGACCGATCGCAACGTCTCAAATTCGGAATAGAATTCGCAGCAGTGTGAACCGGCCCTAAGGTAATCATCATGCTTAACCACTTGAGCCCCGGACCATTATGCTGCCTAAGGACCAGAGGTCTTTTTCCAATTTGGCACTGCGTCGCTTTAACTGCTAATTGCGCGGTCATGCAATGCTGTACCCAAACGAAATTTGCGTCCTTTTCTTCCCACAAATAGAGATTTCTTTTGATGGTATTTGATCACCTCTGCGGTTTTTATTTTTTGCGCTATAAATGGAAAAAGACCGAAAATTTTGAAAAAAAATGATATTTTCTACTTTTTGTTATAAAAAAAATCCAATAAACTCAATTTTAGTCATACATTTAGGCCAAAATGTATTCGGCCACATGTTTTTGGTAAAAAAAATGTCAATAAGCGTATATTTATTGGTTTGCGCAAAAGTTATAGCGTCTACAAACTAGGGTACATTTTCTGTAATTTACACAGCTTTTAGTTTATGACTGCCTATGTCATTTCTTGAGGTGCTAAAATGGCAGGGCAGTACAAAACCCCCCCAAATGACCCCATTTTGGAAAGTAGACACCCCAAGGAAATTGCTGAGAGGCATGTTGAACCCATTGAATATTTATTTTTTTTGTCCCAAGTGATTGAATAATGACAAAAAAAAAAAAAAAAAAAATATTTACAAAAAGTTGTCACTAAATGATATATTGCTCACACAGGCCATGGGCCTGTGTGGAATTGCACCCCAAAATACATTCTGCTGCTTCTCCTGAATATGGGGATACCACATGTGTGGGACTTTTTGGGAGCCTAGCCGCGTACGGGGCCCCGAAAACCAAGCACCGCCTTCAGGATTTCTAAGGGCGTAAATTTATGATTTCACTCTTTACTGCCTATCACAGTTTCGGAGGCCATGGAATGCCCAGGTGGCACAAAACCCCCCCAAATGACCCCATTTTGGAAAGTAGACACCCCAAGCTATTTCCAGAGAGGCATATTGAGTCCATGGAATATTTTATATTTTGACACAATTTGCGGGAAAGTGACACATTTTTTTTTTTTGCACAAAGTTGTCACTAAATGATATATTGCTCACACAGGCCATGGGCATATGTGGAATTGCACCCCAAAAATACATTTAGCTACTTCTCCTGAGTACGGGGATACCACATGTGTGGGACTTTTTGGGAGCCTAGCCGTGTACGGGATCCCGAAAACCAATCACCGCCTTCAGGATTTCTAAGGGTGAAAATTTTTGATTTCACTCTTCACTGCCTATCACAGTTTCGGAGGCCATGGAATGCCCAGGTGGCACAAAACCCCCCCAAATGACCCCATTTTGGAAAGTAGACACCCCAAGCTATTTGCTGAGAGGCATGGTGAGTATTTTGCAGCTCTCATTTGTTTTTGAAAATGAAGAAAGACAAGAAAAAACTTTTTTTTTTTCTTTTTTCAATTTTCAAAACTTTGTGACAAAAAGTGAGCTCTGCAAAATACTCACTATACCTCTCATCAAATAGCTTGGGGTGTCTACTTTCCAAAATGGGGTCATTTGGGGGGGGTTTGTGCCACCTGGGCATTCCATGGTCTCCGAAACTGTGATAAGCAGTCAAGAGAGAAATCAAAAATTCACGCCCTTAGAAAGCCTGAAGGCGGTGCTTGGTTTTCGGGGTTCCGTACGCGGCTAGGCTCCCAAAAAGTCTCACACATGTGGTATCCCCGTACTCAGGAGAAGCAGCAGAATGTATTTTGGGGTGTAATTTCACATATTCCCATGGCATGTTTGAGCAATATATCATTTAGTGACAATTTTGTGCAAAAAAAAAAAAAAATTGTCTCTTTCCCGCAACTTGTGTCGCAATATAAAATATTCCATGGACTCGACATGCCTCTCAGCAAATAGCTTGGGGTGTCTACTTTCCAAAATGGGGTCATTTGGGGGGGGTTTTGAACTGTCCTGGCATTTTATGCACAACATTTAGAAGCTTATGTCACACATCACCCACTCTTCTAACCACTTGAAGACAAAGTCCTTTCTGACACTTATTGTTTACATGAAAAAGTTTTTTTTTTTGCAAGAAAATTACTTTGAACCCCCAAACATTATATATTTTTTTAAAGCAAATGCCCTACAGATTAAAATGGTGGGTGTTTCATTTTTTTTTTTCACACAGTATTTGCGCAGCGATTTTTCAAACGCATTTTTTGGGGAAAAAACACACTTTTTTAAATTTTAATGCACTAAAACACACTATATTGCCCAAATGTTTGATGAAATAAAAAAGATGATCTTAGGCCGAGTACATGGATACCAAACATGACATGCTTTACAATTGCGCACAAACGTGCAGTGGCAACAAAATAAATACATTTTTAAAAGCCTTTAAAAGCCTTTACAGGTTACCACTTTAGATTTACAGAGGAGGTCTACTGCAAAAATTACTGCCCTCGATCTAACCTTCGCGGTGATACCTCACATGCATGGTGCAATTGCTGTTTACGTTTGACGACAGACCGCCGCTTGCGTTCGCCTTAGTGCGAGAGCAGGGGGCGACAGGGGTGCTTTTTTTTTTTTTTTTTTTTTTTTTCTTTATTATTTTTTTGCTTTTTTATCTTATTTTTAAACTGTTCCTTTCATTTTTATTTTTTTTTAATCATTTTTATTGTTATCTCGGGGAATGTAAATATCCCCTATGATAGCAATAGGTAGTGACAGGTACTCTTTTTTTGAAAAAATTGGGGTCTATTAGACCCTAGATCTCTCCTCTGCCCTCAAAGCATCTGACCACACCAAGATCGGTGTGATAAAATGCTTCCCCAATTTCCCAATGGCGCTATTTACATCCAGCGAAATCTAAGTCATAAAATGCTCGTAGCTTCCGGTTTCTTAGGCCATAGAGATGTTTGGAGCCACTCTGGTCTCTGATCAGCTCTATGGTCAGCTGGCTGAATCACCGGCTGCATTTTCAGGTTCCCTGTTGAGACAGGAGAGCCAGAGAAAAACACGGAAGACGGTGGGGGGGGGGGGCATTCCCTCCCACGGCTTGTAAAAGCAGTCTAGAGGCTAATTAGCCGCTAGGATTGCTTTTACATGAAAGCCGACCGCTGGCTGAAAAGAATGATACCAAGATGATACCTAAACCTGCAGGCATCATTCTGGTATAACCACTCAAAGTTGTGAATGGCGTACCTGAAGACAAAAAAATGGTTAACAATAAAGCACAGTAAACGGTAAAGTATAAAAAATTGCATACCTGAAAAGCAAACATGATAAAACATAATAACAATAAAACATTGCAGAATAGAATACAGTAAAAAAAGAGCAGAACAATAGAGAGAATAGAGAGAGAGAGAACAATAAAACGACAACTATTTTTTTTTATTTTATATATATATTTTTTTTTTTTTTTACTTTTTTTGTAACTAACTTTTATAACTGTAACCGGTTCCAGGTTCGGGTCTCTCAAAATGCGATGGCATCTTGGGAGACCCTGTGAAAGTGTGCCTAGTCTGTGCAATGCTGTACCCTACGCTAATACTCAACTAGTGTATGGTAGCGTTCAAAACATTCACCAATGCAAAGACCAGGATTGTCAGGACAGGAGGGACAATAATAGCGGGTGTCACGCCTATATCCGCGCTTGCTGCAGACACAATATCTTTTTTGGGGGCGTTCGCTGGGTAGGGGTACTCGGGAGGACATAAAGAAAATGCCTCTCATGCAGCCGACTGCATTTGGTTGGGGATGTGAATGGGGGAAGTACGGGCGCTGCAGAAGCGGTGGGTTCCCAATTAGGATTGGCGAATGCAGTAGGAAGGGCACTATGGGCACGACGGGCCTGTGTTTGTCTTTTTGGTGGCAGCGGGACACTACTTGTGCTTGCCACCTCACCAGCTTGAACTGCACTTATGGGACTCGCCACGTCACCAAGTGTTACTGCAGTGCTGGTTTGACTACGACCGGGGTGTACTAGGCCGCTGGCGCTTGCCAGTTCACCAAAACGCTACCAAAAAATCTGTTGGCGATCGCAGGGATCAGGCCTGACTCTGCGAACGCTGCAGTTATGCGTTTTAGTCTTTTGTAAGTGACAGTGATCGATCGATACTGCACTTGGGTGGGCTGGGCTGGGCCGGGCGGAGGGGCAAAACGCAGGTGCTAGCAGGTATCTGGGCTGATCCCGCTAACACTGCGTTTGTGAGAACCCTAAACTGCTGGGGATGCTAGTATAGATCTGATCGGATCAGATATTGATCCGTTCAGATACTATACCACTAAGGGTGGTGTACAGTGCGTGCGTGGGTGTTAGCGGTACTGGCGCTAACCTGACGCTGCCTGGGGCTGGTGCTTGCCAGTTCACCAAAATACTACCAAAAAAACTGTTATGCCGCGTACACACGGTCGTACTTTTCGTCTACAAAAGTCAGACAGCCTGTCCGACAGACTTCCGGCAGACTTTCGGCGGACTTGCGGCGGACTTGCGGCATACTTTCTAACGAACGGACTTGCCTACACACGATCACACAAAAGTCCGTCGAATTCTTACGTGATGACGTACACCGGACTAAAATAAGGAAGTTCCTAGCCAGTAGCCAATAGGTGCCCTAGCGTGGCTTTTTGTCCGTCGGACTAGCACACAGACGAGCGGATTTCGGGGTCTGTCGTAGTTACGAAGTAAAGATTTGAAGCATGTTTCAAATCTAAAGTACGTCGGATTTGAGGCTAAAAAAGTACGTTGAAAGTCCGGAGAAGCCCACACACGATCGGATTACCAGCCAGCTTTAGTCCGTCAGCGTCCGTTGGACTTTTGTAGACGAAAAGTACGACCGTGTGTACGCGGCATTAGCGATCGCAGGGATCAGGCCTGACTCTGTGAACGCTGCAGTTATGCATTTAGTGTTTTGTAAGTGTCAGTGATCGATCGATACTGCACTTGGGTGGGCTGGGCCGGGCGGAGGGGCAAAACGCAGGTGCTAGCAGGTATCTGGGCTGATTCCGCTAACACTGCGTTTTTGGGAACCCTAAACTGCTGGGGACACTAGTATAGATCTGATCGGATCAGATATTGATCCGTTCAGATACTATACCACTAAGGGAGGCGTATGCTGCGTGCGTGGGTGTTAGCGGTACTGGCGCTAACCTGACCCTGCCTGGGGCTGGTGCTTGCCAGTTCACCAAAATACTACCAAAAAAACTGTTAGCGATCGCAGGGATCAGGCCTGACTCTGCGAACGCTGCAGTTATGCGTTTAGTCTTTTGTAAGTGACAGTGATCGATCGATACTGCACTTGGGTGGGCTGGGCCGGGCGGAGGGGCAAAACGCAGGTGCTAGCAGGTATCTGGGCTGATTCCGCTAACACTGCGTTTTTGGGAACCCTAAACTGCTGGGGACACTAGTATAGATCTGATCGGATCAGATATTGATCCGTACAGATACTATACCACTAAGGGAGGTGTATGCTGCGTGCGTGGGTGTTAGCGGTACTGGCGCTAATCTGACGCTGCCTGGGGCGACGCATATCACCGCCGGGCGATCAGGGGGCTAAACCTTCATTCGGTAATAAACGGCGGGTGCCCTGACACTATAAAAAATAAACAAACTAACCAGCGTCAACCGTAACGGTTATACGGTGATCAGTGGTGAAAGGGTTAACTAGGGGGCAATCAAGGGGTTAAAACATTTATTCGGTAGTATATGGGGGTCCCTGACGCTATAAAACGCTGACGGCGAACCTAAATATTTATGTCCCTAACAAGCGTCACCAGCGACACTAATACAGCGATCAGAAAAATGATCGCTTAGTGACACTGGTGACGGGGGGTGATCAAGGGGTTAAAACTTTATTAGGGGGGGTTAGGGGGGTACCCTAGACCTAAAGGGGGGTAACAGTAACTGTCCCAACACTGTAACTGTCACAAACTGACACTATGCAGTAATCAGAAAAAAAAAAAAAAAAAAAACTGCTGGTGTCAGTTTGTGACAGGGGGGGGGGGGGGGTGATTGGGGGGGGATCGGGGGGCGATCGGGGGGGGGATCGGGGTGTTTTGTGTGCCTGGCATGTTTTACTGTGTGTGTGTGTGTTGGTGCACTCACATTGATGTCTTCTCTCCTCGGGCCGGAACGGAAATTACCGAGCCGAGGAGAGATGACATCATTTCCTTTGCTGCTGTTTAGCATACAGCAGCAAAGGAATGATTCGATTGGCCGGCGGCGAGGGGGGGGCCACCCGCGGAAGGCAAATCACGTACCATGTACGTGATTTTGCCTGTCCGTGCCACTTTGCCGACGTACATCGGCGTGAGGCGGTCGTCAAGTGGTTAAAATGTTTTTTTACACGTGTGCAAAAATGGCTCTGCATCAAATGGGTTAAACCCTTCCCTACTTTATACAAAATGAAATAAAAAATAGCTCTGGCAATACATGTTAATTCTTCAGCTTGATTTCTGCAATAAAAGGGTTCAAAGGCCTTAAAGGCTAAGTTCACCTTTAAGAGCATGTTACATCTTACACCCATATTTAGGATTTGACATGTAATATGCTCCTATACACCCCCCCACCCCCCGCCACTCTGTGACAGTGGACGGGGGATCTTCTCCCTGCACCCACTGTCACAATTTGAAAACAATGCAGCTGTGCGGGGCTCATGCGGTACTGTCAGCCCCAGCAGCAGACAGCTTGTATTTCCTAATGAACTGTGGGGGCGCTGGTGAGCACTCTAGTAGTTCATTCATTCTTTCTGCAGTTCAGTAACTGTCTGCTCGTACAGGAGGAATGGGAAGACAGCTGACTGAGAGTCTGCAGGATCCTGGCATTGCTGATCTGCTGATCGCAAGTGAAATTCCTTAGAGGTTGCAGTGTAAAAAAATAATAAATGCACATTCTTTTTAACCTGCAAAAATATGTGCATTTATTATTTTATCTCAAAGGTTAAGTTATCCTTTATAGTCTAGTAAAACAAAAACCTTTTCCTACTTGCATAGACTAATCCAATGAAAAAAGCACACGCACAACTGTGTGCAGCGATTTTTTTAGAGTATATTATGACTTCATCTTCTAAAAATGAGTGTCTTCTGCTATATAATGACTCCTAGACAAACATGCCCTAGTACAGTTCATGCCAGAGCACTAGGAAATTTGACACTTAGTTTGGACTAGAATGTTTTCTGAGTTATTTGTCTGAAGTCACAAAATAACTTTACTGCAAAAGAGACTGATTTAAATGTGAGGCCCTCGGAAATGTTGTCTGGAATGAGAATTAAAGCTCAAAAGGATTTTTTTCTTTTTTTCGAAAGGAGGTTCAGGAACTGAAAACTTATACCAGATGATGAAGTGTATCTTTTGACTTCTAGGTGGCCTAAGAAGGAGAAGATCATTTCACTTCAAACCACTGTAAACGGTGCAGAAAAACTTTAGGGAACTGGCAAGACTTGGGAAGGACAGTTCCAGATTTGAAATCAACAAGGTTTTGTGAAATATTTATGATAAAGAACAGCCGCCCATGACCAAAAGCAGGATATATAGATGCTTTTAGTGCACACAGGTCCAGAGTATAAAAAATTAAAGCAAAATGATGAAAATGACAATATGCTTGAATTATTAGACATTTCGCGACTTCTTTATTAATTTAGAATATATCATGAATTCTCTGTTATTAACACTGACAAATACATGCAGAAAGCTACAATAAATGATTCCATGTTAGTTTAATCGAAGTATATGATCTGCAAAAGAATGACTTTAATTTACAGCTGCATGCAACCACTTCATATTGTGGGCCAGTATAATTTGTTCTACAGTATATTTTAAGATGACATGGTTGCATGCAGCTGTGATTTAAAGTGATTCTTTAGAGGTCTGCACATGGGTAAAGGCTGGATACTTGCATACCCATTATTGGCTGAACACTAGGGCTGCAGAAGGTAATAGTGCCTATAAATTCTTTGTGGATCCCGGAAAGTAACTTACATGTTTGTATCTTATGTCTTCATTTATGAAATCTCTTCACCACAATTCCAGTTCTGACCAATTTCCATTACAAATGACAAATTATGGTGTCACACTCCTCCGGTTGATTTTCCATAGAGTAAACTTACTGTGGGTAAATGTTGCCCTTGGGGTCTAGGTTACAAGACAGCAGGTCATTCAATCCACCAATAACCAGTTTAAACTGAAATGTGAGTTTTAAGATGATTTATACTATAAAGGTACAGTCCACATGAATGTCAATTTTCAGTTATACATGGAGACTAGTGGACCAAGTCACCCACTGCTTATTTTTTATGTCCCCTGAGGACATTTGCAGGATCTCCTTGCCAAAGTTCTTGTCTCCTTGTCTCTCTCAGTTTTCTGAAGTAGAATGGGCATACAGATGGTCAGTAGGGTGGTGCCAATATTTAACTGCTACCAGAGGCGTAATTAGAACCTTCAGGGCCTCGGTGCAAGAAATGCAGGGGGTTAGTTTAAACTAGAAATGAAAGGCAAAACATGTTTGTATAGATATAACAAAAAACATTATAAATACCTTTTTTCCCCTTTTTTTTAATAAGTGATCACATTCCATCTGTTCTCAGCTGCATAAGAGCTGGGCGAGGAAAAGCAGCAGCACAGTAAGCTTCCCAGTGAATGGCTGCGCAGGGGGGGTGGGCGTGTCAGGACAAGTCTGATCATTTGAGGAGCTTACACTGAATTTTCAGCATAGCTAGAGAACTGACCATGGTGTGCCCTCCTGCTTAGTGTGATCAGTTTTTAATAGCAAAGCAGAGGAACTGGCAGGAACACCAGGGATTTTGAATAAAGGAAGCAATACAAAGATAACAGGATACTTTCTCATACAAGTAGATGGTACAGCAAGCACATATTAGGAATATAAAGTATTGGGGTAACAAACGCTTTAATGGCTCTACTGTTCTCTTGGAATCACAAGTTTTTCACCAGGCATCAGTAAATGGCAAACCACAGTCCAGACCTGAACCAAATGATAGACCTATCCAGTCCTCTACTGCTCCAACGTGGGTGGCCTCTCCCTCTCACCCGCTGCTGCTGTCATCCTTACAGCATAGGACAGGAGGTATGGCAGATCTAAACGGAGGGTGGGACTTTAAAAGTTAACATGCAGGTGATTTGTTGCTAGGACACGGGGCGGTCCAAGCAATCAGTCACCTGCTAGCTCAGACCTGCCTCACCCTCCCACCCTCTGTCCTGCTGTGAAGGAAGAGGGGACTGACTGTGATGTAAGGTAGGAGGAGAATGTGATATAAGGTGTATGGGAATATGATATAAAGTAGTACTGTGATGTAAGGGAGGAATGTGATAAAAAGAGGGCACTGTTATGTAAGGGGTTGGGGGACTATATTATGGGGGTGCTGTGATATGCAGAGAGGACTGTGATCTAAGGGGGATGGGGCTGTTACGTGAAGGAGATGGTGGTGTTACGGGCGGAGGGGGGGTGTGTGATGTGAAGGGGTGACTGATGTAAGGTGGGTGGGGGACTATATTATGGGGGGTGCTGTGATATACATAGAGGACTGTGATGTAAGGGGGATGGAGCTGTTATGTGAAGGAGATGGTGGTATAACTAGGGGGGTGTGATGTAAAGGGGTGACTGTGATGTAAGGTGGGGGGGCTATATTATGGGGGGTGCTGTGATATGCATGAATGACTGTGATGTATTAGGGATGGGGCTGTTATGTGAAGAAGACTGTGGTGTAACTGGGGGGGGGGGGGGTGATGTGAATTTCAGAGTTCTCTGACTTCCTGTTTCCTTCCTCTGCCAGCAGAGGAAGGAAACAGGAAGTCAGAGAACTCTGAAATTTAGGTAGGAGGAGTGACATCACAGACACAGAAACCTGCTGTATTCAGCTAAAGGAGGAGGAGGATCTAGCAGTGCGGAGGTGGTTAGTAGTGGAGGTACCCGGACCTGGATCCACAGAAGGGGACCCTCACCATCAGTATAACAGAAGGAACTCACGGAGCAGTAAAGCCTAAGAGGGACATCCATCACAGGCAGCCATCCAGAGACACCCACTCCTCTGCCTAATACCCCCTAGGGGGTGACAGATTCTGGTGAGTGGGGGAGCACGGGGGGGAGCACTTGGAGTCACCAGCTTCTATATGCACGGAAGTCCCCTTTACCACCCCTTGGGCATCTTTAAATGCATGTCAACCGATCCTGACGTTCTTAATATTCCTGCATCTATAAATAAGACATTCTAACCCTGCTTGGGTCCATTACAGGGACTTTTTTCACAGATGTGTATTTATTTTGAGTGTTAATGGTTTGGATTCCTATTTTTATGAAAATTTTTTATATATGGTTTTATTATATACCGTATATACTCGAGTATAAGTCGAATTTTTCAGCACATTTTTTTGTGCTGAAAGTGCCCCCCTCGACTTATACTCGAGTCAAGCACTTTTCTGCAGCAAAAAATTTCATTTTCCGAACCGAATTTGGGGCCCCGTATCTCAGGGCCACTTAGTGCTAGGAACCCCAAATTTGGTGTGCAAACTCAGTGGAACTGGTACCACAACATATCCAAAGTTAAAGTTCCTAGCATTAAGTGGCCCCGGGATACGGGGCCCCAAAAGCGGTTCGGAAAATGTCATTCTCTGCTGCAGAAAAGTGCTTGACATTGTTTTGAACCGACTTTGGGGCCCCATATCTCAGGGCCACTTGGTGCTAGGAACCCCAAATTTGGTGTGCAAACCCAGTGGAACTGGTTCCATAACATATCCAAAGCTGGGGTTCCTAGCACCAAGTGGCCCTGAGATACGGGGCCCCAAAATCGGTTCAAAAAATGTCATTCTCTGCTGCGAAAAAGTGCTTGACATTTTCTGAACTGATTTTTGGGGACCTGTATCTCGGGGCCACTTGGTGCTAGAAACCCCAGCTTTGGCAATTTTATGGTGCAAGTTCCACTGGGTTTGCACACCAAATTTGGGGTTCTTAGCACTAAGTGGCCCTGAGATACGGGGCCCCAAATTCGGTCAACTGTGTCCATCTGCAGCAATGTCATTTCGGGACCCTTTGAGTTCAGAGACCCCAAATTTTGGCTGCAGCTAGGGGGCATCTAGGAACCCTTAACCACTTCAGCCCCGGAAGGATTTACCCCCTTCCTGACCAGAGCACTTTTTACAATTTGGCACTGCGTCGCTTTAACTGCTAATTGCGCGGTCATGCAATGGTGTACCCAAACGAAATTTGCGTCCTTTTCTTCCCACAAATAGAGCTTTCTTTTGATGGTATTTGATCACCTCTGCCATTTTTATTTTTTGCGCTATAAACGGAAAAAGACCGAAAATTTTGAAAAAAAATGATATTTTCTACTTTTTGTTCTAAAAAAAATCCAATAAACTCAATTTTAGTCATACATTTAGGCCAAAATGTATTCGGCCACATGTCTTTGGTAAAAAAAAAGTCAATAAGCGTATATTTATTGGTTTGCGCAAAAGTTATAGCGCCTACAAACTAGGGTACATTTTCTGGAATTTACACAGCTTTTAGTTTATGACTGCCTATGTCATTTCATGAGGTGCTAAAATGGCAGGGCAGTACAAAACCCCCCCAAATGACCCCATTTTGGAAAGTAGACACCCCAAGGAAATTGCTGAGAGGCATGTTGAACCCATTGAATATTTATTTTTTTTGTCCCAGGTTATTGAATAATGACAAAAAAAAAAAAAAAAAAAAAATTTACAAAAAGTTGTCACTAAATGATATATTGCTCACACAGGC
Source organism: Lithobates septentrionalis (assembly GCA_037952835.1). NCBI lineage: Eukaryota > Metazoa > Chordata > Amphibia > Anura > Ranidae > Lithobates > Lithobates septentrionalis. Next base: position 194,761 of record JBBDGP010001870.1, on the reverse strand, counting down.
CATGGGCATATGTGGAATTGCACCCCAAAATACATTCAGCTGCTTCTCCTGAGTACGGGGATACCACATGTGTGGGACTTTTTGGGAGCCTAGCCGCGTATGGGGCCCCGAAAAGCAAGCACCGCCTTCAGGATTTCTAAGGGCATAGATTTTTGATTACACTCCTCACTACCTATCACAGTTTTGAAGGCCATAAAATGCCAAGATGGCACAAAACACCCCCAAATGACCCCATTTTGGAAAGTAGACACCCCAAGCTATTTGCTGAGAGGTATGTTGAGTCCATGGAATATTTTATTTTTTGACACAAGTTGTGGGAATGTGACAATTTTTTTTTTTTTTGCACAAAGTTGTCACTAAATGATATATTGCTCACACAGGCCATGGGCATATGTGGAATTGCACCCCAAAATACATTCTGCTGATTCTCCTGAGTATGGGGATACCACATGTGTGGGACTTTTTGGGAGCCTAGCCGCGTACGGGGCCCCGAAAACCAATCACCGCCTTTAGGATTTCTAAGGGCATAAATTTTTTATTTCACTCCTCACTACCTATCAGAGTTTTGAAGGCCATAAAATGCCAAGATGGCACAAAACCCCCCCCCAAATGACCCCATTTTGGAAAGTAGACACCCCAAGCTATTTGCTGAGAGGCATGTTGAGTCCATGGAATATTTTATATTTTGACACAAGTTGCTGGAAAGTGACAATTTTTTTTTTTTTTTTTTTTTTTTGCACAAAGTTGTCACTAAATGATATATTGCTCAAACATGCCATGGGCATATGTGGAATTGCACCCCAAAATATATTCTGCTGCTTCTCCTGAGTACGGGGATACCACATGTGTGGGACTTTTTGGGAGCCTAGCTGCGTACGGGGCCCCGAAAACCAAGCACCGCCTTCAGGATTTCTAAGGGCATAAATTTTTGATTTCACTTCTCACTACCTATCACAGTTTTGAAGGCCATAAAATGCCAAGATGGCACAAAACCCCCCCAAATGACCCCATTTTGGAAAGTAGACACCCCAAGCTATTTGCTGAGAGGCATGTTGAGTCCATGGAATATTTTATTTTTTGACACAAGTTGCGGGAATGTGAGAATTTTTTTTTTTTTGCACAAAGTTGTCACTAAATGATATATTGCTCACACAGGCCATGGGCATATGTGGAATTACACCCCAAAATATATTCTGCTGCTTCTCCTGAGTACGGGGATACCACATGTGTGGGACTTTTTGGGAGCCTAGCTGCGTACGGGGCCCCGAAAACCCAGCACCGCCTTCAGGATTTCTAAGGGCGTAAAGTTGTAATTTCACTCCCCACTACCTATCACATTTTTGAAGGCCATAAAATGCCCAGATGGCACAAACCCCCCCCAATTGACCCCATTTTGGAAAGTAGACACCCCAAGCTATTTGCTGAGAGGCATGTTGAGTCCATGGAATATTTTATATTTTGACACAAGTTGCGGGAAAGTGACAATTTTTTTTTTTTTTTTTTTTTTTTTGCACAAAGTTGTCACTAAATGATATATTGTTCAAACATGCCATGGGCATATGTGGAATTACACCCCAAAATATATTCTGCTGCTTCTCCTGAGTACGGGGATACCACATGTGTGGGACTTTTTGGGAGCCTAGCCGCGCACGGGGCCCCGAAAATCAAGCACCGCCTTCAGGATTTCTAAGGACATACATTTTTGATTTTACTCCTCACTACCTATCACACTTTTGAAGGCCATAAAATGCCAAGATGGCACAAAACCCCCCCAAATGACCCCATTTTGGAAAGTAGACACCCCAAGCTATTTGCTGAGAGGCATGGTGAGTATTTTGCAGCTCTCATTTGTTTTTGAAAATGAAGAAAGGCAAGAAAAACGTATTTTTTTTTTCTTTTTTCAATTTTCAAAACTTTGTGACAAAAAGTGAGGTCTGCAAAATACTCACTATACCGCTCAGCAAATAGCTTTGGGTGTCTATTTTCCAAAATGGGGTCATTTGGGGGGGGGTTGTGCCATCTGGGCATTCCATGGCCTCCGAAACTGTGATAGGCAGTGAAGAGTGAAATCAAAAATTTACGCCCTTAGAAAGCCTGAAGGCGGGGCTTGGTTTTCGGGGTCCCGTACGCGGCTAGGCTCCCAAAAAGTCTCACACATGTGGTATCCGCGTACTCAGGAGAAGCAACAGAATGTATTTTGGGGTGTAATTTCACATATTCCCATGGCATGTTTGAGCAATATATCATTTAGTGACAACTTTGTGCAAAAAAAATAAAAATAAAAAAAAAATTTGTCTTTTTCCCGCAACTTGTGTCACAATATAAAATATTCCATGGACTCGACATGCCTCTCAGCAAATAGCTTGGGGTGTCTACTTTCCAAAATGGGGTCATTTGGGGGGGTTTTGAACTGTCCTGGCATTTTATGCACAACATTTAGAAGCTTATGTCACACATCACCCACTCTTCTAACCACTTGAAGACAAAGCCCTTTCTGACACTTATTGTTTACATGAAAAAATTATTTTTTTTTGCAAAAAAATTACTTTGAACCCCCAAACATTATATATTTTTTTAAAGCAAATGCCCTACAGATTAAAATGGTGGGTGTTTATTTTTTTTTTTCACACAGTATTTGCGCAGCGATTTTTCAAACGCATTTTTTGGGGAAAAAACACACTTTTTTAAATTTTAATACACTAAAACACACTATTTTGTCAAAATGTTTGATGAAATAAAAAAGATGATCTTAGGCCGAGTACATGGATACCAAACATGACATGCTTTAAAATTGCGCACAAACGTGCAATGGCGACAAACTAAATACATTTTTAAAAGCCTTTAAAAGCCTTTACAGGTTACCACTTTAGATTTACAGAGGAGGTCTACTGCTAAAATTACTGCCCTCGGTCTGACCTTCGCGGTGATACCTCACATGCATGGTGCAATTGCTGTTTACATTTGACGCCAGACCGACGCTTGCGTTCGCCTTTGTGCGAGAGCAGGGGGGGGGGCAGGGGTGCTTTTTTTTTTTTTTTTTTTTTTTTTATTATTTTTTTTGCTTTTTTATCTTATTTTTAAACTGTTCCTTTCATTTTTTTTTTTTTTTTATCATTTTTATTGTTATCTCAGGGAATGTAAATATCCCCCATGATAGCAATAGGTAGTGACAGGTACTCTTTTTAGAAAAAATTGGGGTCTATTAGACCCTAGATCTCTCCTCTGCCCTCAAAGCATCTGACCACACCAAGATCGGTGTGATAAAATGCTTTCCCAATTTCCCAATGGCGCTGTTTACATCCGGCGAAATCTAAGTCATGAAATGCTTGTAGCTTCCAGTTTCTTAGGCCATAGAGATGTTTGGAGCCATTCTGGTCTCTGATCAGCTCTATGGTCAGCTGGCTGAATCACCGGCTGCATTCTCAAGTTCCCTGTTGGGACAGGAGAGCCAGAGAAAAACATGGACGACGGTGTGGGGGGGGGGGGCATTCCCTCCCACTGCTTGTAAAAGCAGTCTAGAGGCTAATTAGCCGCTAGGATTGCTTTTACAAGAAAGCCGACCACTGGCTGAAAAGAATGATACCAAGATGATACCTAAACCTGCAGGCATCATTCTGGTATAACCACTCAAAGTCCAGCAACATACCAGTACGTTGCTGGTCCTTGTTGGGCATACATTGTAAACTTTTTTTCATGCAGCCTGTGGGCTGAACGAAAAAAAGATATTGATCGGTGGGTATGCCCACCATTAGAATACCTCCCTTCATCCACCCACTTCTAATGATGGGCATACATGCACCGTATATATATGCCGAAGCATGGGGGCATCCTCCCGCAAAAAGGCAGGAGCAAATCGCTCCTCCACCCACTGCTGCCCCCACGCTTCGGCATATATGCTGAAGTATGTAACTGTGGTGGTGAAATCACCTCCGACAGCGCTGGAGTCACGGCTTTATGTATCGTGGGAGCAAACGCTGTTGCTGTCAAGATAAATAAATCCGTGCTGCAACTGAATGGCGTACCTGCTAAGCAAATGATGGTTAACAAAAAAACAAAGTAACATTACAGTATAACAGTATTACTTACCATACCTGCAAAGCAAAATACAAAAAAAACATAGTAAAAAATAAAACATTTAACGCAACCTGTGCCTACCTAAAAATATATATATGCCGAAGCATGGGGGCATCCTCCCGCAAAAGGCAGGAGCAAATCGCTCCTCCACCCACTGCTGCCCCCACGCTTCGGCATATATGCTGAAGTATGTAACTGTGGTGGTGAAATCACCTCCGACAGCGCTGGAGTCACGGCTTTATGTATCGTGGGAGCAAACGCTGTTGCTGTCAAGATAAATAAATCCGTGCTGCAACTGAATGGCGTACCTGCGAAGCAAATGATGGTTAACAAAAAAACAAAGTAACATTACAGTATAACAGTAATACTTACCATACCTGCAAAGCAAAATACAAAAAAAAATAGTAAAAAATAAAACATTTAACGCAACCTGTGCCTACCTAAAAAATATATATGCCGAAGCATGGGGGCATCCTCCCGCAAAAGGCAGGAGCAAATCGCTCCTCCACCCACTGCTGCCCCCACGCTTCGGCATATATGCTGAAGTATGTAACTGTGGTGGTGAAATCACCTCCGACAGCGCTGGAGTCGCGGCTTTATGTATCGTGGGAGCAAACGCTGTTGCTGTCAAGATAAATAAATCCGCTCTGCAGCTGAATGGCGTACCTGAAAACACAAAGGTGGTTAACAATAAAAAAAACAAAGTATAAAAAAATTGCATACCTATAAAGCAAACATGATAAAAACATAACAATAAAACATTGCAGTATAGAATGCAGAACAATAGAGAGAGAACAATAAAACAACAACTATTTTTGGTTTTTTTATTTTATATTTTTTTTGTGTTTTTTTCTTTTTTTTACTTTTTTTTGTTTTTTTTACACTTTTTTTTGTAACTTTAACTTTTTTAACTGGTACCAGGTTTGGGTCTCTCAAAATGCGACAGCATCTTGGGAGACCCTGTGGAAGTGTGCCTAGTCTGTGCAGTGCTGTACCCTACGCTAATACTCCACTAGTGTGTGGTAGCGTTCAAAACATTCACCAATGCAAAGACCAGGAATGCCAGGACAGAGGGGACAACAATACCGGGTGTCACGCCTAAATCCGCGCTTGCTGCAGACACGACATCTTTTTTGGGGGGTTCGTTGGGTAGGGGTACTCGGGAGGGCATAAAGAAAATGCCTCTCATGCAGCCGGCTTACTGCATTCGGTTGGGGATGGTGAGGTGGAGCACCGTCTGGATACAGAAGGGCTCTGACGATCTCTTCCTGGAATGTAAGGAAGGATCCAGTCCGTCCTGAAGCTCTGTATAGCACATGAGCGTTCAGCAAAGCCAATTGAAATAAATAAACAGACACTTTTTTGTACCAGCGTCTGGCCTTACGGGCAACTAGGTACGGCGCCAACAACTGGTCGTTGAGGTCCACCCCTCCCATATTAAGGTTGTATTCGTGGACACAGAGGGGTTTCTCCACAACACCAGTCGCCGTAGGAATTTGGACCGTCGTGTCTGCATGAAGGGAGGTGAGAACGAAAACATTCTTCTTATGCCTCCACTTCATAGCGAGCAAATTATTATACTTCAAGCAGGCTCTCTCCCCCAGCCTAAGACGGGAATCTACAAGCCGCTGGGGAAAGCCCCGGCGATTAGGTCGCACGGTGCCACATGCTCCAATCTGATGATCAAAAAGGTGGCTAAAAAGTGGCACGCTCGTATAATAATTGTCCACGTACAAGTGGTACCCCTTTCCGAATAAGGGTGACACCAAGTCCCACACTATCTTGCCAGCGCTTCCTATGTAGTCAGGGCAGTTTGTCGGCTCTACGTGACTATCTTTTCCCTCGTAAACCATAAATCTACATGTATAGCCTGTGGCCCTGTCACAGAGCTTATACATCTTGACCCCGTATCTGGCACGCTTGCTGGGAAGGTACTGTTTGAATGACAAGCGGCCAGAAAATTTAACCAGGGACTCATCAACGCAGACAACTTGATGGGGGGTAAACAAGTCTGCAAAACGTTGGTTGAAGTGGTTTACGAGGGGCCGAATTTTGTAGAGCCGATCGTATCCAGGGTCTCCACGAGGACGACAGAGTTCATTGTTGTTGAAGTGCATGAACCGCAAAATCTGCTCGTATCGTGCCCTGGCCATGGAAGCAGAGAACAAGGGTGAATGGTAAATTGGGTCAGTGGACCAATATGACCGCAACTCACTCTTTTTATTCAACCCCATGAGGAGGGAAAGGCCCAGAAAGATCTTAAATTCGGAGACCGTAATTGGTCTCCAATCTCTGGCAAGGGTGGACTGGGGCATAGTGGCGATGTGTTGACCAGCGTATAAATTGCTTTGGTCCACAATAGATCTATAGAGATCTTCGGTGAAAAACAGCGAATAAAAATCCAGTGGCATAAAGTCAACTGTTTCCACCTGAATTCCGGGTTGGCCAGTGAAAGGGGGAAGTACGGGTGCTGCAGAAGTGGTGGGTACCCAATTCGGATTGGCCAATGCAGCAGGAAGGGCACTATGGGCACGACGGGCCTGTGTTCGTCTTCTTGGTGGCAGCGGGACACTACTAGTGCTTGCCACCTCGCCAGCTTGAACTGCACTTATGGGACTCGCCACGTCACCACGTGATACTGCAGTGCTGGATGTACGACCAGGGTGTACTAGGCCGCTGGTGCTTGCCAGTTCACCAGAAGGAGTAGCGGCGCTAGTACTTCTCTGCTCCATACGAGAGCCCTGCGGTTCTTGCACTTCAAGGACAGCATAAGTTCGGGGTCTGGTACGCCTGACCTTAGCAGGGACCACAACTCCGTCGTCAGAGCTATCTGTCATGGAGCCGCTGTCCTCTACAGGATCGTATTCTGAGCCTGAATCTGACAGATGAGTGACTTCCTCTTCACTATCTGTCATGCTCAGAATCCTGTAGGCCTCTTCACTAGTGTACCTTCGATTTGCCATTTTGGCCTCTAAATTTAGGGGTACACTAGTGAGACTCACAGGCAAAAAAGCTCCCGACTGTCAGCGACTGATTCAAAACGCTACCAAAAAACTGTTAGCGATCGCAGGGATCAGGCCTGACTCTGTGACCGCTGCAGTTATGTGTGCTTAGTGTTTTGTAAGTGTCAGTAATCGATCGATACTGCACTTGGGTGGGCTGGGCTGGGCTGGGCCGAGGAGCAAAACGCAGGTGCTAGCAGGTATCTGGGCTGATCCCGCTAACACTGCGTTTCAGGGAACCCTAAACTGCTGGGGAGTATAGATCTGATCGGATCAGATATCGATCCGTTCAGATACTATAGCACTAAGGGAAGTGTATGCTGCGTGCACGGGTTTTAGCGGTACTGGCGCTAACCTGACGCTGCCTGGGGCGACGCAGACCTTATCTGATCCTAAAAACTTAACTTCTATCACCGCCGGGCAATTAGGGGGTTAAACCTTTATAAGGTAATAAACGGCGGGTGCCCTAAAACTATAATAAACTGTAATAAACTATAATAAACTACAAAAAACAAACTATCTAACCAGCGTCACCCGTAACACTTATACGGTGATCGCTGGTGAAAGGGTTAACTAGGGGGCAATCAGGGGGTTAAAACCTTTAGCAGGTAGTATATGGGGGTCCCTGTCGCTATAAAACACTGACAGCGAACCTATATACTTACCTCCCTAACTAGCGTCACCTGTGTCACTAATACAGCGATCAGAAAAACGATCGCTTAGCGACACTGTTGACGGGGGGTAATCAAGGGGTTAACTTTTATTAGGGGTGGTTAGGGGGTACCCTAGACCTAAAGGGGGGTACCCTAGACCTAAAGGGGGCTAACCTAACTGCCCTAACACTTATAACTGACAAACTGACACCAATGCAAAAAAAAACAAAACACTGCTATTGGTGTCAGAGTGACAGTGGGTACAGGGGGGTGATCGGGGGGTGATCGGGGGGTGACAGGGGGGTGAAAAGTGTGCCTGGCGTGTTCTACTGAGCGTGTGGTGTTGGTGCACTTACTTGGATGTCTTCTCTCCTCGGCGTCGGATCAAAAAGACCGGCTCCAGGAGAGATGACATCACTTCCTCTCCCTCTGTTTACATTACAGAGGGAGAGGAAGCATTTGATTCGTGGGAGCGATCGGGAGGGGGTGGCAATCAATGGATGGCCTCCCCCTGACCCCCAATCGCCCGCGAACAAGACCCGACCACCCAGGGCAGCGGGGGGGGGTCCGATCGGACCCCCCGCCCGCGGGAAGGCATCACGTTTCAGGTACGTGATTTTGCCTGCCCGTGCCGACCTGCTCACGTATATAGGCGTGAGGCGGTCGGCAAGTGGTTAACTACCGAGTTTGAAGTTCAGGGGACCTATGCTTGCAAATGGGCACAGTGAGGCATGCAAATGGGAACAGTGATGCTGCAAATTGGCATTGTTGACCCTCTTTTCCACTTACAGTAGCTGTGCATTTCTCACCCTCGTCTTATACTCGGGTCAATAAGTTTTTCCCATTTTTTTGTGGTAAATTAGGGCCTCGACTTATACTCGGAACGACTTATACTCGAGTATATACGGTATGTATTTTGAGATTGTATCATAGAAGGTTTAATGCACTTTGGTTTCACATTATGCACAGTGCACTTTAGTCACCATATATAATAGAGGTATGTGGTAACCTCACACGTAAACTGATAGCCCCTAAACAGTGGGTTTGTCAAGGACCCCAACTATATATATTTTTCAGGAGGCTATTTAATAACTGTCAATAGTTTTTGGTTAGTTTGATATGATTTGATATGTTGTACATGTGTGGTTTTTCAATGGAGGTGGGGCAGATTTAACCCATTCACGTACGCAACACAGAGGATTAGCACGCTCACTTTAAAGGATCACACACTTATAAAATAATTTTTTCACTAATTTCATTTATTTTGGCATAGGCACAGGGGTACATTCACTTAAGGGATACACATTTACCCTTTCTTTCTATATAATTATTTATATTTTCTTCTGTGACCTTTAATTAACATCTAATGCTAATAGGGCAGCGCCAATTCCCCAGATCTCTCCTTTAAATATTTCCAATTAACTCCTATAAGAATTAATTAAGGGGAGGCTGCAGCCCTCCTATAATATTTTCCTAAGCGCGGACCTCTAATCTATTATCTAATGTGAAGGGGTGATTGTGATGTAAGGTGGGGGGACTATATTATGGGGGGGTGCTGTGATATGCATGGATGACTGTGATGTAATAGGGATGGGGCTGTTATGTGAAGAAGACTGTGGTGTAACTGGGGGGGGGGGGGGGGGTGATGTGAAGGGGTGACTGTGATGTAAGGTGGGGGGACTATATTATGGGGGGTGCTGTGATATGCACAGAGGACTGTGATGTAATAGGGATGGGACTGTTATGAGAAGGAGACTGTGGTGTAATGGGGGGACAGGGGGGCGGGGGTGATGTGAAGAAGGGGATGCGATTTAATGGACAAAAATGTACATAACTCTGCCTACTTACCCATAACCACACTGAGCTCCTTGTTTTTGGGATTTGTGCTGAAAGTGAGGATCTGTACATACCTTCTGTCATAAGAAGGAAAGACTGTATCTCACAGTACTTCAGAGGTGGGCTTTTTGGTTAATTTCCCTTCTTACCTCCTCACCACAACCTTATTAGATGTAGTATTCCACAATAATACAAATAGTAATATTTCAAGCATTTAACTAGCTTAACTGTGCAGTGCTATAGCTGCTAGACATGTTTCCAATTGTTTCGTAACAAATTGAAATTTGGTCGAATTTTGCCTCTTTAGGACATTCGGATGCATCCGAATGTCCGAATAAAAAAAAAAAAAACGAATTTCAACTAATACGAAAGAAATTATAGCGAATATAATGAATTGATTTGACATGATTCGGTGATTCGTTAAAGATCTAATGTAACAAAAGGTCAACTCAAAGTAAATCTTACAGTCCAATCAGCTGATTCATTTTGTGCTGGAGGTTGGATTACTGGCAAAGTGCATTCCTGAGAACTGAGTGAGAAGGGTGTCGTATTGTATTTGAGCAGAGAAGAAGAGATATTGTCATTGCGTGTGTTAATAGATTCAATAAACGAATGACTTTCCAAACTACGAATCATTATCACGAATATATATATACATACAGTCAGGTCCATAAATATTGGGACATCGACACAATTCTAATCTTTTTGGCTCTATACACCACCACAATGGATTTAAAGTAAAATGAACAAGATGTGCTTTAACTGTAGACTTTCAGCTTTAATTTGAGGGTATTTACATCCAAATCAGGTGAACGGTGTAGGAATTACAACAGTTTGTATATGTGCCTCCCAAAAGTAATGGGACAGATTAACAATCATCCATCAAACTTTCACTTTTAAATTTTTTTTTTTTTTTGCCACTTCAGCCAGGTAATATTTTTAGGAGGAAATTGTTTCAACTTTCAAGTCAAACTTATCCCTTAATACTTTCACATCATTGTGGCATTCTCTTTTTTGCATTTTTTCTTTTTATTTTTCCCATCCATTTAGAAAATAGTTATAATTACAACTTACATTTCTAATATCCCTATACCAAAACACTATCCCAAACCTTATACCCCCCACCCATCCCTATACCCAATTACCCACCCAACCCCCCCATCCCACCCCCACAGCTCGTCCCACAGAAATCATGACCTGAGCCTCTCACTTTCCTCCTCATACTCTTGATACCTGTTTGAGTGTATGGTCTCTAGCTCGGTTTTAAGTTTAGATTTTTATTGGGTGAGTTGTCTGACTCCTTTTCCCACACCTCTGCCGCCTGCATAGAGAACTTATACTTTGCCCAGTCTCTCCACGTCTCTTCAAACTCTTCCATCTCCAACCCTTCACTATATCTCAGATATTCCAGGCAGTGAATTTCCTCTATTTTGTTGAACCACTCCCGCATTGAAAGTCTCCTACTATCTAGCCAGTATTTGGGGATGAGACTTTTGGCGGCATTAAGGAAGTGCGGCAACAATAATTTCAAGTACCTCTTTGAGGGTATGTCACTCCCTTGATGCAAGCACACCCAGGGGTCATCCGGGATCCTCCTATTAGTAATCGCATATATAATCCCCCTTATCTCCTCCCAGAATTTTTTCATTACCGGGCATAACCACCATATATGCGCTATTGTCCCTATATAATTGCGATGTTTCTTTCTGTATTTTATGTGCTATATCCGGAGTGATGTACATTCTTGCCAGGATTTTGAAATTCATTTCAGCAATCCTATAGTTCACTGAGATAGCGTTCACTCTGCTCAAGACCCTCCCGACCTCGTTTTCACTGATCTTTTTTCCTAATTCCTCCTCCCATTTCCTGAGAAATGCTGGGAGCTCCGCTTCTCCCATTCTAATCAAAATTCTATAGATCCTAGACATTCCTCTCCTCCTGTTTTTCTCCGTACACACTTTTTCGAGGGGGCGAAGATCTTCTATCGACCTAATTGGCTGCAGGAGAGATTCAACAAAATGTTTCAACTGCCTATACTTCCAATTATCCATAACAAACCGATCGTCTCTAGCTTTTAGTTCCTGGTAGGTACACAGCTTACCCTGGCTTGTAATATCTTTAAGTTGGGCCTCTTCATTTAGGATCCATCTCCCAAACAGATCTTCCCTCCCGGGCGGAAAGTAGTCTGTGTCCTTAAGCGGGAGTAATGGTGAATTGTATCACCACTTCTCCCTGTCGTGTATTTTATCCCATAAGTTTAAAGCCTGTTTGGTGATATCCAGTGTTTTCGTGCGCAATTTTCGAAATTGTGGTGGTATCCATATATTTTTACCCAAATCTACCCCACTCATTATATTCTCTATTTTCACCCATTGCTTTTCTTTGTTATTATACGCCCAATCTAAAATGCGTGATAGAATTATAGCTGTGTAATATTTTTTAATATCGGGTGCCCCTCCATATGAACCTTAGAAACAGTGTATGTAACTTATGCAAGAAACTCTGTGATAGTGCAATTGGGAGCATTTGGATTTTATATGTGATTTTAGGGAGAACTGACATCTTAAGTACCGTATATACTCGAGTATAAGTTGTCCCGAGTATAAGTCGAGGCCCCTAATTTACCACAAAAAACTGGGAAAAATTTATTGACCCGAGTATAAGTCGAGGGTGAGAAATGGCAGAGGGTCAACAATGCCCATCTGCAGCTGCCTGCCTCCCTGTGTCCTGTGCAGCCTACCTGTACCCTGTACATGTGTGTGTCCTGTACATGTGTGTGTCCTGTACATGTGTGTGTGTCCTGTACATGTGTGTGTGTGTCCTGTACGTGTGTGTGTGTCCTGTACATGTGTGTGTGTCCTGTACATGTGTGTGTGTGTCCTGTACATGTGTGTGTGTGTCCTGTACATGTGTGTGTGTGTCCTGTACATGTGTGTGTGTCCTGTACATGTATGTGTGTCCTGTACATGTGTGTGTGTCCTGTGTGCATGTGCAGCCTACCTGTGTCCTGTGCAGCCTCCCTGTGGCGATCTCCATCCTCAAACGGCGGCCGGCGTGTGATGATACTGTTCGGCGGCCGGCGTGTGTTGATACTGTTCGGCGGCCATTCCACAGTTCAAAAGCCGCGCCTCCTCCTCGTCTGTGATAGGCTGACCGCTGACTGCCTATCACGGACATTCTCTCATTCTCATACCACGGACGAGGATGAGAGAATGTCCGTGATAGGCTGTAAACTGACAGCTGTTCAGCCTATCACAGATGAGCAGGAGGCGCGGCTTTTGAAAGCTGCAATAGCCGGCGAACAGTAGCATTACACGCCGGCCGCCGTCTGCCTGCATGACACGCTGATCATGCAGACAGACGGCAGAGACTCGAGTATAAGTCGAAGGGACACTTTCAGCCCAAAAAAAAGGGCTGAAAAATTCGACTTATACTCGAGTATATACGGTAGGTTTATTCTGCCTCCCCATGAGAGTCGGTTCCGTGGAAATCTATTCAACTCAGCCCTGATCTCATTAAGGAGGGACACTCACTTTTTAATACTTGGTTGCAAATCCTTTGCAGTCAATTACAGTCTGAAGTCTGGAACGCATAGACATCACCAGATGCTGGGTTTCATCCCTGGTGATGCTCTGCCGGGCCTCTACTGTAACTGTCTTCAGTTCCTGCTTGTTCTTGGGGCATTTTCCCTTCAGTTTTGTCTTCAGCAAGTGAAATGCATGCTCAGTCGGATTCAGGTCAGGTGATTGACTTGGCCATTCCATAACATTCCACTTCTTTCCCTTAGAAAACTCTTTGGTTGCTTTTGCAGTATTCTTCGGGTCATTGTCCATCTGCACTGTGAAGCGCCTTCCAATGAGTTCTGAAGCATTTTGCTGAATATGAGCATATAATATTGCCCGAAACACTTCGGAATTCATCCTGCTGCTTTTGTCAGCAGTCACATCATCAATAAATACGAGAGAACCAGTTCCTATTGGCAGCCATACATCCCCACGCCATGACACTACCACCACCATGCTTCACTGATGGGGTGGTATGCTTTGGATCATGAGCAGTTCCTTTCCTTCTTCATACTCTTCTCTTCCCATCACTCTGGTACAAGTTGTCTGTCCATAGGATGTTGTTCCAGAACTGTGAAGGCTTTTTTAGATGTTGTTTGGCAAACTCTAATCTGGCCTTCCTGTTTTTGAGGCTCAACAACGGTTTACATCTTGTGGTGAACCCTCTCTATTCACTCTGGTAAAGTCTTCTCTTGATTGTTGACTTTGACACACATACACCTACCTCCTGCAGAGTGTTCTTGATCTGGCCAACTGTTGTGAATGGTATTTTCTTCACCAGGGAAAGAATTCTTTGGTCATCCACCACAGTTGTTTTCTGTGGTCTTCCGGGTCTTTTGGTGTTGCTGAGCTCACCGGTGCATTCTTTCTTTTTAAGGATGTTCCAAACAGTTGATTTGGCCAAACCTAAAGTTTTTGCTATCTCTCTGATGGGTTTGTTTTGTTTTTTCAGCCTAATGATGGCTTGCTTCACTGATAGTGACAGCTCTTTGGATCTCATATTGAGAGTTGACAGCAACAGATTCCAAATGCAAATAGCACACTTGAAATGAACTCTGGACCTTTTATTTGCTCCTTGTAAATGGGATAATGAGGGAATAACACACACCTGGCCATGGAACAGCTGAGCAGCCAATTGTCCCATTACTTTTGGTCCCCTAAAAAGTAGGAGGCACATATACAAACTGTTGTAATTCCTACACCGTTCACCTGATTTGGATATAAATACCTTCAAATTAAATGAAACTCTGCAGTTAAAGCACATCTTGTTTGTTTCATTTAGAATCCATTGTGGTGGTGTATAAAGCCAAAAAGATTAGAATTGTGTTGATGTCCCAATATTTATGGACCTGACTGTACATAAATATCGAATTTCAACTAATATAAAAGAAATTGTAGGGGATATAACGAATGAATTCGAAATGATTCGAGATTCAGTATAACGAATATCGACAGTCTACGAATAATAATGAATTATCCGAAAACGAATTAACGTAACATAACGAATATAACAGAATGAAATTATGTATTTCATTCTGCACAATATACTGCACAATATAAGCAGTCCTAAAATAGAACTAAAGGCAATTTTTTCCCTTAATTTTGCCTAGAGTAAGAAAGTGTTATAGCCACTGTCAGATTACTTTTTTCATCATCCGTGTCCTGTTGGAGAGATTTTCCTTCATTTCCTGTCCCATAGTGAAAACAGGAAGTGAGAGGAAATCCCTCCAAAGGGAGGGAATCCCTTGTTTTCACCAGAACTATTATCCCCATTGGAAGATTTCTCCTCTATTCCTGTTCTGATGACAACCCAAATTTTTTTTATTTCAGTCCCAGTAAACAGGACACATAGAGAGGGTGAATTTCCCTGAAGGGGGCACAGACAGTAATAAAAAGTAATAAAAACCTGAGAGGTGTTCTAATCCCTCTCCACTCTATCCAGAAACTTTTGCCTTTATTTATACTTTAATTGCTTTAAATCAAGTTAACAGTCAATGTTCCCTTTAAAATATATATTTACCCAGAAAAAGAAATGTGAAATAATAAAAAAAAAATTCTGTAGCCACAAAAAAAAAATATATTATATATATTATATATATATATATATATATATATATATATATATATATATATATATATATATATATATATATATATATATATTATATATATATATAATATATATATATATTATATATATATGTATTCGGACCCCCTTAAATTTTTCACTCTTTGTTATATTGCAGCCATTTGATAACATCATTTAAGTAAATTTTTTCTCCTCATTAACCACTTGAGGTCCGGGCCATAGCCGAATGACGGCCACAGCGCGGACCTCAATTTCCAGGAGGCCGTCATGGGACGTCCTCCCCTGTGCACACGCACTGCACGCACCCTGCAGGGCGCGCTGTGATCACCGGGTCACGGAGGCTCGGATGATCACAGACCTGAGTAAGGGGCCGATCCCAGCCCTTTACCATGTGATCAGCTGTCAGCCAATGACAGCTGATCACATTATGTAAACAAAAGCTCTGTAATCGGTTTATTTTTCTCCTCACGCTAACAGCGTGAGGAGAAAAAAAAGCCGATCACCGGCTTATGTTAAAGGGACATCGGTCCCGAAGAGGAAGGAGGCACATATGCCTCATCTGAGCCTGCCAGTGCCATCTGTCATTTCCACCTGCCAGTGCCCAGCAGTGCCACCTATGAATGCCCACAAGTGCCACCTATGAATGCCCATAAGTGCCACCTATCAATGCCCACCAGTGGTGCCAATCAGTGCCACCTAGCAGTGCTGCCATCAGTGTAAACAATCTGTGCCCATTATTGCAACCCATCAGTGCCCATCACTGCCACCCGTCAGTGCCCATCCCTGCCACCTATCGGTGCCCATCAGTGCCGCCTCATCAGCGTACATCAATGAAGGAGATAAATTACCTGTTTGCAAAATTTTATAACAAAATATAAAAAATATATAAATTTTTTTTTTTTAAATTTGGTCTTTTTCAATTTAAAAAAAAAAAACGCAGAGGTGATTAAATACCACCAAAAGAAAGCTCTATTTGTGGGGAAAAAATTATAAAAATTTCATTTGAGTACAGTGTTCTATGACCACGCAATTGTCATTCAAAGTGCGACAGCGCTAAAAGCTGAAAATTGGTCTGGACAGGAGGGGGGTTTAAGTGCCCAGTAAGCAAGTGGTTAATGTACACACAGCACCCCATATTGACAGAAAAACACAGAATTGTTGACATTTTTGCAGATTTATTAAAAAAGAAAAACTGAAATATGACCTTTGCTCAGTATTTAGTAGAAGCACCCTTTTGATCTAATACAGCCATAAGTCTTTTTGGGAAAGATGCAACAAGTTTTTCACACCTGGATTTGTGGATCTTCTGCAATTCCTCCTTGCAGATCCTCTCCAGTTCTGTCAGGTTGGATAGTAAACGTTGGTGGACAGCCATTTTTAGGTCTCTCCAGAGATGCTCAATTGGGTTTAAGTCAGGGCTCTGGCTGGGCCATTCAAGAACAGTCACAGAGTTGTTGTGAAGCCACTCCGTTATTTTAGCTGTGTGCTTAGGGTCATTGTCTTGTTGAAAGGTAAACCTTCGGCCCAGTCTGAGGTCCTGAGCACTCTGGAGAAGGCTTTCGTCCAGGATATCCCTGTACTTGGCCGCATTCATCTTTCCCTCGATTGCAACCAGTCGTCCTGTCCCTGCAGCTGAAAAACACCCCCACAGCATGATGCTGCCACCACCATGCTTCACTGTTGGGACTGTATTGGACAGGTGATGAGCAGTGCCTGGATTTCTCCACACATACCGCTTAGAATTAAGGCCAAAAAGTTCTATCTTGGTCTCATCAGACCAGAGAATCTTATTTCTCACCATCTTGGAGTCCTTCAGGTGTTTTTTAGCAAACTCCATGCGGGCTTTCATGTGTCTTGCACTGAGGAGAAGCTTCCGTTGGGCCACTCTGCCATAAAGCCCCGACTGGTGGAGGGCTGCAGTGATGGTTGACTTTCTACAACTTTCTCCCATCTCCCAACTGCATCTCTGGAGCTCAGCCACAGTTATCTTTGGGTTCTTCTTTACCTCTCTCACCAAGGCTCTTCTCCCTCCATAGCTCAGTTTGGCCGGACGGCCAGCTCTAGGAAGGGCTCTGGTCCTCCCAAACGACTTCCATTTAAGGATTATGGAGGCCACTGTGCTCTTAGGAACCTTAAGTGCAGCAGAATTTTTTTGTAACCTTGGCCAGATCTGTGTCTTGCCACAATTCTGTCTCTGAGCTCTTCAGGCAGTTCCTTTGACCTCACGATTCTCATTTGCTCTGACATGTACTGTGAGCTGTAAGGTCTTATATAGATAGGTGTGTGTCTTCGCTAATCAAGTCCAATCAGTATAATCAAACACAGCTGGACTCAAATGAAGGTGTAGAACCATCTCAAGAATGATCAGAAGAAATGGACAGCACAGTTAAATATATGAGTGTCACAGCAAAGGGTCTGAATACTTAGGACCATGTGATATTTCAGTTTTTCTTTTTTAATAAATCTGCAAAAATGTCAGCAATTCTGTGTTTTTCTGTCAATATGGGGTGCTGTGTGTACATTAATGAGGAAAAAAATGAACTTAAATGATTTTAGCAAATGGCTGCAATATAACAAAGAGTGAAAAATTTAAGGGGGTCTGAATACTTTCCGTCCCCACTGTATATATATATATATATATATATATATATATATATATATATATATATATATGGGTTTTTTTTTTTTAACTTTATGCAGAAAGTGCTTGTGGCGTCAGGTCAAAGAATCACATGAATACTTCCTATTTAAACCTCTCGGGTGTTTACGAAGCTAAAAAATATTTTATGATCTGGAACAAGTGTGAATGTTATGACATAATGGGGTTGTTTCATGATTATGTTGGATATTGTTTAGCTTGTTAAATCACTGAAACATTAACTATGCTAAAATACATGAAGAAGCTGCTACGAGAAGTGACAAAGTTAAAAACAGTAATAGATTTACTGCAGAAAAAAAAAATGTATATATGTGTGTATACGGCTGCCTGCTGTGCTCCCTCCCCTTCCCTCCCATTATTTTCTATTGGCAGGAGAGGAGCCAATTACCAGCCAGCAGGACTACAGCAAAGAGTTGTGCAACATGTAGTCCTTAACACAAACGGCCCCATAGCCTTTTATGCTGGGCAGGACTGCACAACCCAGCATGCTTTTGGAAAAAAAGGAAAAAGGACTCCAGGGGGATGGGAGCTGGGGAGACGCCACGAGGCAAAGAAGGACACCGAACCTAGGGGAGAGGTGTTGCCTCCTGGGTCAGCATGCGGTTTGTTCCAAGCATCCAAGGACAGTCAGGGACATCCTGCCTGAGGGGGGATCTCAGGCGCATCTCCAGAGGCACCTGTACTGGCAGCATGAAGTGTTCGAGTTGTGAGCTAGCCAGTTGGGGTACCTGAAGAGCCTACCTGCTCCAGGACATTTCGCTCAGGCCTTGACCGCATTATTGGTGAGCAGGCACTTGCCCATTTGCAGGGAAACAGAGACACTGCATGCAGACAACGTTACCCATCTTGCCCACACTTGCCAAAACCTGGGTCAAACTTAACCCCCTGTTGAGTAGTCACAGTGTCCGCTTTGTTACCCAGATACTGCCAGTATACTGCAATTGTACTTTACCAAGCAGAACATCTAAGAGCACAAACTAAAGTGGCTAGCTGAAGAAGGCCTTCTTCTCCAAGGGACTGAAATTACTGGTGCCATACGGGCACACACACCCAAGTCTCAGTATATGTAGTGCATGAGCTGGGTAGTCTGACTTGGGGGTTACGCCATTGACCACTGAACTAGGTGCAGTGTTTATAGTCTGTGGGCCTGTGGTGTCAGGGGACAGAAGAGAGAGGTCTGACATAAGAAAGGGTGATTTCTCTGCTCTTCTCCTGCCTGCACTCAAAGCCCAATTTAAGTAGAGTGGTGACCAATGCGTTATAGTGTTTGCCATCTTGTGATCTCTCATTGTTAAATTGTTTTGCCTCTGCTCTCGGGGTTATTCGCTGTTGAGGAATCCCCTGAGAGAAGCCTGATAGTATCATTGAGTATATTGCTCTTGGTTCTCAGTCGTTACTATACAGTTAATTTACTTGCGATATACTTGCCTACAGTTCAGATATACTGATACTGTTTGTTACCACTTCAAAGAAACTTTACAGTAAATACAATTTCTGTGTTTTATTATAACGTGTGTCTTTCATTGGTGTTGTTGCACTAACATTCTCACCAGGTGTGCCAGGGGGGCTGAGACTGTTCTTAGGGTTGAGAGGCAGAGTACAGAACCAAAAATACTCAAGCGGCTCCTACTGGGGTAGCACTACATATACACACACAGGGGTTGGACAAAATTATGTAAACACCAGGTAAAAGAACAAAATCCTTACCTAATATGGTGTTGGAACGCCTTTGGTATCCAAGACGGTCTAAATTCTCCTCGGAATTGAAAAATTATAAGTCTTGGGTGGTGGATAATGGAATGTGATACCACTTTTCATGCAAAACTGTTCCAGTTTTCGCAGATGCTGGAGGCAGAAAACAAGCTTGAACCTTGTTATCCAAAATTGACCATAGTGGCTCTGTGATATTGAGGTCTGGCGACTGCGGCGCCCAGGGAAGGTACGAGACTTTGTCTGCATGCTTGTCAAACCACGATTTGATGCCAGCTGTGTGAATTTGAGTATTATGGTCTGGGTAAATGGTGCTGTCCTCAGGAAACAGTGTCTGCAGCATGGGGTGCACATGGTCAGCCAAAATTTGTACATAGTCACTGTCAGTGACTCTACCTTTCAGGGTGATGATGAGGCCTGTAGAATACCAAGATATGGCTGCCCAAACCATGATTGCGCCGCCACCGTGCATTACCTTTGGCACAAGGCAGTCCTGGTCGTAAGCTTGCAACAGTGTCGGCCACACGTAAACATGTCCGGTGGTTAGGAACAGTGTGAAGCTCGATTCATCAGACTATATTACATAAGTCCATGATTTATGGGTGTTGCAACACTCTCTCCTCTTCTGAGCATTAATATCTGTCACTTATGTTTTGGCAATTGCAGCTCATACAGTTTTAGTGGACACAGGCTTTGGAAGCCTGAGATTGAGCTCTGCAGTCACTTTTGCAACAGTTGTTATTCCAGGTAACAATCCTGCACAATGTCCTTTTGTCTCTTTCGGTCAACTGACCATGTCAACTGCACTTATGCTTATCATACGTTTTCCAGAAACTGTATATGCCGTCATAACCTTTGATACTGTACCTCACAACACTGCAAATAAATTGGCAACTTCCATCACAGAGGTACCAGCTAAGCAGGCACCAACAATTTGTCTTCTTTGAAACTCAGCAAGTTCTGACATGACTCCGTATTACTAGCAACTAGGGATGAGCCGAACACCCCCCCGGTTCGGTTCGCACCAGAACCCGCGAACGGACCGAAAGTTCGCACGAACGTTAGAACCCCATTGACGTCTATGGGACTCGAACGTTCGAAATCAAAAGTGCTCATTTTAAAGGCTAATTTGCATGGTATTGTCCTAAAAAGGGTTTGGGGACCCGGGTCCTACCCCAGGGGACATGTATCAATGCAAAAAAAACTTTTAAAAACGGCCGTTTTTTCGGGAGCAGTGATTTTAATGATGCTTAAAGTAAAAAAAAAAAGTGAAATATTCCTTTAAATATCGTACCTGGGGGTGTCTATAGTATGCCTGTAAAGTGACGCGTGTTTCCCGTGTTTAGAACAGTCCCTGCACCAAATGTCATTTTTAAAGGAAAAAATCTCATTTAAAACTGCTTGCGGGTTTAATGTCATGTCGGGTCATGGCAATATGGATGAAAATCAGTGAGACAAGCGGCATGGGTACCCCCCAGTCCATTACCAGGCCCTTTGGGTCTTGTATGGATATTAAGGGGAACCCCGCACCCAAATTAAAATAAGGAAAGGTGTGGAGCCACCAGGCCCTATATACTCTGAACAGCAGTATACAGGCAGTGCAAACAAGACAGGGACTGTAGGTTTGTTGTTAAGTAGAATCTCTTTGTAATTTTGAACATTTTTAACGTGTTTAGCTCCAGCCAAAAAATCTTTTTTAAGCTTTTTGGAAAACATAGGGAAGGGTTATCACCCCTGTGACATTTGTTTTGCTGTCTTTCCTCCTCTTCAGAAGATTTCACCTCACTTTTTTGTCCCAATGAAAAATGTTTTTTGAAAATTTGGGTTTTTTTGTGGAACAAGGATTGGAAAGCATCAGTGGAAAGGAGAAATTGTTTTCCCATATTAACTCTTACAGGAGAGAATTTCCCTTCCTAGGGGTAGATTTCATCTCACTTCCTGTTGTCTCCTTCCGTTTGCAAGTAGGAGTCATTTGTAAGTTAGATGTTTGAAAGTAGGGTCCTGCCCTATATACTCAGCAGAAATTTGGGCCTTAGGTGTTGCTGTGGCCACAACACTGTAAGCCCTCACAGGGCCCTGCTGTGAAATATTAGATCAAGAATTGTAATTACATGCCCCTGTTGAACAGGAGCTGAAAAACTAGGCCTTAGGCACTGGTGCTGGTGCCACAACACTGCAACCCCTCACAGACACTCTAGTTGGAACGCAGGAACGAGCCCTGCTGCAAAGTATTGCATCAAAAATTGTAATTACACGCCCTTGTTAGACAAGGGCAGAAAAATTGGGCCTTAGGCACTGGTGCTGGTGCCACAACACTGCAACCCCTCACAGACACTCTAGTTGGAACGCAGGAACGAGCCTTGCTGCAAAGTATTGCATCAAAAATTGTAATTACACGCCCCGTTAGACAAGGGCAGAAAAATTGGGCCTTAGGCACTGGTGCTGGTGCCACAACACTGCAACCCCTCACAGACACTCTAGTTGGAATGCAGGAACGAGCCCTGCTGCAAAGTATTGCATCAAAAATTGTAATTACACGCCCCTGTTAGACAGGGGCAGAAAAATTGGGCCTTAGGCACTGGTGCTGGTGCCACAACACTGCAACCCCTCACAGACACTCTAGTTGGAATGCAGGAACGAGCCCTGCTGCAAAGTATTACATCAAAAATTGTAATTACACGCCCCTGTTAAACAGGGGCTGAAAAATTGTGCCTTAGGCACTGGTGGTGGCGCCCAGAACCAAAAATGTTCTTACAAGCTATCAGCGTGATCATTGAGGAGGAAGAGGATAATTACTCAGGGATAGTCACTCAGCATCAGCATAGGCAGTCTTTGAAGGGATCTGAGATTTCAAAAAAAATTATTCGGTTACATCAGCATCAGGTGCTTGGTAGCTGGTGGTGATCCAAGACTGATTCATTTTTATGAAGGTCAGCCGATCGACCGAGTCGGTGGACAGACGCACCCTGTGATCGATTACCACGCCTCCAGCAGCACTGAATGTGCGTTCCGAAAGAACGCTGGATGCAGGACAGGCCAGTAGCTCAATTGCATACTGTGCAAGCTCTGGCCAGTGATCCATCCTCAAGACCCAGTAACCCAGAGGATTTTCGGTGGGAAAGGTGTCCAAGTCTGATCTTGCCCCTAGGTATTCCTGCACCATGTAAAACAGACGCTGGCGATGGTTGCTGGAACCGATCATACCTTGGGGCTGCGGACCAAAAAATTGTCTGAACGCATCGGTCAGACGGCCACCTTCTCCACCGCTCCTTCTTTGACTGACCGAAGCCTCAGCAACACGTTGTCCAGAAACAGGAGTTTGTAACCTCCCAGTCTCTGGGAACGCATTGCACAGACCTTTCTGCAAGGCCTCCCGAAGATGTTTCATCCTCTGCTCCCTCTGCGATGGCAAGATAAGGTCCGCAACCTTACCCTTGTAACGTGGATCAAGGAGGGTTGCCAGCCAGTATTGGTCCTTCTCCTTGATACCACGAATACGAGGATCCTTACGCAGGCTTTGCAGGATCAGGGAGGCCATGCAGCGTTGGTTTGCTGAGGCATTCGGTCCGGAGTCCTCTGGGTCACTAAGGACGACAACGTCCGCAGCCACCTCCTCCCAGCCACGTACAAGTCCATGTGTTTCTTGGGACTGATCCCTTAAAGACTGCTGCTGATGCTGAGTGCCAGGCTCCACCTCCATACTGACACAATCTTCTTCCTCCTCGTCCTCTTCCTGTGTGATCGGCGGGCACGCAGGAACACTGTCTGGATAAAGGGGGCCTTGAGAGCTAAGGAAGTCCTCCTCTTCCTGCCTCTGTTCTGCCTCAAGTGCCCTGTCCATTATTCCACGCAGCGTGTGCTCCAACAGGTGGACAAGGGGGACAGTGTCACTGATGCATGCACTGTCACTGCTCACCATCCTCGTGGCCTCCTCGAATGGTGACAGGACAGTGCATGCATCCCTGATCATGGCCCACTGGCGTGGGGAAAAAAAAACAAGCTCCCCTGACCCTGTCCTGGTGCCATAGTCGCACAGGTACTCATTGATGGCCCTCTGCTGCGTGTGCAGCCGCTGCAGCATGGCCAACGTTGAGTTCCACCTGGTGGGCATGTCACAGATGCCCCTGTTGAACAGGAGCTGAAAAACTAGGCCTTAGGCACTGGTGCTGGTGCCACAACACTGCAACCCCTCACAGACACTCTAGTTGGAACGCAGGAACGAGCCCTGCTGCAAAGTATTGCATCAAAAATTGTAATTACACGCCCCTGTTAGACAAGGGCAGAAAAATTGGGCCTTAGGCACTGGTGCTGGTGCCACAACACTGCAACCCCTCACAGACACTCTAGTTGGAACGCAGGAACGAGCCCTGCTGCAAAGTATTGCATCAAAAATTGTAATTACATGCCCCTGTTAGACAAGGGCAGAAAAATTGGGCCTTAGGCACTGGTGCTGGTGCCACAACACTGCAACCCCTCACAGACACTCTAGTTGGAATGCAGGAACGAGCCCTGCTGCAAAGTATTGCATCAAAAATTGTAATTACACGCCCCTGTTAGACAGGGGCAGAAAAATTGGGCCTTAGGCACTGGTGCTGGTGCCACAACACTGCAACCCCCCCACAGACACTCTAGTTGGAATGCAGGAACGAGCCCTGCTGCAAAGTATTACATCAAAAATTGTAATTACACGCCCCTGTTAAACAGGGGCTGAAAAATTGTGCCTTAGGCACTGGTGGTGGCGCCCAGAACCAAAAATGTTCTTACAAGCTATCAGCGTGATCATTGAGGAGGAAGAGGATAATTACTCAGGGATAGTCACTCAGCATCAGCATAGGCAGTCTTTGAAGGGATCTGAGATTTCAAAAAAAATTATTTGGTTACATCAGCATCAGGTGCTTGGTAGCTGGTGGTGATCCAAGACTGATTCATTTTTATGAAGGTCAGCCGATCGACCGAGTCGGTGGACAGACGCACCCTGTGATCGATTACCACGCCTCCAGCAGCACTGAATGTGCGTTCCGAAAGAACGCTGGATGCAGGACAGGCCAGTAGCTCAATTGCATACTGTGCAAGCTCTGGCCAGTGATCCATCCTCAAGACCCAGTAACCCAGAGGATTTTCGGTGGGAAAGGTGTCCAAGTCTGATCTTGCCCCTAGGTATTCCTGCACCATGTAAAACAGACGCTGGCGATGGTTGCTGGAACCGATCATACCTTGGGGCTGCGGACCAAAAAATTGTCTGAACGCATCGGTCAGACGGCCACCTTCTCCACCGCTCCTTCTTTGACTGACCGAAGCCTCAGCAACACGTTGTCCAGAAACAGGAGTTTGTAACCTCCCAGTCTCTGGGAACGCATTGCACAGACCTTTCTGCAAGGCCTCCCGAAGATGTTTCATCCTCTGCTCCCTCTGCGATGGCAAGATAAGGTCCGCAACCTTACCCTTGTAACGTGGATCAAGGAGGGTTGCCAGCCAGTATTGGTCCTTCTCCTTGATACCACGAATACGAGGATCCTTACGCAGGCTTTGCAGGATCAGGGAGGCCATGCAGCGTTGGTTTGCTGAGGCATTCGGTCCGGAGTCCTCTGGGTCACTAAGGACGACAACGTCCGCAGCCACCTCCTCCCAGCCACGTACAAGTCCATGTGTTTCTTGGGACTGATCCCTTAAAGACTGCTGCTGATGCTGAGTGCCAGGCTCCACCTCCATACTGACACAATCTTCCTCCTCCTCGTCCTCTTCCTGTGTGATCGGCGGGCACGCAGGAACACTGTCTGGATAAAGGGGGCCTTGAGAGCTAAGGAAGTCCTCCTCTTCCTGCCTCTGTTCTGCCTCAAGTGCCCTGTCCATTATTCCACGCAGCGTGTGCTCCAACAGGTGGACAAGGGGGACAGTGTCACTGATGCATGCACTGTCACTGCTCACCATCCTCGTGGCCTCCTCGAATGGTGACAGGACAGTGCATGCATCCCTGATCATGGCCCACTGGCGCGGGGAAAAAAAACCAAGCTCCCTTGACCCTGTCCTGGTGCCATAGTCGCACAGGTACTCATTGATGGCCCTCTGCTGCGTGTGCAGCCGCTGCAGCATGGCCAACGTTGAGTTCCACCTGGTGGGCATGTCACAGATTAGGCGGTTCTTGGGCAGGTTAAACTCCTTTTGGAGGTCCGTCAGCCGAGCACTGGCATTATATGACCGGCGGAAATGCACACAGACTTTCCTGGCCTGCCTCAGGACATCCTGTAAGCCCGGGTATCTGCCCAAGAACCGCTGCACCACCAAGTTAAGGACGTGAGCCAAACAGGGCACATGGGTCATTTGTCCCTGTCGGAGGGCAGAGAGGAGGTTGGTGCCATTGTCGCAAACCACCATTCCTGCCTTAAGTTGGCGTGGCGTCAACCACCTCTGAACCTGCCCCTGCAGAGCTGACAGAACCTCTGCCCCAGTGTGGCTCCTGTCCCCCAAGCACACCAGCTCAAGCACCGCATGGCATCTTTTGGCCTGCGTACTTGCGTAGCCCCTTGAACGCCTACGGAGCACCGCTGGTTCAGAGGAAGAGGCCATGGAGGAAGAAGAAGAGGAGGGGGTGGAGGAGAGAGGTATGTCACAATCAGCATTTTGGAGGCGTGGTGGCGGAACAACCTCCAACACTACTGCACCTTGTCCTGCATCCTTCCCAGCTGCCAGCAGAGTCACCCAATGCGCCGTGAAACTTAGGTAACGTCCCTGTCCATGCCTGCTGGACCATGAGTCAGCGGTAATATGCACCTTACCGCTGACCGCCCTGTCCAGCGAGGAATGGACATTGCCTTCCACATGCCGGTAGAGAGCCGGAATCGCCTTCCATGAGAAAAAGTGGCGTTTGGGTACCTGCCACTAAGGAACCGCACATTCCACAAACTCACGGAAGGGGGCAGAGTCTACCAACTGAAAAGGCAGCAGTTGAAGTGCTAGCAATTTTGCCAAGCTAGCATTCAACCGCTGGGCATGTGGATGGCTGGGAGCAAACTTCTTTCGGCGGTGCAGCAGCTGGGGCAGGGAAATTTGCCTGGTACAATCTGACGTCGGTGTACCAAAAGCAGATTGCCCACAAGTACTTGGCTGTGACACACCTAATTCTACACCTTCATTCCTCTCACTGCAGGTCTCAGAGAGGACTGGAGGTCTAGTGGGGTTGGAAATCTCAGCTGATGAGGAGCAAGGAGAGTTCCTCTTTGTTCTTTGGTGTGGGTCTTTTAGATACGCTT
This sequence comes from Lithobates septentrionalis, assembly GCA_037952835.1. Classification (NCBI taxonomy): domain Eukaryota; kingdom Metazoa; phylum Chordata; class Amphibia; order Anura; family Ranidae; genus Lithobates; species Lithobates septentrionalis. The sequence continues at coordinate 167,928 of JBBDGP010001870.1, read as the reverse complement.
GCCAACGAACTGCATGGCAGGTCAACATATGTCTGGTCAAGCATGTGGTACCCAAGCGGGAGATGTTTTGGCCACGCGAGATACGCTTGAGACATATGTTGCAAATAGAAGCGGTGCGATCTGATGCACTCGTCTCAAAAAAGGCCCACACCAAAGAACTTTTTGAATAACGCGCAGAGACTGCAGCGCCCTGCACATGTGGAGCTTTGGGGTGTGATGCAGTCAATGTGCTGCCCTTAGGCTGGCCCCTGGAGGGCATCCTGCCTCGTTGGTGATGTGCCGCCTCCTCCTCCTCCTCCTCCTCCTCCTCCTGCTCCCCTCTCCTATCAGGCACCCACGTTGAGTCAGTGACCTCATCATCCCCTCCCTCCTCATCACTGGAGCAAACCTGGCAGTATGCTGCAGCAGGGGGAGCATGACTGCCAGATTGCTGTCCTTCTTGGGCACCCCCTCTGTCCGTGCTCATGTTACTGCCTTCATCGAGCTCAGTATCATCATCAGAGCCTTCCAAACGCTGGGCATCCTCCTGGAGCATGTACCCAACACTGTGGTCAAACAGTTCGAGGGACTCCTCAGGAGGACATGGTGGAGCTAGGGAAGGAGTCACTGATGACATTGAGCTGAGGGAAGAGGCCGCTGCTTTGCCAGACAAAGCACCCTGGGCATGGGTGAGAGAGGATGAGGAGGATGAGGACGGCTTGGTCATCCACTCGACCAAGTCTTCCGCATGTTGCGGCTCAACACGGCCAGCTGCCGAAAAAAAGGCCAAGCGTGTCCCATGGCCACGTGCTGATGAGGATGCACCGTCTCCACGACCAGCACTAGACACAGAGCCTGCTTGCCCTCTCTTATTGGCTTGTGACTGTCTGCCTCTCCTTCTTGGCCTTCCAGACATACTAATGGCCTGTAGCTGCACTAAGCTGGGATAGAACACCTGTAATTTTCTTCAGGTAGCTTTATATACTGTAACCAGACAAGCCTGCCTGTCAGTAGGAAGATAACAGCAAAGGATCTAGCTGAACACTGTGAGCAGGACGCACTGTACTAAATGTAAATAGTCTAGCTGCCTGACCGTGGTACTAATAGGATCAAATAGAACACCTGTAATTTTCTTTAGGTAGCTTTATATACTGTAACCAGACAAGCCTGCCTGTCAGTAGGAAGATAACAGGAACGGATCTACCTGAACACTGTGAGCAGGACGCACTGTACTAAATGTAAATAGTCTAGCTGCCTGACCGTGGTACTAATAGGATCAAATAGAACACCTGTAATTTTCTTCAGGTAGCTTTATATACTGTAACCAGACAAGCCTGCCTGTCAGTAGGAAGATAACAGGAACGGATCTAGCTGAACACTGTGAGCAGGACGCACTGTACTAAATGTAAATAGTCTAGCTGCCTGACCGTGGTACTAATAGGATCAAATAGAACACCTGTAATTTTCTTCAGGTAGCTTTATATACTGTAACCAGACAAGCCTGCCTGTCAGTAGGAAGATAACAGGAACGGATCTAGCTGAACACTGTGAGCAGGACGCACTGTACTAAATGTAAATAGTCTAGCTGCCTGACCGTGGTACTAATAGGATCAAATAGAACACCTGTAATTTTCTTCAGGTAGCTTTATATACTGTAACCAGACAAGCCTGCCTGTCAGTAGGAAGATAACAGGAACGGATCTAGCTGAACACTGTGAGCAGGACGCACTGTACTAAATGTAAATAGTCTAGCTGCCTGACCGTGGTACTAATAGGATCAAATAGAACACCTGTAATTTTCTTCAGGTAGCTTTATATACTGTAACCAGACAAGCCTGCCTGTCAGTAGGAAGATAACAGGAACGGATCTAGCTGAACACTGTGAGCAGGACACACTGTACTAAATGTAAATAGTCTAGCTGCCTGACCGTGGTACTAATAGGATCAAATAGAACACCTGTAATTTTCTTCAGGTAGCTTTATATACTGTAACCAGACAAGCCTGCCTGTCAGTAGGAAGATAACAGGAACGGATCTAGCTGAACACTGTGAGCAGGACGCACTGCACTAAATGTAAATAGTCTAGAAGATAACAGGAACGGATCTAGCTGAACACTGTGAGCAGGACGCACTGCACTAAATGTAAATAGTCTAGAAGATAACAGGAACGGATCTAGCTGAACACTGTGAGCAGGACGCACTGCACTAAATGTAAATAGTCTAGAAGATAACAGGAACGGATCTAGCTGAACACTGTGAGCAGGACGCACTGCACTAAATGTAAATAGTCTAGAAGATAACAGGAACGGATCTAGCTGAACACTGTGAGCAGGACGCACTGCACTAAATGTAAATAGTCTAGAAGATAACAGGAACGGATCTAGCTGAACACTGTGAGCAGGACGCACTGCACTAAATGTAAATAGTCTAGAAGATAACAGGAACGGATCTAGCTAAACTGAATACAGTGTATATATATATATGCAACACCTGGGATGCATATATATACACAATACACTGTAAGTGCAGCTAACTGACTGACTGTTCTGCCTAATCTATCTAACTCAAATCAAATGACACTGTCTCTCTCTCTCTCTATCTCTCAGCACACCGGAACACACACTACACAGGGCCGCCGTGCAGGCGGCCTTATATAGTGTGGGGCGTGTACTAAATCCCCTGAGCCATAATTGGCCAAAGCCACCCTGGCTTTGGCCAATTACAGCTCTCTCTACTGACGGCGCTGTGATTGGCCAAGCATGCGGGTCATAGTGCATGCTTGGCCAATCATCAGCCAGCAATGCACTGCGATGCCGCAGTGAATTATGGGCCGTGACGCGCCACACGAATTTGGCGCGAACGGCACATATCATTCGCAATTCGACGGACGGTCGAACAGCCGATGTTCGAGTCGAACATGGGTTCGACTCGAACACGAAGCTCATCCCTACTAGCAACTAACACAGTGAATGACGAAAATGAGTGTCGTAGATCTGCCACCTAAGGGTTAACTTAGTGCAGGCTGATTTCAGTGATTGGCAACAGGCTGCCTTATTTAAACACCTCAGCAGCACTGTGTCTTTGCTGTCTGATCTGCAGCTCCCTGTGACCACTGCTCCTGTTTACCTGCTTCTTTGATTGATCTCTTGAACGATCCGGCTTGACCTTTAGACTTTCTTTGCTTTCTGCCTGCTCCTTTGGATTCCATGCTGCCCGCCAGTTGTAGACCTGGCCTGTGACCTGACCTGTTTGCTCCTGCTCCAGCATCTCCTGTCTGTGCTTTAACCAGCCTGCTTAACTCTGCTTGAATCCACACCCCTCTGAACTGTGTACTGACTGCCAGACCTGACTTCTGGGTGTGTGTAAGTGAGGATATCGGGTGTTCCAGCCTCCAGTTTGTCTGCTGTTCGGATCCCCCTTCCAGCTGGTTATCACCTCTACAGCATCTGGGACCTTGGAGCTGCCCATTCAACAGCTGACCCGCCAGGCACTCATACCATTCTGCACTCCCGTGCCCCCTGTCTGTTCTACGTGAGTCAGATATGTAAGGGAGGCCTTCCTCTGCACTATCGGGCTCATCAGTGAGGTACGTGAGAACGTGACAATGAGGCCTACCCATTAGTTAGCTAGGTGTCTCAACACACAGTGGAAGCAAAAGAATCTTACATCACATCCGTATACACATATTGTATTTATATTCAAATATTATAGAAACTGAGAAACTAAAATGAAAAAAGTTAATGCTTAGATATCCGCCAAAGGGCGTACAGTACAAAACAGCCAACTGACAGATCTATACACATTTATCTTCATCACCTATGTAAATTTCATCATCCCCTGTCCATCCCACAATGTCAATCTTCATCCCCTATTTCAATATCAAATGCGCATTAAGTTTGTAACCTCAAAGGCGGGTTTACTGGCCTCGTATGCATGTTGAACTGCTTTATTCAGCAACCTCCTCCCTTCATCTTTGCTATTTAGTATAGCAGATATACAGTGTATACTTAGTTACAATTGTATTTTTCTAATAATCACTATTTTTGGAAGGATGAGGATGGATTACAGTCCTTCACTTGACCCTCCCAGGCAGAGAATAGTAAAGTAAAGCTTGCCATAAACTAGTAGATATTAAAGCGAACATTTGTACAATAAACTCTCATAAGTACATTAGATGACTTAACAAATGTCGTTTAAAAAAAGGTTCCCTTTTGGGGTGAATGGACCTACCTAAACCACATTCAAAAAAATGTTTCCATCCTTCTCGTTAAAATTTTCTAATCACTTTGATTGCAAACAAATGCCAATTTGACCTCACTAACGATTGAAAAATTGACTGGTTCTTAAAACTAAATTTTCTGAAACAAAATTCAGCTAGTGTATGCTAGTAATGGCTAGTTTAAGAAGGAGTGGTGGAACTATGTAGCACTGCTAAGCAGCAAGCAAAGGATACACAGAGAATAAGAAAATATGGCTACTCCCAAGTACTTACTATATACAAATTACAAAAAAAAATTATGCAATCCTTTTAAAGTGGCTATTAAGTCAAAAGTTTATTTTACCTTTATGCATTCTTTGCATTAAGATAAAAAACCTTCCACTAGTTGCTCCTTCCCCCACCCCTCCCTAAACACTTAACTGAGTCCTCTCTCGACCCGACACTCCCCCCTCTTCCTGCTCTTTCCAGCTGCATTGCCAATGGCCCCCGCTGCTGTCAGTCAAATGCTGTTCAGGAGGGAGCAGGGGCGTGGCCGCGCCACACTGTGTGTCTATGGATACACACAGCCTAGCTCAGAAGTGTGGCCACACGTGTTTCCCCTAAAGCACATGTCTTGCTAGGGGGGCACTCGCATAAGAGGAGGAGTAGAGAGAGCGATGGCAGGGGACTCCAGTAGAGAAGGTAAGGGTCCTCTCTGTGAAATACCAATGCCCAGAGCAGGTAAGCATATTCTCTTTTTTTTACTTTAACAAAACTTTACAACCACTTTAAAGATCTAGAAAGCCACTGGGGAGGGTTTTTTTTAAGTGTCTTTGAATTTTAAGTAAATTTCAGGCCTAAAAAATTAACATTTTAGGCCTGAAGATTACTTAAAACCCAAAAACACTATAAAGTTTCTGACACATAAGCCCTGGAGAATAAAAATGCTGTTTTGTGCGCTGATACTAGCACAATGGTTCACAAAACAGACTCCTGTATATTACCCATTTTTTAGTTAAAATATAAAAAATTATGTTATGCCGAGTAAATAGATACCAACCATGTCAGACCTTATAATTCTGCGTGCTGTGAAACAGCCATAACCACTTCAATACCAGGCACTTTCACCCCCTTCCTGCCCAGGCCAATTTTCAGCTTTCAGTGTTGTCACACTCTAAATGCCAATCAGTCAAGCAACACTGTAACCGAAATGTTATCATTTTTTTCACACAAATAGAACTTTCTTTTGCCGGTATTTATTCACCTCTGGGTTTTTTACTTTTTGCTATATAAATGAAAAAAAGATCAAAAATTTTGAAAAAAATATGTTTTTCTTTGTTTACGGTTATGAAGTTTTGCAAATAATCATTCTTCATAATTTTAGACCAATATTTAATTTGCTACATTTCTTTGGTAAAATACTCCAAATCAGTGTATATTATTTAGTCTGCAGGAAAGTTATAGAGTCTACAAACTATGATATACACAGTATATCTGAAAATTGATTAATCCTGATGTACTGACATCCCATCTAATTTCCTGTGGCCCTAAAATGCCAGGACAGCACCACTACTCCCCAAATTACCCCTTTTTGAAAAAGTAGACATACCAAGGGATTTAGTAAGAGGCATGGTGAATTTTTTGAAGCTGCAATTTTTTCCCACAATTCTTCAGAACATGAAAAACAAAATTGTAATTTGAACAATTTATTTCTCACACATGGCATAGACATACTTGCAATTACACCCCAAAACACATTCTGCTACACCTCCCAAGTAAGGGGGTATCAAATGTGTGATATTTTCACTGGCCACATAGAGAGACCCAAAATACAAGAAGCACTTTTGAGATTTCAAGGAGCATAAATTATGCATAAATTACACATTTCATTTCATACACTAATTTCCTGACTACCTACCTGTACCACACTTTTGGAGGCCCTAGAGCATCAAGACAATGGAAACACCCACAGAATGACCACATTTTGAAAAGCAAACACCCCAATGTATTTTTGAGACACAGTGAGTCTTTTGAACATGTCATTTTTTTTTTGCAGCAAGTATTTGGGAAATGTGGAAATGTTTTTTTTTCTATCTACACAAAGTTGTCAATTTATAAGCTATTTCCAACACATGGCATGGAAATACTAAGAAATACACCCTAAAATACATTCTGCTGTGCCTCATTTGTATGGCAATACCACATGTGTGAGACTTTTTCACAGCCTAGCCACATAGAGAGGCCCAATATCCAAGGAGTACCTTCATGTGTTATAGTGGCATAAATTACACATATAATTTCCTGACTACCTATCGCATTTTTGGAGACCCTGGAGCACCCAGACAGTGGAGACACTAACAAAATGACCACATTTTGGAAAGCAAAACACCCCAACGTATTTTCTATGAGGCATAATGTTTTTTGTCACAATCTTTTGGGAAATGTGGACATTTTTTACACAAAGTTGTCAATTGCTAAGATATTTCTAACACACAGCACAGGCATACTTAGAATGAAACCTCAGAAAACATTCTGCTACTCTTCCGAAGTATGGCGATACCACATGTGGTATCGGCCCTAAATCTCTGGGAGGACATGACACCCCACTACTAGTACCTGGCCTGGAACATTGTGACAAATGTTCATGGTCCACTGGGGACATCAACAAATGTTGACGGTCCACTAGGAACACCAACAGATGTTGATGGTCCACTGGGACACTGACTGATGTTGCAATGGAAACTATTACAGATGTTGATGGGACACTGTGACAGATGTTTTTTTGCACTGGTACATTGTGACAGATGTTGATGTGGCACTGGTACACTGTGAGATGTTTTTGGGTACCGATCCACTGTAACAGATTTTTGATGGGACACTGGTATACTGGAAGACTTTTTTGTACACACTGTGTACACTGTGACAGATGTTGATGGTCCACTGAGGACACTGACAGATGTTGATGGTGCAATGGGACACTGACAGATGTTTATGTACACTGTGACTGATGTTGATGGGACAGTGGTACACTGTGACAGAAATTTTTGTACACTGTGACTGATGTTGATGGGGCAGTGGTACACTGTGACAGATGTTTTTGTACACTGTGACAGATGTTGATGGGACACTGGTACACTGACAGATCTTTTTGGGCACTGGTACACTGTGACAGATGATGATGATGGGGCACTGGTACACTGACAGATGTTGATGTTGCAATGGAAAACTATTGCAGGTGTTGAACTGGGAAACTATTGCAGATGTTGATGTGCACAGGTACACGGACAGATGTTGATGGGATACTGGTACAGATGTTGATGTGCACATGGACACTGTGAAAGAGGGTGCTTGGTGCACTGTTTACAGATGACTGCACCGCGTGAGATCTGTGTGTAGCTGCACGTAGCCATAGCGCGGTTGGGAAGCGGATAAACTACTTACCTAAAATTGTCCATAGGCTATTATTTAAAAGCCTTTACAGGTATTCAATTTAGAGTTAACTATGAATGATGGCCATTATTGCTCTCATTTTGGTGTGTGCAGCAATACCTAATATGTGTGGTGTAATCATTGTTTTCATACATCGCAGGTTTATGTACATGTAAACTGTAAGTGGGTGTTTTTTTTAACTTAAAGCTTTAGTAAAGTTTTTTCTTTTTTTAAACAACAAACAAGTTATACTTATGTGCTCTGTGCAATGGTCTTGCACAGAACGGCCCTGAACCTCCTCTTCTGGGGTCCCTTGCCTGACTCTGGGCTCTTATGCTTCTCTGTCTGAAACCATAGTAAGCTGCTTCCTGTGGGGGTGCATGTGTGGGCTCGTTTCCAAGCTGGGCTGTGTGTGTGTGTCTGAATTACAAAATTTGGCTCGGCCGTACCCTCTTCTCCCAGGATTTGATTGACAGTAGCAGGAGCCAACGGCTCCTGCTGCTGCCTCCATGTCCAGTGAAAAGTGGGAGAGAGCAGCGGTGCTGCTCTAAGGCACAGTGTTAGATCAAGTTTGAGCTCAGGTAAGTATTTAGGGGGGCTGGGGAGCTGAACCTAATACGTTTTTTACCTTAATGCATCCTTTAAAACCACGTTAATGTTATTACTTATAACGGGGTTTGTTACTGCATAAGTGGAAGTAACTAGGCTTCTTAACAGCCACCTAAATCAGTTCCATTAGAAAGCAAAGAACCTGCTGGACAAATGTAAAGGAACTGTAGCAGCTGGTGACGTAAGCCTTTTGCTATGGGCAGTAATGGGTTAAATCCAACCCCCTAATACTCACCTTCACAGTGCTCCTGGACTCCCTCATCCATGGCTTGCATAGAAAAATACCTGAAGTCAGAGCTTAAAGGGGGAGGTGGTGTAACCCACTCCATCATGTGGCAGTGCTTGCATGCAGCAATTGACCACTAGGCCCGAGTACTGCATCCCAGGGGAGGTCAAATGGTACCCCTTGCCTAGAAGCATTGTGTATTTTGCATTGATAAAATAGAAGAAATTGTCAAGGACAGATTTATAGTTTTTGCTGGGCCCAACACACCAAATCCTAGTACACATGAGCCGAATGTCATCCGGCATCATGAAATTGAAATTGGCTAACATTCGGCCTGTGTGTATGGCAGCCGGTCTGACAGAAGCCGGCAGTTCAGCAAGCTTCTGTTGAAGGCTCGTGACCGAAAAAGGTCTGCCGACCTAGTCCTGATCAGCGCTCTCAGCAGGTGGCTGAGAGCGCTGACCGGAGTGTTCTGGCGGGGGGGCGTCCCCATGTCAGAACACAATAGCTCAGCAGGGGAGATCGCTGTACTAACGTCAGAAATCTGTCCACATGGACAACATATGTACCATAATGACACAGGCAGAAACATATTCACAGACACACAATCAGTATTTTACTGACAAAACCATAGAGCCACAATCAGATTTGTAGCAACTGGTAATAGACTGCAATATATTTATCATTTTTTACTATGGCACATTATAGTATCCAAGTAACTGCCACAGTCAAAATAAAGACAGCCTTAATGCGACTCTTTTGCTAAAATCCAAGCTGAAATATACATGGCGCTGGTAAAGCAGTGAATGAAAAGTTACCTTGCTGCTGCTCACACTGCTCAACACTGACCTAATGCAGTGAAATTTCTCAGAAACAAACACTTCCTACGCTGTTGGATGCAGCTTTATGCATTGACATACTTCCTTAGAGCCAGTCAGTCCAGACAGTAAGGCCACCTGCTAACTTGGCACCATCCACAGGCAGCTTAAAGCAGAACTTCCCTAAAAAGGGAAGTTCTGCTTTATGTCCCCCTCCTCTTCCTCTTTTGGAGTTTTTTTTTTCTTGGGAAAGGGTACCCACTCCCACTAAAATTGTCATGGCGATCCCAGTGGAAGTTCATGCCACTTCCCCCCGCAACTTCCTGGGGCACTTCAGGCTGCAGGTCTATTTACAAAGCGCAGCGCATGTGCACTGGGGAGGCGGCTGTGATGCCACAAGGAGTCACAGCCGGCTTCCCACAGTAAACATTCCAGCGCCAGGGACCCGAAGTTTGGCGAAGAATCAGCCCGACTGAGAACTGTGCTGGATCCCCGGACATGTAAGTGGCCTTTTTTATTAGTCAGCAGCTACAGAATTTGTAGCTGCTGACTTTACAAAAAAAATTCACACTGAAGAACCTCTTTAACTCTTTGATAAGGCACAGAAGTTAAAGTGTTTGTTTCCCTAAGAAAAAAATAAAAATGGATCCTGTTCCCTTAAAGCATGTTATATAGCGCAATGCTTGTGCTGTGTAATTCAGCCCCCTGTAAAACCTAAAATACCTGGCTGATCCTGTCTGGTCCTGCCCTCCCTCCTGTAAACTGATCACGGTTTATCATGGCCACTGAGCCCTGAAACCGTGGTCAGTTTACATGCCTCCGTCATCCGCAGCTCTCCTTGCTCCCTCTCTCCCTGCCTGTCAGCTGTGTCACGGCCGATCGCTTTCCTCCTGCTGCAAAAATTATTGTTTTCTTGCTATAATCCCCAGTGATATATTATATTATGTGCCCCAGTGCATGTTATTTATCAAAAATATATGCCACTTCATAGCTAATTTCAGAGCGCAGCTCCGTGCTCACGCGTCCATCTGCAGCTCCTCCCCCCCCCCCCCCCGGCTGACATCAGCTGGTATTCTCAGCCCCACCCACTGAGCTGTCAGATCAGGGAAGACAGCGGCGGGCAGTCACATGAGCACCTAGGGGTGCTCTGAATTTGAGTATGAAGCGGCATTCTTTTTTATAAATACCATGCACTGGGGCAATTACTGTAATATAACACAGGGGATTTTAGTAAAAAGAGAAGTGGCTTTACAACCACTTTAAATCCAGTGCAATTTGACTTCAGATAATTTGCAGTACAGTGTGATACCTAATCACATAAGTAAACCAGTTCCAGTGACCCAAACCTGCCATCAGATGTCCGCATACCCAAGCTAACCTGATATAGATTAGTACAACACAGAAAAAATACATATAAGTGAGACAGAACAAACGTTCATGCACAGAAGCAAAAGCACTTATAAAGGTACCTCTGGCTCCTTGGGTGCAGCACAGGCAGAGCGCACAGGAGGTCATCAGATCACAAGATTTCTGGCAGGTGTTTTTTATTTCACTTATTAAACAGATATTACAACATGATTTTAACGGCATATTTAATAGACCAAAAGAGAACAAATATGTAAATTTCACTGTTAGGCTTTACATATCCTTTAACTAAGCCTTTACGTGATTTTCCTCCTTTTGCTTTGGTGTGCTGCTAAATCTAAATGATTTCCCCAGCTGCAGCTTTCACACCCACTCACTAAGCTCTACATGAAGAGTAAAGAAATCACAAGAAAACAATGTAACACTTTCACAGATATCCATATCAGGACAAGTTAGAGAGGCGGTCAGCGCCCAAACTGCAAAATCTGCTCAGCAGCTGCAAGAAATATTTACACTTGACATAATAAGATGCCCAGAAGCTGCTTCTAATTCTTCTCTGTGTCAGCTGTAGGACACTTCCATGCTTGGAGGCGCTCTACCATCAACGTTGTAAATCCAAACGGCATAAACCCAAATACTACGATCTTTAAAGCTGATTTCTGTATTCTCTAGATGCTTTACTTTGTGATTTTACTCTCACTTTAGCCAACATCTGTCTTCCTGCGTGTGGGATTAAAAGGGTTAAAACAGGTGGTGAGGAGATGACATAATGCCTCCCAGCTGCTGGTCAAATGCCCTCTAAAAAGGCTTAATGTACATGATGGAGTTGGATGCTTTTTTCAACTGCCCCTGAACGCATCCAATGTTATCTTATGTGTACACACAGGTTCATTTAATGTCGTTTTTAGGCAGTTGCGTTTATAGGCTTTTCTTTGAAGGCAAAAAAATGAGTTCAGACGCCGAAGTTGCCTACGTTTCAGACACTAAACGCGGCTAAACGCGGTAACTCATGTATGTGAGTACATTGATTGATGAATGTTAAAAAAAAGAAGAAATGTACTAATCAAATAGTTATTGTTGAAATCAGCCACAGGAAGTGCAGGACATATCACAATCCCCCCCCCCCCCCCATATGCTAGGTGAGAAGAGTCCCAGAAAATGGCTGTTTTACTTTAGGTCAGTGGTCGCCAAACTGTGTCCCGTGGGCCAGATGTGGCCCTCTGCTTGCCTTTATCCAGCCCTTTAGGCACTATTTCTTCAACTGATACAAGGCACTATTCCTCCTAATAACGTCAACAGTGGGGCATAATTCCTTTCACTGACACCAATGATGAGGCATTATTCCTCCCACTGACATCAACAATGGGGCACCATTACTTCCACTGACATCAATGTTGAGGCACTATTCCTTCCACTGACACCAATGATGGGGCTTTATTCCCCCCACTGATACCAATGATGGGGCATTATTTCTGCCACTAATACCAATGATGGGGCATTATTCAGCCTACTGACACCAATCATAGGTCACCATTACTTCCACTGACACCAAGGATGGGGCAATATTCCCCCCAACTAAAAACAATGATGGAGTACAATTTCTCCCATTGACACCAATGATGGGGCACTAGTCCTTTCACTGATAGCAATGATGGGGCACTATTCCTTACACTGACACCTGTTAGGCGCCCGTCTTCTCCTTGTGGCCTAGGCTCTTGGAGATGGCTCAGTGGAGGTCCTCGCCGGCGGTTAATCAATTACACATACACACACTAGGTATGCTGAAATGATTACAATTCTTTATTTTAGGATTCGCTGTTTTATGCTGTCTTTACAAGACTCTGCCCACAATTTTGGGGGCCAATCAAAATGATAATACATATTAGCATATTCGGTAATTTCTTAATCATATCTCAATCTTGTGATTTTCCAAACATTAATAGTGTCTACATCTTGTGATATCAAAAATGGTGACCCCTGTAGTTCAAGTTAATAGGTCAAAACATTCCTTACCCTCTGTCATTGTCTACTGGGCAACCACAGCTTCCCTAAAAAAACCTAATGTTAGCTGTTATGCCGGACAAAAAAGTACAGAGATAAAACCACAAGCAGATGCTTCCTCTGATGGGCATGGAAAAAGAGGAAAAACAGACAGTATGGTATATTTTAGTAAAATCACAAGACAGTCTGACCTACATTAAAATATACTAAGATATGTTTCTGATTATTAAAGCAAAATCTGATTATTAAAGCAAAACCCTGAACATATCATAAACAAAGTGAAAATCAACAATTAATCAATAATGAAATGTAATATAGAATCTCCTTACAATCCTCCCTTTGACCATTCGATATCATCGAAATGGTCATTCTACCTTTTCGTCACGCCTCAAGGAGTCGTATTCCTCGGCTACCTTTTCATCATGCCTTAAGGAGTCGTATTCCTCGGCCTCATTTCCCTGGTTCTCGTACCATACCGTGGGATCTCTGGTAATGGAAGTCAGCTTCATGGTTTCGGAATGTGCTTCGCTACCCTTTTTGTAGAGGCATTTAAGTAACATGAAGCATGCATACAAGAACAATATGAAAAGCAGTATGGTAAAAATTGTCATTGCCACTTCTAAGACATTGGCAAGAACTAGGGGGAGTTCCATTCAAAAAAGGAGTGATGTTTAAGGGAATGGCCATCAATGGGATTCTGGCTGTACTGGGGTGGAGTTTGCTGCATATCCAACATTTCTCAAAACCAGACTTTTGTGCATAACTGTACTTAAACCTCAACAACGACATCTTGTCAGTGAAACCTGAAGGGGGTTCAGTGGGGGATATACTTCTTTTATATTTTAAACTAGATGTATTGGCTGTCTGTGCATTTCCACATATCCCTTCTAGTGACCCTAAATCTTCTGGATGGTACACACAATTTGTTATTAACCAAGTAGGTATGATTACTATCAGAATCAGACATGTCCAGAAGCATAATGTTTTTCCTGACACAAAGGTAGAAATCATTTTGTCAGGTACTGTGTACAAAGTTCTGTTATTCGTTTCTTCTTGTTGGTGGGGGATTCGTCTCGTCGTCCGGAGAGATTTGTTTTATGCCTTCTTGAATGTCTTCCAAATCTGATCGCTGTTCCTGAAGAGAGAAGTCTTGGGATGCTGGTGGAGGGTCAGGGGTCTGGGGTTGCTGTGGACACTTCTTTAACCGGCTGGCGTGGATCCAGGTGTTTCCTAGATCGGTCAGTACAGCAGTTCTGGAAACCTTCTCTATCTTCCAAGGTCCAGAGAAAATGGGTCTAACCTTCTTTTTGTGTGCCAGTTGTTTCACCAGTACTTTGTCTCCTGGGATGAAGGGATGAGTAGGTTCTGTTGAAAGAGGAGAAAAGGTGACAGAGACTTGTTCGTTCATATCTTGTAGCATACTTACCAGATTTTTCACGTACATTTCCTGTTGAGAATAGATGTTAATGTCAGTGTTTTGATCTAAGAGGGGCAGCTCTATGTTTGCAGGAACTCCCATCAAAATCTCAAAGGGCGAGAGTTTTGTTCTAGCATGTGGTGTTGTTCTGATCTGGAATAGGACAGAAGGAAGGTAATCCAACCATCCTTTCATGGTGCCCCCCGTAGCCTTTTTTAACTTGTCCTTAATGTTCCTATTCATTCTTTCCACTACTCCTGCACTTTGTGGGTGGTAAGGGATGTGCAGTTTCCACTGTAAGCCCAGTAGCTTAGCTAAAGTCTGTGTAACAGAGGAGCTGAAGGCAGGCCCTCTGTCTGACCATATGGCCGTTGGTATTCCGAACCTACAAACCCAATGGTTCAGTAGGCATTTGGCAGCAATTTTAGCAGTCTCACCTGTACATGGAATACCTTCAACCCAACCTGACCATTTGCATACGATCACGCAAAGGCATTTCAAATTGCCTTTTTGTTTGGGCATGTGTGTGAAGTCTATTTGCAAATCTGTTAGGGGACCCAGGGGTGGGGGCAGGTGGCCATGTAATCCATGATTTTTCCCTTGGACATTGTTTTGTGCACAGGTCAGACAACTGCTGGTGAGGAGTTTTGCCTGTTTACTTAAGTTGTTTGTGCAGAAAGACTTTGTGTATATGTTTGTTAGGGCGGTGGTACCTATATGTCCTGGACCATGGAGATAGGAAAGTATGAGAACACTGCTTGATTCTGGTATGCCCAATATCTTCCCCTCTTTTGACCAAAGACCTTCTTGGTCCTTGGTCAAGCCATCCTTGACCCAAAAAGAAACATCCTCCTCTGTAGCTAATCCCGGTATTTGTGCCACAACGGTTTTAAAGTTGGGTGATGTAAAATGTTCTTTGAAGAACATTGTTGTGGGGGCTGGCTGACCAATGTATAGGGCAGCGGCTTTTTTTGCTTCTCTGTCTGCCAGAGCGTTTCCTTTGGAAACTCTGCTGTTATCCGATGAATGTGCCTTTACCTTGACGACCGCTATCCTCTTTGGGAGAAGAATCGCTTGCAGGAGTGCTTTAATTTGCGTAGAGTTAGCGATTGGCTTGTTGTCAGCGGTTTTAAATCCTCTATTTGCCCAGATTACGCCATAGTCGTGCGTTACACCAAAAGCGTACCTACTATCTGTGTAGATGTTTACCTCCTCATCAGAGAAAAGTATGCAAGCTCTTGTGAGTGCCTCCAATTCTGCTACCTGTGCCGAGGAGGGTGGTAAGGCTTTTGCTTCCAACACCACATCAGGTAGTTGGACAATGGCATACCCTGTCAGGAATGTTGCATCAGAGGGGCGAGTACAACTGCCGTCTATTAAGACGTCCTGTACTCCTGGTAGGGGAATGTCAGTGAGATCTGGGCGAGGGCTGGTTATTGCTGCAACCTGTTCAACACAATTGTGCTTCTGATCAGGGTCTCGTGGCAGCTTGAGCAAAGAATGTAAAAGACGGACAGTGGGATTACTTGGTGGTGCGTGTTTGAGGGTGAGGTTATCAGTATTCAGAAGTGTGATCTCATACCCACTAAGCCTTTGTGCTGTCATATGCTGTGTGTTCATGTTTTGCAGAAGGTGGGTTACTGAATGAGTAGTGTAGAGAGTCAGTTCATGGCCTAATACTGATTTGCTAGCCTCCTGAACTGCCATAGCACAAGCAGCAAGGTTCTGTAGACAAGATGGCATCCCCTGTACTTGGGTAGGCAACTTTTTTGAGAGATAGGAGACTGGTCGGTACCCGGTTCCATGTTGCTGTGTCAAAACCGCAGCAAAAGAATTTCCCGATACCACACAGTATAATTGAAAGGGTTTGCCATATTCTACCAATCCCAGGGCGGGGGCCTGAGTCAGACTTTGTAACAAGGCCTGAAAAGCACAGAGCCTTTCTGTTGTCCAATCTACTGTCTTTGGGGCGGTGGACAAGGTAGCCTCCCTCAGAATGCCATCATAATATGAACAATCTGGGATCCATTGGCGGCAATATACGATTGCGCCCAAGAATGAGAGCAAAGTTGCTTTGTCTCTTGGAGGACTGAGAGCCTGCAGGGCTGCGGCACGTTTGGGGGATACCAGCCTGGTTCCCTCCTTCAAAATGCATCCCAGGTATTCTACCTGACTTTGACACCATTGAATCTTCTTTTTCGATGCAAGGTGGCCAGACCTGGCCAGGTGATGTAACAGAGATGTGGAATCGACCGCACAATCTTCAGCAGATCGACTGCACAGGAGCAAGTCGTCCACATACTGTATTAGTACCGACCCGCGCTCAGCAGTCCATGACTTAATTGTCTCATTAAGGACCATGGAGAAGGCTGCGGGACTGTCCACATACCCCTGCGGTAATCTTGACCAGGTCAACTGTTTTTCCCTCCCCCATGAGAATGAAAACATGGGCAATACCCCATCATCGATCGGGATGCTAAAGAATGCGTTCGCCAGGTCTACTACTGTGTAGCAAAGGGAATCAGCAGGTATTTTCAAAAAGATGAAAGAAATATCTGCTACCAAAGGTGGCAGAGGTATAACCTGCTTGTTCACGGCCCTTAGGTCCTGTACAAGCCTCCATTCCCCATTTGCCTTTTTCACAGGGTAGATTGGTGTATTCCAGGGGCTTATAATGTGTTTCAGAATCCCTCTTGCTATGTAATCGTTGATTAATGGTGTGATGCCTTCAATTTTTTCAAGTGGCAGGGGGTATTGCTTGTGATATTGTACTACAGCGTCTGGACGCATTTGTGGTGTGTAAGGTGTACAGTTAATAAAACCCACACTCCCTTTGTTGTCTGCCCATATAGCATGTGTTTCTAGAGTGGGTGGCAATGATGCAAAGAGTCCCCTGAAAGTGTGTCTCTTTGGAGCATGTAAATCGCAGAACGGTGAGCTGGCAGTGAGGGAGCCCCCTCTGTCAAATTTAATGGTGATATTCAGTTTTGAGAGTAGGTCCCTCCCCATTAAAGATACTGGGCAATCCACAAGGACAGCAAAACTCTGGGTGCACAGTTCCTGCCCTTCTGGAGTGGCCACGGGCAATGGTGGAGTGATGGGGTGGGTAACTGATGTCCCATTTATGCCAATAGAGTTTCCCTCAGTGCAGTGCGGTGTGGCATATATGGCATCATTCAGGCTACTGAATGTAGCCCCTGAATCCAAAAGTAGACATATCAGGTGATTGTCTACCCGCAATAGTACCTGCGGAAGACTTTTCCATGATGGATTGTAACACACAAGGCTGAGGGACGGGACATACTCTTGGCATCCCTATTGTGGTGTCCGCCGAGCGGATGGCCACTGCATCGGAATGCGTGGGGGTGGTCTGTTAGGCTGAGGCTGGTATTGGGGTTGTGGTGGGGGTGGTTGGGGTTGTGGTGGGTGAGGATACCTGATATCCTGAAGGTGACGGGGGGTGGTGTTAAGATTCCTACCTCTTCCTCTCTGGGCGTTTGTTCTAATTCTGTAGGGACATTGGGACTTCCAGTGTCCCAGTTCCCCACAGTTAAAGCACCCCTGGTCTGGTGGGTAAGCCTGGTCTGGGGGATAAGATTGCAGTGGTGGATAAGGTTGCATTGTCATTATGTGGGTGGGCGGAGTCCCACCAGTTGGCAGAGTCTGGGTTGGTGTCAGGGAGGGAAAAATGCCACCCTTTTGTTCAAATACCCCTGATGTTTCTCGTGATCTAGCATCTTTCATAAATTCATCTGGGGGTTGTTCTGCCCACTTTGGATTAGTGAATTTAAGCAACTGTGTCACCTTCGTATCGCCACCAGCCATAATGGTGGTGGTGAACAATTGGGGGTTGGCGTTATCTACTGCTTTCCACAGACCATATACCCGGGTACAAAATTCATAGAACTTTTCCTTCGGTCCCTGTTTTGCTAGGACAAGTTCCTGAAGTGCAGATGAACCCTTGTATATAGCAGACCAATGATTCCCCATACCTTTCCAAAAAGACACCCAATCTTTATTTTCCTCTATGTGGGCTGTCCATAAGGCCTCTACGGGATGCCCTTCTGGGCTGTCAGGGTCAACTATACTAAGAATCCCTGCTATATCTTCCTTATCCAGGCTTGTCCCTGCACTGTATTTTGCAAGGAAAGCACCAGCCTCCCTAGGGCTTTTCTTTGGGCTGGGGCATAACTCCTTTATTTTTGACAGTGTGCCTAGGGGTAGGGGAATATGCACTACCGTCTCCCCTATATGCATGAGTGGTGCTTTAAAGGTGGCACCTAGAGTTTCCTGTTCCACTTCCATTTCTCTTTCCTCAGTAGAGGATTCACCCTGCTCCCTTTCCTCCTGTGGGGGTTTCTGGCTTATGGCCGGTTTAGTTTGGCTTCTGAGTGTAGTGGATGGCTGTGAAATTATCTTTTCCTCAGCTTCCTTAATACTTCTTGCCTTTTTCTCTAGTTTCTTCTCGTACGCCTCTAAATCTTCCCTTTTCCTTTGTATCCTTTCTTCTTCTTCCTGCTGTCTCTTATTAACCACTTTAAGACCAGCCTCGTTTTGGATTTTAGGTGTTTACAAGTTTAAAACAGGTTTTTTTGCTAGAAAATTATTTAGAACCCCCAAACATTATATATTGTTTTTTTTCTAACACCCTAGAGAATAAAATGGCGGTCATTGCAATACTTTTTTTTGCACCGTATTTGCGCAGCGGTCTTCTAAGCGCACTTTTTTTGGAAAAAATTCACTTTTTTGAAAAAAAAAATAAGACAACAGTAAAGTTAGCCCAATTTTTTTTTATATTGTGAAATATAATGTTACGCCAAGTAAATTGATACCCATCATGTCACGCTTCAAAATTGCGCCCGCTCGTGGAATAGCGTCAAACTTTTACCCTTAAAAATCTCCATAGGCGACGGTTAAAAAATTCTACAGATTGCATGTTTTGCGTTACAGAGGAGGTCTAGGGCTAGAATTATTGCTCTCACTCTACCGGTCGCGGCGATACCTCACATGTGTGGTTTGACCACCGTTTTCATATGCAGGCGCTACTCACGTATGCGTTCGCTTCTGCGCGCGAGCTCGTCGGGACAGGGCGCTTTAAAAATTTTTTATTTTTTTTTATTATTTATTTTACTTCATTTTATTTATTTTTTCACTGTTTTTTAAAAAAAAAAAAATTTGGATCACTTTTATTCCTATTACAAGGAATGTAAACATCCCTTGTAATAGAAAAAAAGCATGACAGGTCCTCTTAAATATGAGATCTGGGGTCAAAAAGTCCTCAGATCTCATATTTAGACTAAAATGCAAAAAAAAAAAAAAAAAGTCGTTTAAAAAAATGACACAAAAATAATTGTGCCTTTAAGAGAAGTGGGCGGAGCCGTCGTAATGACGTCGCTCCGGCCGTCACATGGTATGGAGACGGGTGGGGGCCATCTTAGCCTCACTCGTCTCCATACCTAAGCAGGGAAAGGACCCAATCTCCTCCGCCGCTACCGACGGCTCCGGTAAGCGGCGGAGGGTGCGGGAGAGCGGCGGGAGGGGGGGTGGCACCTCTCCCGCCGCCGATAACGGTGATCTTGCGGCGAACCCGCCGCAGAGACCACCATTATCATGTACGGAACCGCTCACTGAAAAGATGGATACCTCGGTTGTGGCAGCAGCTGCTGCCGTTACCGAGATATCCATCTTCAAAAAAATGACGTATATATACAGTGAGCGGTCCGGAAGTGGCTAAACTCTTTCTGTTTCTCCTCCCATTCCTTTTCCCTGGGGCTTAACTTCCTGACTCCTTCCTCTTCTCCCTTTTCTAGGGACATTCCATCCCTTTCTTCCTTAGTTATCGCAGAATACTCTCTTATCTCACCTTCCCTCTTATCTAGCTCTCTTTTGTAATGGTCTAGCTCTTCCTCCCTCCTAGACATTTTCTCCTCTAATTCCTCCTTTCTCTCCTTAAGCTCTTTTAACTTCTCTTCTACTTTCCTTTCCTTCGGATCCAACCTACTTATCCTCTCTTCTTCTCTCCTACGTATACCTTCTGCCCGGACTTCCTCTTCCCTGCTTCTACTTTCGTTTTCCCATCGTGTAACTTGTGCCTGATCAGCTGCCCCATATACCATGGTAGCCAATACTGCTGGATCCAGAGATGGATACAGCTGAAGACATGGACCCAATGTTCCATCCTCCTGTTTAACCATCACATAAGGGGGGGGTGCTTCGGGTTGCTGAGATAGGGCGGGTGAATTTACAGGTTTTGGTGTGGGGGCTTTAGTTACATACTTTGTTTTATATTTGGCTAAGCATTTATTCCATATTTTGTAACAATTTTTCATATACTGGGTGTCTTCCCATTTCCCAGGTGGGTAGGAGTGCTTGTGTACCTGACACACCTTGCTCACTTCCTTCCAATCGTCCTCAGAACAGGGTCCCACTGGCCCTGGGTCATGTATCCCCAGCTGTTGGCACCTCTCTCTGACCTGTGTCCAAAACGGTTCTACCTGTGGCCCCGGTAGTGTGTTTTTAACATACTCATAGGGAGATGGATTGGCCATGGTCTGGGTTGCTGCAGAATTCCCCATCCAATAACCTTGGTAGTGTGTGACTAGTACAGGGACAGAGATGAAAGCAACCTGTTTGTGCTATAATCTGTTCCCTGACTTGGGAGTAAGTCCCTTGGTCTCTTATGGCAGTGGGGCTGAAATAGCTATGGAGGTTAACTCTTAGTACCCGGTATAAAGTACCCCTTCTTGTGGCAGGAAAGACCCCCCTTGCACCAAGTCGGTATGAAAATCCGGTTGGTCTAGTGGTAAGCAGGATCCATGTCCTGTCAACACTAAGGAACAGTAAACCAAAGGTGCAATGTGGGCAGGCGGGCGCTATCTCACTACAGTCAGGCTCCTGTCTTAGGTCGTTCATTTAGTACATATATGTGTAATACAATATCTTAACAAAAAAATCCTCTAAATCAATACAGTACTTTACATTCAGTTGTCATACACATATATCATACACTTATCTCTAATTCTCTAATTAATACTCTATACACTCTAAATACTTACGGTGGTACCTAAGAGAAAAACAAGCAAAATCTTATATATACAGTGGCCAAATAAAGTTACATTATATGAACATGTTATAATAAGTATAATAAGTGCACTTTTCAATATTTTCCCCAAAAATTGGGCGTCCACTTAGCCACTCCTTATACTACGGGCGTATTCTATACTTCCCGAGTTTTAAACACACATATATCTACTCAACACAGTCAGACCAACCTAGTCAGACTACTTAAACAAAAACCAAAAAACCCTGCGAGCCCTTCTTTAACCCTCCAAGGGGCCAGCCTAGCCCGTTGCGAAGGCACAGTTATGTAAGTGGGTGGACATACAAGGTTATTTGAACAAGGCAAGCATCAACACCAGTTACCAAAAAATAGGTAAAAAGGAGGTGACTTACCTGTTCAAAACACCCCACTTCTGGTACCAAAAACTGTTAGGCGCCCGTCTTCTCCTTGTGGCCTAGGCTCTTGGAGATGGCTCAGTGGAGGTCCTCGCCGGCGGTTAATCAATTACACATACACACACTAGGTATGCTGAAATGATTACAATTCTTTATTTTAGGATTCGCTGTTTTATGCTGTCTTTACAAGACTCTGCCCACAATTTTGGGGGCCAATCAAAATGATAATACATATTAGCATATTCGGTAATTTCTTAATCATATCTCAATCTTGTGATTTTCCAAACATTAATAGTGTCTACATCTTGTGATATCAAAAATGGTGACCCCTGTAGTTCAAGTTAATAGGTCAAAACATTCCTTACCCTCTGTCATTGTCTACTGGGCAACCACAGCTTCCCTAAAAAAACCTAATGTTAGCTGTTATGCCGGACAAAAAAGTACAGAGATAAAACCACAAGCAGATGCTTCCTCTGATGGGCATGGAAAAAGAGGAAAAACAGACAGTATGGTATATTTTAGTAAAATCACAAGACAGTCTGACCTACATTAAAATATACTAAGATATGTTTCTGATTATTAAAGCAAAATATGATTATTAAAGCAAAACCCTGAACATATCATAAACAAAGTGAAAATCAACAATTAATCAATAATGAAATGTAATATAGAATCTCCTTACAACACCAATTATGGAGCACTATTTCTTACTACTGACACGAATGATGGGTCACTGATCCTCCTACTAATTGCAACGATGAAGGACTCTTCCTAATGACCACAGGCACTATTTAATTTTTATTTACTCTCACAGACCAGGAAGCCTGAGCCATGTTTTACTCAGTGGCGGCCTGTCCATAGGTGGCGCACGGGTGCCGTCCCCCCAAAGCTAGTCCCAAAAAAAAAGACACTTTAAAAAACAAAAAAAAAGGTACTTTAAGTGCACTGTGTTCGGGCGCCGGACACAGTGCACTATGGGAAGCGTGACGTCTATGCAATCACGTGATTGCATGTGAGACACTTCATTTGCCTGGTTCTGTCCTGCATTGTGACGCAATGCAATGCGCCTGAACACTCCCATCTTTGTGTCATTCTTGTTGTTGTCCTGTTTTTGATTGGCACCACCGTAGGACATGGGCGGTGCTTTCCCTTAAAGCTGCGGCGTCCCTTCTGGTTTCTCTGTGCCAGTGAGAAACCAGAAGTGACGCAGCGGCTCCATGGATAGAATGCACGTCCTGAGTGGTGCCTTTTTACAGAATTGGTAGGTTCTGTCTCAGTTAGACAAAAGAGAAAGAGAGAAAAAAATGTATTTTATTATTTATATTTATAAAGGGTTTACTTTACCAGGTTTACCGGGTTCTGAAAAATGTAAAATACTAAATACAGTATCTCTAGCAGTGGCTGCAGAGCGAGAGCAATCAATCATATAAATACCCATTAACCGCACATGTGTGATTTCTATGGTGTAATACACAGGGCTCTATAAATCATATACCAGGCTCTACATATACACATGGCTCTATACATCATATACCAGGCTCTACATTATACACAGGGCTCTGTACATCATATACCAGGCTCTACATTATACACAGGGCTCTGTACATCATATACCAGGCTCTACATTATACACAGGGCTCTGTACATCATATACCAGGCTCTACATTATACACAGGGCTCTGTACATCATATACCAGGCTCTACATTATACACAGGGCTCTGTACATCATATACCAGGCTCTACATTATACACAGGGCTCCGTACATTATTTACCAGGCTCTACATTATACACAGGGCTCTGTGCATCATATATAAATTTGTGGGATGAAAAATCAGTCCAGCCTTTCGCATCAGAAGTTTGCCCTTTTACATCAAAAGCCCCTTCCATCAGAATACCTCTTTCACATCAGAAGCTCCCCTATCACACCAGAGACCACCCCCTTCCATCCCCTTTCACATCAAATCTCCGTTTCAAAACACAAGCCTTCCACGTCACATCCCCTTTCACATCCCTGCATCACATCAGAGCCCCCTTTCCCATTAGGTCTCCCTTTCAAACCAGAGCCCCCCATGACATAAGTAAACCCTCTTTTCACACCAGAAAACCCCTATCATATTAGAGCCCCTTTACCCATCAGGTCTTCCTTTCAAATCAGAAGCCCCCCATGACATAAGAGTCCCTTTTTTCACACCAGGCACCCCTATCACATCAGGATCCCCCTTTCACATTAGAAGCCCCCTCATCACATCCAAGAACCACCCCTCCCCCCTTTATGTCAGAAGCCCTTATCATATCAGAGTTGCTGCAGACTGGGTAAAATCTTGTAATGGGTCAGATGTGGTTCTCAGGCCATAGTTTGGAGATCCCTAATCTATACTGCTTTCCAAATGTGCAATCTAAAGGCAAATACTCAAAAATAACAACTGATAGCTATTGTTTCTCTAAGATAAACTGAACATTTCTGCTTGTGTTTTTCACATGGCAATATTGAATAAACATGCTTCCAGAACAGCTGGAAAAATGCAGTGATCAGTTTGAACCTACATAATGTACTCTGTACACTTATCCTCTGAAGTCTATTGCCAGTATAAAAGCCAGCCAGTAACTCACAGGGGGTAGGAACCCCTCATAATGCGCACAATGGGTGTACAGACCCGGGAACTCAGCACAGGGAGGGTGGGAACCCCTCATAATGGACTCAGCAGGTGTACAGACCCGGGATCTCAGCACAGGGATGGTGGGAACCCCTCATAATGGCACAGCAGGTGTACAGACCTGGGAACTCAGCACAGGAATGGTGGGAACCCCTCATAATGGGCACAACAGGTGTACAGACATGGAAACTCAGCACAGGGATGGTGGGAACGCCTCATAATGGGCACAGCAGGTATATAGACCTGGGAACTCAGCACAGGGACAGTGGGAACCCCTCATAATGTGCACAGCAGCCAGCAGGTGTACAGACCTCAGTTTGTTCCCCCCCCCCCAAAAAAAAAGATATTGAGCACCAGCCGCCACTGCTTTTACTCCCATTGATGCTGAGACATTTTCTATTCCCACTGACCATTATCAGGATCCCCTAAAGACAGAGACTGGTCCCTTTGTTTAAAAAGTTTGGAGACCACTGATTTAGGTGATATATTGTGTTTCAAATCAGCATCTAGAAAATCTAAGTTTATGTAGAAGTGTGATAAAGTCAATTTTAGCCTATTTGGCAAGACTCAGGCACAAACAAATCTGGACATCCAGGCTGGCTGTGCTTTGTAAATATCAGGACTGAATGGCCATAAATCCAATTTGGCAGGTAAAACAACCACTATATATGTATATGTAAAGAGTGAAGTCTCTGATCTGACTGTACTGTATGGCAGGGCTGAATAAATATAAGGACTGAATTACAAATCATTACCCATTGAAGGATTTGTAATTCAGTCCTTAAATTTATAAAAGCTCTCATTTATATGTGGTATAACTGTGTGTAGTTATTTAAAGCTCATCTTTAAATTATTTGCCTAACCTCAGTCTGTCAAGCCAGGCAATTTCTAGCTTTGCAATAAAATTTACAAATGACAAAATGCTTTTTTTTTTTTACTTGTGTATCAATCATCATTATTATCTATTGTTTTTAATAATATATTCATTAACATCTGTACTATCTTGAATTTTTCTGCTGCTTTTGACAGATAACTGGTTAATCCTTCCCAAAATTGGATCTCCACAATGTCTATCCAGAGAGTTGTAAAATGCTGTCAGTAAACATTTGGAGTATGTCTGGCTGTAGTCCGGCTCAGACCTCTCACTGAGAAAACTACATTCTGTTCTGACAAGCGAAAGCCATGTAGAATTGCAGGTCCTGAATCACCAGACAGAATCCACAGGTGCAGATAAATAAAATACTTATTGGTTTAGCAATGCTGTTGAGAATGTTT